>JAFBJZ010000871.1:1200000-1802775 GCA_016785225.1 Psettodes erumei | reverse complement strand
AAAGTGCTAAAATGCATCAGAACAGTAGAGAATAGTCTAATATTAACCCCCATAGCATATTTTGTGTCAAAAAGGGCATAAAAAAAGCCAAAAAAGTCATTTTCTAGCATGTCCTGAAAATGAAAAAAAATATATACTATACTATGTCGAAAAATGCCAAAAATGGCCAAAAATTAAAAGTGCTAAAAATGCATCAGAACAGTAGAGAATAGTCTAATATTAACCCCCATAGCATATTTTGTGTCAAAAGGGCATAAAAAAGGCCAAAAAAGGTCATTTTCTAGCATGTCCTGAAAATGAAAAAAAACGCCATATACTATACTATGTCGAAAAATGCCAAAAATGGCCAAAAATTAAAAAGTGCTAAAAATGCATCAGAACAGTAGAGAATAGTCTAATATTAACCCCCATAGCATATTTTGTGTCAAAAGGGGGCATAAAAAAAGGCCAAAAAAGGTCATTTTCTAGCATGTCCTGAAAATGAAAAAAAAATATACTATACTATGTCGAAAAAATGCCAAAAATGGCCAAAAATTAAAAGTGCTAAAATGCATCAGAACAGTAGAGAATAGTCTAATATTAACCCCCATAGCATATTTTGTGTCAAAAAGGGCATAAAAAGGCCAAAAAAGGTCATTTTCTAGCATGTCCTGAAAATGAAAAAAAAAATATACTATACTATGTCGAAAAATGCCAAAAATGGCCAAAAATTAAAAAGTGCTAAAAATGCATCAGAACAGTAGAGAATAGTCTAATATTAACCCCCATAGCATATTTTGTGTCAAAAAGGGCATAAAAAGGCCAAAAAAAGGTCATTTTCTAGCATGTCCTGAAAATGAAAAAAAAAAATATACTATACTATACTATCGAAAAAAATGCCAAAAATGGCCAAAAATTAAAAGTGCTAAAAATGCATCAGAACAGTAGAGAATAGTCTAATATTAACCCCCATAGCATATTTTGTGTCAAAAGGGCATAAAAAAGGCCAAAAAAAAAGGTCATTTTCTAGCATGTCCTGAAAATGAAAAAAAACATATATACTATACTATGTCGAAAAATGCCAAAAATGGCCAAAAATTAAAAGTGCTAAAAATGCATCAGAACAGTAGAGAATAGTCTAATATTAACCCCCATAGCATATTTTGTGTCAAAAGGGCATAAAAAAGGCCAAAAAAGGTCATTTTCTAGCATGTCCTGAAAATGAAAAAAAAATATATACTATACTATGTCGAAAAAAATGCCAAAAATGGCCAAAAATTAAAAGTGCTAAAAATGCATCAGAACAGTAGAGAATAGTCTAATATTAACCCCCATAGCATATTTTGTGTCAAAAAAAAAGGGCATAAAAAAAGGCAAAAAAAGGTCATTTTCTAGCATGTCCTGAAAATGAAAAAAAATATATACTATACTATGTCGAAAAATGCCAAAAATGGCCAAAAATTAAAAGTGCTAAAAATGCATCAGAACAGTAGAGAATAGTCTAATATTAACCCCCATAGCATATTTTGTGTCAAAAGGGCATAAAAAAGGCATAAAAAAGGTCATTTTCTAGCATGTCCTGAAAATGAAAAAAAAATATATACTATACTATGTCGAAAAAATGCCAAAAATGGCCAAAAATTAAAAGTGCTAAAAATGCATCAGAACAGTAGAGAATAGTCTAATATTAACCCCCATAGCATATTTTGTGTCAAAAAAGGCATAAAAAAGGCCAAAAAAAGGTCATTTTCTAGCATGTCCTGAAAATGAAAAAAAAATCCATACTATACTATGTCGAAAAAAATGCCAAAAATGGCCAAAAATTAAAAGTGCTAAAAAATGCATCAGAACAGTAGAGAATAGTCTAATATTAACCCCCATAGCATATTTTGTGTCAAAAAAAAGGGCATAAAAAAGCAAAAAAGGTCATTTTCTAGCATGTCCTGAAAATGAAAAAAAAATATATACTATACTATGTCGAAAAATGCCAAAAATGGCCAAAAATTAAAAGTGCTAAAAATGCATCAGAACAGTAGAGAATAGTCTAATATTAACCCCCATAGCATATTTTGTGTCAAAAAGGGCATAAAAAAAAGGCCAAAAAAGGTCATTTTCTAGCATGTCCTGAAAATGAAAAAAAAAATATACTATACTATACTATGTCGAAAAATGCCAAAAATGGCCAAAAATTAAAAGTGCTAAAAATGCATCAGAACAGTAGAGAATAGTCTAATATTAACCCCATAGCATATTTTGTGTCAAAAAAGGGCATAAAAAGGCCAAAAAAAATCATTTTCTAGCATGTCCTGAAAATGAAAAAAAAATACATACTATACTATGTCGAAAAATGCCAAAATGGCCAAAAATAAAAAGTGCTAAAAATGCATCAGAACAGTAGAGAATAGTCTAATATTAACCCCCCATAGCATATTTTGTGTCAAAAAAAGGCATAAAAAAAAGGCCAAAAAAGGTCATTTTCTAGCATGTCCTGAAAATGAAAAAAAAAATATATATACTATACTATGTCGAAAAATGCCAAAAATGGCCAAAAATTAAAAAGTGCTAAAAAATGCATCAGAACAGTAGAGAATAGTCTAATATTAACCCCCATAGCATATTTTGTGTCAAAAAGGGCATAAAAAAAAAGGCCAAAAAAAGGTCATTTTCTAGCATGTCCTGAAAATGAAAAAAAAATATACTATACTATGTGTCGAAAAATGCCAAAAATGGCCAAAAATTAAAAAGTGCTAAAAATGCATCAGAACAGTAGAGAATAGTCTAATATTAACCCCCATAGCATATTTTGTGTCAAAAAGCATAAAAAAAAAGGCCAAAAAAGGTCATTTTCTAGCATGTCCTGAAAATGAAAAAAAATATACTATACTATACTATGTCGAAAAATGCCAAAAATGGCCAAAAATTAAAAAGTGCTAAAAATGCATCAGAACAGTAGAGAATAGTCTAATATTAACCCCCATAGCATATTTTTGTGTGTCAAAAGGGCAAAAAAAGGCCAAAAAAGGTCATTTTCTAGCATGTCCTGAAAATGAAAAAAAAAGCATATACTATACTATGTCGAAAAATGCCAAAAATGCCAAAAAATAAAAAGTGCTAAAAATGCATCAGAACAGTAGAGAATAGTCTAATATTAACCCCCATAGCATATTTTGTGTCAAAAAAAGCATAAAAAAGGCAAAAAAAGGTCATTTTCTAGCATGTCCTGAAAATGAAAAAAAGCATATATACTATACTATGTCGAAAAATGCCAAAAATGGCCAAAAATTAAAAGTGCTAAAAATGCATCAGAACAGTAGAGAATAGTCTAATATTAACCCCCATAGCATATTTTTGTGTCAAAAAAAAGGGCATAAAAAAGGCCAAAAAAGGTCATTTTCTAGCATGTCCTGAAAATGAAAAAAAAATATACTATACTATACTATGTCGAAAAATGCCAAAAATGGCCAAAAAAAGTTAAAAGTGCTAAAAATGCATCAGAACAGTAGAGAATAGTCTAATATTAACCCCCATAGCATATTTTGTGTCAAAAGGGCATAAAAAGGGCATAAAGTCATTTTCTAGCATGTCCTGAAAATGAAAAAAAAAATATACTATACTATGTCGAAAAATGCCAAAAATGGCCAAAAATTAAAAAGTGCTAAAAATGCATCAGAACAGTAGAGAATAGTCTAATATTAACCCCCATAGCATATTTTGTGTCAAAAGGGCATAAAAAAGGCATAAAAAAGGTCATTTTCTAGCATGTCCTGAAAATGAAAAAAAAAAAACGCCATACTATACTATGTCGAAAAATGCCAAAAATGGCCAAAAATTAAAAGTGCTAAAAATGCATCAGAACAGTAGAGAATAGTCTAATATTAACCCCCATAGCATATTTTGTGTCAAAAAGGCATAAAAAAAAAGGCCAAAAAAGTCATTTTCTAGCATGTCCTGAAAATGAAAAAAAAAAAGCATACTATACTATATATGTCGAAAAATGCCAAAAATGGCCAAAAATTAAAAGTGCTAAAAATGCATCAGAACAGTAGAGAATAGTCTAATATTAACCCCCATAGCATATTTTGTGTCAAAAAGGGCATAAAAAAAGGCCAAAAAAGGTCATTTTCTAGCATGTCCTGAAAATGAAAAAAAAAATACATACTATACTATGTCGAAAAATGCCAAAAATGGCCAAAAATTAAAAAGTGCTAAAAATGCATCAGAACAGTAGAGAATAGTCTAATATTAACCCCCATAGCATATTTTGTGTCAAAAAAGGGCATAAAAAAAAAGGCATCATTTTCTAGCATGTCCTGAAAATGAAAAAAACATACATACTATACTATACTATGTCGAAAAATGCCAAAAATGGCCAAAAATTAAAAAGTGCTAAAAATGCATCAGAACAGTAGAGAATAGTCTAATATTAACCCCCATAGCATATTTTGTGTCAAAAAGGCATAAAAAAGGCATAAAAAGTCATTTTCTAGCATGTCCTGAAAATGAAAAAAAAAAATATACTATACTATGTCGAAAAATGCCAAAAATGGCCAAAAATTAAAAAAAAGTGCTAAAATGCATCAGAACAGTAGAGAATAGTCTAATATTAACCCCCATAGCATATTTTGTGTCAAAAAAAGGGCATAA
Organism: Psettodes erumei; assembly: GCA_016785225.1. Taxonomy (NCBI): domain Eukaryota; kingdom Metazoa; phylum Chordata; class Actinopteri; order Pleuronectiformes; family Psettodidae; genus Psettodes; species Psettodes erumei. Next base: position 1,798,152 of record JAFBJZ010000871.1, on the reverse strand, counting down.
AAAAAGGCCAAAAAAGGTCATTTTCTAGCATGTCCTGAAAATGAAAAAAAAATATATACTATACTATGTCGAAAAATGCCAAAAATGGCCAAAAATTAAAAGTGCTAAAAATGCATCAGAACAGTAGAGAATAGTCTAATATTAACCCCCATAGCATATTTTGTGTCAAAAAAGGGCATAAAAAAGGCCATTTCATTTTCTAGCATGTCCTGAAAATGAAAAAAAATACATACTATACTATGTCGAAAAATGCCAAAAATGGCCAAAAATTAAAAGTGCTAAAATGCATCAGAACAGTAGAGAATAGTCTAATATTAACCCCCATAGCATATTTTGTGTCAAAAGGGCATAAAAAAAGGCATAAAAGGTCATTTTCTAGCATGTCCTGAAAATGAAAAAAAATATATACTATACTATGTCGAAAAATGCCAAAAATGGCCAAAAATTAAAAAGTGCTAAAAATGCATCAGAACAGTAGAGAATAGTCTAATATTAACCCCCATAGCATATTTTGTGTCAAAAAGGCATAAAAAAAGGCATAAAAAGGTCATTTTCTAGCATGTCCTGAAAATGAAAAAAAACATATACTATACTATGTCGAAAAATGCCAAAAATGGCCAAAAATTAAAAGTGCTAAAAATGCATCAGAACAGTAGAGAATAGTCTAATATTAACCCCCATAGCATATTTTGTGTCAAAAAGGGGCATAAAAAAGGCATAAAAAGGTCATTTTCTAGCATGTCCTGAAAATGAAAAAAAAGCATACATACTATACTATGTCGAAAAATGCCAAAAATGGCCAAAAATTAAAAAGTGCTAAAATGCATCAGAACAGTAGAGAATAGTCTAATATTAACCCCCATAGCATATTTTGTGTCAAAAGGGCATAAAAAAAATAAAAAAGTCATTTTCTAGCATGTCCTGAAAATGAAAAAAAAAAAATATACTATACTATGTCGAAAAATGCCAAAAATGGCCAAAAATTAAAAGTGCTAAAAATGCATCAGAACAGTAGAGAATAGTCTAATATTAACCCCCATAGCATATTTTGTGTCAAAAAGGGCATAAAAAAGCAAAAAAGGTCATTTTCTAGCATGTCCTGAAAATGAAAAAAAAAAACCATACTATACTATGTCGAAAAAAATGCCAAAATGGCCAAAAATTAAAAGTGCTAAAAATGCATCAGAACAGTAGAGAATAGTCTAATATTAACCCCCATAGCATATTTTGTGTCAAAAAAGGCATAAAAAAAAGGCCAAAAAAGGTCATTTTCTAGCATGTCCTGAAAATTAAAAAAAAATTCAAAAAGTGCCAAAAATGGCCAAAAATTAAAAGTGCTAAAAATGCATCAGAACAGTAGAGAATAGTCTAATATTAACCCCCCCATAGCATATTTTGTGTCAAAAGGGCATAAAAAAGGCCGAAAAAGGTCATTTTCTAGCATGTCCTGAAAATGAAAAAAAAAAATACATACTATACTATGTCGAAAAATGCCAAAAATGGCCAAAAATTAAAAAGTGCTAAAAATGCATCAGAACAGTAGAGAATAGTCTAATATTAACCCCCATAGCATATTTTGTGTCAAAAAACCCCATAAAAAAGGCAAAAAAAGTCATTTTCTAGCATGTCCTGAAAATGAAAAAAAACGCCATACATACTATACTATGTCGAAAAATGCCAAAAATGGCCAAAAATTAAAAGTGCTAAAAATGCATCAGAACAGTAGAGAATAGTCTAATATTAACCCCATAGCATATTTTGTGTCAAAAGGGCATAAAAAAAAAAGGCATAAAAAGGTCATTTTCTAGCATGTCCTGAAAATGAAAAAAAAATATACTATACTATGTCGAAAAATGCCAAAAATGGCCAAAAATTAAAAAGTGCTAAAAATGCATCAGAACAGTAGAGAATAGTCTAATATTAACCCCCATAGCATATTTTGTGTCAAAAAGGGGCATAAAAAAGGCCAAAAAAGGTCATTTTCTAGCATGTCCTGAAAATGAAAAAAAAAAACATACATACTATACTATGTGAAAAAAATGCCAAAAATGGCCAAAAATTAAAAGTGCTAAAAATGCATCAGAACAGTAGAGAATAGTCTAATATTAACCCCCATATAGCATATTTTTTGTCAAAAAGGGCATAAAAAAAAAGGCAAAAAAGGTCATTTTCTAGCATGTCCTGAAAATGAAAAAAAAAACCATACTATACTATGTCGAAAAATGCCAAAAATGGCCAAAAATTAAAAGTGCTAAAAATGCATCAGAACAGTAGAGAATAGTCTAATATTAACCCCCATAGCATATTTTGTGTCAAAAAAAGGGCATAAAAAAAAAGGCATAAAAAGTCATTTTCTAGCATGTCCTGAAAATGAAAAAAAAAAATACTATACTATATGAAAAAATCCAAAATGGCCAAAAATTAAAAGTGCTAAAAATGCATCAGAACAGTAGAGAATAGTCTAATATTAACCCCCATAGCATATTTTGTGTGTCAAAAGGGCATAAAAAGGCATAAAAGGTCATTTTCTAGCATGTCCTGAAAATTAAAAAAAAATTCAAAAAGTGCCAAAAATGGCCAAAAATTAAAAGTGCTAAAAATGCATCAGAACAGTAGAGAATAGTCTAATATCAACCCCCCCATAGCATATTTTGTGTCAAAAAAAGGGCATAAAAAAAAGGCATAAAAAGTCATTTTCTAGCATGTCCTGAAAATTAAAAAAAAAATCAAAAAGTGCCAAAAATGGCCAAAAATTAAAAGTGCTAAAAATGCATCAGAACAGTAGAGAATAGTCTAATATTAACCCCCCATAGCATATTTTTTGTCAAAAAAGGGCATAAAAAAGGCATAAAAAAGGTCATTTTCTAGCATGTCTGAAAATGAAAAAAAATATATACTATACTATGTCGAAAAAATGCCAAAAATGGCCAAAAATTAAAAGTGCTAAAAATGCATCAGAACAGTAGAGAATAGTCTAATATTAACCCCCCATAGCATATTTTGTGTCAAAAGGGCATAAAAAGGCCGAAAAAGGTCATTTTCTAGCATGTCCTGAAAATGAAAAAAAATACTATACTATGTCGAAAAATGCCAAAAATGGCCAAAAAATAAAAAGTGCTAAAAATGCATCAGAACAGTAGAGAATAGTCTAATATTAACCCCCCATAGCATATTTTGTGTCAAAAGGGCATAAAAAGGCATAAAAAGGTCATTTTCTAGCATGTCCTGAAAATTAAAAAAAAATTCAAAAAGTGCCAAAAATGGCCAAAAATTAAAAGTGCTAAAAATGCATCAGAACAGTAGAGAATAGTCTAATATTAACCCCCCCATAGCATATTTTGTGTCAAAAGGGCATAAAAAGGCATTTTCTAAAAAAGGTCATTTTCTAGCATGTCCTGAAAATGAAAAAAAAAGCATACTATACTATACTATATGTCGAAAAAATGCCAAAAATGGCCAAAAATTAAAAAGTGCTAAAAATGCATCAGAACAGTAGTAGAGAATAGTCTAATATTAACCCCCATAGCATATTTTGTGTCAAAAGGGCATAAAAAGGCATAAAAAGGTCATTTTCTAGCATGTCCTGAAAATGAAAAAAAATATACTATACTATACTATGTCGAAAAATGCCAAAAATGGCCAAAAATTAAAAGTGCTAAAAACGCATCAGAACAGTAGAGAATAGTCTAATATTAACCCCCATAGCATATTTTGTGTCAAAAAAAGGCATAAAAAAGGCCAAAAAGGTCATTTTCTAGCATGTCCTGAAAATGAAAAAAAAATATATACTACTATACTATGTCGAAAAAAAATGCCAAAAATGGCCAAAAATTAAAAGTGCTAAAAAAATGCATCAAACGTAGAGAATAGTCTAATATTAACCCCCATAGCATATTTTGTGTCAAAAAAGGCATAAAAAAGGCATAAAAAAGGTCATTTTCTAGCATGTCCTGAAAATGAAAAAAACGCATACTATACTATGTCGAAAAAAATGCCAAAAATGGCCAAAAATTAAAAGTGCTAAAAATGCATCAGAACAGTAGAGAATAGTCTAATATTAACCCCCATAGCATATTTTGTGTCAAAAGGGCATAAAAAAGGCATAAAAAAGGTCATTTTCTAGCATGTCCTGAAAATGAAAAAAAATATACTATACTATGTGTCGAAAAATGCCAAAAATGGCCAAAAATTAAAAGTGCTAAAAATGCATCAGAACAGTAGAGAATAGTCTAATATTAACCCCCATAGCATATTTTGTGTCAAAAGGGCATAAAAAAGGCATAAAAAAGGTCATTTTCTAGCATGTCCTGAAAATGAAAAAAAAAAGCATATACTATACTATGTCGAAAAATGCCAAAAATGGCCAAAAATTAAAAAAGTGCTAAAAATGCATCAGAACAGTAGAGAATAGTCTAATATTAACCCCCATAGCATATTTTGTGTCAAAAGGGCATAAAAAAGGCATAAAAAGGTCATTTTCTAGCATGTCCTGAAAATAAAAAAAAAATATACTATACTATGTCAAAAAGTGCCAAAAATGGCCAAAAATTAAAAGTGCTAAAAATGCATCAGAACAGTAGAGAATAGTCTAATATTAACCCCCATAGCATATTTTGTGTCAAAAAGGGCATAAAAAAAGGCATAAAAAAGGTCATTTTCTAGCATGTCCTGAAAATGAAAAAAAAATATACTATACTATGTCGAAAAAATGCCAAAATGGCCAAAAATTAAAAGTGCTAAAAATGCATCAGAACAGTAGAGAATAGTCTAATATTAACCCCCATAGCATATTTTGTGTCAAAAAAAGGGCATAAAAAAGGCCAAAAAAGTCATTTTCTAGCATGTCCTGAAACTGAAAAAAAAATGTCATACTATACTATGTATGAAAAAAGTGCCAAAAATGGCCAAAAATTAAAAGTGCTAAAAATGCATCAGAACAGTAGAGAAGAGTCTAATATTAACCCCCCCATAGCATATTTTGTGTCAAAAAGGGCATAAAAAAGGCATAAAAAAGTCATTTTCTAGCATGTCCTGAAAATGAAAAAAAAAAATACATACTATACTATGTCGAAAAAAATGCCAAAAATGGACAAAAATTAAAAGTGCTAAAAACGCATCAGAACAGTAGAGAATAGTCTAATATTAACCCCCATAGCATATTTTGTGTCAAAAGGGCATAAAAAGGCATAAAAAGGTCATTTTCTAGCATGTCCTGAAAATTAAAAAAAAACGCCATACTATACTATGTCGAAAAAATGCCAAAAATGGCCAAAAATTAAAAGTGCTAAAAATGCATCAGAACAGTAGAGAATAGTCTTATATCAACCCCCCCATAGCATATTTTGTGTCAAAAGGGCATAAAAAGGCCGAAAAGGTCATTTTCTAGCATGTCCTGAAAATGAAAAAAAAAATACATACTATACTATGTCGAAAAAAAATGCCAAAAATGGCCAAAATTAAAAGTGCTAAAAATGCATCAGAACAGTAGAGAATAGTCTAATATTAACCCCCATAGCATATTTTGTGTCAAAAGGGCATAAAAAAAAGGCATAAAAAGGTCATTTTCTAGCATGTCCTGAAAATGAAAAAAAAAAAACAGCCATACTATACTATGTCGAAAAATGCCAAAAATGGCCAAAATTAAAAGTGCTAAAAATGCATCAGAACAGTAGAGAATAGTCTAATATTAACCCCCATAGCATATTTTTGTGTCAAAAGGGCATAAAAAGGCCATAAAAAGTCATTTTCTAGCATGTCCTGAAAATGAAAAAAAACATACATACTATACTATGTCGAAAAAAAATGCCAAAATGGCCAAAAATTAAAAGTGCTAAAAATGCATCAGAACAGTAGAGAATAGTCTAATATTAACCCCCCATAGCATATTTTGTGTCAAAAGGGCATAAAAAAAGGCCAAAAAAGGTCATTTTCTAGCATGTCCTGAAAATGAAAAAAAAAAAATACATACTATACTATGTCGAAAAATGCCAAAAATGGCCAAAAATTAAAGTGCTAAAAATGCATCAGAACAGTAGAGAATAGTCTAATATTAACCCCCCATAGCATATTTTGTGTCAAAAAAAAAAGGCATAAAAAAAGGCAAAAAAGGTCATTTTCTAGCATGTCCTGAAAATGAAAAAAAAAAAGCATATACTATACTATACTATGTCGAAAAAAATGCCAAAAATGGCCAAAAAAATTAAAAAATGTGCTAAAAATGCATCAGAACAGTAGAGAATAGTCTAATATTAACCCCCATAGCATATTTTGTGTCAAAAGGGCATAAAAAAAGCATAAAAAGGTCATTTTCTAGCATGTCCTGAAAATGAAAAAAAAACGCCATACTATACTATGTCGAAAAAAATGCCAAAAATGGCCAAAAATTAAAAGTGCTAAAAATGCATCAGAACAGTAGAGAATAGTCTAATATTAACCCCCATAGCATATTTTGTGTCAAAAGGGCATAAAAAAGGCATAAAAAGGTCATTTTCTAGCATGTCCTGAAAATGAAAAAAAACGCCATACTATACTATGTCGAAAAAATGCCAAAAATGGCCAAAAATTAAAAGTGCTAAAAAATGCATCAGAACAGTAGAGAATAGTCTAATATTAACCCCCATAGCATATTTTGTGTCAAAAGGGCATAAAAAAGCAAAAAAAGGTCATTTTCTAGCATGTCCTGAAAATGAAAAAAAAAATACATACTATACTATGTCGAAAAATGCCAAAAATGGCCAAAAATTAAAAGTGCTAAAAATGCATCAGAACAGTAGAGAAGATTCTACTATTAACCCCCATAGCATATTTTGTGTCAAAAGGGCATAAAAAAAGCCATAAAAGGTCATTTTCTAGCATGTCCTGAAAATGAAAAAAAAACGCCATACTATATACTATGTCGAAAAAATGCCAAAATGGCCAAAAATTAAAAGTGCTAAAAAAGGCATCAGAACAGTAGAGAATAGTCTAATATTAACCCCCATAGCATATTTTGTGTCAAAAGGGCATAAAAAGGCATAAAAAGGTCATTTTCTAGCATGTCCTGAAAATGAAAAAAAACGCCATACTATACTATGTCGAAAAATGCCAAAAATGGCCAAAAATTAAAAGTGCTAAAAATGCATCAGAACAGTAGAGAATAGTCTAATATTAACCCCCATAGCATATTTTGTGTCAAAAGGGCATAAAAAGGCATAAAAAGGTCATTTTCTAGCATGTCCTGAAAATGAAAAAAAATGTCAAAAAGTGCCAAAAATGGCCAAAAATTAAAAGTGCTAAAAATGCATCAGAACAGTAGAGAATAGTCTAATATTAACCCCCCATAGCATATTTTGTGTCAAAAGGGCATAAAAAAGCATAAAAAGGTCATTTTCTAGCATGTCCTGAAAATGAAAAAAAATGTCGAAAAATGCCAAAAATGGCCAAAAATTAAAAGTGCTAAAAATGCATCAGAACAGTAGAGAATAGTCTAATATTAACCCCCATAGCATATTTTGTGTCAAAAAGGGGGCATAAAAAGGGCATAAAAAGGTCATTTTCTAGCATGTCCTGAAAATGAAAAAAAAACGCCATACTATACTATGTCGAAAAAATGCCAAAAATGGCCAAAAAATTAAAAGTGCTAAAATGCATCAGAACAGTAGAGAATAGTCTAATATTAACCCCCCATAGCATATTTTGTGTCAAAAGGGCATAAAAAGGCATAAAAAGGTCATTTTCTAGCATGTCCTGAAAATGAAAAAAACGCCATACTATACTATGTCGAAAAATGCCAAAAATGGCCAAAAATTAAAAGTGCTAAAAATGCATCAGAACAGTAGAGAATAGTCTAATATTAACCCCCCCATAGCATATTTTGTGTCAAAAGGGCATAAAAAGGCATAAAAAGGTCATTTTCTAGCATGTCCTGAAAATGAAAAAAAACCATACTATACTATATCGAAAAAAATGCCAAAATGGCCAAAAATTAAAAGTGCTAAAAACGCATCAGAACAGTAGAGAAGAGTCTAATATTAACCCCCCATAGCATATTTTGTGTCAAAAGGGCATAAAAAAGGCATAAAAAGGTCATTTTCTAGCATGTCCTGAAAATGAAAAAAAATGTCAAAAAGTGCCAAAAATGGCCAAAAATTAAAAGTGCTAAAAATGCATCAGAACAGTAGAGAATAGTCTAATATTAACCCCCCATAGCATATTTTGTGTCAAAAGGGCATAAAAAGGCATAAAAAGGTCATTTTCTAGCATGTCCTGAAAATGAAAAAAAAGCCATACTATACTATGTCGAAAAATGCCAAAAATGGCCAAAAATTAAAAGTGCTAAAAATGCATCAGAACAGTAGAGAATAGTCTAATATTAACCCCCCCATAGCATATTTTGTGTCAAAAAAGGGCATAAAAAAGGCAAAAAAGGTCATTTTCTAGCATGTCCTGAAAATGAAAAAAAAAGCCATACTATACTATGTCGAAAAAATGCCAAAATGGCCAAAAATTAAAAGTGCTAAAAATGCATCAGAACAGTAGAGAATAGTCTAATATTAACCCCCATAGCATATTTTTTGTGTCAAAAGGGCATAAAAGGCCAAAAATCAAAAAAAGGTCATTTTCTAGCATGTCCTGAAAATGAAAAAAAACATATACTATACTATGTCGAAAAATGCCAAAAATGCCAAAAATTAAAAGTGCTAAAATGCATCAGAACAGTAGAGAATAGTCTAATATTAACCCCCATAGCATATTTTGTGTCAAAAGCAAAAAATTTCGAAAAGGTCTGACTGTAAAAAATGTCATTTTCTAGCATGTCCTGAAAATGAAAAATTCAGCTCCATAATAAAATGTATTATTATTAAAATATGTAAAATTCAAATAATATTTTAATATTTAGTGTATTTAATACTAGAATTCTCTGCCACACTCTGCATTTTGTGTGCTTCAATAAGTCTTTCTTACTTAAACAAAAATGTGAATGCAGGACTTTATTTGATCAGCAATTTAAGGGTTTTTACATTGCTGCTTTGCTGCTTTTTTAAGTAAATATTCTGACCACTACCTCCATTTATGACCATACAACAGCTAAACTTACATACAGATGATATGGCCCATGTAATGACTTTGCAGCAGTGTAACTGTGATGACTCATGCATGAATCATGCAAACTAATGCACATATAAAATGAACAAGCTCACAGTGGATTTCACAAACATGAAGGATGTATGACAAGCTTGGCAACAGTATTAGAAGAATGAGGAACACAGGGAACACAGGTCATCTGCAAACTAGCTGATAGGCCCTGGTTCAACCCTCACCTCCTGGCACGTAATGGATGAAAAAATATGTCAACATCTGAGCAAACCTGGTTGAGAGGCAACACAGGTAATGGAGGCCATCCATTCTTAACCTCAGCTCCCCATTATGCAGCCACTCAGTGGGCTATTTCAGCAGCTTCATGCATGCGGACAAACACGTATGCACAAAAACAGAACTTAAAACGGATATGTGAGGACTAACGAGTGGATAATGGCAGGTTGTTGATGGGTTGGGTCCATTATGTCTTCCATCATCTGTTGCAGGGTGTTTGTATAACTCTCTGAAATGGTGTTTTTATTTTGGAACAGGAGCCTTTCCTATAGCTCAAGGTACTGTCTGGCCAGACAATACAAAAATCCTGTTGGGGGGGGGTCTTTTTTCCCATTTCATTCTTAGAAACAGAAAAATTCAGGTGATTATTTTTTGATGGTGTTTTGAAATATCAGTTTACGTGTTTGAAAGGGCTGTATCATTGTATGTTTTCCCCACAAATGGCAGATGCTTCACATTACAGTATTGGGCTTACTAACACTTTTCTTAAGTATCCAATCATGTTAGACCTTTGAATGCATTTTTATTTATCACTATATTTATCATCAGCCTAGTAGATGTCCCACAATGTTTGTTTGATGAACAGTCCAAAACCCAAACACTGAAATGGATTTGTCTTGAGCAATGTTCTCAAATTTTTATGCAGTTTGAAAAGGACTGTGAAGGAATTAAAATGTTGCTGAATCCTTATTGTCCACAGACATACATTACAATCCCTTTTCCACGTAAGCCCTGCCTACTTTAAACCAGAAAGAAAAAGGATAACGAAAAAGAAACAACAACAAAAGCCTAAATCTCATATGTGAAATAATCAACTTTGGCAGAAAAGTGTGTCTTTATGTGGGAGCTAATCATTAGTAAGAACGTAATTGAGCTAATACTTTAATGATTATACTGAAGGTATGAGACTGACAGCTTAGTTTTTTATCATTAAATTTCTCTCGTCAATTTAAGTGTACAGTACAGTGTATAGAACATTCTTCTCTCTATCAATGAATATACATGATTTTTATAGTGTGATTGCCAAAAATATCAATATTAATAAAATATCATATTAATATTAAAACTATTAATCTGCGATTCTTGCCTTCATTGATATCTATAAATTCAGAGCAACAGGCATAAAGGCTTTCATCATCTGGCTATTGGGGTCATGTCAAATACAAGGTGTCAGTCAGCAATACAATTATAGCAAAATGGATATATACACATGAGAAAAAAGTTTTACATCACAGCTCTACACTTTGTTTGAATTCACCAACTTGGGGCTCGGATTTTTCATGCCATTTAAACAAGTTTATACAGCCAGGACTACCACACAGTTTTCCTAGTTAGTTTATCAGTCACTGGCTAGAGTACATAAACAATGTGAAAAATGTAGATACAGCAATTGCATCACAAATATGTTGTTTATCCATGGTAGTGCAACAACAGCATCCTCCCTTGCAAGCAAACCAGAACAATCATGCAGTATAAACAGAAACTCAGTGCTCCAGACAGACAGACACACACATTCAGACTGAAGTGCCAAGGAAGGTAGTAATTTATTATGCATGTTGACATAATGAGTGATGCCACCTGGTTGACGGATGTCGAGCAGGATCTCCCACCAGTACTGTGTCATACTGCTGTCGACTGAGTAAAGATGCATAAATCAACAGAAACTGTGTGCCATGTAAAACCAGCAAGGTGAGCTACAGAGCGTAGCCTCTTGGATCACAGACCTGTGAACAGTGTGTTCATTTGTCTAACACGAGTGTCTAAGGGACAGTCAACAGTGAGCTCCACATTAAACAATGAGTTGAGTCTCCCCTCTCTCTGTTATTGTAGGCAGTGCCGCTCAAGACCTCAGGTTGGAAGCAATAAAACAGGAAGGACAACAATATGAAAAAAGTGGATTTCTTTTTTCATAATTTTTTTCAATTATCATTCCAAACACTATTAACCGATTCCTGGTGACTCAACCTGCCCAAAATGTTGCTGTAACCTTTCTAATGGCTCATCAAGAGTGAGTTCAGTTCAAATGACTCTGAGTATGTTGTTGCAGCTGAGTGACCTTTTAAAATGGGAGGGAGCTAGGAAAAAAAACAACTGCAATAACATTTCTGATGTTCAAATACCACCATGGACTTTCAACGAATAAAGGATCTGATAAATTCATAACATTATGGTCATTGGAGATGAAAGGCTCTGAAGCACGTGGGGCTGCACTACTGTCATTGGCAGTGTAGTGAGTGTTTTTCATTTCCATGGCTATTATTGCCTTTACACTTGCACATACACAAGTATGACACAAGCAATTAGAGAATTAGAGTGGACATTTCCTCACACACAGTGTGCCTCAGTAATTCCCCTTTTTGTGCCTAAGCTAATCATGACACGGTCTGCTCAAACTGTACTGCACGAATCAATTAGTACATTCCTTTTGGGGCCTTGTTTGTTCTGCCAATGATACTGGCATGTCTCTGTTTTAAAGAGGAAAGACCTGGGCGAGGATGAGCCTTACAGATTCATCATGTCCCCGCACTGTGAATCTCAAATGCTGGTGTGAAATTCTTTTTGTTGTTGAAGAGTTTATTGTTGTCAGTGCTGAAATAAATTGTTTTGTGGGTCACGTGGGAAATTCAGACTCATCTTAATTAAACACACACTTTTAGCTAGGATAGCAGCATGACTCGAAATTGTCAGTCAGTCCAACAGTTTGTCAAGAGTGAAATGTCTCAACAACTAATAATTTGCCATTAAAATCTGAACAGACTTTCACTGTAACCAGATGACCCTGATGCCTTTACTGACCCTGCCTTTTCTAGTGCAACCATGAAGTTGACATTTTTGGTTTAGAGTGATGGGTTGATGGATTGTCATGTAAATTGGTGAAAACAATAATCCCCCTTTAACTTTTTGTCTAGTACCGTCATCATGTCAAGATTTCAATTGTTTTTAAATTTTCAATACAATTTTCAATATTTTGGTTGATGTTACCAAATGCTGAACTTTTATTTAGTGCTACTTAGCAAATCTCTGCATGTTAACATGCTAAACCATGTTGGTGACCCTGGTAAACACTACGACCTAAAATGTTAGCATTGTGATTGTAAGCATGCTGATGTTAGCATTTGGCTCAAAACATTGATGCACGTAAGAACAACCTCACAGAGCTGAAAGTGTGGCTGGGCTGTAGACTCTTATTCTAATTTAAAGTTGAGTTAATTTTGTTACAAAACTATGACAAATTACACTTATCAACCACCTTGATTGCCTAAATTATGATAATTATGAGATAAAATCTTCATATATTATTGATGAGAAAGGTTATGACAGAAATGGAGTTTAAAAATAAAAACAATTTATATTTTCACTGATTAAGAAAGGAGAGGAAAAATGTTTTATCATGCACTGCTAAACAGGGTTTGGCAGTTGTTTCATCAACATTACTATGTCTTTATATTTGTATGCGGAGCTGGCATAACTTCAACAGACCAAATTCCTATTCTTCACTTTCTGATCTAAACTGGCAGACAGACCTCAAAACAGACGTGTAATCAGATTGAACCCTCATGAACATGTTTTGCCTATGGCTGAATTTAATCGCCCGCTTCGGGAAAAGCTGTTTTTAATCCTGTTTAACATTTTGGTAAAAGTCACCCTCTGTGAGAAGGAAATGGGCTCAGATGGGGTACGCATGTGGGGAGATTTTCTTGGATAATTGTAGAAGGGAGCAATATTTTTTCTCTAGGGGGCTGTCAAGAAATTTCATACCCATGTCATCCAGTAAGAGCAACGCTAAGTAACTGCAACAAATTAAAGAAAAAGGGAGGGAAAATGCAATGGTATTGTTTCCGCCATTCATGGAACCCTACACCTGTGACTTTCGCACCTCATTTTCACATCCAGGCACCACAGACTTGTATTTCAGTAAATCCTTCAGTAATTGTTCATGTGATGCAAATAATGAATATTAATGTTCTTTTTTATGTTACAGATGGCACACACTGTGCATGTCAGGTTAGTGTGTATGTCTGGGTTTCTGCATGGCAATATGCTATGCCACTATGTTTAAACAAGCTTGTGTTACAACAAAACAATCCACTCAACAAAGCCATAAAGTTTTGTTATTGTCCATTTATTTCTGCTTTTATTTTGGTTCCTTGAATAACAGTGTCAATTTCACGACATTTAGTGGGATGTCATTTGAAAGCAGTTGTTCACAAAGACCATAATAGTTTCTGAAAAACTTTATAAAATGATTGCTTCCTCCACCTGTTTGTTTGAAAACTAGACTTACTTTAGTCAATAAATATACAAAAATATCCATTTCATAAATTCAAAAGATAACCACTGACACATGAACACAGGCATAAAAAAGAGGTAAGTGGCCCTACAATTGAGGCACCAAAATCAATGTATTTTTCCTAGTACTCTTTTTGTCTTTAGATTTTCATAAAAAGGCCAATGTATTTCCGTACATTTTAGAATTTCATGCATTTTGTTGGAATATAAGAGGCTTTCTTACCAATCTAGGGTTACAACATGAATATAAGGCACCACAAGAAAGCAAGAAAAAACATATTTCTGCTGCACTACATTTTCATCAGACCTTTAATCATTTTAAAATAAGATAATCATATCAAAATAAAACTAATCCCTCTTTGGTTGAACTGGTACAAACCAGTCGACATATGCAACCAGTGATGAGGTGTGAGAAGTGTCACATTGCTTTGTTTTTACAGGTCACAAGCCAAAAAGATTGAGAACAACTGCCTTCTTAAAGCAAAAGTTAATGATTTTAAAACGTCTCTTGCAGAGCTGGATAAGAAGACTGACATACCATTCTCATGTCAACTAATTGAATATATGGATACAGCTTTCACCTATTTAAGCGTGAAGCTTGAAACATTAATGACGAAGAAAGAAAGAGGGGAGGAGATTAAGAACCATCGAGGTCTCTCTCTCTATTAAGAGGATAATTGGTGGCTGACCCTTTGACATCAATCATTCTGCTGAATAACAGGGTGACAGTGACGACCACACTCTGCACCAGGCGATGCTGCGTCACGTGCATACACAAATTCCAGTGTACACGACAGTTCACACTGCAACATCAAACATACTTTTTCACTCACACATCAAAACCTGAAATCTTGCCTGCGGTCTTATTTGTATGTGTAGTACCTACTCACTGGCGTCATCACTCACTAATGTGTGTAATTAGGGCTCTTTAATCAGGCAGAATGAGTACTCAATAAGTACACTGAGCAGTAATAAAAGAGGTTTTCGAGCCATTTGTTGGGTGTGTGGTGGGTGAATGAGTGGGTTTATGCATGCATTTAGTGATGATGTGGGGTTTTTTTCTTTCCTCCTGCAGAGCAGTGCACTTTGGGTGTTGGCATCAAACCACAAAAGCCTCTCTGTGCACTCACCATTTCACACCAGGGTTTTAAAATCATCCATCATGCAGGGTAGGCAAAAGATGACAGGTTTCCAAATATTTTCAAATGGAAAAACTTATGCCATCATTCCACCTACATAAACCCAGAGCTACACCGAACCGCCTCAGCTGACTCCTCTCAGTGTTGACTTTTTCCCTTTCACAGAGACAGTGTGGCCAAGTCTGATCGAAAAAAAGTGCTAGCTGCTCAATAAGTCACTAAAATTATCCAGATGACAGCCTGCATTAATTTGCTTTTCTGATGAAGCATCAGTTGTGGATGAGAAACCCTCTAATCACTGGAAATGTTGAATTTACAGTCGCACTGCCACAAGTGCGGTGGCGTAAGTCATCCTGATTTGCACCAAATGCTTTTGGAGTCAACACATTAGCTCTCTCTCATTAGCAAAAACTCTAAAAATGCTATGTCTGATATGTAGCTTTTCAAATTTGAGCAACTCATTTTGGAAGTATCAACACTCCATTGTACAATATATAGTCTTCTATATAAAGTTCAGCACTGTTCATTTAATCATGTAGTCATTTATACAGGGTTGTCATATGCCAATGATTACTCTCTTTTGCAAAAGTGCCCTGTGCAAAAAAGTAGAGATTTTAGATTTTTCACCATGCTAACAGCAGAAATGTGAAAAAAAAATAAAATATTTTTTATATTTATATTTATTAAAAGCATAGGCCTACCTGGGATATAGAACATAATAGAGGGGGATTAGAAAAATACCTTTAAATTAATGAAAAATTTTTCATTTCTTTTCGTTCATTGCCTGAAGAAATATCTTTCTCTGCCATAGGACAAAAGTGTTGAAGGAGGAACACAGTGAAAATTAGTAAGTCAAGGTGCATAGTGAAGATGCTACAGACTAGGACTAGATGTTTCACATTAGAGGAAAGGTCATTGAGCATGTGGGCTAGAGGGAAGGGGAAGATGATCATCAGAAATATTCACAGCAACGATCAGAGCTTGTTGCAATATGGAACTGATACAATATCACAGCAGGGTGAAGTCTTTCACTATGTGGTAATCAACATCTCTCTGCAGCGCACAGCTTTGTACAAAAACTGAATCAATTTCAACAAAATGACTTATGTACAATAAGCATGTACTTCTGTGTTTAACTTCTTTTGCTCTTTCAGATCTTGTGTGCTGAATGTGTTAACTGAGCTTAATTTGGGCCTGTTCATGTGACACTTCTAAGAATTTTAAAGCAGCAGGGTTTGAAATTGCCTCTACTTTCTGGAGACTTTGTCATTGACTGGCAGTCAAGCAAAAAATTAACAAATCTGCTTACAGCGTCTGTTACATTTAGGCTCAGTTAAACTTGGTGAAATTATAAGGTAGAACTGATTTTAACAATGTATTTTTCTTATCAAAACTGGGGCTTTACAATTCGCCCCGTCTCTCCCTGCACAGGCTTACGCCAAAGTCCCAGCATGCTCAGATAATCATTAGACTGATAATTTGACAGACAAGCTTGGCTATTATTGCTGATAACCTTTCCAGAGCAGACTCTCATCTCTTTAATCACACAGGACAGATGAGTAATTTTTGACAGTGGGGTTAGGTTGCCACCTCCAAACACCTTGATGTTCATTATTAGAAGATGACTTGCGTATCCCAGAAGGAGAAGCAGGTGTGAAGAGCCTGTAATGATAAAAAGATATGTTCTCATTATTGATGTTCAGTGGGTTAGTAATTAAGAAGACACAGAAGGCATATTTCAGTTACTCAAGACGTTTTCAAGAGATTCAAGATTCAAAGATGGAACAACAAAGAAAAACTTGCAATTTTTTTTTTTTTTTTTTACCTTGATTTGAGGCTCAAGGGCATCTGCTATCATGCAGGTTTCAGTTTATTTCATCACAAGTAAAAGTCACTAATTTCCTTATTGATAAGTCTTTACATATTTGTCACCGAGTATAACCTGTGAAGCATCAGCAGTTTATTAATAGCTAAATGACTGATGACACAGCTTAATAACTGTAATCATATATAATGATGACAGACCTGAACCAAAATAAAACATGAAGACATGATGAGCTTGGAGATTCATTCAGAATGCCAGAAATAGTACTTTGACCAACAAAAAAAATAGATAGATAAAAATGATTGAAACTGAATTTCAAGCCACAAATAAAGAGAATTTTAGGGTGAGTTTACAGTCTATCTTCACTCAAAACCACAAATCTTGTCAGAGACCGGTTGCTTATATCTACCCTGAGCTGGATCCCATTGAGAAAAAAAAGATTTCCACCATGCGCAAAAACAAATCCGCTGATATAATATTAGGTTACCTACTGATTGTTAGATTGCCAGGTGATGCACTCACCTTTAAGGCACGTGACACTAAAAAGATGTTCCAGTTTTAATCTCTATACACTTCACAGGTATAGTTTAAAGTATTCACAAATACACAAGTTATATTATAAATGTCCGTATCTCTGATTGAAACTACATTATCGTGAGGTATAGCAAAATATAAAACAATATTAATTGTTTATATACTTCTTAAAGATAAAAAATTTGAGGTGGCAGACGATTAAATAAAGCATCACTCATCAGAGTACTCGAGTATCTGACCTACTGAATTAACTATTTTCAGAAAACCTTTACATTTAGAGACAACCTAGGCATATGCATAAATCACAGCAACTGCTGAGATTGGAGTAGTGCTGCCTCCATCTGCTGCAGGACAACAAGTACTGCAGTTTGCTACAGAAGGTTTTAAACAGCTCTTTATTTTCTCAGGAGTTAAAGCTGCCCATTCTTCTGGGCAAAAAACCTCAAGGGCCCTGCATGTTTGAGATGTCCCCAAAGTCGCTCAATGATATTGAGGTTAGCAGACTATGACGTCCACTCTGGAACCTTAATTTTTTCCACTGTAGCCACTGAAGGGTTGACTTAACCTTATGTTCAATATCATTGTCATGTTGGGAAGTCTAGGTTTTTCCCATGTGTAGCTTCAGGGCTGATGAATGCAAACTGTCCTCCAATATTTTCTAATAACATGGTGCATCTTGCCATCAATTTTGACAAAATGCCCTGTGTCGCTGTAGCTGACACAGCCCCAAAACATCAGAGATCAACTGCCATGCCTCCCAGTAGGGATGGTGTACTTTTCATCAAAGGCGCTGTTAACTCCTCTTCAAATATAATGTTTATGGTTGTGACCATACAGTTCAATTTTGGTGTCACCACTCCAAATGACTTTATTCCAGAAGTTTTGAGGCTTGCCTATGTGCTGTGTGGCTGTATTTCAAACTGTGTAGTAACAACTCTTTTCTAGATAATCATCTTGCAGCCCATTTTATTGAAGTACCTCCGTATTATGCATCCTTAACTGCCACACCACTTTTCTGCAGAGACGACCGTACATCAGCTTGAGTTGCTTGTTGTTTTTCTTTGCAACAATTTATTCTGGCAGTTGTGGCTGAAATCTTTGTTGGTCCACTTCACTGTGGCTAAGTATAGTGGTTTTAGGTACAATTATGATTTAAAAAGAGCAAACACATTTATGTCATAGTAAATGGTTTGTTATCCCTAAATAAAAGAAATATTTTCTGATCCATCATTTTTTAAAAATGACCAATATTTCACAAGTTCTGCCAGGGTATGTAAACATATGAGAACAACTGGTATACCTGCTCACATGGTGTGGTTCAACCCGATATGGTTGGTAAGAATTAAACATTTATGTTTAACTTTTTAAATTTTTTTTTTACTGTTCTACATTGTTGTTCCTGTTATTTCTGCTGCCTTATTCATCCATTGACGCATCCAACTCCAAAATATGCACAGTATTATTAAATGCTTTTAATTAAGTGTACTGAAGAGGGTGACAGAGATACAATAGAAAGCGGGGATCAAGCTACATTATGTGCTAATAAAAGGTCTCCCTCACTTAGTTCTGATTGTGCCCCTCTGAGGTTTGTGAGTTTTGCTTCATTATGACAACACAAATACTGTCATTTGACATGTCAAGAGTAAAATTGGCATATCTTTGACTTCCTTTTCTACAGGTGGCTGTATGGTGGCTTCCCGTGTTAAAACAACCTTGGAGATCTTGATTGCACAACCATTTGGTTTATATTTAGCTCTACTGTCCTGACAAGAGCCGTATTGGTGATTATTTTGATGAGAGGCTTCAGATGTTTACTCCTCTTTCTTAGTCTTCATGGCCAGAGACTCAAAGGCAGTGAAGATGGTGTCTGCTGTTTCTGTCTCCTCCAGTTTAGCACTGGCGCAAAAGGAAGGTGGGGCATAATCCATTGGGTTCGAGCTGCCCAGGACCCAGTTGAAGGTGCTGAAAAAAAACAAAAAATACTTTTTGAGACTCATTGCTGAGTGTTTTTTTGATGTTGTCACTTATACAGAGTTTTAATATTTACGTGAGAAGTCCCACAACAAGAACAGGACATCATGTATGAGTGAACAGTTTGAGACATCATACAGCACAGTTTGTCCTATGTTAACACATTGATGTCTTAAACTGTGAGGCTAGAAATGCTGTGTGAAATCCAGTTATGATAAAGATATTTATATTTTGCATTTATATTTATATTGATAAAGATATTTATTAATCATGTTGATTGGGGAACTTTTTCTTCTATAATTCATGGAAAATATCCTTTAGAAATATAAATTTAAAATGATATTGGATTTTTTAGTTAGGGATTGTTTCAGGTGGTTAAAACACATTTAAGTTTTTCGCTGACCGCCTGTCCAGGCATGTGGAAGCACAAAGAACCAATTCTAATAGCTAATAAACAGACTATACTTCATGCCTCATACAACCCCACTTCAAATAACCACAACTATCCCTTTAATACCTATCTTTTTTTTTTTTAGCTTTGACAGAACGCACGGTTTGTGTTATTCATTCGTTCTTCCAAATTTTTAGTTTTTTTGTCTTTTAATCCCATTGCGCTCTATAAATAAATTAACTTTTATTTTACTTTGTATAATTATAATAATATTATATATGTACATATGATAATGTCAGACAGTTTGGAATAAGATGATTAGCATTTTTAAATGGTAAATGTAAAAGCTTGCTGATGTTGACGGGGATGCTGATGTTGATTATTTAGCTGTTGCTCCTCCGGTTTTGTCAGCCCAGGTTCTTACCTGATGGTGATCCATCCAGATTGTGGAGTGTAGCTGGTATAGGTCATTGGGATGCATCCAATCTCAGTGAATACAGTAGAGTATACACCTGAGGACATAAGGCAAATGTCTTTTGTAATTCAGATATATTGAAACTACAAAAAAACCTTTAATGAATACATTCAGGACAGATTGAATTTATGATGTGTGAATTATGTTAAAAATTTCGACATTATATTGGTGTAAATACCGTAGCGTGTGTCAAGCTTTCACATTTATTCCAAGTCTAAATTTAAGTTCATCAAAGCTCCCGCATCAGGCTAACAGGACAGGCTAACAACATTCTCTCTTACCGTTGTTTGGCAGGTCTCCATACCAGGTGTTGACAAGTACCCCCATTCCCCAGGAGGAGGAGGAGCCCAGGAACACCTGACCCATCAGTTTGGCATCAGTGGGCACATGCATCGGAATGAACGAGGTATCGAGCGCCCTCTTCCTACAAGACAACCTGCTCCAGTCGATCTCATAGTAGATTTTCTGAGATGATAATGAAAGAAAATGAATGAATCCTGTCCTGTCTAATGCCTATAATTTCCATGTATATTGTCTTGTCTTTTGAAGCATGTTCTCTTCTTTGTGTTTCTAAAATGGAAATGAACAAGGAACAAAACCCTTTTCAAGTATTTATCAGTGGCTGCGGGAGTATTCATTTATTGTTGTCACCCATTCAACCATGTGCAACACTGCTTATCCAGTCAAGGTAATATTTTGGAGGTAGATATCTGGAATGTATTGGACAAAGCTGTGATTTGGATGCATCATATTATAACTATGTTGCTCATGTCAGTTTTGAACATGTCATGTCATACTTGAAATGAAGACTGAAAAGAAGTATAGGAGGTATCCATGATGACAACAGGCCAGGTGAATTTTTCTATTGGAGAAATATGACTGCAAACTGGCCAAAGCATATGTATTGGGACATAGCAGCACTGAGAGGATTCCAGCTTTATTGAAACTAAACTTTAGTTTTAGTTGCAGCCCTGTCTTGGTGTTGTCTTCTGTAATTTAACAACAAAATTACAATCCACATTTTGTAGAGAAAGGCAGAAAACAGTTAAGGTCAGCCTCAAATATTTTCATACATTGCTCAAAACTACTAAATGTGTAGTACCAGATTGGCATTGTTCTGTGCACATCTACACATTACTTGATGCTCTTAGTTTGTGTAGAGTATATGAAAATCTCTTGCATGCAGTGGAAGGAAAACTGACTCATTTACTACACCTAATACTCCTCATTGTTAGGCATAAATTCTGACTGAAACTAACTTTGTAGTTGAGACCACAATTCCTAGTCAAGGAACACTGACTGTATTTGAAAAGGAGAGACGACATGAGGACTGAGGAAAGAAGAAGGTAAGGCTGGGAAACGTAGGCAACAGATTCCCAGTTCACTGATTCATGGGCTACCATGGCACCAGCATGACCTTAGTAACAGATTTGCTATCAGTCTCACAGAAAAGGTGGAAAAACATCTGTGATAAAGCCCACTTAGTATGCACTGTATGTAGATGAAAATACACATTAAGTATTTTCAGACAACAATTTATTCAGAGTTAAATACCTTGCTGAAAAGCATCAGCTGGTCCACACCAGAGGTCTGATTGCCGGTAAACACGTAGTTTCTAACCCGCATCCTCTGTCCAAAAGCATCATAGCTTATTGTTCCTGTCGACATAAAGACTCCACCGCCAGTCATCTGAAAATGAGAGACAAACAGCGGTGCGTCAAGAAAAGATGTCGATAACTTGGCATGGGTCCACCCAGGAGATGGTATACAGTAAGTGAAGAAAGTTTATCTGTAAACACATCAGCGGCGCACCACAGTGAGGCCTCCAGTCATCAGCGGCGGAGAAACTATGAAAGAAGAAATCAACATGATTAAGCAATCAGTTCTTTTAAATGCATCTGCCCAATTTGTACTCCCTGATAAATAAAAATAAATTTGACAAAAAATCATTTGCATACATTTTGATTTTTTTTTAAGTTCCAGCTTCAGACACATATTTCCATTAACATAGTTACAGGAATCAGTATTGCATTGTCTTATCAAACAGCGTACACTGGTGCAAATGAGGGAATCTCATTTCTTCAGCGACAGCCGAATCTTTCTCAATTTTTCAAAACTTGCCTAAATTCACTTGAAGTCCAGCTTCACACAAAGAACAATGAATTTTTGATACTCACCGCAGGGTTTTGGTGCCTGAGCGACAGCAGCTGCCAGCAGCAGGCTGAGGCAGGACAGCACACCGATGGAGTTCATGTTGAAACTGTAAGCGCTCTGCTTTCAGGGAACGACACACACCTCCAGATATACCTGCACACAGCTGGCCGCGTTCACATGGTTCAACCACGTCTGCATTTTTCTGACTGCCCTCGTGAGGGTTAACGTGACCAAATTTTTAATAGCCGTACTGATGACTATTGTTTTGGTTGACACACAAAATATTATCGAGATAATGTTTTCCTTGAGGGCCTTACAATTACTTTCTCCACAATAAAAAAATGTCTTAATCTTTTTAAATGAAATTTTTGTGTCAGATAATATATGATAATCCACATATTATATATTATGTTCTATATGTTCTGAAAATCTCAATAGATATTAGTAGGCCTTGAGGCCCTTTTATATTTTTATTCTGACATTTTGATTGATGAACTTTTTTTTTATTGTCCCTTTTAGGGGCATTAACATTGTTATTTTTGATAAAAACGAATTAAAGCCCGTTTAATCATATGGTATATTAAAGATATTTCTGAACATTCAATTGATGCAGCAATGTCCTATGCAACTTTTTTTTTAATTTGTAACATTCACAGATGGCGATTCAGTGCCATTATCAGCAGATTAAGAGTTCATGGATTGACACAGCTCTTACTTTCACAGCAAGTGTAAACAGTTTTTATCTGAAGTACTTGAAAGCATCAGTCCTCTTATGTTAACCAACTGCTCATTGCAGTAAGTATTCAGTAAGCAGATTTGTTCTGACAGTTTTACCTGGATGATAAAGTGTCTTTCTGGCAGCTTTGTCAGTTTCTGCTAGCTAAAAGAGACATTTTTATAACTCCTGAATATATTCTGTTTAAAATGTGAACCAGCTCTTCGGTTTCCAGTGGAGCAAACAAGAGTGGAGCAAATACTGATTTTGCTTCTGAGAGAGAGCAATTCAATAGCGCAAAATGCAGTTTAAGTTTAGGATGATCTGATTGATCTGTGAAGGTCATTAAATGATTTAGGAGTGAAAAAACTCAAATGTTACATTACATGATGCATATTATATTTATTTTCCAATATGCATATTAAATTAGCATCTCTTTTCATTTAGGTTCCCTTGGCATATTAAGATGGATGGCAATTATTAAACCATACCAAGGAATACTTCAAATATTTCAGTGCAAATAAGCAAAAGCCAAGTTAATTAAAATAGGACAGTTCCCACCCCCAAATTAAAAAAAGAAAGAAAAAAAAAAACATCTTTTAAAAGCCAGTAGTTAACATGTATAAATAATTTTTTTTAAAAAGCAAATCTGCCAACCATCCATAAAAACAGAATGGATTTTCAGAAAGGAAACCCTTTTTTGTGGAGGTGTTGGCTCCCTTGTTTTGCAGCAAAGCATCAACAAATTTCCACCTCATATACATATATGAATATCAACATTGTGTATATTATAATATAATCTTGTTACAATTTCTACATTAGGTCCATATTAATTGTGTTAATAGTTACACGAGGTGAATTCCTGTCCATTTGGAGTTATTACTCAGGGTTTCTGCGTATCCATCTCAAAATGACAATAACTTGTTGCAACTATACGCAACTACAGGCTGAGATTCAGTCCTCTTTTTTGTCACAAATGTCGAGCTATACGCAGGAACCCTGAGTACTCTGGGTGTGACCTTGTGCAAGCGGAGGCGGGCACACACCGGTTCGTTGTGTTGTGTCAGTTGAATGATCGCTCTCTTCCCCCACAGTCACTGTTTCAGTGTGAGCGGATCGAACACTGATTGAAAAGGCATCGTTTTCATCTGGCATCATCTCAAACAAAAAACTGCTGGCAAACACAAAATTTTAGGAACGCAGACACCGTGTCGTCCACTCACTGATACTCATCTCATCCACCCGTTACTTTCAATGGACACCCCCTCCACCCCACCTACAGCGCATCAAGCTTACTGTACAGTACTGTGCGTCATTTTTAAATAAGTTAAATTAAAATAACACTTGGCTCACTGGTCGGGTCCATGCCTTTACTCGACTTCACACCTTTATCTCTGCATTCTCTTAAACCCATATTTCTAAAACTTTCTACTGCCTTCATTAACACATCTTTTGCGTGAAATATTCACACACCCTTGTCCTGCTTCCGAGCACTGGTTCAGCCTCTGTTCATTCAACATAAACTCTATTTTAGTCTCTACTGAACATCTGTTCAGTAGAGCTTCCTCTACCTGACATTTACTGACCTAACGTGTACCAACTACAGTTCTACTATATGCATTTCTTTCTTTTAATTTCAGTGTCCTGCTACTATTTCAAACACACACACACACACTCGTCCAAACAAGCACACACAAGAAATTAATGGACCATGTAATACATCAAAACATCCACGATGGAGTGCCACGAAGCTGTGCGTACACAGGCAGACATATAGGTTTTGGGGATGCAGAGAGGACATGCAGGCAATATGAATTGGGGAACTGGAAGTCCAAAGTATACAGTAGCAGAAAAACACATGTGTGGAATAGACCCTCTAAGATCATTCGTATTTGGGTCCACAAAAAAAAAAAATCACTTTCAACAGTTAGGAAAGAGTGTGAGCAGATGAAGCCAGTGTGAGAGCGAGGAGGAAACCACCTGATGCAAAGAGGGCTCGGCAGTTTATGAACTGTGATCCCCTCCAGAAAAACAAAAACTGTATTTTTCAAGTTTCAGAAGTTGCAGGAGGTGAATGTGACGTCTACTTCTGTAGCCTTGAGGAATCATGGACCTGTAATGTGTCCCTTGTTCTTGTTTAAACTCCCTCAGTTTCTTAGTGGCCCTCTGTCAGCAGTCGGACACTTCAGAGGTGTTGGAGTCACTGGTGAGTTTTCTGCGTTGCCTCACAGTTTTCTCCTCATCCTGCAGAAGAACACAGAGTTTCGAGAAGTAATGTTTTCATTTTCGAGTTGTGTATTTTAGGGGACAGCAGATTCATATACACATTTGGTGCTCGAGAGTGAGTTTGTTTTTATTCTTTTTTTGTGCTTACAGCTTGGAAGACTCCATTCTGCCCCCACTCTCCGGGGGAGTGGTCCTCAGGGTCCTCTGCCTCCTCCTCCTCCTCCTCCCCCTCCTCCTCTCTCACTGTGTCCATCCCGTCCTCCTCGTACTCTGTCAGACAGTCTGACTCCTCTGTTGAACGGAAAGATTTAGACGAGATATTACAGAGTGAATTTATTGTGTGACTGACCCGCCAGGTTCACATAGCACCCATAAAATACAAGGCACCTCCTACTGTATTCTCATAAAACACACTGGATGAAAGCTATTATTCCTGATATTTCCTCAACATTAAGTGTGCAAGGTGTGTACGTGTGGCCATAGTACTTCGTACACTGTGTTAAAGGTAATCTAGTATGGTCTGAAATAATGAGGAGGAACATATAAAAGCACTATAAAGTGGATGGATCCCTCACCTTCTGCAGCCACATAGCTTTGGACCGGCTCTATCCTGGACACAATCTCTGCGAGGTCAGTGAAGTCAGCTCCCGGACATGTGCAGGACTGCGAGGCAAGAAATCAGAATCATATATGGACAAAATAACTTTGATCGTTTGGTGTTATTGCACATGCTTCTCACATCAGTTCTCTTGCTGTCATTGTAGTCAGCTGAACGGTGGTCCTTCAGCATGTTCT
Source organism: Psettodes erumei (assembly GCA_016785225.1). Taxonomy (NCBI): domain Eukaryota; kingdom Metazoa; phylum Chordata; class Actinopteri; order Pleuronectiformes; family Psettodidae; genus Psettodes; species Psettodes erumei. The sequence goes on along the minus strand of JAFBJZ010000871.1, from coordinate 1,772,286 downwards.
CGATGATGTCACCTCGGGCCCAGCCAGTGAACAGCAACTTGCCGTGTTGGTAGCCCACATCCTGAGGGACAGGGTAATGTAGAGACAGACACATAAGCCGATTTCAAAAAGCGGGTAGACATGTTTCCAGTAAACATACACTATAGTTTATAGTGCGCTACATTTACTCTTTTGTGTCGGAATTGCATCAGGGTATAATTTTATGTGCTGTCGTGCCCTCAATAGAAAACGATGAGCGTATAAAGAAGTGTAATCAACAGAATAATCAACTGACTGCTTATTATACATTATGGGGAATAATGAATGAGGGATTGAGGGAGTGAATTCATACACAGCCTAAATTAAAGTTAACAAATGCAACATAAAAAAACCCAGACAGGCCATATTCTGGAGGCAACTCACGTAGATCTCATCAAACTTGCCGAAGTCCATGGTCTTGAAGCGGTCGATGGGTGGCCTGATGTACTCGCAGTAGGCACTCTTCTTCACCACCTCCAGCTGCCGCACACAAGACACGTATGCCAGCCGAGACTGGATCTCTGCCATGTCTGGCACCTGTGGAAGATGGTGGCGTAAGATTGATGTTTTGGCAACAGGATACCACGATTGACCACAGACACCATGGGAAATGTTTCTCATCTGCTGAAGCCACAGCAGAATCATCACTGCTACACACAGGGCAGAGACTCAAATGCATCAGTCTTTAAGTTGCTGAGTCATCAGTGACACCAGTGCGTTGTGCTGCCAACTCATACTCTACCTTTACTTTCTCTGCCCAGGGATTGATCCGTTTCCACAGCAACCACCAGCCAGACAGGCAGTCGCCATAGTTACAGAGGTCGGTCTCATCCTGGCTTCCCACGTCAATGGCGATGACTGTTCGGGCACCCATGTTCCTTGCAATGTCCGCTGTTGGACGTGTGACGCAAATACCAATGTTCACACACACAAACACACACACACACACACACACACACACACACACACAGCACGACAAAATCCAGCAGCAGAGATGGTAAGATGATGAATCCTTGTTTCAGGGTAAACTCAGTCTCTTCAAAGCTTAATTTAAAGGAGGGCAATGTTCAAACAGACTCACACCACAAAAAAAGCATTTTATTAAACACACTCTGACACACTCCAGAGCATTTATGGCAAATTAGTGACAGAGAGTAGTGCCATTTAAGAAAAAAAAAGTCTATACTTTTCTGGCCAATGATTTGCTAGAATTACAAAGCCTTGCGGCAGTGAGCATTTTTGTGGTGTTGAGCCTATTCAAAGACAGTAAAACATCCCCCAAGACCAAGGCAATGAACCAGTGTGCCAAGAACAACTATAAATGCAGCTGATCAGGCACAAACTCTTTGAGGAGAAGGGAGAGCAATAAACTTGGTGCTGATTTTACAAGGCTATCCGGAGTTGAATCGATCTTTGGGCCCAAAGAGCACCATATTTCACAAACTTCTGAAACATGTATCACTCGGGAGATAATGAGACATGACTCCCTGAACAACCAGAGAATTACAATATCTCAGTCCAGAGCTTTGGAAATATGCCTGTTTCATCAGTACAGATTACTTTCATCATCGTAATGACACATACGGCAGTTTTAGTCTGCACACCATAATGAAAGCCAAAAACAGTTTGTCTTACTTCGCATAAACATTACAGGAATGTGTTAATTTGGTCTGGTGCAGTGTCAAATATACTCTCACGTAATTGAGATGCATTAAATAGTCCACAGACCAAAATCAGCTCCCCTCTCCTCTTTCTATGGAGACTCAGAGAAAATCTGTTTCCCTCTCGCAAAAGTAAGCTTAAACATAATAAACAGAAATGTAGGGCTGGGTGATAAGGCTGAAATCATTATCCAATATTGGCAAATGTATATCAAAATACAGAAAATGTATTAAAATCAAAGTAATGAAACTGAAACTCAAAGTTGTAACCCATATCTAATTGTTTAGGTTACAGAACTCATGTGTACGGATCAAATAATTCATTTTATTAAGACTTATATTACAACTTTCTTTTGAGTAATTCATTTGGGCAACAGAACTTTGAAGAAATGATGTGATCATGTTATGACAATATAATTCTGCTGAAGTTTGACTAAATGATAATTAATCAAATTATCATCCAACCCTAGAGAAAAGTGCTCATTTTAACGTGAGGGGAACCAGAATTCCGTCTCAAAGCAGACTGGAGACCTGCACTTCAGAAAATAATTTAGAAATAATTTAATTCTTGGAAATTTAGAAATCGAATGTTAACCTGATTAAAAGATTACATTAGGTTGAGGTCTTACCGAATCAGTGTCAAACTTAATAGGACACTGATCTGACACCAGGCTGTTTGACAAACAAACACATTCCCCCTTCACAAGTTTTATTTCTTTTAATGTTGAATATTTTTTTAATACACCTGCAACACTGAAATATTGTCTCTAATTGTCAGAGCACTGATTTTTCCCCGTCTCGTAAAACTGAATATTTCATTGAGCTCACTTGGTTTTTGCCATAATACTTTTGAGTTTGGTAGGGATGATTTAATTTGTCTCACCAGATGGATCAATTAATGGTCTGAACCAGTTCAATAGTCAGACGGGGAAAAACTCAGCACTGACACCGGTCTTCCCTCCACCAGTATTAGGACGAGCTCACAACTACACAAATACTTACCCAGCCTATAAACTTTGCTATCTTTTTTTCCCCCAAACAACCCTCTTCTGCATCCCTCACTCCACCTCCTCCCCTTCCAGTCGGGGACAGGTGTTGGGCAGACATTGGGGATTGTACAGTATATTGGTGGAGGGGAGGGTTACCACCTCTACTTGCCTGGCAGGTTGTTGATGTAGCCACCATCCATAAGCAAGTTGCCATCTTTGGGGTCGCAGAGAGGCGGCAGGTACCCTGAGAGGGTCATGCTCGCCCGCACATAGCGCCACAGAGAGCCTGGCACACCAGGGAGGGAAGAAGGGAGGAGGGAGGAGGAAGGGGGGGGGATAACAGCTCAATATTGTTCGCTAAACTTTTCAAGTTAGTGTTGACAGACCACAATCCCAACACCATGGAGGGTGGCCGATACCCTGCAAAGGCTAGGACTGTGGTCCTGCTCACCTTTAGACTCTGCCGTACACCACTGCAAACCTAGTTACCTTGCACAGAGGCCGTGTGACTTGTGCAGCAGGTAAAAAAGTAAATGGCAACCATCACAGAGCACCAAGGCTGTTTGAATCTCCAAACTGCGTCCCAACAGCTGCGCTCTGAAGCACACAATCAGATGCATTCTCTGAAGTTTCAACAAAATGAGTGTGTTCTGCCCAATCATTATAAACAGAGCATCAGTGGTGGAATATAATGTCAGCCTGTCAGGAGAAGGAGCAGCAGTGGGTGTTGTGACAGTGTTTGGAGATTGTATGTCACTGCGAACCTGGCGGGGAAGCGCCGAGCCTACTCAAGCCTGCAGTACGGCTCAGCGCCAGCAGGGGGCAGGAGGAGGCCAGGCGTTGCATGGGTTGGAAGGATAAGGAGCACCGCAAGAAAAAGCAAGGGGTGCAGCAGTGCGTGGAGTATAGGTAAATGCTGAGGTAGAATTGTATTACTGAAATATGCTTTTTAGGGGAAGAAATACAACCTACAGATTTCCATTTCTTTACTCTACACTTATTTAACTTTCAGGCTTCATTCAGTTTGTATGGGGAGCTAAGATGGGCAACAGCAGGATCCAGAACACATATCCCCGAATTAAAATAAAAAGGTAAGACATGCCATCGGTCTATGAGAAATAAAGAGGTAGGCTCACTTTGTCTAACACTGGCATGCACACAGAAGCAAGCAAAGCCAGGGAAGAGGACAGGGGGCTGTGCAGGAGAGACTGAACACATTCCTGTAGGTAGAGGATGACTGAAATGAAACAGAAGTTCACAAGGAGGTCCTCATGGAAAATGTGCTGTGGTTCAGTCTGATGGAAAGAGACATTTAGGCCCACCGAAATGCGCAATGATCCACGACGACGATGACAACAAGACAGACAGATGTGATGTTGACATGGTGCGGCCCTCAACTATCTCCAGCAAGGCAGATGTGTCATCCAAGATACAGGGTTCAGTCTGTACCTGATCTCAGTCTGAAAGAAACAGCTAAATCCAAACCAGTCAAATCTGACTAAGATCGGCTAAGATGATTATCCCTGCAAGTTAGTAACGGCCTCCGTGTACAAAAATATATCACAATAAGCAAGTACAGAAGTGCGTGAAGCAATCATCGTTTACAAGATGCATCCAGGACTTTATAGGTATAAAAAGGAGAAGGGGTGTATTGGACAAACACAGACGGCCTTAAAAAGCCAGACCATCATGCATCTCCTTATGGCCCATAGATGACTGGACATGCATGGGCAAAACCTCACGTCCTATAAGAGAAATGAAGGTCAGATTCAGAGGTGGAGCTAAGCCAGCTGGACAAAGTGCGCTGTGCATCTGAATAACAAAGCCAGCAGGCAGGAGAAGAAGATGTGCTATGGCTCATTGTTTTGTAAAATATGGGAGGTATTGATGAGTCAGTTCTAAGATATATATATAGTACATATAACTGGAATTAGTCTTTCCTTCCAAACCATGGGCTCCCACCTGTCCACCTGGTCGGGGTGGCGTTAGTTACGAGTGAGAACTCGGGAGGGAGAGGACAAGAAAGAGGAGGAGGGTAGCCGAGAGGTTGACTGTCGACTTAGGGGGTGGGGGAGGAGGTTCTGGTGAGTGGGTGTTTAAAATCTGACCTGGGACATTGTTAACATAGCAACCATCCACAAGCAAGTGGCCATCCTTGGGGTCGCACAGGGGAGGTAAATAGGGGGTGTAGGAGGCGCTGGCTCTAACATAGCGCCAGACGCAACCTGTCGGGAAATAATGGAGATGGAGAAGGAGGAACACATCACAAGTGGGCCGGACTCCACGTCACAGATGGAAAACGAGAGTGAGAATGACACAGACAGAGAGAGAGAGAGAGAGAGAGAGAGAGAGAGAGAAAGAAGCTGCCAAGAGCAAGACAGGGAGGAAAAGGAATACAATATCAACAAAATTACTTACACCTATGGTTTCAAAACGGAGTAAATTCTGTGATGAGGCCAATTTCATTTGAAAGGAACCCAATATAATCTTGTGAAAAATGACCAAATGGTTCATCTGATGTGTTCATTAAGAATATTAAAAATAGTAGTAGTGCTGTTAGATGACTGGTTCAACAAGCAAGGTTGAAGAAAGACGAGCAAAGAGAGAGAGAGAGAGGAGGATAGAGACGAAGAAAGAGAGATAGAGCCCATCACTTTGTGAAGCGCTGTTGGGCTTTAACTGCAGGATGAGGAGAAAACTGCAGGGGAAACCGAACAAGGCTTGACGAGAAAGAATTTCCGTTTTGTTCCAGACCAGTTTTCGCAGATCTCAGTCTCGGCGGTCTCTCTCTCAGTGGATCAAAGGATGTATTGGACACTGCGTACCTGTACACCTGTATCTATCAGTGACTGAAAACCAAAGTGATATATAGCAAGTAGCACCGCACTAGCTGTGTTTGAGAAAAGCACACCAGAGAAACTACAGTACAGAAAGCACAGGGTGGAGGTGAAGGAGTGAGAAAAGCATCATGGGATGGCACTGAGGAGCAAGGAGGGAAAGGATGGGGGGGGAGTGTTCTGGATCCTACATTTCGACATGGACATGGGAGTGGGAGTGGGGGGGGTCAGCGTTTGGGGTCAGTGACTACACGGGTTATTTTGTCTATGCCGTGACCAGTAGATGAGCAGCTACTTGAGCTCTCTGTGTGCAGGAGGTCCTGATGTAGCAGATATACTTAATCTAGGACACAATCTGGGGAGTTTTAGACAAATGTGATGAAGGAAAGACAATGAAAGAGCTCCAACTTTATCAATTGAGCGTATGAAAAGAGTTAAAAAGAAAGAAGTAAAAGAAGAGTTTAAAGGAGACAGAAAAGAAAATGAAGATATCGAAAGAGAAAGAAAGAAAGAAAGAAGCAACAATGGGAACAATGACAGAGAAAAAACGGCTTTGCTCAGCAGTTAGTTCATAGACATGCCAAGATGCAAACATTAGCATTCTGTGTTAAACCTCAACCATAAACCCCTCAAATCCAGCATCACCCTGAAATATCATAATTGAAAACTTTACAATGAAACAATGTCTTCTTGGTAGCATTACATGGAGCATGTTATAAAGCTAAATTGCATTTGAAAGGGCAAACTGGATTTGTGGGATCCGGGGGGGGTCATTCAGACTACCCAGACCTACTTAAGCTATTGTTAGTGATGGTGCATTTTTTTAGGCAAGTCAACAGAAAACATTTACACATTATATCAGAAAGACACAAGCAGACACAACAACATAGTGTTTTCTTATGTACATATCGAGCGATACCTGCCAAGCCCTGAGCTGCAGCAGATGAGATTTAAAAGGGCATGTTTCTGAAGGCAAAATAGGTGGTTTGTGAGTAAGTCCACCGATGCACTTGGCTTACGTGGCTGCAGTGCGTACAGGCAGACCACTCACACTGTATTTGGTCCCTTTACCGGTTCCCTGGCATCCTTTTGTCATGTGACCAAATGGCTGCAGTTTCTAGCCTGATGTTTAAGGTTCACATTCATTAAATTTTATTTCTTGTTTTATGGCATTTCAACTTGTTTGCTCTCAGGACCACTCATGGAGTTCTCCAGCTGGTAGTAAACACAACCAACTCGAGTGACTATACTGACATTTGCTGGAAGTGCCTCATTCAACAGCAGTTTGAGACAACTTTACCTTTAATTGAGCTCTAAACCATAAATCTGAAGGCATGCAGTCTAGTTATATGCATTAGCCAGTAAAAATTGTAAGCATTGCCCCGAGTGCCTACTAATACTAATATTTATAGACTTGGATAAAGAATAAAAGGGACACTACAGCACCTTAATGAATGAAACAGCATGCCAATATATTCACAGAGGTAATAGCTTTAGTAGCGGTGGCATTCTGACTGACTGCTTCAGGCTTTGCTCACTGTTTAATGCCAGTTTCACACATTAGTTCTCTGTCGGTCCGAGCAGTATTACTGGACTGAGTTGTGTTAAACGTCGAGAAAAACTTAAGCGATGACTCATGCCCTTTATTGCATATGTGTATGTACTGTATGCGTGCTGCAGCTATAAACAATCCTTGTAAATATACTGTAATAAAAAAAAGTATCATAAAAGTACTGTAATGTACAAGAGTACTGCTCTGAGCTTGTCAAAAACTGTTTAGCTTTTTCTAAAAAAAAACAAAACAGTATAATAACGACGAGGGATGGCAGCCCCCGTAGTCAGCTGTCACTCACCATCCTGATGGACACGCATGGCTGAGGCGGTGATGTCAGTGGTGACGTTGAAGTATGGCAGCCACAGGTCCTGGGGACACAGACATTATTTCCGTGTCAGCAACATCATTATTATTTTCCTATTGACTTCTGGCGGCAAATAAATCTTCCTCCGTCCCTCACCTCGGCTTGCTTGTCCTGGAACACTTTATAGATGCTGGTGTTGAAAGCAGAGCCAGAGAACATCGAGGTGATGGGATAGGTCAGGTCCAGCACGGTTTTAAAAACTGAGTTCATTGCCTAATAAAGAAAAAACAAACAAACACACAAACATGAAAATTGGGCAAAAGACCTGTTTGTTACTAGTTCTTTTTCGAATCATGCGTTAAGATTTTTATTGTGTTGTGATTATATGAGCAAACTTAAAAGAGTGATCTTAAGAATACAGGGAAGAGAGTAATGATTGAATAATGGTTAGAGATGTGTACCGCACCTTGGACCACTCTCTAGCTCTCTGTTTGGTTCTGACGGCACTCCTCTCCTCAGCGTACAGGGCACCAATGAATGAGCCAATCGATGTCCCACCCACTATGTCAATAGGAATCCCCGCTTCCTCCATTGCTTTGATCACACCCACATGTGAGCAGCCTCTGCATGAGGGAAAACAAACATGTTAGACTTCCAGGCGGGGACACTTTTTATGTGATTTTATGTGTTGCAAACTGCACATGCCCTTTGGTATAAAAGAAATTGGCATTTTTTTCCTATTTCGTCTACTCGTCCTACTACGTTTCGACATACTAAACTCGAAACGCCAACTGCTCTCATCGTGTCTGTACAGCCAAATGGAGTAAACTGTTCTCACCTAGCTCCACCTCCTCCCAGCACCAGGGCGATGCTGTTTCCAGTCAGGACTCGGGCCAGCCGAGAGAAATCACTGTGCCTGTCTGCCGTCTTCTCAAACACCTTCTCGTATACCTCCCTCTGCACAAACATGGAAAATACAGAAAAATCATTTTCTTTCAATCATTTTCCTATTAACATTAATCAGCACAACACAAGTGTTCTTTCATTCTGAAGCCATCCTTTTCTGAATTCTAAGTTTATACTTTGAAGGAGTGTCTAATCAATTTCATTACCCATTAGATTCTAGCTAGTATGGTGTACAATAATACACTATATGGTGTATGTAATATATGTGTATGTATGTAATATATATATTGCAAAATATCAATTTCATTTAAAAAACAGCTACAAACTACAGTAGAGCTTGCTTCATACCAGCTTGCTGGGGCTGCGTCTGGAGAAGACCCTGCGAGGACACTTGAGGTGCAGGTGCCCAGAGCACCAGCTGCGCATGTTGAGCCACTCGACCGTCCTGGAGGGGCCCGGCCCGTCCTCCCTGTGCAGGAGGATCAGCTGCTTCAGAGCACGGACTGCTGTGTTCTCCAGCATCTGCTCCAGCTGGAGGACAAGAGTGATGATGACAGTAAATGTGTTAGTCACTATCATGTTCCTCCCTGTCCCCTGCACACACACACACACACACACACACACACACACACCCAGGGCAGGGCAGGTTCCTGGTCCCCCAGGCCAACGATGAGGATGCAGTCAGCCTGGCGGATGCAGCGCTGAGTCCATGGGGTCATGCTGCTGTCAGTTTGGTACAGGACAATCCGATTGATGTCCTCCTGCTGGGCCAGCCAGCCGGACAGACGGTATTCATGGATACTGATGATAGAGAGAACAGTATAGACAAAGACAACCGAATAGACTTTTTAATTCCCTGTGACATAGTCATACAGTGAAGTTGATTAGGCAGAGAAAAAATGAGTAGAAATGATAATGATTTAAACAAATAAATTCAAATGGGATATAATGGAAGAATGAAACAAGGCTGCACCTGTCCAAGGCAGAAGCACCCAGGCGCTCTCTGATGATGTCACTGGTTAATAGCAGAGTGGGCCCTGCAAGTGTAAAATGTGTGAACACAAGCAATTGTTAAGAATGTAAAAGTTACACTTGTGTAATCTTTTACCTGGTAATACAACAGCACATATCAAATCTGAACAACATTGTATACTTCTGTTCTAACCAGGGCTGTTTCAGACAAAATTAAAAACTGGTGAACCGACCGATGGCACTGAGGGCATGGCTGAGCTCCAGGTTGAACGCGTTGATTGGCACCTCGTCGCATACAGGCAGCACAGCCACAGTGGAGAGGTTGCTGGCGGGGTTGGTTACATCTGCACTCGTCGTCATACTGGGTAGACTCAGCGCTGAGCCTGCAAGGCAAAAACATGTAAATGGAACACATCAGAAATTAATTAGTTTGGACTTACGCAGACATGTCCGCGTTGTTCGCGTGAAAACACAGAGCTACTCATCATTGCCACCTCACCTGAGAACGGCCCACGACCCTGCTGCAGGTTGCCCAGGATCTTCTGGCCTAATAAGTGGATCAGCCTCGTCACCACCTACACAAACGCAGCATGTGTCGGTTTTATTTCATCTACACACAACACCTCGACCAGACAACAAGCTTTCACCGACGACGTTACCGACCTGTGGATAGCGCCTCTTGATGTTGTTGAGCGTTCCCTCTGGCAGTTTGACCAGCTCGGTGTCTCTCACAGCGTGGACAGTGGTGGCTCTCGGCTGTTTGGTCAAAGCCTCCACCTAAAGTATGAGGCAAGACACCAAGGGACATAGTCAGAGCTCAAATAGTAACAGAAAGATTACTTGTGATCAATATGCTTAGAATGCATCTCTATTAACTTATTTTGTATATAAAAATGACACCTTAAGCTTAACTGTCCACATGGAAAAATATTACATTATGACGAGTACAAACACCACACTACTTGAAAAAGTAACTTCTCAAGCTCGGACACTAAAAGTCACTTAACTAAATTTTCAACCCATTTCATTTTGATAGCTGTGGTTTCTGTGACACGCAGTCAGAATGAGACAAGGACTGAGAAGGAAAACAGCCTCACCACTCCAATAAGGTCTCCTCTGCCATATTCCCCAACAAGTTCTTTCTTGCCATTTGCCTTGCGGATGACTGAACGCAGACGTCCATTCAGAACGATGTAGGTGCAGTCTGACTGGTCGTCCTGTCTGTAGATGTGAAAAGAAAAAAAAAAGAAAAAACAGACATAAGTAAGGAAGTAAAACATGTTGACTATAAATGAATAAACTGGGTAAATGAGGAATGTTGTGATGCCAAGACACAGAAGTATAGTTTGAAAAAAGAAACAAAATATGTCTGTATCTCTTTAAAAAAAAAAAAAGTACCTGTAGAGGGCTCTGCCAGCTTCCACAGCCATCCAGTCAATAGCGAAGTCCATCTGCCTGACAAAAGGGGACATGCGAATGGCCACTGTGTGGGCTGCACTCAGCACCACACTTGGCTGCTCCCTCATGATCCTGCAACACACAGCACAGGCACAGGATTGAGGAATACTGGTTATCCAGTACTTGCATTGCTCGCAAGCGGATGTTTTATTGCAAAACCGAATGGCTTTGACAGTTACAGAAGAATCATCGGTCTGCACAGAAAGCTTCAATCTCAAATTCAAACTTCACTTTGGATGGTTGTGTAATTGCATCGTAAGACAAATCAGGGGAATGCTTTATTAAAGAGAGGTCATATTTGATATTGTCAGTTGTAGACCTGCTTAAACACACACGGCCAAGGACAATCGACTCACTCGTAGAAATCTGACTTTGAGATTTTGAGGTAAGTACAGTCTCGGACGGCCTTGATGGTGAAGATGAGGGGCTCCCCGGTCAGCACAGCGAGCTGCCCCACCATCTCCCCAGGGTGGGTCACGAACAAGCAGACGGCTTCCTGCTTGTTGATCATCCGCTGGTAGACATGCAGACAACCAGAGAGGACAAAGTGCAGACTCACGTCCTTCAGGGGTGAAAAGGGGAAGAGAGAGAGATAAGGCAAAAACAGGGGAGGATAATAATCTGTCATCTCAGCTTTGACTCTGGTAGAAATGTGCAGTTTGGTGCGGTTAATGTTGTCCTACACTAATTTAAACAGCTGAAAGAAATCTTTTACAATGTAGATTGTAGAGTGCAGCGTCTTCATTTTTTAATATTATTTATATTTTAGATCCAGCTAAAGGGGAACAGTTTTCAAGGGGTCGATGTCCTCATGTCCTGTGTTAAGTACCTGGTCTCCCTGTCTGGCTAAGACAGCTCCAGCCTTTGCATGGTGAAGAGTCACTCTCCCATTTAAAAGAGTTGGGTCCTGGGTTTAAGAGGACAGAGAAGAAACAGAAAAAAAACAGTAGAGGTCAGAGGTTACAGGCAACGTGGAGGCAAAAAGTGGGCGAAATGTCTTCATTCCCCTCTGTTCTCCTCTGGATGAAAACCAAGACGATTCCGCAACTCCTATTTCAAAGACCACGCGTTCTGTATGTCAACATGATGTTTTGCAATATGACATGGAGCAAAGCCTTCTGAGAGGCACACATGGAGGGTTTACCACCCGCTGCATGTATACGGAAGTCACCACAGTGGTTTCCAGTTCCACTGAATTCTAGTTTGTCATAATGTTTTTTTGCATTTATATTCTATTTTGTCCTTTTTCTTATCACTCCCTCATAACGCTATACTGTACTATACCGCTGACTGACCTCATTTCGACACCATAATCGGTAAAGAGACGCTCCAGTGATATTCGCAACAATGTGCTCATTCATGCAAAAGAAGAATAATTTAACCAGCCTATTATTGTTTCTTAATCCCTGAGAATTCGGTCCAACGGTATATAGTTTATTTAAGAGAGCACAGCACTGACTGCATGTTTCCACCCTGCTTTACTTTGTTCATTTTTCAGATGAAGCAGCGGAGAAATACAATAATGTGGAAATGCAGTTGATGGTTTAGGCCGACACATTTCTGAACTTGTGTACTTAAAGAGAAATTAGGTTTGTACCATGTCATTCAGTATTTCAATTCAGATGCTTTTTTCCTGATGTAAACACCTGAAAATTCTACAAAGTGCACACAAGTCATCTGCTTTGGAAAAGAACCCAAAAAATATGCCTGATGAGGATTAGCTCTCTAATCTTTATGGGTTTAATTCCCAATGGAGCCAAATGCATAAAAATGTACAAGCAGTTGCAGGTTGTAAAAAATGAAGAAAATAATACCTGAATGATCTTATGCTTTAATTACATTTTTTTTTCCTGTGTTATGTGACATCACTGCATGTACTTGTGAAGGAACAAAATATTCATTCCTACCTCAATCCTCATGAGTTTGAGGACCTCTTTCTGAGCTTCCTCAAACAGAGCAGCGCTGGATCGACTGTAGACAGGCGTGAAAATGTTGTCCACTCCCGGCTCTTCTTCTGGATACAGGTAGATCCCCGAGGGAACCTCATCAACTGTCACCCTCCTCTCCCGCTGGTCCTGGGACACAGACTGTGATAACGTAGAGGGGAAAATACTGAAGCGGTCTTCTTTTTCTAAAACAGGACATCTGCCCAAGTTATTAATTATCCTCTATTATTACTAATTATCTACAAATTGCCACAAAGAGACAATCAACGGAGACTTTTCCTTTCCATGTCACAAGTGTCAGGTAGTTTAAAACTACTAGGGTGTTTTAAAAAACAATACAAATGTCAATATCACACAAAGGGGAATAGGTGTAATTTATTTACTGTATTTTCTCCATTATTCGTGATCTGCGGCAAACTATAATCTTCGTTCTTATATGCCACATAAGTTGGTGCTGCAGTTACCCAAATGTATGAATTCACCCTTATCTTGTTTGCAGCATACTGACCCGAGTAAAGGTGGGAGGAGTGTTGCCATCCTCCGCAGAGACAGAGATGCGCCCCCTCTCGTACGCCATGTCAAAGTCTGATCTCAGACCTTTCTGTATCCCTGCACGGACAACATTTTGAAAGCATTCATCAGACTTTAATCAACATTCAGCTGCATTTGGGTGAAAAACCTACGCTTTGGTTTTCACATTTAAACAGAAAAAATGAAATCAGCAAAATCTTCTGATTTTTTTTAAATGATCAATTTAAAATCTACATCCAACATGTTGGATATGTAAATTTCCTTATAAAGGCAAAGATTCTGTGAAGATTTTGTAAATGGTCCAATAGCCTCTCTGAGTGCATAAATGTCAACAATTCTCAGACAGATGCTTACTAACTTCATTCTGTCATGCTAAGCTTTCCAAGCATGACTTCACATCAACATCACGTCCACAAATCTCTCTTCTCTTAACGTGTAGTTACCTGCATATGGAAGAGGCAGCTTTTTCTGCATAGCTAACTGCACTGTCCAAAAGAAGCAAACAAAAGGGCTCCAAAGCATAAATAAAATGCTTTCATTATGACCGGTGTGAACACGCCCAGAGATTGGGTACATGCAGTGGACTGCAAATAGGTTGGACCTTCAGAAGAGCTGAGTCGGGTCCTTTTAGGACACTGAGAAGCACTGAACCCCTTTGTGGTGTCACAGTCATCATTTTTCCACTTTCTCAAAATAGCACCACATAGTACAGTTAAAATATATCCCATTAATCGGTAGAACTAAAAAACGATCCCTCTGAACAGGAGGGAAGTCCCTCACCAGCGATGTCAACGGGCATGGAGATGGTCCTGCAAAGAGTTGGCACTGTTGCTCCATCCTTCCCTTGTTCTCCTCCTGTGAATAAATGAGCAAATGTTCAGCTTTCAGCAGGCAACCAAGCACAAAACCTACACTCGCAAAAAAGGGACATTCCAGGTATTTATAAGCTTTAATGGGCCTTCCCAGATTGACTTTTCACTTCATTTGACACAGTTAATCCTTCACAACCAATATTCTGTCATTCTAGTACAGTCTTTTTAGTCTTCTTCCCGACCTGTAGCTTCGCCCTTAACGGCAGCTTCCCGATGCTCCTCCGGCACTGTTAAGCTCCCAAAGCGTTTGCCATGGCGGATGGGGCTGGTGCGGGTTGGATGGGGGGACTGAGGTGGCAGACGTGAGGGCTGCATTTCCTGCAGAGGATGTGTGGGTTTCATGAAGTGTGATTTGTGCGAGGGGCACAGTTCATTTGTGCGTTTGTGGTGGGAGAGAGGAAACAGAGGCCCAACATTAGCATTTGGTGACTCAAATCATAACAAACACAGTATGTGTCCTGATCTAATGATGCAGACTTCCTGTTAAATGCCTAACCACATCGTTATGGGGCTCCTGTGTGTGTGTGTGTGTCATAAACTTACATGGCTGAAGAGTTCATTGGTGAGTCCCAGATAGTTGTGCAGAGCTAGGACTGTCACTCTTTGGAGACGAACCATGATAATCTGAACAGATACAGCAAGGAGAGGCTCATTTGGCAAATCGAACGACAGACAGAAGGATGCCTTCATCAGAACCGCTTCAGGTTGTGTGCATATGTGCTAGCATTACATTTCATCTGTTGAGCTAAATACAAGAAAAAAAAATATGGGCAAGACTGAAAGAAATGGAGAAAAAAAAAATAGTTACACACACAACTCACCTGTACTACTCGCACCAGGCTCTCAGGGTACTTCTCAAATATAGAGAGGAAGGCCTCCACAGGTAAACGGAGAACAGTGGAAACCTCTGCAGCTCGTGCCGACACCGTTCTGTAAGGCTTCTGGTGGCCCTGCACACAGAGACGCCATAGATTTGATCAACCTTTCTAGGCCTATTTGTGGAAGGAGAATGCTTTTTAACAGACTGTGAAGTTGCATGTTTGTTCATGACAAGTCTCCCGATCGGAAACCTGCACTGTTACCATCATTTCAAGCCTCCGCCATTAAGACAGGCTTTGACGTCATACTGATTCCATCCAATTTATGCAGGATTTTTTACTGAAATGAGGCTGAAGATCAAAGTACGAGTCATGCATGTGCCAGCGGTGATGGTCTGGTAAGTCAGCTGGCGAATGTGAATGATGTGCGCAACAAGGAGTTTGTGGCAGGAAGTGAGCAGGACCACAACACCCACTGCATCATTTCTGAATTAATTATTAATGTGTGCGCGTGCGTGTGTGTGTCTCTGGTGGGGAAACTTGTGCGCACGGGTGTGACGCAGCACGCTGGTCTTTGCAGATTTATTTGTGCGTGCGGAGCAAGAAGTGAGTGTGACCTACTGTGATGACATCCAGGATGCTCAGGAGGCTGTGGACGCTGTCTCCTGGGAAAACCTCCTTCACCACACTTTCTTTGCCATCCTGGAAAACACAGGCAGCAGTGTACGTCAAAACAACAGAAACTGTCTTGTACTCAAATAATTTTCTTTTGTTAAAGGCCCTTGAAACTGAATGTAGGAATCTTATTTGTCATTATGAGAGCAACCTTTGCTAACAACCATGCTCCGTGGTTTCCCTAAAGTGATTATCTGAGTCAGTTAAGTAATGAGCTGTTAAAGCCAGTACTCCCACGTTTAAGCCCTTTAGTAGATTTTCTCCCTTCTGTGTATTAACTTTTCTACCATTACACATATTAGAACATATATATATATCCATATCCTAAAATACAACATCAAGTGTTCCATGTATAAAGGTCACAGGTACACAGGATAAAAGGGAATGTGCACATGCACAAACTTGCGTACCGTTCCATTAAGGCACAATTCTAGCTTTCCATCCTGAACCACGTAGATGCTGCTGTCAGGCTGGCCTGGCCTGAAGACGTACTCCCCTTGTTGGAACTGCAGAAACACCATGTGTTTACACAGCTCCAGGAAGAGGGGCTTCTCGAAGTGACCCAACACACTGCGGTGAAGGAGAAAAGAGGGAACAGGTGGTAAGAACGCGGACTTGGTTTGCATAAATGAGCACTGCACAGCTAACCTTTTTTTTGTTTTTTAAGATCTGATTATAAGCACAGCTAGGCGACTGATTCACAGCAAAAACATACATCTAAAAAAAAAAAAAAAAAAAAAAGGTATGTGTGGAGTGTTTTATTACTCGTGCGAATCAGCTCAGCAATGCATGGAAATATTTGGGCTTTTTGAATGCTGCACTCTATAATACAAAAAAACACCATTACACAAACATCACAGAGAGGTCGAAACCTACCGGACATTTTTGAGCATGTAGAGCACCTCGGAAGGGAGGTGGGAGTTGGCCACATCGAATTCAGTAAGGTCCGCCTCCAGCACTGAGGGAGGGGGCTCCTTAGCCTGAAGGGTGGGCACCTCCTTCTTAAACCGCAGGATCCTTCCAAAGTGAGACATGAGAGAGTGTGTTCAGATGGCGTGCTAACCGCTAACCGGTCGTGACAGTAATGTAGTTGGTGAGAGCGAGCTGTCTGATGTACTTTTTGGCAATGTTGAGCATCTTCTGCTTCTTCTTGAGGCGCGGCCGTGACGAAGAGGACGTACCCACAAGTGAAGAGGTAGACTGGGAGACCTGTTGGGAAACATATTGGATTAAATATGATTGCTATTTCATTACTGTTGCATTATACATAATCCTTGAAAAAAACAGACATGAGGTATGACTCACTGCTAGTCAGAGCCAGTACAAGATATCTAGTATTTGCAACTATTTGCATATTCACTTTTGAAGCACCACTCACTTTACGCATGATCTTTCGCCCATAGAACATGACTTTGTCCCTCTTGCGAAAGCGGTACTTCGGTACCTCCTGAGCCTCTAGGTCTGTGAAATACAGGACACAGAAAATTAGACAAGTTCTATCTACCATCATATGTTCCCATGCAAATGGTGAGAAACACATCTCAGAATCGACTGACTTCGAAGGTGGATCCTCCGCAAGATGAAGAAGATGAGGACGGCGATGAGAACGATGGCGATGCCTGCACCAATCACCATCCCCACCATCTGAGGGGAAAATGACAAAAGAGGAAGTGAGTTGATGTGTGCACAGGGTTAAAGGTTGTATAATGACAACTGGCTGCACCACTTAAATGGTATTTACTTGGATGTTTTTAAAAAGTCTACTCGGTTGTGCTCACTGAACAATGCTGAACAAAACGGCAGCTAAAGGGAAAAAAGCAATGAAAAAAGTCAAACTATCTCAATGAAACCTCACTGCACACTCACCATGCTCGTCTGTAGTTCCTCCTCCACAAATGTCTTGAGGTTATTATACCCGTCCTAACAAGGAACACAGGATGCATTACTAATCTCAAAGAGAAAAAACCCAACCATATCACAACTTCTACAGCTAGCACGCTAAGTGCTTAGAAGCTTACCTTATGGGTGCTACCACCTACAGTATATTAAGACTGAAACGCTGTGTGAGGCTGGGCCTGCAGCCTTCCATTCCACTGAAGTGTAATGGAATGTGGGGAAAAAAGGGTTTTGCCCTGGAGGCAGGAATGTCTGTCTACGAGTGCCCCGGGAAACAAGAAGAGAAGGGAATGAAGATGCAGCACCTTTTCTGATGTTCTTCACACTCACTGCCCTCACATCTGTCTTCCAACTATGTTCTGGCTTTCACTTGCACTTTTCGCTCTATTGGAAACAGCATACCACACGGAGCTTCCCCGCTCTGGTCCCTATTTATAGACACGGGATTCCATATGTAAGACTGCAAAGGCAACAAAAAGCCCAGGGGAAAGGAATCTTGCCTCAAATTTAACCAAACACAACTGTCACTGCTGGGAGTGTTAGATCCTCGGGGCAAAGTACGTTTGTTTCTTTAGCTGCAATGGATTCCAGGAATGAAAATAATGCTTAACGGAATAAATTCTTCATGTCAACAGATGCAGAATGAGCCTGAAAATAGAGAGAGATGATTGTCTGGGGAAAAAAAAGAAAAAAATAAAAGGTCCCATCTGGCTGGTCTGGAGTTCACCAGAAAGGCTGCAGTGTCCAGTTCATGCTACAAGATGACCTGCGCTGAATATCTGTCCAGAGCTCAGCTAACTCTCTCAGGTGATTGGTACAGACCAGTCAGGCAACTTAGCATGAGAGACACCAAGAAAGAAAAGAAAAACAAAAAAAAGGGGACGCATTTTCGAGAGGAAATGACGCGTGTCGTCTCCCACAAAACAAGTCGGAATAAACAGAGGAATATTGGGGCAAACTACTAACAGAGATCAGAGCAGTTTTATTCCTGGCTTGGTTAAGGAGACTTTGATCACATAGGCTGAGAAACATCAAACTAAGCAGATTTTTATTCATCAAAACAAAACTGTCAGTGCAGGGAGTGGAAAGATCCAGTGGCCAAGATAAGCTTGTTTGCTTAACTAGGTGCATGTATGCATGCGTGTTTGGCCAACTAGCCATCAGATACCGTACTGTAAGGGCAAGAGCAACAGGTCTTTAGTATTCTGGCTGGCAGCCAACAGGGCCACATGTCTGTTATCAGTGATTATTGCTCAGTGTGTAAGGAGCTACGGGTTATTTGGCCGTAAAAGGCTCAAGAGGGACACTGGGGGTATTGACAGCTTGATGGGTAATGATGGGTGCACAGACAGGTGTGTACATACAGAAATCTACTTCAGCTGGAGGCTTCGCATGAGTTTTTGAAAATCAAAGTTCGAAAAGTGGACGCGTGTGCGCAGTTGCGTGCGGGCATAAGACGATGGCGACGATAAAATCTGCAACAAGGAAACTAGTAGAATCTGCATGTTACACAATGCTGACAGGCTGAGTGTCTAATAATGTT
This sequence comes from Psettodes erumei, assembly GCA_016785225.1. Classification (NCBI taxonomy): domain Eukaryota; kingdom Metazoa; phylum Chordata; class Actinopteri; order Pleuronectiformes; family Psettodidae; genus Psettodes; species Psettodes erumei. The sequence continues at coordinate 1,753,305 of JAFBJZ010000871.1, read as the reverse complement.
TAACATGATGCGAGTGTCCTCATATGGCAGGGAAAATTATTTGTTCACTCAGAAAAAGAAACTAATATGGTGAATCTCTATTTCTAAGGTATTATATTTATTCAAGCGTTGACTTATTATTCAGGAAATCTCTTTCCCAGGCTACCTAACCTGTGCCTGATAGGTCCAGACAATGTATTGGGTTTTGGGTTCAAGATGTGTTGCTCAGATGTTTTGCCATCTACAGACTTGAGCTCAAGGTCTGATTGTGTTTTTTTTTTCTAATTCCTTTTTTAAAAAGCAGGGGAAGCAATGTATGAAACAAAGAAAGACAGACGGCGCAGCATCTCCCCTGTAATTAGCTGGCAAGCTAATGGTCACTGATAGGAAAAAATAAGGCAAAAAGTTGATTTCAAAGGGAAGCTCAAAATCCCCAAAGGCTCTGGGAATGCTGTGTCATTATGAGAATACATTGTATTATGATCTTTGATTGTGTCTGAGCTGTTGGCTTCATATTAAGAGCTGCTATCGTGTCCTGATTTTGTTCGCTCGGCTGTAATTTGTGTTATTGTAACTAAATCTAATTTTAGATAATGGTTTAGTGCCTATTATAAGCTACTGGCCGGTCACTATTCTCTACAGGCCCACTTTGATTGCTTTCACATGACTTCTTTTAGTCGTGAGAAATTTTCTGTTTATAAGCATCTCTCTATCCATCCAAAACGAAGAATAACAAAAATAGCAATGTGGGGACTGGTTGGCAGATTTGAGACTACAAATCAGGTTTGTTTGGGTTTTTTTTTTTTTTTTTAATCAAGGTTTTCCTTAAGGCCAAGTGTTTTATCATGAAGCAAATAAAGTGAACAAACCAACCTCGGGAGTTTCTCCTTGGACCTCTTGTTCCGAGGTACTCTGTCCCATTGTAACCCTGTTTCTTCATAGGGATGGTCCATCAACGGCCACTGGAAACAAAGACAGATATGCACATTCAAAAGATAAATAGCATAACACCTCACAGGAAAAGCACAGGTATAGCATAAATAATGAAATCAGTGCAGTATTCCATTCAGCTGCTTTGCTTTCCATGCCCTTGTACGTGCTGGTCCTCTGTCACACTGTCACAGTTAACTTATTGTTGATGTCAAACCTCGGATTTTCCTACTGTGACAATTCTAAATATGCGCTGCGAATTTGAAAAAAAAGATTCTTAAAGAAAAAGTGAAAACCTGCGTCTTTTCACTCATGCGCAGGCATTTACAGAAATCAAATCTTCTTCCTGACTCTTCAGCTGCATCCGTGGAAAGATGCCACTTTACTTTGACACTGATAAACATCCACTCAGGACTCAGAGTCTGTGTGTGTGGCTGCCGCCCAACATCTGGCTCCCACAGCCTCTCCTGTGAACTGCAAAATTACCTCAGCAAGTGTTTCACTCCCATTGAGATCAAGTGGCATTGTCTCTATGGAAAGGCATGCACACAAACAAGGTGAAGAGGAACCAGCATGCGCGGTTGAACCTCAGGGTTAAACAAGAGAGAGAATATGAAGTTGTTAGCGTGCAGCTTCGCCTGAGGCCAAAAGGGCTGAAAGTCTCCCACTGAACTCTCTGCTCATTAGAAACCAAACTCAATCTGTCCTTAAAACTGCTTTGACCCAGCACCGGAACCAGAGAAGGATCAATTCATTGCATCTTGCAGCAGCTCACTGGGCCAGCTTTTTGTCTCCGTCACGTGCACGCAAACACAGCAGGCCCCTCAGATAAACTGATAAAAAGCCCTTCCAGATGGTAACCCCTTCCCCTCTATTATCCACCCACCCCTCTCCATTCACCTCCCCTCATGATGATCTTCTTACTATCCCAATAAATTGGTGCCACTGCCATTGGGGGATTAGACAAAAGATTTAAAAGGCAGCAGAACATGATGAAAAGAAACCACAGTAAAAAAAAACAAGATAGTGGGCATGCCAATTTGTGTATATCACGATGTCGGAAATTTTAAACATTTTTTGCCAGAATACAAATCAACGACTTTTCTATGAAAGCTGTAGAGGACCAGAGCAGGTGGCCCATTTAAGTAAGAATGTGCTACATTTACAAATTTTTGTTTCATTTACTACAATACTGGACTCTTGTCATATAACCATGTACATTTACGGGGAGCAGCCCTGTATGAACTTGTCCTCTGTTGCCAGTCACTAAGCCGCTGCACTGAGGCAGTAATTCCTAAAGTTCATCCAGGCCGGCTGCATACCACCCCCCTGCCCACATCTGCCAGGACGGACCGATTCAGCTGACACAGGCGAACGAGCCTCATTCACTGCCCGTGCTCAAACAAACAGCAATGCTAGCTCCGCTCGCCGGGGTCCCGGGCCGACTTCCCACCCCGACCACTCCAGCTGAAAGTGAGGCTGGAGGGAAAACAAGCCGGCCGGCGACACAGGCTCCACGTTGGCTGCGGGCACGCAAATCAGGCTACGGCGCAGGCATGAAGAAGCAAGTCAACAACCCAACACGTCACAACTAACAGACAAATTTTCACAACCAAAAGCCCCTTGTTTTGCATCCTGAGCATTTTGCATTCACCGAAAAGGGTGAGAGATGACACTGATGATACTGAGGCTGATGAAGAGAAAAAGAGATTGTAATTTGATGTTGCAACACATGAGGAGGGCAAGAATTAATCCACTCAAGCTAATCTACTTGATAGAAATTTGCTAATTTCTGCACCAAAACATTTAGGTTGTTATTTATCCTAATCTGAAAGAAATAAACAACTTAATGCAAATCAACTATTTTAATGATCGTTAATGCAACCCCCCACACACCTCAAGAAAATACCATAGTTTAGCTGCAAACAGTGATGACTTTGGTTTCTGCAGTCTGTGTTGACTTCTACAATTTGCACAACATATCTGCCAATGATATCAAGAGTTTGCCGCTATTGTCCCGGTATATATAAAGTAACAACACAGCCTGGCATCAGCTGCATCTTTGGTCTAATGTTTTCCCTGCTCAATAAATAACATGAGAGACTGGGGGAGGGTGGCTGAACTGCTACACAGATGAAATTCAATCAGTGAAAGGCTGTGGATGGAGTGTCATGTTACATGATGTCACCCCTACAAAGACAACCCAGTTTCAAGACCACAATATAGCAAATGAGAATCTGTAGCATTTAGGTTGACTACTCGCTGTTTAACATTAAATTCTGCATCATGAGAATTAATTCCCCTTGATTTATACTGTACTTTGTCATACTGAACATCATGTGAGGATATTCTCTTTTTTTAAAACCAGAAATTGTATGCAAATCACAAAAGGAGTCATTTGATGAGAGTTTGTTTGACACATTCACATGACCTTCTACAGGCTTATCAGCATTTGTAGGTGGCAAATTAGCAACAGCTAAATGTTAGCAGACTTAGATTTGTCATTTACTGGTCATTTTGCCCACATTTTTGCGACAATATGAAATTATGGCTCAAATAATGCTTTACATTGCTTACAATATCACTCTTGATTAAGATTTTTTGCACTGTCGCCCCCTAAATCCAGGACCTTATAGAAAATCAATAGGCATTCAGTACATTTTAAAAAGATTCAATTCAATTTGGTCAAGAGCCATATCTAAAGCTGAAAATATATGAAAACATCGAATTTGAAGAGAAATATTCTACAGGCCTTGGTTTTGGGACATATTCATAGTCTAATCGAGGTCTGAACCAAATATGACCGTGTTGAAACAACCTCAACTGATTTCCCAGACAATGAGTTGGTCAAAACCTGTTGCTACACAAGACACGTTGCCTCAGATCATCTGCTTTAACCTCACAGCCTGGTGTGTGGTAATAACGCCTGTTATCCTCCAGAGATGAGACAGTAGCCAACCTCTAGCCTCCTAGCAGTGCCTCCCTCGGAGCAGGCCTACTGCCATTGTTCTCTGTGAACAATGAAGCCAGTGTTGACTCCCCTGTTCAGGGCAGACCTGGGCTGACTACTGACACAACCACGTTTCTGTTTTCACCTAACACAATACACGCTCTAGGCCATGACATTCACAAAGTCTGGAGGTTCATTAGGCCATAAACTGTGTTGTGGACCACAGGCTGTATATAAAGACACAAACTTTTTCTATACTAGTCTAGGTTTGAATTTACATTAAGATGTTGCATGGTTGGTACACAAAGTACACATATGTGGAAGACGACAGCCTCAGAGTAAACATGTTGTTGGATGAACGAGTAGACACAAGGTGGTCTGTCACCTTTGACCCTGGAGGTCAAGCCGAACTGTTCCATTTCACTTCACACTGTACCTCTACGGAAACATGTCTTACGGCGAGGCACTGACCACACTGACCAAGGTGAACTCAAGAGGACGACAGCTCATATTTCTCCCCAGCCAAAATAGTTTTGCATATTTTGCACCCACTTAGGTGTTGCCTTTCTGACCTCTCGTAAATCCCTTGGCTTGGTTGTTTGGATGTGTTGTAAACACACCGCGCCGGCAACAGAATACTAACAAAGTTTTTTCTTCAACAGACCTCAAGCTCGCACAAAACTGAGCAAATTCACGCCAGCAGAGGGTGTTTTGATGCAGAGGTGCACCACGCTAGCAAACGGGCACATGCAGCTTGTAGCTGATTGGCTAATAGATAATGGTTGGGCCTTATTGTTTATACTAAGACCAATTTGATTTCCACTTGGAGAAACAAGTGATGATGAAACAGCGGGTGATGCTACCATCAGTTTTTGTTAAATCTATGCAAATGAAAACGTCAACATGAACCATCTTTCCACCATCCAGGGCAAAGGATACTAACCGTCCCACCATAACGTAATCACTGCCGCTGGCTAACGCTGTCATTTATGATGTTAGCTATTCTCAGAAGCGGCCGATGGGGGTTTATTGTGGTCATCATAACGCATGTGGAAGTAAAACAAGCCGCGAGCATCGCAGACGCTGAAACGAAAGGGCTCCCTGGCGATTTCTTGTTTTGACCTCCGCAGGAGTAATCTGACTGAGCGCTGCCGTTACTGGCACACGAGAAGGGACAGCTCCTGTTTTGTTTTTTTTAAACACTGCTTTACTTAACAGCGCCGATGGAAAACTCGCGGTAGACTACACGGCCATGAGTTACAATATGGGACACTGAAATCGTGCCATTAAATTATAAGCAGCTTATTAAAAGAGACATTTACCTGAGCCGATCGTCCCCGGTCCAGCGTCTACGACCGTCAAATAACATACAACGGAAGTCATATTGCATGGAGCCCCGCCTATTTTATTTCCATGAGAACTCTGGCCAATAAGCAACCGAGACGCCGTAAATATGGGCCAATCAAAGCTCGACTCTGGGTCGGCGGACTGATGTCCCACCCACTGTATGTAAATAAACAGTCAGCCAAGAGATCCATGATTGGACAACAGGATGATCGCTGCACTTCTGTTGAGATGAAAATTTTCAAGCTGCAAGCTCGTTAATTACGGTAAAATGATTACATCAACTCTATTATTTCCCACTTCTCTGTGCTCAGCCTTGGTACAAAACTACCGCTAACGTAATCAGTACCACTGGCTGAATGCCCACAGAAGCACTTAAGCCTCAGGTAACACTTATTTGCCAGGTTTCGGCGGTTACAGATATAACATGAGGAAAAGCACATTATGTATGTCCAAATGATTATCCTATTTATTTCAACAAGTTTACCCTTCAAAGAAAAATTACAGCAACACTGCCCCCTTGTGGGCACTGCTTACAATACCACAGGCTCACTGTTCATTACAATTTTCTGTTCAAATATTTAACAAAGGATGAAGTCATATTTCTTTTTAAAATACATAATCTTTATTGTGATGTGAGGGCCCAGTAATAGGATTACAGATCGGCAATGGGCTTGTGGGGCCAGTAGGGATGTTGGACCTTGTCCAGCGTTGTCTCAGGGAAGGTGTTGTTGAGGTCCTCGATGGTCATCTGATCGAACGGGATCATGTTCTTAAACTTATCCAACTGAAAACACACAGAATAGAAAAAGGATGAGAAAGAGAAGTGGGGGTTTTAAGTGCAAATTCCCTACAGATCTTTGTCAGGCATTTTAGCAACTAGTGAAATTTCAGTCTCACCTTTTGCTCATACTGAGCGATGCGGCCCTTTGACCCATCAATGTAGGCTTCTGCACTTTTGTTCTGTTAGAGAAAAGTGAAATAATGATGTCTGACAAAACCAAAACAACAACAACAGCAAGTCATGTCACTGCAGCCTGTTTCATTCCAGTATAGGGATCTCTCTTTTTGTCTTTTCGTGTATTAGATTGCTTGCTTTAGCACTGGGTGAATTTTGTGATCTTTGAACAATTAATGCACATTTACAGTTCCAAAATATATAAATGCGACAAGACAGCCAGGTTTTGTTTGACATTTGCAAAGTTCGATTCATCAAATCATCTTTTTCTTTAACGAGAGCTGCAAGTCATGTGAAGAATGGATTTGTTTGATGTAATCACTTACAGCCTCAGCCTCCTGTGCGTTGATGGCGCTCGTCTGTGTGTCAACAGGCTCAGGGACCTGCAGGGCTTTGAACTATGTGCAGGAAGAACATGCATGAGCTACCACTGAAAGGCAGATCAACAAATGCTGATACTATCTGATGAAATATGTATCCAATGATAGATTATTGTTACAGAGGATTAATTTGGATTCTGGAATATTTACATTATTTGGAAAAGTCTCAGAGTCTCATAAATTTTTTAGCTCACCTTCTTCTCAAACTCATCAACCATCCCGGCTTTGGCCACTGCAGTCTTGTAGTAACTCCAGTCAATGGCTGCAGGAGCCTCTGGCAGGGAGGCTAGTCTGGTGTCAGGAGAGAAGATGAAGTTTAAGTAGTAAGCAAACTAAGGAAGACATCAAAGAATCAAATGATTGCAAAAAAGGAAACAAGACTGACTCACGAGTTGATAAAAATGTTTGAAAACAAAGATGGTTTTAACGGAGGAATTAAACAGCTAGATAAGTGGAGGCAAGCTTAACATTGCAGAAAGATGATCAGTTTTCAAGGAGACCACTAAATAGGCCACTGTAGTTTACTGATAGTGAGGATCTATCAAGATGCACTGAAGAAACAAAGGACAAACCAACAGGCTAATTATTTTACCAGTCAGTGTTTGTATTTTTTGTTTGTATTTTTCTCCACCTCAAACATCACATATCTATATGCTCTGATGTAGGTTGGGCACTTGATCAGTTTTGAGCTATTTCCTAAAACTGTTCAAACACTGACTATAGCCTTGATGTGGGAATACAAAAAGAACATGCATATACAATAAACTGCACACTGTAAATGAACAAATCCCAGTGTGCAGAGGGTCTTGTGCTTTCCTTCCAGGCCTCTTACAAAGCCTTTCAGCCAGGTGAGCAGCAGGCAGCAGGATCTGTAGTCCTATTATTTCCCATCCTCTCACTGCATGGAAGATAACCTCACATCAGGCCCCTTTAAAACTTTTCATGATAACTCTCCTCTTGCTTATCAGTACAAAATTACATCAGTAGAGTGCTGACATGTAATTGCTCTACTGAGGGCAGAAGTGAAATTCACACACTAAATGTCTTTTGCTGTTGAACTGTGTCCATAATTTCCTTCTAAAGCCTCATGGTGTATAACTAACTTGGCAGAGATGGCATCGCTGCGAGTCTTCAGTGCATTGAACATGCCCCTCTGGTTGGGTGGAATCCGCTCAGCAAATGCCAACCAGTCAATGGCTTTCAGGGCTACACGACGGCCTGCCATCTTGACTGTCTGGAAGACAGAGCAATATTATGTTCAGTCCACACAAACCCTTACCTTTAAAATCACCCTGCTTACATTTGGTTAGAAAGTAGAATGTTTTCCTTCTAAATAGAACTGTTTTGGTTGACACTTGTTATCAAATGAAATCTAAACTCAAGCTCCATTTACCAGTGTTTTGATTTCACTTGTAAAGCTAATGTTTCCTCAGTCAAGACTGAACTTTCACACTCAGTGTTTTAGAAATGTCTTATTTCAGCTTAAAGCTGATTTTGGATGCTGTAGTTCTGGACCTAATCAGTTATATGTGGCCATGGCAATTTGCAACCAATTTTTTCTTCATCTTTTCAACCATCTTACAGGTGACAGGTGTAATCAGATGGTGTACCTTTATAGTTGCGCCATATTATCTATATTATGCAGTGACGTATAAGGGAAGACATGTACATGCTGATGAGACAATGGTTACATTAAATAACCTGAACATCATCTCATTTAAAAATGGAGTCCGGAGTTAGCCTGGAAAGACAAACATGTTCACCTTCAATTGAATCCACTGAGATCCCAGTTCATAATGCAACAACTGACGTTGTTTCAGTGTTGAAACAAAGATTTATGCACCGCGGTCACTTTACATTGAGTGCCATTACACATCGTCCGACTGCAGCAGCTAAATGATAAAGCACGTTTTTCTTGCAAACATCTCAACACATAAAGTCAAAAGCAATATCAGCAGGTCCTTGACATTTTGTTCAATTCAAGACCTCTGCAAAACCGGCTAACGGTAGCTAGCTCTATTAGCTTGCTAGCCAAGGTCAGATAAACCTCAGTGTATCGTCTGCCGGATTATATGACACCGACAGGGCGCAGAGTTTTTATTTTTTCTTTTGCAAAATTATAAATGTGTAGAAGTGAACACATAGTTATTTAAAACGTTTTTAATGATGTTCTTTCATTCAACAAACCGCTTCGTCGGCGTACTCACCTCGCTGCAGCAAATGTTGTCTGGGACGGGACGGAACAGCGGAAGTGCTGTTTTCTTCGTTAGGACCAGGAAGAGGCAGCGACCCCGCGAGCGCCCTCTGCAGGACATACAGAGCGACTGCAGCGAGCTGCGGCGACACCAAACAGCAGGTTTGCTGGCGGCAGCTATGTTTCCTACCTTATTTTTGCACCGTGGGTCTCACTGTAGGTCTGTATATGAAACTGACTGCTTTAATGGAAAACAATGATTAAAGTATACCTTAAAGTAAAATAAACTATTAGTCATGTACTGTAAGTCATGTTTCCTGGATTTTATTGAGGAAGGAGGCAAGGCTTTGGCGGCACAATTGAGAGGACGAAATGAAAATGAAAAGAAAAAAAATATCAAAATTTAGTCCAGTTTTAGTTCAAATAATCAGAAAAAACACTTTGATTTGTGAAATGTGCACATCAGCGCAACAAACCACTTCATTATAAACAATAAAACAGGCTAGATCCTTCTTAAAGTCGTCAGGGCCATAAAAAAAAATCTTCATATTTACCGAGTTGTTATTTTATACTCATTTCACATTTCTGAAACTTTATTTAGACCCACGCGTTTTGGCATTAGACAGACACTATGTATGTAAATATATTTTTGGAACCTACGACACGTAACGTTCCGTTACGCATTATGACTGTCATGGTGGATTTTTTTTGTGTTTGTTTGTTTGATGTTTTTACTTAGACTTTAGGTGGGAGTGAGTAGGCTCACATTTTCGTTTTGCGTATCCTCAGGATAACACACATTTGCGTTGGTTTTCAACACATTCTGTAAAACAGCAAGATGCTGTATGTTGGATTTAAAAGTCATTTACTAACAGAAATGTGGGGAATGTGAAACAAACGTGTGCTGTCCCAAAGACGACATGCAGAGTCAAGACTTCAACCAAATTGTGGTTCACTGAAATAATCTATTTGCAACATCTATTTGCAGTGTTCAATAAGTGAATTACGCTCTAGACCCTATATTGAATTAAACCTTTGCAACATTGGAAAAAAAATGCTACGTTAAGACTAGGCCACTTTCAAAGTAGATAACAATAAACTAAATAGGTCAGACTGGGAGGTTTTTGGCAACAGTGGCTGACTCTTGGTACGCAAGTAGATATAACTGAAAAAAACAATACACAAAAAATAAATGATACAACAATTATCTATAGATTATAGTTTGTAGTCTAACTATTCTATACCTTTTAGAATATATAAATAAGTAATATTTCTTGGAGGAGCAGACTCTTTCTCTGATTCATGAGGCCTAAATTTACCAGTGAATATTCATGTATGGAAAAACAGCCACAATTTCAGACCTTGTATAATGTTTATTTACTAAAATCAGTCTTTACAAGTAACTGAACATTTAGATAGAGTGATGTATGTACACAGTACAGATACAAAGATATTCAATAAATACCAGTTTTCCTGCTGCTCTTTCTTCAGGCGAGGTTGCAGCAGGGCTTTAACACTACACAGTTTATTTACATTTACAGCAAAATTCCTCAAAGAAATCTATTATCACTCCCATAAAGGCCACGTTGAGAGTAAAAAAATATCTAATACATGTGTTTTCTAAAATATAATTTTTACTCCAGGTATGCAATATATGGAAATTGTGACAGGAACTGCTGTGAGGAAATACAAACATTCAACTCTGGAAAACTACAGTTTCATCCGAGGATGACAGAAAACAGGCAGTGCTGACGGAGCAGAGAAACTTCAAGTGATACACTGGTCTTAAGGCACTGACACCGTTTAAGTACTTTTCTGTTGCTTTTAAGCATTTTCCTTCCCCGCTTCAGTAGATTATTGCCTTCATGTTTGGACACACCGTAAATGTCCAGGTTCACAAACTACTGCGGAACACGGCGGATGGAGTGGAATGAGATGTTTAAGGCATGTCGTTTTAAGAAGACCTGACATTTAAGTTTGGAGTCTTGCCTAAATTGGCCCGTGAATCGTCGAGCCACAGCACTGGACACTGCGTTAAAATGAGGAGAGTACGTGAATCAACTGAGTCCGATTACGCGCACACACTTATTTATCAACATGCGTCCCAAAAATACTGGTCTTCGGTTCTGGAGGTTATAAAAATTAATCTAAACTCCAAACTGAAAATATGAAAAAAGGTTTTTCGGAGAGAAAAGACGCACCATCCTCGTGTATTGCAACCAGAAGGCATCTTTTTTCTTTCTCTCTTTCTCTTAAAACCACACAGACACACACGCACACACAGTATTACTAAGACAAATAGTACATCCCATAAGTGACGGGTCCACTGAACAGTCCTGGTACCGGCAGACTGGGCCTCGGGAAGGCGTTTGACGGACCCCATGTTGGAGAGCCCATGTGCGCTCCGATAGGGAACGGCAGCGCGAAGGCAGGCAGCACGGGCTTTGAGGCCAGTTTAAACTTTTCCAGCTCGGCCTCCTGCAGTCTCTTGGCCTTGGCCCTCCTGTTCTGGAACCAGATTTTGACCTGAGTCTCCGTCAGGTTGAGCGAGTTGGAGAACTCGGCTCTCTCGGCGATGGAGAGGTACTGCTTCTGGCGAAACTTGCGCTCCAGGGCCAGAAGCTGGGAGGTAGTGAAGGGCGTGCGAGGTTTCCGGTTGTTTTTGTGTTTCCTTAAAGTACACTGAGTTGGACTTGAGCTGCCTGTTGGAGAGAAATTGCCAAGAGAAATAGCGGAGGTCAGACTAAACTGAAGCGTGATCGTCACAGCAGGTGAACCGTTAAGTCTTACAAAATGCAAACATAAACGCGAGGCAGCGTCAATAAAAAGGATTTGCTATATTTTTGTTGGCATATTATGCTTTTATGTCAGCCTGCACAACAAACAGATTACTTTCAGTCGTGCCATGGGTTAAAAGCATTATCATCCTACGACTCTAAATTCCAAGGTATATTTATGTCTACAAATATACTGGCTTAGAACTAGTGCAGCGACCAAACACGCGTTTCACATGCACAAATGCGCAACACTTTAAGGTTGTTAGATATAAAGGGCGAAACGCAAGACAGAAATTTACGCACAGTCTATGGGGCTGTTTGACAACATTATCATTACTGTGACAGAACAGCGAAAGTGCACTTTTCTGCGTTCTATGTAACCATAGCCTAATAACACATTGATACTCTTGCAGTCCCTATTACTGACAGTTAGAAAATATGAAGAACTGCAGCGTTTCCCTGTCTGTGAGCTCTCTAAACACCGTTAACAGCGGAGGGACGGACTTACGAGGAGGAGTAGAAAAGGAGGACGCCTGGAACCAAGTGCTCTGATCTTTGTCACAAAACTGCGGGCTGTCTTCGCTGGAGCTACTGGAAACACCCTGCGCGCTCTCCGCGGAAGCCTTGCTCTCCGCGTAAAAAGTCCTTGGAGAGAACTGCGCATCCTGCCCCGAGACGGGCTTGGGCAGGACCACGGCTAGATCTGAGGGAGAATAAGAAGTCCGACAGGTGGTCTTCTTGGAAATCAACGACTCGACGCTGAACGGGAGGCTGCTCCGCTGCGGTTTGTATCCTTTCTCGGTGGTCATGTCTTTAGGCTGAAGTTCCTCTCCCTCCGCGTCCGTCTCCTCTTTCCGATGAAGCTGTTTGGCGTCCTGGGACGGGGACCCTTGCGCGGGATTCATCACGATACAAGGGGATGGGGCCATGCACCTCCGTGCGGCCCGGTCAGAGGAATGGGGTTTGACGAGGTGTACAGTGTCCAATATGCGTCTCTGCGCGATGTCACCGGTGCCCAGTAGCTTTGACGCGCTTGGACGGGGTCGTCTATAAAAGGACAGGGGCTGTTCCCCCTCCCCGCTCGCACCAATCAGCTCGTCAAGTTGGACCCGTGACGTCTGCGAGTGCGGTTTTTGATTGGCTCGCTGCCCTCCAAGGGAACATCAAGAGGCCTTTGAAAGGAACGAGAAGTTAATCATACCGACCCCATGCGGTGCGGGGCCATTGATGGTTCTCACAAAGTAGCTTAGACCAATTTTAGCGCAATTAACCAGTGGGGAGGAATCGCTTGACCATTTACATCTATTAGCACTCCATCGGTGCTATTGGCCGAATTATTCTACCACTGTAAAGCTGAGCAGGAACTTAAGAGTCATGTCAGTATCAGACGAACACCTTCATCAAAGAAGACAGACAAGAAAAAGAGAAAAGGTTCGATATTAAAGTATTACCATGAGCACCAAATCAGATGCATAGATAATCAGGCTGTGTAAAAATAAAAACGAGTCATAAAATAAACTGAAAATAGCACAAAGTAGAGAAAACGTGCGTAGCCAGGACGGAGAAACTGATTAGGTATGAGTGTTGGTCACAGCATTACCGCAATTTAAGGCCTGTCATGAGCTCTTCTCGTCTCACAATGGCCTCGGTTGAGAAGCAACAGGCGTTTTCTTTCTCCAGGTCATAGTATTTAATAAGCCAGACGAGTTGCGTTGTGCGAGGCGCCAGGCTCGGCGGGATCAAACAGGAAGATACCTCCGGGAGAAAAAGGCATCGGTTAACTCCACTTAACCAATTGTCCTGCAAATATTTCATAGTCCGTGGAGCTGCGAGGAAGAAGGCGCTGACAGTTAACCGTTTCATGTCTAGTGCGAGAGGGATGACAGTCAGTCTAATTCATTTAGACATATTTAAGTGAAACGGCAACATCTACAGCAGTAATTTTAAAAAATATCCAGCAGCAAATTATTTAAATAGTATGAATGAAGTCGAGGTGAATTTGAATTTGTTTGAATGACTCTTTGAGGACGAGGGCCATTATCTTGCTCAGCAATTAGTATTTACGTTATAAAATCTGCCATGACTACAAGTCACTTGTCAAGGCAACTGAATATTTAATTGAATATTATAGAACATTTATATCCCATCTTCAAAATCTTTACTTGACTAAAAAGAACAGAAGTATATTTCGAAAGAAACGTGGAACAAATAAATAATCTTTATGCAAAATAGCCCTATTCAGTGTTACACTATGATTTTTAATACATTACTGGATAATTATTGCAGTTACATGTAGCTTTTCCTGTTGCAGTTGGTCAAGATAAATTTAATCTACTCCATACTCTATAATAAATATTCATGTTTTAGGGGCTGATCATATGTTTTGTAATTAAAGTCTTAATCTGCAAAACACCCCATAACTAAGATGCATGTAGTGGAGAATAAGTACAAGACAGTATTCACCAGTGAGGTGTCGTGAAGTGTAAAGTTGTACAAAAATTGGAAATATTGAAGAAGTAAAAGAACATAAAGAATTGTACTGTAAATTAATCAACTTTCCTTCAGTGGTTGTTTGGTATGTCTTTGTCACATTATTACCCTTCAAGACGTTCATCACTTTGCAGTGGGAGATGTAAAACTCCCTCAAACCTTACATTTGGAAAATCTGAATTCTTCCCTTTCAATGTGTCCAAGGTGACATCACATTAAAACAGAGCGTGGCCTCCTGGACTTCATCAGTTCAACCAAACACAAGACCCCACAGAGAGCTCCACAATCATCAACACCATCTAGTACTGGTGGGCCATCCCAGAACCGAAGATCTCCACTTCTCTGCTACACAAAATTACATCACCAGCCCCCTTCATGCTTAATTGCTTGAAACAATGAATAATCAACCTATTAGATTTGCCGTTAGTAAGCACAAGCGACTGTTCGTGTTTTACAGCCCTGTGTATATATGTGGATAAGTCATGCAGCTGAAATATTGGAATTAGCTGCTGTTTTCCAATAAAATATCATAAAACAAACAATTGTTTGATAGAACTCCAGAGCCCCTGGTTTTTAAAAAAACAAACAAGCCCTCATCAAGAAAGAGGCACAACTTTTGGTTGATGATTCAGCTTGAGTGAGTCCTGATGTTGAGTCCGCTCCTTCATTTCCTATCGGACAAAGCCGGCCCTCACACAGCGGGGGCCTCTCGTCACCCAGCTGGTTTGGGTTTAAATCCCAGCGATCGTGTACCCCCTTCCCTCTATCTCATCTCCATAGTGTTGTGCAAAAAGAAGGGATGAGAGTCGGCCCTGTGGAGCGCACAGACTCGTACAGTCATTCATCTGATACAGGTACACCCAGAGATAAATCTACACAAGAAGCAGTTAAGTCTCCTCCCCTGGTGTTTGGTCCAGTGTATTTAGCTTCGGGCCCCCTCTCCCCTACCTCAAAAGACATTTCTGTAACAGCATGCAGGCGAGTGAACTGTGTCAGAAGGTGTTAGCGAGTTTGAAAGCAGATCTGTCCTTCAAGGTCGGTGCGAGTGCAATAGGAAGCACTTTCCCCTCAGCTGGCACCAGGAATGAAAACTTTTTCACATGCACTATACGTGCGGAGCCCAATACTCTCACGCATCGATGAAACCACTTAGACAGTTCATAAAGTGCAAGGGCTAAGTGGTGGCACGGCAAGCTACGTGAGAGAAGGATCTCATAATACGACGTGTGGTGTTTCTCATGTCTCACATTTTCTTTCCTCTGTCCGAAGACGATCCAGCCCATCTGCTCCGACTGCTTCAGGTGCAGCAGCTGATGAACTCAGACTCTGTGGGAGACCAGGTGAGCTGGTGTCCTTCCTCCAACAATTCCCCGCTGTGGTGAGGCCCTCTGACAAACAAACAGATCATTTAGGGGGAGCGAGTGAGCTGTGGAACCCAATCCCTGTGAGATGTGTCGACAGTGGCACAAAGACCTGTAGCTACAGGCCTCAACAAGATGGACACTTTGCTGACACGACACGAGTGCAGAGGGGACACGGACAAGTGAGTGTACTATTCTCAGCGACATCCAGACGTGTCACTCTCACTTGTCCAAAATTGGCAGAGGAAAACTCAAAAGATTGTGGTAAAGCTGCTCCAAAGACATTAACATTTTTGCAGGGAAATTTAGAGGCAGTTAATCTATCTTACCACGTATTATTCTAGTTTCTGTCCCTGTCAACACCTCGACTCGTTTGCCTTCCTAACATAAGGTAACCAGCATGCCGCTCTCCATTTAACAGCAGTTTAAATAGCAGTTCTCTGGGTTGCTCAACGCTGTGGAAAAATATCTTTGACCTTTCATTTGACTTAACAAGTTGATCCAATCCACATCAGACTGGCTTCAATCCTGCACTTAAACGCTGGTTTGACATTTTCTGCCAAAGCCACTTCCTCTTGTGGCATCAGAGTGCTCTGTGTTTGAATGTCGGGTAATGAGGGAAATATTCTTGCCATGCTGAAGCGAACGAAGCAAATTGCCTTCATCATGGCTTCTTTTTTGGACTGTAAAAAAGCAATCAGAGGATGGAGAGTCCTGTGGCATTATAACTGCTGTCTTTGACTCAAACCTAAACACAGCGGGGTTTATTTCATTTGCCTGTGGTGGTGGAATTTGCATTTTGAACTCAAGCTGAAATTAATGTTTGCTCATACGCTGATGGCTCCACTTTTAAATAACATCTTCAACACTGTGCTCCTCTCTAGTGTCTTCAAAAAACAGATGTTTTCGCTGAGAGGATTCCTCCTGGACTCTGCTGCCAATAGAAATTGTTCAGAGGAAAAACCACAAGAGGTGACAATGCAATTGGCAATTTCATCTGGCTTGCCGTCGGCCATAGAAATCCACATTCTTGAGGAAAGTCTCGAAACAATGCGAGTGGGCGAGTTAGGTTGAGGACTCGGGATGAGGAACTTTGTGTGGCTACTCTGTGGGCTCATTCACAAACCGAAGAATGTCGCCGCAATCTCATACGCTCTTAGCAGCCAAAGCTGTGATGCAGTGTATTTGAGAGAGAGAGAAAAAAAAAAAAACCAAGGCAGCAGCATCAATTTTCCTCTTTTACTGCTGGCTTCAAATCCAAGCAAGGCCAAAACCAGTGACTATTGTATAAATTATAGCAATTTTGATACACATTATATGAAATCTTTTGTTTTTCAAGTAATAAAAAATATATTAGCTTGTATTTAAACTATGTGAGGAAAAAGTAGAGTAAATTTGTTGTAAGCAATTTTCTGATTTTGTTTCATTTCATCACCCAATTTAATGAGACCGAGATGGATCATTAACTCTTTGGGGTGAATTCACAGCACTCACCCTGTCAAATGATAGAGTCAATAATTTGTGGGTGTAAAATTTCGCTGTGGAAAAGAAAGGAAAACAATAACCATCCTCAAGAGTTGATATACTTTTTTTCTTTTTTTTTTTACAAGGTAATATCCTGATCTCAGTGCAGGATTGTGTCATATTTTTTATACCTGCTCTTTCATCAAATTTAACAGCAAACGATTTAGTAAATATATCAGTTACAGGAAATCATATCATTTGCTGAATTTTGAAAAAAAACGTAATAGTTTAAATTTGCTCAAAGCATAACTCCCTCTAATTATTTCAAAGACAACAAATACTGCATGTCACCAGTTTCAGTCCTCACCTCTCAGTCTAACTCATCACATAAATCTGTTGTAAGTGGATGAAAGCACTGTGGGTCCGAATCGGCAGTGCTCGTCTGATAGCAATAATGTTATTGCATGCACCCGAGGTCAGAACAAATGTGTGTGTTTGAATGTCCCGAGATTACAATTTCAAAGTCCTCCCCGTGAGGAGTCGAACAATGGAGAGGGTGGGAAGTTAAAAAAGCGGGGTCTCTTTCAAATAAACAAGCATGGGTTGATCCTGAATAGGGCTGCTACCGAGCAGCCGGATTGGTTCTCAGAAGATCGAGAGCAGGGACTGTGCCGGCTCTCCTCCTCCTCCTCCTCCTCCTCTGCCGCTTCCCAAACTGATGTAGTAAACACAGACAACCTGATAGAGCCTCACAACTGTAATTTAGCACTATGCTCCATTTCTTTATCCCACCTTTTATCTCTTCTGTGCTCGCCTTTCTCTCCTGCTGAACAGAGCGTGGACGGGAAAGTTGATGGGGGGTAAGAGCCCCCCCCCTCCCCTTTTTTTTGTGCCATTGCTTAATGAGCCTGAAAATACAATTGCAGTGTTCTGACTGTGAAGGTAGCCTGCAGGCTAGTGTAAATTAGCAGCGCGAGGAAGCCCAGAGGGTTGAGTCTTGCTGAGCGGCCAGAATGGAGAGGTGTGGTGAGAGGGGAAAATCCTGTTAGGGCAGCGCATGTGGGGGAATCACGGTGCATTTTCGACCCTACTGGAGTCGACAGGGCCACTTGTTGCGGCGGCGAACCCCGGGTCCGTGGCAATCCCGCCGCCGATGTGTGAGATTTATTGAGGCCGCCCCGCAGCCACGAGTATCGGCATCCATTATGTGAGATGTCAGTTGTTTGTCACATTTCAAACCCATAATTCCAGTTAGGCCCGCACAATGGCTCTTTTGAGCCACTACTACAATCATCATTCAATTCAATTTTCTATTCTTCTGCAGGTTCCAAGGCGAGGCAGCGGAGGCGAGAGTCTCCCACATTGCATATGTCCTCTCATGAGCTGGAGGTGCTCTTTTGACCGCTCCGCTAGGCATCTGCTGCCCATGGCCTGCCCATATCTGCATTCTAATGCACATATCCTGCTGGGATGTTAACTTTAGGCCCACAGTAATTGATGGCTTCCACACTTCAGCCGAGTCCCCCCTTTTCCCTTCTCCCTGCCGATTGTTGGTATATCTCTGTGGTTTGGGGGTCTTTCAGTCAACCATTGTTCTTTTATGGAGGAATTATAATAGACTAAAGGAGAGGGAGAAAAGGGAAAGAGAGGAGGGGGGCAGCAGAGGGGAGGGGATAAAAAGAGAGTCGCTGCTGATATTTAGTGAACTCCGAAGGGGGAGTTTTCATTCTCATTCTGCAAGTTTGGCACATGCCTTCTGTTACTAAGTGGCAGTGCACTGAAAGAGCGCCTTGCATTTCCCATTCTGCGGCTCTGCTAGGTGCCTAGACTTACAACCCTGGCAGCTGTTGGGCCTTCTATGCAGCTATAGACTCCTCTCCACAGGTGAGCTCCCCTACCCAACTCCCAGTCTCCACTTCAGTCAATAGGGCCTTTTTCAAGTCTTTTATCAGTGGGGAGAGGCTGACTTTATATGTGTGCCACTCACACAACTGCAGGTCATGGTTCTCAAGATTGCAATTAATGTTATTCATTGTGTTACACATGCAGATCAGCTCGGCATCAGGATGATTTATATCTTGTTTCAGCAACTTTTTCTCAAGCTCATTTGGACGCAACATGCTCACAGAGAGTTTGTCTTTTTCAAAATTGATGTATACAGTAATTACAAAATCCACAAACAAAGACAAGCATCGCAGAAACAAACAGTGTTTTGTGGCAAAGTGACTGAGGGTTATCTCAGAAGAAAAACAACTTACAAAAACAAATCTGCAAAAAAAAAAAAAAATTAAAAATAATACAGCGCAGCATGTGGGGAGAACAAGTAAATACACAATTTTCATATCTAATTTCTAACAAATTTGTCATGATATGCATTACATATGACAGCATGATATAATATGTTTTGGGTATTATATTGTTATAGATACAATATGTGTTTATCTGATATGCAAGCCAAAGTGGCCAGTGGTTGAGTCTGTATTTCTATAAGGCCACATTACTTTAAAAGCTATCGTCTGGATTGGTAAACCACTCCAAATGATGTTGTTGTTTTGGTTTGGGCATGTTTCAGCACCTTTTTTTTCTTCTGAATTCAGTGGCAGTATACTGTTTATTTTCTCCTTCCCTTTTTTTTTCTCCTCTGTGATGCGAGCTGTTACATATTACTCCTGAGGTGTGGTGCCTCTTCACTCAAAGGCCTCCACTGTTTCCCCCAAACTGCTGCCAAGCTGGGCTATCTATTCATTTGGTTACTTAAGTGTAATTGCTCCCCTTTGAAGCCTCAGAGAGGCAAATCATTTGCTTTGGCCCCGGGGCAGTAATGGTCACTGAGCCAGCGACCCCCTCCCAGTCCGAGAGCGTCGGAGAGACCGCGAGAGGCCAGCTCCCATACGGAGAAGAAATAATATGGCCAGGGCCGCTCAATTTCACCTCTCTTTTCATCCCATTCTTTGAAAACTTTTTATTAACAACAGCTTTCTCTCTCATACCGGGGCGCCAGGAGAGGGGAGGAGAGGAGGCAGAGAGGTGGGGGTGGGGGGGGGTGTGTGGCATGAGTAGATATCGGCGGGTGGGGTGGGGTGGGGTGGGGGGGGCAGCTGTCCCCCTGTAGATGTCTGCTGGATTCTCACACACTCACACACACACACACACACATACATCCGCGCACATGCACACATCATCAATAGTGACAGGTCAAGGAGGCATTGAGAAAACAGCCTCCCCCTTCCCTCTCCCCCACGGTTCACACTGCTAAACAGCGGCTCATGTTTCATATGCCACAGGCCTTAGCACAGACACACACTCTCACTCACACACACACTCAGGGATGATCCCAGCCAGTCAGTATGACTCTGTGTGTTAGCGAATATGAATAAGTGACACTGCATGCATGTGAGAATACGTTCCCGTGCATAAACACGCAAATCTGTAAACCTGCTCGTCTTATTGCACATATGAGAATGCAGTCGAGTTGTTGCCAGGACGCCCTGGCAGGCCACGGCCACAATGACAGGCCACGGAAATATACAGCAACATGGCTCACAAAGACCCCATTTAATGCTGAAAATTACTCCACCACTTACTGTAATTGTCACAGTTCTGAGCACATTGACATTGTAATCTCATAATAAGGTAATGGAGGCTGAAACTGTGTACAGGAGTGCGATTAGAAGGGTGTAGCTCAGAAAAAAGGGGGTTAAAATGTCAGAGGATAACATTTTCTTGTCAGACCATTGTATGTTTGTGTTTTTTGGGGCGCTTGTATTATATGAAACAACCAGACAAACCCAGAAACTGATACTGGCCTTCTGGTTTCTACCTTATCTCTGTGGTATCCTGTAACTAAAAGGCTTATTGGAAGTCAACTTTTTGGATAGTAAACTAAAACAACACATTTCACAAAGAACATATATAGCACCATATTTGGATGCTGTATAATGTCGGAATGAGATGGAGGAGTAACCTGATTTTAGAAAGGGGGGAAAAAAAAGATTACTTCTAAATAGCCCAAGTTATCTTCAAGACACTGTGGAGCCAAATCGATGTGGACAGGCGTCCATAAAAAGCCAACCTGCTTATGAATGCTGCATTTTACTTGTATCATTCTGACTTTGAGGTTTTTAAGAGAGTAGCATTCCCTGCAGTCAAGCCAGATGGTAACAATTCTTAGACATATTACGAGCTGCTCTCTGCCAAATAGCATACCTTTGGGCTATGTTTTCAGTGGGCTATAAAAGCCAATAATGTAATTTTGATCTATTTTATCAGATATCACCCCGGCCCCGGCTACGTTTATATAAGACAAAGTTTAAAACAGGATGAGAATTCTCTCTGTTTTGCTTTTCCCTCCATAAGTGCACCATTTTCAATATCTGACCCGCTGCGTGGCTTTGCTTGTTTGACTTCTGCGTTGGACTGAAATGTGGAGTGGGCCAAAAGGGGTGAGGTTAGCCTCCATGTTGTCAGGCATATGGCAGCGGGTCCATGTAAAAATACACTTTAATATAGGTGCGTGGTTGTTCACAAAATGACTTGTGCAGACAAGCACAGAGAGAATAGGGGATTCTTTGTGGGAGCACTTAAAATGCCCAACCTTGACATCCCTTAATGCAACGATGACACAGTAGCAAACTATCCCAGCGCTGCGCCACGCTCCCCAGCGGCCTGCCAACAGCTCCATGACTCAACGCTGACCTTGCAATAACTTTCCAGCGCTCCTCCAGACCCATTTACGGTTTTCTTAAGGGACTATCACACCATTCAGGGTTCCACAAAGCTGCTATAACGCTAAACACACCTGAAACTCAGCGTGAGTCTGCATGAACATGCAAACACGCATGTACACACACACACACTCCCACAGAGGAACAGAGCCAAGGGATTATACCCCATCTGCGGGCATTTCTCCCCCATAATGTCTAAAGAATGTAATTGCCCCAGAAAACAACCACAACAAGGTGGGACGATCAAGGACATTAGCTCAGGTTTTCCATTGTGAACCTTGTTGTTTTCTTCTCGTCCGATCACATGCACAACTGGAGGCCTGCTGTGTGGAATTACTCGCGCTAATGGCGCTACACACTTTTGTTGCAGGAAATCGGACAGCCACACTGTAACTGCTAAAACGGTGATTAAAAAACCCAAATTGCATCATGATGTTGGGCAATTTAGCAGAGAGAGGGAGAGAAGGAGAGAGAAAAAAAAAAACTGCGTTCCAAATGAAGCAAATAGGATTATTGACCAGTTATGGGATGTGTAAAGTTGTCTCGTGGAGCTGTAGCCTGCTCTGTTGGATTTTTTTTTTGGGGAAAAAGAGACTTTAAAATAACTTTTCCAACTCTGAAGGCGGCTAGTAAAGTCTAATTAAAGATCGCAGTATTAACTCTGTAATTTGCTCGTCTGTGGGATCATTAAGTGTCTCTCTGGCTTGGTTTAATGGGATACAAACTGCAGTTAATGAGACAAATAGTTAGCTGTAGTTATGCCTGGCTGACTGTTGGCTGTGGACGCTGTGAAGACTAAACAACTCAATTTGAGATTTCTTTGTACTCTGAAGGTGAGAATCACCAGCTCAATGATGTGTATTATGCGTATTTCAGGTTACCGTGTTTAGCGATAATTGAAGGTGGATCACGAATACCTCAGTGATGAGGAAAAAGAGAGGATATGCTTGATTTAAAAAAAAAAAAAAAAGGAGAGAGCCAATATTGCATCTGTTCGGTGCCACTGAAAACAGGGGGAAAAAAAGTTTGTGATCAAATAGCTGCACCAGCTTTTAATCATATCTGACCTTACTTTAAAAACATGGTCTTAATTTAACATCAGAGGGGAGGAAAGTACAGTGTGCGTAATTTTGAGGTTTTATCTTCTTACAGTCATATCCCCTCATTGCTCGTGGTGGATGTTAAAAGCCACTGTCGATAACAAACACAATTTCCCTGTGATAAACTGAGTAAGACAGGGGAGCCTTATTGAGCAGTCTGCACAAAACTGTCTTTGTCTCTCATCTCCAGCGGCCAGTTACAAAGCCAAGCTTCCCCCCGACGGCTCAAGTCTGAGTTAACTAAACATTTTTTCTCTTTATCCCCTTTTCTCTCTGTGAATTTGTGGTTGTGTGCAATCCTTTAACGAGCTCCATCTTTGACCTGGGTTGTATGTTTCCAGAGATGTCATGTCTTGTAAGTCAAGGAAAGACTTTAATGTCCACATGATTTAACATTAAAGGGAGGGATTCCGAAAAACGGGGCTCGGTGCCAGGGAGGTAATAATATCCCCGTAAATGAGAAATTGTGAATGCTAAATACATCCTACAGATCATGGGAATGGACTGGGAGCAGCACTATGAATCCAGATCCAGAGGGCTTCTGGAGTTTTTTTTTTTTATGGATGAAACAGAGAATAACTGTCATCTGCACTGACTCTACATTTTGTCAGTCTTTCTTTTCTCAAGTTAAATGACTCCTAAACGTGAACTTTTAAAGGTGCATTTAAACAAAAAAGATGATGAAATGGCTGAACAGGGATTTCAGTAACTCTATCCAAAATTAAAGCCACTACATTCAAATTTGTTTTTGTTTATATTAGGATTCATGTTTTTCCTCCATGCAGCTCAGCTTTTTTTTTTTTTACTGTAAATTTGTTCTGTGTGTTTCCTGTTAAAACACATGGCTTATGTCTTTATTCTTAACTTGAAATCATAAGGATGAAAAGAAGGAGAAGAGAAGGAAAAAAAAAAAAAAAAAAACACAGAGAGACAGACCTTGGCTTGTGACCGTAAGTGACATGTTTGCCACGGCATTGTTTGAGGTTTTTGAAGACCTGTAATCAAATTTGGGAAGGTTTGGAAACCTATCGTCATGGTGTGCTCTCCAAGACAGGATGATGTCCAGTAAAAAAAAAAAGAGGTAGAAATGCTCTCGCACACATTCAACATGCCGTGCTCGGCTATGAGAAAAGCTCTTTTTTGAAGAGAAATATGCCCCAACGAAAAGCAATTTCCATGCACCATGAAAAACGTTCCTATTACAAATACAGTTGTTATGTCCTTAAATCTGTTTGTTTTGTCATATCGCTCCAGGCTTGTTTCTTTTTCAGGAAACCCTGCTTCAATTAAGTGTGATGGAACACATGTGGCCCTTATCGAGGGCCAACATCTTCTACTGTTGGCCTTTGAAACGACACCGGCTCCACGGGATAATTGGGTTTTAAAGGGAGATTCTCCCGGGGTGCCGCTTCTTGTGCGTGTCGGCGTGGATCAGCTGACACCCGCAGTGTCTATAGACCTGTAATAAGTGATCAAAAGTGGTTGCGCATGTAGTCATAGCTGCAGGCATGACAGCGATCCACGGAACCGCCTCTCTTTTATTTAAGGCCCCTGGCACGCAGACAGACAGGCCCCTCGTAGGTGTGTGACTGAATCTGATCGAATTATATGGTCGTGACCAAGTGCAGGTGAGCCGCTGAAGTTTTGCACTTTCTGCAGAATGGATGATCGCGATGGCTGCATATACATTTCTTTTTTTTTTTTTGTTTTTTTTAAGTACAGTGACATAAGCGTGAGGGTTTTTTTCTGAGCTTTAATTACGATGATGATTAAAGCAAAAATGACACGAGGCATCGTGCTTACTTGCACGCTACTTGTACTCTTGTCACAAACACGTCAGCCGCTGCTCCTCCTGCCCTTCCCTGAGAGTCTGCTGATCTCCAAACCTCTGTCGACATCCCACAATGGACCAGTGTTTACTGTTATGGTCCGTTTGCGTCACGTCACAAAAACAACAATTTGCAGCCGTATGTGAACAAAAGACTTCATAATAAAAGCTTGTGACAGCGAGTGCTTTTTTTCTTCTCTTTTAGTTTATCCTCCTTGTTGCAGACCATAGGTTTGCTCTCGGAGGCCATTGTGACAAGGCAGGCAGGGCAGAATGGAAAACTGATTCCCTGCAATCATCTCCTGTCGTCTTTTGTCTACACTCGGCACCACTTTGGCTTACACTCCAATCATCTCCGCGCAGACGGCTCCTTTGAACAGATGAACTCATTTTAACCATTTTTGATTTTGTTTATTTCCTTATATGTTGTGTTTATCTTTTTGCATATGCTTTCCAGTGACTTAAAAGCTCCGAATGAGAAACTCAATCACCGCGTTGCACCGAACAACCCGCCTGCACACCGCGCACAAGTACACATGCTTTGCCTTTTTTTTTTTTTTCAAAGAAATTTCAGCTAACTATGGAGACCTCCTAAAGCGCTCTCATAATAGCACAGGACTTAGAATAAAGTTTTACACCGGCAGAGCGAGGAGCTGCCGGGGGCTCAGAATAACTGCGTGAGCCGTCAACAGGAAGAGCGTACTGCATGACTACAGGCCAAGAGCTTTAATTGGCTGTCTGCAGGAATTTCTGCTGTGGCAAAGTAATTGACCCACAACTCCCTGGTGCTTTATCAACATGGGGAAATGCCACTGGGCCGATAACCAGCCAGCCTTGTAAACCAATCTATAACCAATGGCCAATTTGAAACATGTGTTATTGGCTGTTTTACGACAGGTCCCGTCATCTACTTGACTGAGATGTTTTGGTGTGCAGCGGGGACCTTTTCAGGTTTGCACAGCAATACTTTCTGATTGACAAGTACGGACGTGTTGCTGAGAGTCGGGCCTGTGAACGCGCATGCTTTATTTTCAGCGCATCAGCGTTTTTTCAGGGATTTTCAAAAGCAACTCACCTTACCTGTTTTTAGGGTTAAAGGTCAGCCAACCAAAATGGAAAATTATAAATAGATTACGTTTTTTCCCACCCCCAAAAATGGGGGCAGACTGAACTGCTATCACAGTGGATGCAGTAATGAGAAAAATATTCTCCAAAAGTAATATCCTTTAATCTCCATCCAGAAACTGTGTCACTCTGGATAAGCCCCAGAAGTTGAACTAATTTCTTCTGCAGAACAGAGCTCCAATTAAAACACATTGCAATTCAGCCAGAACATGTTTTTCCCCCCAAGTTTTTGTAATGTGGTTGGAACAATTTTTAAAATTTAACCTCTTAGTCTTTCTTTTTTTTTAAGTAAGAGTTTGCTTACTTCTTTTTTCAAATTATGCAACAGTGGTATAGCTTCTGGGTGTGGACCTCTAAGTATTGGATGTTGTGCACCTCTTCAGGCTGCAACAGTGAAGGGTGCACCAACACGATATGAAGGTGTTGAGTGGAAGTAAAACAATGGATTTCATCACCTTCATTATTATTATTATTATTATTATTATTATTATTATTATTATTATTATTATTATTATTATTATTAAGCAGCAGGCTACATAAAGCTGCTAATTTAAAAACACAACAAGTGCTTTCAACATATCTTAAGAGTGACAATTGCATTCATGTGATGCATTTCTTACAATGAATAAGCCAATTTCCACAAAACTGTATGCAGTGTCATTTATGGGTATCAGAAATAAAAAGTAACCTGGAGAAAGTTGATATATGTAAGTTTTCTGTGCTGCTGAATGTGGTTTGTTGCATGAGTGAGTGGTGACAGTCGCTTGCAGAGAGCTTCAACCAGCTTTGCTTTTACAAGAGAAGAGGTTACTTTACATCTGATCAGTACTTCTCCTTCGGGGCAGACTGGGTGCTATAGTGACATGCTATCGGAAAGCGACGGGCCGGGCCGGCCAGGTTGGGGCTACCTGGTTAACATGTTAAATTCAGTGGAGGCAAAGAAGTGATAGAAAGAGAAGCCAAACAAGAGTTAATGATATTACCTTCCACTGCTGGAGACAGCTCTCAGAGAGTAAAGGAACAAGGTTTGATGGTTAAAAGTTGCACAACTCAACCAATCTGCAGCAGCAAGTCTCTTCAAAGTCTGCAGGCAGTCGGAATCAGGAACAATATTCACGGGTCAGGGGAAAGGTTTAGGCCAACGGGCTAAAACTGCTAAAACTGCTGAACCCTGAAGAACTCAAGCAGCCTCTTCAATACACGATTGCCTCTGTCAAGGTCGATGGATGATGCATGGTGGGATTTACTATAAATGCAATGGTGTGACACTGAGGTGTTTTGAACAACTGTGGGGATCAGTAACCAACTAACACTTGTTAGTTAGAAAGATAAGTTTATTTGTTGGGTTTGTTTTGTCGACAATCGGTAGGTTTTGTTCTCTGAACACTTAAGTTAAGTAAGATGCTACTTGAAAAAAGAAGTGATTCGCTGACTCGTTTTGCAAAACTAATGCAAAAAGTTAACGTCCGGTACCTGCCCCCTCTTTGCATCGGCAGCCGCACATACTGGCACAACGCACGCTCGCTAACAATGA
Organism: Psettodes erumei; assembly: GCA_016785225.1. Classification (NCBI taxonomy): domain Eukaryota; kingdom Metazoa; phylum Chordata; class Actinopteri; order Pleuronectiformes; family Psettodidae; genus Psettodes; species Psettodes erumei. The sequence continues at coordinate 1,726,167 of JAFBJZ010000871.1, read as the reverse complement.
CGTGGCGAAAAGTCACGACCGAGAGGTCCGGCCCGTTCTCACGGACCCCGGTGTTCCCTGCGAGGCCGAGCGTTCCCACTTGACTGCAGAAATTATGCCATAAAGCCTCTGAGCGAGTGTGACAGGTCGTGATCTAAACCAGCTGCCAATTAACGTAATGACTGGATCTATCACATTCAATTAGAGGGAGCCTATGAGCTGTCAATCCAGCTCGTTGAACAAAAACACAGGCGGAGAATGATCACTTTAGGAGGCATGTCTCTGTCTTTGTGATCCTTATCTGACGGGCCCTGCGTCGTATTGGAAGCAGCCGGCCCTGACAGGTCCCACGGATAAACTGCCGTATGAAAGGGGTCACCTCAACCTCTGGAATCCGTCTTCAGCTTTCTGTCTCGCACAACTGACAAATGGTTTCAAACAGCATTCGAGGGAGATTTAGAAAGGTATTCCCTGATGCGTGTCTGCGGAGGGAACAGGAGAGAGGGACAAAGAGAGGGAGAGAGAGAGACAGAAGAAAGAGGAAAAAAATGAGAGGGAGGAGAGGGAGAGATCTAAGTGAGATAAATGAACCAAAACAAAACAAAGAATAAGAGCCACTTTCCCTCAATTGGCTCCTTACTTTGGCAAAGGGCCTACTGTAATCCCCCAGAGGAGCTGCTATCTGGCAGGAGTTTGCTCCATGGTCAGTGTCTTTAACCCCAGATGATAACACTTAGCCCGGCCATAAAGAATAGGCCCTTTAACTGATCCATTAGCATCCGATCCCAGAGAGCGGACCCACTGGTGTCTACTGAAACTTACCAGGAAGCCTTGAAGGAAAACAGCATGGCAGACATGCGGTGAGATCAAAGACAACGTCCACCCCCCCCCTCCTCCCTTTCCTGCTCTCTATCTCTCTTTTTCTCCCTCCATCTGTCTACTCCATCCTCTGAGAGTATAGCCACTGCATTATTTGAAAATGAAAAATCTCAAAACTAATTCGAGAGCGAAGCATTTATTCTGACGGCCTCTCCAACGGGCGCAAATCCTGAGGACACGCCTAAACGTAAACGCTTTTTCAATTTTTAGCATATAGTTAGTAAGTGGCAGCTGTTGTTATGTGGCTGAAGTGGACTGATGAAAGTTTTATCAGCTTGGGGATACATACGCTGTAACAGAGGCAACGTGGTCGACGTATCTGACCTGGCGCTGTCGAATAACGATGGAAGAGTTTCAAAAACAACTCGCCGTGCCTCCAACTGCAAGACGTCATGCCGGTCACGACGCGAAATGAAACGAAATGAAATACAAATTGGGAAGTTGAAATTGTGAAGTGTGAATTGTGAATTGTGAAGCCGCCGAAGTTTGACAAGTCTGGTCCCCGCGTGGCTGATTTGTGCGCTAGGTACTGACGTGACATATTTTTGTCATTCAGTTTGGACGCCTTGTTGGTCCATTTGCTTAACAGGTATCATGTGCAACTTTTTACTGCTCGCTCAGCTGCCAATAACAGGATGAAAAAAATCGCACAAATAAAAAGAGCAGGAAAAGAGGAGAGGTTGTTGATGCAGTGTTTTGGGATTCCTCTAGTGACAGGAATCCTTAAAAAGAAACGACCTAAAAATGACGGCGCAGACGTTTTCGCACGTAAACTTCAGCGGACGCGGCCTAAACCTCCTCCTCCTCGGATGCCTTTCCCGCTCTGTCGTCCTGACACTGCCCCTCCTCTCCTCCCTCTCTTTCCCTCTATCTCTGGGTTTCTCCTTGAAATTCCTCCTCAGCAGCCTTTCCTCCCTTTTCTCCTATCGGCATCCTCTTTACCCCGTCTTTTCCTCTCCTCCTCCTCCTCCTCTGTCTCTATCATCAAAACCTCTTCCTCTCCCTCCCTCCATGCCCTGCCTCCTCCAAACAACCCCCCCCCTCCCTGCCCCCCATGCCCTGTCTCCCTCCTCAAAGGCCTTTCCTCCCTCTCTTTACTACCTACATCCCCCTGTCTTCCTCCCCCGGTGTTTTCAATTTAGCGCCACTATGAACCAGCTCAGATTGTAACGCTATCAATTAGTCAGCGACTCCAGCACGTTTATTTAATGGGGCCGGCAGTGAGCTTTGGTGATTTACTGGCTGCGAGGGAGACGTAAGGGAGAGATGTGCAGACATGGGCTGATATGTTTTTCTGTTTTTTTGGTTGTTTTTTTTTTTTTAAAGTCTGTGGGAACGGAGCCTATGCGCTGCGTACCTTGAGGATTGGGTCCTGCGGTTTTAGGTCCCTGTAGTAATGCGGTGAAACCTCCGCAAGATGAAAAGGTTTGGAGAGGAAGAAAAGAAATGCAAAGCAAAAAGAAAATGTTTGAGATCTTCTGGAAGGCTAAATGCCTCTTTTCATACATATTGGATTTCAACCACAGCCTTTTTTTTTTGCAAGAGCTGCATTTTTGTGATATAGCCTACTATAGAAACGCTTAAAAAAAACAGATAAAGAAAAACAGAAGGTATAAATACTACTGTGTACATGTTCGGAGTGAAGCCAGGAGGCCACAGAAAATGACTGAAAATTGCAAAATAAGTTTGAAAAATCACATTACTGATGCTTCAGAATGAACTCTCTCAAAACAGGCAACAAATACGCACTGGTGACTGGTTTAAATGTTGTGGCTGATCGGTTTACCGTAAACCTGCACCTGCTGGAACACATTAAATACCTACGACACCACTCGAGCTGCGCAGGAGTGGATGACTACTTTTTTTCCCCAAACGTTGGTCACATTTAACGTGGACATTTGACAGTGAGACACTGTAGATACATGAGAGAAAACAAAGCCACGTCACCGTGATGGAGTTTGCGCGATCTAATCTGAAATGATGGACGTGACGGCCGGAATTATGAAAGTAAGAGGTCGTAATAAAATGCATTTATCTTTAAGTATCATTAAAATATGCAATATTCCCTTTTTCCATTAAAGACAAAACACCAACCACTCAAAACCCAGTTAGCATGAATATGTGGTATGCAGTTGGGGCATCAGGTCAGGTGTGTGTGTGTGTGTGTGTGTGTGTGTGTGTGTGTGTGTGTGTGTGAAACAGTGCAGGGGACCAGCCTGTTACAGGGGAACCAGAGAAGGGTTTGTTGGCTTGTCGTTACACACAGCCAATGACCTGTTGCCTGTCACCGAGCCCCCGCCTCGTCTCTCAGTGTCTTTCTCTTAATTACCCATCATTCCTCTCGCGGCGAGGCCCCTCACAAATTACAGCGCATTGTCCCCCGCCGATCGGCCTGTCATCACGCGGCTCCACGTTTCAGAGCGCGGCTCATTGTGGACGGAGCGCAGAGCCGGGGGCTGGCAGGGGCAGGGAAGGACACACAAACACACACATACAAGCACAAGACCTGTGGTGTGTATTTGCATGCACACTCGCCAATCAATTTGAATAGACACACATGCAACAAAACCATTAGTGTGTCAGAAACACACACACACACACACAGGCCAGGCCCATTAGCGGTGGTGCCAGCTGACTCTGTGACCCAGACGGTTTTCTGCCATGTCAGCAGGACAAAATGACAGTACTATGGTAGTAATACCCCCGTGCACTGTCTCTGTCTCTCTCTCTCTCTCACACACACACACACACACACACACACACACACACACACACACACACACACACACACACACACACACACACAGTGAATTAGACTTAGTCTTCTCTGTTGATCAGCTGCCTCCGGAGATGAGCCGACAAAGTCTTTCTGTAGATACTGCAGTCCTTATTAAAAATAAATTACTGATGTGTATTTAGCAGTGTTTAAGCTGCACAGACAATATCCCCATTTTTGTTGCTTTATGTTACTTTTTTACCCTGAGCACAAACGCCTTTGTTCTACTGTGAGGACTGTGAGGTAGAACTTGAAAATAAATTTTAAAAAATCGTTCGTTTAAGTAGTGATATCTTTTTTTTTTTTTTTTTTAATCTTTTTTATCTGTTTTGTACGTGCCGAGGCCTCTGTTCCAATGGAACATTTGTTTTTAGTTGTTTTGTTTTTTTTTAAAGTTAAAGGGGACACGATAACAGACCGATACATCTTTTACAGCCGTTCCCTCCTCCGGCTCACCTTGACGCCGTCCTCCCAAAGCCAACCTCCTTCGTCCAGACTCACTGCAGGAACCTGAGCTGCCAAGCGGTTGCATCAGTCCAGTGTGAAAAACCTATTGAAAAACAAACACATAGTAAACTTTAACTGTAGGCATGAGCATTAATTAATAAATCACTAGCATGTGCTGGGTGAGGCGTGGAGCCCATGCAGCATTAGGCGCAAATGAGACTGAAAGTGCAGCGACAGCTTTGCTGACGCTCCGACCGGTGCGTTCACTTTAAACACCTCTGGCGGCCTGTTTTCCCTGGAATAAAAAATAAAAAATGTTGGTACCAACTTGAACTGTCACGTTTAGAGTTCTTCTACCACGTTAATATCTCCAGGAAATCATAGAGCTTCCAGTATTTTTATTAAAATAAAACAAACAAACCTCGGCTCATTTTTTTGCGCCACATTTGCACTAGACATTTTGTCCTGCAGCGCTGCTAATATGACAAAAAAGTGCCATGTGTATGAAGAATTTAGCACCCCACAGCTCCCAAACAAATACCTCTTAATTATAAGCAATTGGCCCTCCTTCCCCTCCGACCGCTGACTGCGATACATGAAAGCGCTGGTAATTGTAAGCGTTGCTGCGTTAATGTGTGTGTGCGTGCGTACGTGCGTGTGTGGTGGTGGGACTGAATGTGACGTGGCTATAAAAAATAAAAATGGAAGGCTCTCATTGAATACAATGACTTCCTTCCCCTCTCTCCCCCTCTCTCTCTCACTCTCTCTCTGCCTATATCGCCAAAGCTGGAGGAGAGAGAGAGAGAGAGAGAGAGAGAGAGAGAAAAAAAAAATCCATTTGGCTCTGATTAGGGAAGACGCAAATTTGAAGGAGGGGGCTCGGAGACCACAGGGGTTACACACATGTATCTGCAGCCACGACACTCCGGGCCCCCTCTAATTTAGACGTCTAAGAATTTGCCGTATGTGCTGCCTCATGCCAGTAAGTCTCAGCCTCACTGTAAATAAATGGCACGGGGCAGTGTGCAGTCACCCCCATTTGTAAGCCATTAAAATATTTTCTCTGTGACATATTAATTAGGGTGTTGCGCTTGTGCACCGCTTGGGCTCCGCGTGCGCGCTACTTAATTCATCCAACATTGCGGCGCGCGCTGAACGGGGGACGACTCGCTCCGCACCTGAGAGGCCTGTGGCTTGTTGTTTGTGAACAAAACGGGCCGTACATTTGTACGCTCATTTACATATTTCATTTTCTCCATCTGCGGTTTGGTACAGGGCAGGTTGGGTACAGCTCATCGTGCTGAAGGCAGCCGCATCCTCCCCTAAAGTACGCCGATGGGAACCACGAGGCCAGGCCAAAAAACGCTGACGTTGTGGGTTTGCGCGACCGAAACAGTGAGCTGAAAGAGGCCGAAACGCTCGGCGGAGCTGAGGGGAACTGCAGAACATCCTATCGGGGGGGTTAGGAAATGACCATGTTTTTAAATGTTTAAGAAAGTTTCACTTTTTTCTCGAAGGTGGTTGGATACGAGGTCACTCTGGGGGAAACACGCTGCAAATATTTGCCTTTTCCTCGCCCACTTTTTTTTCTCCTTTGCCAGTAAAGAAAAATGTGGCACATTAAAGCGTGTGAAACGCAGTTGGCCCGCTAACTTGAAGGGCGACGGCGAATCGATTTCAGCCTTGCTTCCTCTCGCTGGAACTAATGGGAGGTTGAACCTCCAGCTCTCTGAATATCCCTTTCTGTCTGCGGCACAAACGCAGCGTGGATTTCCCTCTAGCGGATCTTCCCTCTTGTCGTGTCGATTATCTTTGTATCGCTTGGCCCCCGCTGGGAGAATTATGGCTCTAATAACTTTCATTCGGGGCCCCTGTAGCATCAGTAAAATGTTTACTACGAGAGCGCAGAGAGGTCCTTTGGTGGAGCCGGGCCTTCGTTACGGAGCCTTTGACTCAATTCAACGTGTATAAATATATCCATTTCATTATGGAGGCCAAATATTTGTTTCAGCGGTTTTCCCCCCATATAATGTAAATTGCTGCAAGCTGTTGCACTTGGAAAATGTTTTCTCATAATGCTTTTCTGCCTTCACATAAATCACAGCTAAATGTCGCATTCAAATGACTACAGACAGGCAATTTATTCTTGGCTTCCCTCGTCCCCCTCCGGAGAGGCCTGCGGCGAGAGGGTCGCTCCGGTTTTTAATAGTCGACTGTCATTATTTGTTGACAGTTGTTCATCATCGTTTCCAAATTTATTGTGTCCTCCTGAAAGTACTGCTTTGTTTTCTCTGCAGTTGCCACCACCGTCAAATGAAGTGAGGGGTGAAAACATGTCAAGAATTAGGCCACTGTGAGGCAACGAGCACATGACATGACATCTATTTTTTACGGTGAGGTTGAGGGGGGATTCCGATAATAACCATCCATGTGTGTTGCTGAGCCTCTCGCTCAGAAGGCGCTCTTATAAATATCAATAACCTTTCAACACAAGTTTCTTTTTCTTCTCCCCCTGTACCGCACCCTGCTTCCCTGCTACGCCTTGTAAGCAGAACCAGAGTCCCGAAATACCTCCTCGAAACAAAAGTGACATTTTCATTCCCTTCATAAAGCGGGAATAACTTTAATGCCGTATCATCTGTGGGCAAGTAAGAAGACCCAGAGGTGAAACTGCAGTTCTCTGACAGAAAACCGTCCCGTCCGGTTTGAGTCAGCGCTGCCGCCGAGCCGCTCCCTTAACTGTGGCTCGGCAGGCGGAGTTCATCCTGCAAGAATCGGTCTCTTAGCTTTCTGCTAACTGAGGTTCTACAGGATGACGGCAACGTGGAGCAGAAGTGCAACTGGTGGCGTGCCGCGGCAGGCCAGCGCAAAGTGCAGCCGCCGCTAAAACGTGTAGTGCGGTGAAGCGGACCCACCTGCTGATGCTGGAAATCCTTTAAATCCCTTAGTGTCAGGCTCCTTGTGGCGATTTCACGCAGGGTATGTGGCCTCTCAGGTCTCGATCAGACGCAACTGCACTGGACGACAGGATGAAAGAGTCAAATATGCGTCTCTGTTTGATGGTAATTCAGCCGCCACTTCAAATATTTCATTACTCAAACATTCAGCATAACAATCCAGACAGCCAGTATGGTGGCTAGCTTGGTTAGCATTAGACCGAGCATAGGAAAATGTTATTCTACTGAATCACCGAAGGTCGTACAGATAAGACTCCGACAAGGATACTGTAAAAGGTGTTTGATTGTATTCGCTTGGTCGCAGACCTGATGAAATGATGAATGTTCAGCGACAGCTGCACTTTCTTCCCCCGGACAACATTTTTTACATTTCTGAGTCCGAGTTAAGGGCCGAGATCTCATTTAGTGGCCGCTCCGGCATTAATGGTGACATAAAAAAATGTTAAATAAATAAATGATCATCTGGTTTTGGTGCATATGTGATGGTTTTCCATGATCCTTGAGTTGTGACGCCTTTTTTTTTTTTTTTGCTGTTTTTGGGAAACCCAGATCCTGGACCGGGTCCCTGGAACATGTCAAGAATTAGAAACTCGCTGGGGGTCGTGAGATGTTGTCAGGCGTCCCAGAATGTGCGGCCACGCCCTGCCCTGCTCGCTTGTCGGATTCTTCCAAACTGCTCTGGGATACACAGTCGCGGGGAAAAAGCGAGTGGAATTTGACGCGACTGATTTGAAAGATGATGTTGGCGAATCCTGATTCAGTCGTTGAAAGTTTGACTAAGACGGGCTCATGGGTAGCTTTAGGTTGTGAAGTAAATCAGTCAGCTGTCAATCATTATCGGCAGAGCTTATATTTGCAGTGATATAAGTTTTAAAAAAAAAGCAACTTTTCATCTGTTGTGTGCGTCAAGCTCCAAGTGAAGCGGCTCCTACATTTCCCATAATGCAGTTCAATGGCATCTTTCACCAGCATCATCGGGGTTTATTTTTTGTCTTCAAACATTGAGAGGCTCACCGGAGAGCCACAGAAGACAACAGGCTGCTGAGGATGCATTCCCCCGCGACGAGTGATTTTTAAAATAAAAAAAAAAACATTTTCAGCACGTTGTAGAAAGGAGATCCCCTGTGATGTGAACATATATGGCACAATTAACGGCGATGATTGCGCTCACAGACAGTATATTCATCTTCATCAAACTACTGACACCGCAGCTCTGGTATTACATGACACACAAGCCAGACCCCTTGTCTGGACATGTTTGGAAACCGTGTGGATTGAAAAACAAATGTAATGTTTGGCAGGCGGCCTTCAGTTTAACCAACGCTCTGACATCACATTTGTTTCATACTCTGAGTTTCGATTGCTCAGGCTTCGTTTCCGCTGCATCATGCTCGGCGCGTTCCCCCGCAGATATTAATTTGCCGATAGCTCATCCCCTGCTACGTCTTCGCCGGCTGAGCCGCGGATTCGACAGATCGCCATTAATCACGCCGTGACCTCCCTCTCAACCGGGCCCATCTAAAGCCCATTCATCCCCATTTGCCATGCGGCTCTGCGGGTCGATAATTGGCAAAGCAAAACACAGATTAAACCCAATTTGGAGGGTTTCAACTTGAAGCTGAGCAGAGACAGCCGGGCTCGGGCTGAACTGGAGTTCACTGCGCTCTGGTCCTCTCCGCCTGTCTGAGGCTGCAACGGGAGGGGACCGCAAAACCTAAATCAAACCAGCCTGTTCCCTGTGTGTGTGTGTGTGTGTGTGTGAGAGAGAGAAAGAGAGATAGACAGAGGGAGATGCAGAGAAAGGGAAAAAAAAACATGTGTGCCTCTGTGTGTGTGTGTGTGTGTGTGTGTGTGTGTGTGTAAAGCATGCAACAGTGCACTTCTCTGCGATGCCATCACTAATAGAAACCAACTTCCAGCATTCAGACTCCATTTGTCTCATTAACCTATTAGCCTAAAGTTTAATCGCAGGATGTCGTAAAATGATTTGGTCTATGAGTAATGACAATATTTCGGCTCCGTAATGGCCAGAACAAAGCGAACTGAGGCAAAGCTAAGCAAAGCCTGTTGTTTTTCTTCCTCGTGGCATGTCTGGGCTGCAGCTTTGGGCCTTTACCTCGTCGTGTCTGTCGGATAATTGTTTACTGGCGAGGGTTTTTGCTGCATGAGGACAACATCACGGCAGGATAACAAACTAATAACTAATTTCATGGCTTTTGAGTCATTTTAAAAAGGCCGTCACGAGGATCAACTTAAAAGAGCGGCTGTGACTAATCCGGCAGCAGGAATTGCAGGTACGGACAGCAGGGTACGACTACCTTGTATGGTGAAGAAAAGACACGTATAAAGACAACTCCACAGCTTGACGTGAAGTGATTTCAAGAAAACATATTCCACTTGAATTCTGTTTATGAAACTTGCGGTTGAACATAAGCAGAGGGGACCGCATTCCTCTCTGCAACCATGGGAGATGACCCCTAGGTGGCAGCGTACCTCATGAAACCTCCACCACTGTAACAACAACATCACTCCAATTACAAAACCTCCTCCATTGTCCCAGCTTTTATTTGCCCTGCACGGCAACGAAACTGGACGACAGTGTGTCCGAGGGCCGGATAAGTTATGATCAGCTGCCCCGGCGCTCGCTCCCGCCCTTTAAACAGCAGCTTGATAGGATCTGTGAGGCGCGCTGGGCATGTATAGTGTTACTCCCATCAAAGGGGACTGAATGGAGGATGATGTGTGTACTGCCTCTGCTTAGTGGAGGCATTTCCAGCTGGCGCCAGGGCAGAGGAAACCCACTGAGACACACAACAACACACACAGACACTGGGGTCAGCCTGGATTCACCCTCCTCCTCCTCCTCCCTCCTCCTCCACCACCTCCACCTCGTCCATTCCTCTTGGCCCCTACTGCCTCCTCTTCTTCTAACCAGCCCACCCCCCACTTCCCAGGCCCAGCCGCCTCTCATCTGCTCTTTCTCTCTTGTTCATCCTTTTTCTTCTGTTTCTCCTTCCGTCTCTTTTTGTCTCCCCTCTCTCTCTCTCTCTTTCTCTGCCTATTTAACAAACTTCTAACAACTACACTTTCTCTAACTTCTCTAAGGAGACAACTTCAACGTAAAGTAGAACCTTTGTCCGCAGATTGACCCTACATCAGCCATATCAAAAATATACAATTTTACTGATTGTTCTGCAAAAAAGGTCAAACTTCTAATCTTTGGTCTTCAACAGCTCCTCCTGTCAGCTTCACTGCTGCTGGCACGACTAGTTAGCTTGTGATAGTCTCATACGGAAAAACCAATTGAGACCCCCCCCCCAAATTTACTCGTCAACACTAATCCTGTAACATGCATGTAGCCGTGACATTATTAGGCTAGCGAGCTCTCACGGCTTAATATTGACGTGAGTGCATTATAGCCAGCGTAGGAAAACAAACACGCGAACGCCGATCTAACCAAACTAACGTCCCACAGAGCAATGGTCACGCTAACGCAGCTAACGTTAAAGGTGTTTGCTAACCTCAACGTCAACGTGACAAACTGACTCACCTTTTCAGGCGCGTCCTCAGAAGTATCACGTTTGATGTGGTCGATGTATCGTCCTTTATTTTGACATCTAAAACGTGGCCCATAGCAGTTCTTTTGCTTTTTGGTTGGAGTTTTTACAGCTGAGGTTGTGACGAACAGCGCAGGTGTACTGGTACTCGCCATGGTTTTATCGGCGGCAACGTCTCTGGTAGCGCGCGCCAGAGAGGTGCGTAAGGATACACATGACGTGGTGGTGGGGGGTGACAGACGGAGCACGTCAGGTAGTTCTTTAATGTTAATGCGCCAAGTGAAGCTCGTTCACGAGTCCAAAAGCCTGAGTCCGAGTTAAATCTGACGTCACGTGTGTGACTTGAGTCCAGGTCTCACGTTGGAATTCCCGTCCCATGTTTACAGTTTGGGATTTTTTAAATGTTGCACAACATTTACATTTACATTTAAAATGTATTCTCTTGAAACACATAAGACTGATGTCACTCTTGCGTCTGTCCATCAAATAATAAGGGCAAAACAAGCAGCTAGTTAGCTTAGCTTAGCACAGGTAAAAGTGGAAACAAGGGGTAACAGCTAGCTTGGCTCTGTCCACAAAGTCTACCTACCAGCAGCTCTAAAGTTAAACAAATCTAAAGTTTGTTTGTTTAAGCCATACAAAGTGTAAAATACGTTTCTGCATGTCATTTATTAGTGGGTATGCTGAAATGTCTCTGCTCTCAGCCACAAAATACACCACCTAGCTGCTTCCATGTGTTTCCCCTCTTCATGCTAAATTAACTGGCTACTAGCTGTAGCCTTGTATTTATCATACAAACATGAGAGCTGTGTCAAGCCTCTCATCTAACTTCCCACTAGAAAGCAAATAAGTGTATTTCCAAAAATGCTTGAAGTCAAAAATTTTACTTTTAGCAGTTTGATAAATAAAGGCCCTACTCTCTGTCACATCAGTCCACACCTACCCCTCTTTTATTGTAGGGTTGTTTTTTAAAAACAACAACAACTACAACAATGGACTGCTTCAGAGAGAGCTGCATCTTCGCATTTCCTGTCTGATCATTTTAAGATAAACAAGGAAAACAGAACTTACATCAGCGTGAATCCTCCCTCCTCCTCTCCAAGGTTTTAGTGACATCAGGGGTCAGAGGAATCTGATTCCAGTGGGAGTTTAACGGCTAAATGGCCCTTGGCTCGGCCCTCCTTCCCAATCTTCGGGTGGGGGGGGACTCTGAATGGTCAGGACAAATTAAAAAGCCAACCTGCTATTTTACTGTTCAGATCTGTTGATGCTATAAAGCAGGGAAATGGGGCTTGGCGGCCATAACGTGACTACTCGGGTGATTTTACGCGATTTTCCCCCAGCCCTGAATCCAAGCCTTTTTTGGCACAACATGCTATGTCTTGACCAAGCGTGGGATCTGTAAATGCCCTAATAAATATTTTTAGCACTTTATTTAGTTCCATGCCCTGGGCCAACATCGTCTCAACTGTGTCACCCAGTAACAGTGAGGAGAAGAAAAAACCCTAAAGGCTACACAGGGCATAATATAGATTTAATTAACAAGCCAAGCATGAGCTCACACAAAGACATACACATACACACACACACACACACACACACACACACACACACACACACATCAAGGCATACTGTAAATACGCACTCTTGGAAACATAGAAGCTCAGAGATGCATGTGCTGAAACACAAAGACACACTAACACACACACAACTGTAGGTTAATGATTTCATAGTTAGACACACACTTCTAATGAGGCAACACACACTCACGCAAAAACTTCAAGCCACACACCCCTGGGTTTGGAGCGATGGTGTGAAAATATGTGAGTGTAAATGAGATGCAGACAGGCTCACAGCAGTGAACCCAGCAGAGAGAGAGAGAGAGAGAGAGATGTGGCTTGGCTTTGAACTGCTAAACTAAAGTTTGAGGAGATGGAAGGAATCATATTTTGAATTCTATGCATACTGATCATCTCTGAGCAGTAGAGTGTAACAGGAGCTGTACATATTTCTTCTGCTGGTCATGTTGAATTAGAATTTTTTTCTAGATCGAAAATGATCCACAAAAACACATGTATTGTCGTCCATCGTGTAGCTCAGACAGAAGGAATGGCATGTGAAAATGTGCTTAGGTGTCGAAAGTAAAATTTATCACTGTACAGATGATTAAGATGGTGTCTTCTTTACTGTTTTCAAATAACTTATCCTTATCAACAATACATCTCTCAACTGAGAATTATTCAGTAGAATTATCATCATATATTAATGGATATAACAACCGATGTGTAAGCAGCATTTTACTGCTTACATTTTACAAGTTTCCCAAAAGTGCATGCAAGCAGAGTACAGAAGTATTTTCAACCTTTGCATTTATCTGACAGCTATAGTTAGTTACTTCAGTGATTTCACCTACAAAACATATGATGGCATCCTGTACATTCAGCGACTGACAGTATTCTTGCTGCTAAGTTTTGCTGTGAGGTTCTCATGAATGTTTTTTGTTAAATCCAAATGCCAATATTTCATCACCGTCTTGGCGGATCATTACTTCTGTTCATTAGAGACACTGAATCTCATTGTGACTGGGAGAACTCAACACTTGAGTCAATTATTTCTGTGCAGTCAGTGACATCACAGCAGATGGGTCTGATGTAAATGTTTGGCACTTGAACTCAGGGGACAAGCTGTGCTGTGATCTCACATTGGTTCTGCTCCCATGAAGAGTTTTATTTCAAAATAAGATTCGGATTACCAATCGGCATAAAAGGTGAGACAAAGAGAAAAAGTCGGTCAGTCAAAATGAGTGAGTCAAGACAAATTATCAGACTTCTCAGGTAATTGTTGATTATTTCTGATTGTTAAAAAAACAACAACAACCAAAACCTCTGTGTATGTCTTAACTTCACATGATGATTTCTTTCCTTCCCTTTTAAATGACTGGCTGGAAAAAATTACTTACATAGCTTATAAGATTTGCAACACATGTTTTTGATTTCAAAGACTCTAAATAATATACACATAAATAGTTTGTTACTGAAATAAATAGAAAAATGTAAAGACTAGTTACTAGTAGACTTGTTAAACTAGTTAGTTAATTATATGCACTAATTGTAGTATCTCTTAAAGTAGCTACTTCATACATTCATATAAGGATCATGATAAATTCACCCTGTGATTATTATAGTGCACATGTTGATTTACAGGGACACTACAGAATACTTAAAGCAATGTATATTAAAAACAAACTAGTATCAAAACTTAGTATCATTGGCTAGTTTCTAATAACACCTTACATATATGAACATATAACAATATTGAAATGCAAATTCTTTTTGTCATAATACATGAACTTCTCAAGTTTCATCCATAATTACAGTAAGTAGCACACATTTAATGCAACATAAGATTTCCGGAAAAAAGACTGATACAGCAGCTTTGGAAAGTATCCAGTCCCCTGTTGCACAGTTTATTGACTTATAGATTTAATTTAGAATTGATTAAATTTACTTTTCGTAACTAACTCCACACCCAATAACCCAAGAAAAAAATACTTTTTTGGAGATTTTTAATTTCTGGGAAATACTTTCCAAAGCCACAGAATGCTTGTGGTTGTGTAACTCAAGTCACCTGGTGTGTAAGAGCAACACTTGACTTTAAAAACACACTTTCAGCTGACATTAATTTTACTGCAATTTGCAGTCTTGAAATAGTAAGACTTGGAATCAACTCATTTCAGCAAATACTGATATGATTGAACAATTTTAGCTCCTTGTCTTATGGCTGAAGTGTGAGCACATTCACTGCTGATTTCATACATTCCCTTCCAAGACTAAATGAATACGCAGTAAGATAACAAAGGGGATGAAGTGATGAGGAGAAACTCGCAGTAATCTCATTAAAAAGCGTCTTATCTGCATGTCCAGCTCCAAGCTCTCACCTCACCTCTCTCCTCTCACTTTCAGCTTTCTCAGAGTACAAGAGTCAGACAATGTATTCACCCACACAGGTCATGACTGCACATATGCATTTTCAGTGTGGTGCAACATACATACGCATATACACACAATGCAGATGGCGGATTTTACTCAGTAACACTGTAGGAGACAGGCACATTCTCCAACAACTTAATAACATGCCTGGTTCTAACCACAACTCACCACGCACACGCACAAACACACACACACACACACACAAACACACACACAGAGTTGGGTATTAGTTTAGTATATTACCAGAATAAAACTGGGGTGAGGCTGAGTAAACTTGTGGTTTACATTCTTTACGATACTTTTAAGGTTAAGGAGCACCATTATAGGGAGAACAGTCAATGGACTGCGAGACACACACCCAAACTCATGCAAACACACAGGGAGACAGACAAAAAGTAACCTACACTGTCTCCACCAACACCTGCATTTCCATCAGAGACTTCACTCTTCTCCCTCCAGCACTCCTTTAAGCGCTTCGCTGCCTTGTTTAGCATCCTCAGCCTCCTTCAGAGCGCTGATGACTGGTAACCAAGGCAACGGCGCCTCAGATCCAGTCCTCTTGACCTGGTTGAGGTGGCTGAAGGAAGCGTACAACCCAGTGCTGGTGCTGCCATGGACCCCTGGCTCCTGCTGTTGCTGCTGCTGTTCCTCTGTGTAGTACATCTCCAGAGCTGCCGGGGTGCAGTGCTTCTGCTGTTACGACCAAAAGAAAAGAAGATTTTCATTTGTTTCAGATTAGGTGACACACTGCTCTGATATTAACAACACAAGTCTCCAGAAGAGGGTTAACACAGACTGCAGATTTGTTCCCTATTTTTATTTATAATGATTAACATGTGTCCAGGATACAGTCTGAGCGCACCATGGAGCTGAATGTATTCATATATTTTTATTATGCAAGCTGGACATTCCATTAAAATAATCTGACATGGTTTGTCTAATTTAAATCAAGATCTTTATAAGAGAGACATTGAATCATCTATTTGTCAATATTATATTCTGGTGTACATCAAGGTCAAAACAAACAAGTCTCAGGGCATAAATACCAAAGTAATTAAAAATGATTCCAGAAGCAGGTCAAATAGTCATGGATGACTGTGGCTGTTCTCTGGAACACTCTGGTTTTCTATGACAAGAATGAGGAATAAATGTCCTATAACATGTAAAGAGACATATAAAGAGACTGGACAAAATAATCTTACATCGTGGTTTACAATTGTAATGTTTTTCAGAAGCTTTCAACTGTATCTCATGGTCTTCATCAGCAAATGTGATCTTTTTTTTTTACTGTTGTGACAGCTAATGTTCAACTCCACAATAAGAGAGTAAAACTTGTTCGAAGAGTATTCTGTCAAACAATCTCCAAGAATGCACTTTTCAGTTCAGATCAGATTAAAAGGTGCTCCAAGGTGACACATGATCTGAAAACACGGGGATGCTTCACAGTGTGAGGAAATATTAAGGAAAGGGAAAAAGATTTATCAGAACAGAAGTACACGTGAGGCAGTAGATGCTGTTATGGTCCACCAACTTGCTTTTTAAAATTCCCTCTGACTGAGCTTTTCTTCATCCTAGTGCATAGATGAAGTGGCTACCAGGCTCAGCCCTGCTTTCAAAGAAAAAGCATCCTTTGCAACAAGTTTACATAGGAACCAAAATTTGCTTGTTTTTGATGAGAAGAAAGCTGTGCAATAAGAGGCGAAATCAAACAAACCCGATGTCCAGCCTGTTCACGATATGTTTCGGAAAGAGCCCACTGAATTGTTCTGACCTCATAACTGTTTCCCTTCAGAGGATCCACTACCTGACCTTCCCTCGCAGTGAGGAGCCGAACCTCTGAAAAGCACAGCAGTGACTACACCAGCCTCCATCCTCACTCCTCTTTTTATGTCTCCAACAACACATTAACAGAAAAAATGCTGAAAGCAACTGTAACCGGCGAAAACATCAAAAGCCTTGCCGGAAGGCCCCCCCCCACTTCCCTTCTTCGTGCTTCCCCCCTCACTGTTAAGCCTTTAATCACAGTTTAGTCACGCTCAGCCCTAATTAAAGACCCCTCTGATTCACAGGCAGGCATCCCAATCTCTGCCTGACCAGAAAACAGGCCCTGTCGCTCCCTCTCCCTCCTCCTCCTTTCGTCTTTCCCGATCTCTCATTTTCCTCTGCGAGACAGCCTGTTTAACTAACATGCGTGGCAACACCGGCTTGATATACGATTCCTCCAAGGTGTCATTTGGAGATAATGAGTTTTGGTTTCTAGCTCCAGTTTTGTGAAAATTCTCTTGAAGTGACTGATGTGAGAGTGTGACTATTTGCGTACCCTTGGATTGGGTGCTGCACAGAATACTTCGGCCCGGAATACGTAATAAGAGGTCTGATTCTAAAATTAGCTGCATTTGTTTGTCTCTGCTTGAGGAAGACAAAGTTGCAGGAAGATATTTAGATTTCCTTTCCTTCCCTAATTCATGTAAATCTACAAGTTTATGTATCCATGGACGTGTGTGTGTAGGTAAATGCCGGAGAAAGGCCATGTGTGCACATGTTACGCTTGGTTTAGGCAGGAGTAGTGATATCCAAAAACTCACAAAAGCTACAAAATGACTTATGCTGAGCAGCATTTTGATGTCTTGGCCTGTGTATGTGAACTCATGTGCGTGTGTGTGTGCCTACCTTAAGAATAAAACCCTCTGGGCAGGTAAGTTGGTCGTACCACATGGCTTTGTACATAAGCAGGAGGAGCAGGCTGGTCAAGAAGGCCAAAGTGATGAGGATCAGACCTGTGACCTGGGCGACAACACGCACACACATCTATACATATACATCACTTAAACAATAAGCATTGTAAGTGCTTCAAGAATAAGACTTGCAGTAGAATTTCTACTGTCGACACATTCCATGAAAAGACTAAAACCTATAGTTTCTGATTTCTCCACCTTGTCTTTTGGTGTCAGCCCCAGTCCCAGCAGTCCGCACTGAAATCTTTAAAAGCAGACGATGAATGAATGCACAATTTCAGTTTTAAGAACATGGACACTAGAGTATTTAGCAAATGTTACTCAAACAGGAGAATACAGTGCAATTGTTGGGGACTTTTTTCAGCTGTAGATTAGTAGACATGCAGCGCTTCAGTCAGCAAGCATTTAAAGCTCTGATGAATAAAAAATAAAAAAGGATCTACTGCAATGGTGTAGCTCACTGATGTATCAATAGTTTTTTTCTAAAACAGTGGAGCTCTGTGGCACAGGATATATATCAGGCTTTGGTTACACAGACACTCCTTGTTCATAGAAACAAAACACTGATGGTTTTAGTCTTTTCGTGGCATTAACGAGAACAAAATACTGCCAGACTCCTACAGTAAGAATTTGTGCAGATTTCCTATTGTCAGGTTGTTCTTGCACCTTGGCTTTCTCTGAAACATCACTGTAGAAGTTGATATTCAGTTTCTTGATGTTCGGCACATACAGCTTGTTCTTCTTCTGCTGCTGCAGCTGGTACTGTGTTGATGTCTTCACAATGATCTGAAGAAGAAACAGTGCACTGTCACCGAGACTCTCCTGGAACAAAAGGCTCAGAACTCCTAATCAGCAGTTATATGTTTAACATAAAATTGATGGATGGTGTTGTCCCATAGTATTCAGCAGAGGTGAAGTGAACCTCTAACCACCAAAAACCATGTTTTGCGTTTCCAAAAATAGATGTGCATCATTTGCAAAAGCAGCAAATTTTATTCAATGCCTTAAAAAGACATTGGGGATCTACAAAGTGTTTTTATTTTTGTTTCAACACCATCTAATCAGCCTGTGGAACATCCTGTGCTGCTGAGCACATCATCCAGCCAAAATATGAGTGAGATGGCTTTTCTTCGTGCATTATGCATCCAGAGAGGTGCTTACATTGCGTGGGCTGATGCCAAGGTTTTAACCTGGAACGGTAGGTAAGGGAAGGTAAATACAGCAGTCTCACTTTTGGGGCTCATGCTGGAAAGGTCAAGTGGATCCAAATTAATTTTAATGGCATTTGTCCAGGCATGTTCTACAGGGTATTGAAAACTGTGGGTTATTTGCATAATACTGTAGTGCATGGTTTTGTTGTGGTCGGTGCGAAGCCAGTAACACAGTATTTCAGAGAAAAACAAACATAAGTGGGCAGGCACATAAGCACATAACTAACAGGCTGTACTTACCTTGTCCGCGAACGACTGCTGGAGCTGGTTGACCTCCAGGGGTGTGATGAGGGGGATGTTATCAAAGCCATCGTCCGCAGATGGCTGCTTCTCCAGTTTCTCAGACAGATTGCTGCCCAGCTTCACCATGGCTGCTCAGCTGCCTGCAAATGCCCTGACAGATCTGGAAAGCAGGGATGGACAGCTCGGGTCAGACTGACTCAGACTGTATGTGACAGCTCCGCTTGGATCCTTCCAGGAGATGTACAAAGGCGGAGAAAAGGACAGTGTCGCCACTTTGGCCCAGTTCAAAATATGTGAACAACTGTCACATGGGTGGACATTACATTTTGATGTTCAAAGTGATTCAAACGACACCAAATAATACACGCTAACAGTGCACAAAGGATGAATCCCTTGACTTTTCATCTAGAAAATTCAAAGTTGTCTAATACTTTGGTTTATGACCAAATTTCCACAAAACTAGTGACATCCACCCCATACAACCACACTGTAAGATTTTTACAATTCCGTTTTGGCATTGATTAACAAAATGAGATATAGCGTGTTAATTAGTGATCTTTACAGGTGTCGAGAGGTGAAATTTGTTACATGGCAGCAGAGCCAGGCTACCTCTTTTTAGTCTTTATGTTAAGCAAAGCTGCTGGTCCAGCTACATATTGATGGTAGCGACATGAGAGTGTCATCTAACTCTCGGCCTGGCAGGGATCAAGCATATTTTGAGGAGGTTATAGTAAAAAGAATTACAATTATGCAGCTTAAAGTGAAGGTGTATTTAAACAACTGAAGACTTCTGTGTCTGCAGCCCAACTTACAGGGAAGCCTGTTGTCATCCTCTTTATAAAACCCATCAGTCTACTCTACAGTAAACCTGTTTCATAACTACTGTGTAGGATTCATCCTGTACACCTCTCTTCCACCAGCATTTTATCTTTAACATTTGAGTTCAATGAGAAAATCCAAATGAGCCACCAAAATGGCTCTAAAAATCTGCCTGCTCTAAGAATGTTGTATTTTTGCCCCTCGATCAAATGATCATCTAAAAGCGGAGCGAGGAGGCGAGAAGCCACTTATCTCATTCACACAGTGCAACACAACACCTCCCCCCAGCCAAGGACCCCATGGGCCCACTGACGCCAATGATTCACGATGATACACACACCGGGAGGCAAAGAGCTACAGTTTTTATGTTGCAGGAGAAATCCCTGATGCACAGGAAATGTGTTTGTGATAAGAGATACAGGATCACCAGACACATTAACTGTGGATGAATGATCTGCCAAAAAAGGAAGTATGGAATACAAACCTTATATTAAAAGCTAATATTGATTATTTTGTGTATTAATTTTAGGTTGTTTTTCCCACTGGTTTAAATTTGCTTTAACTAAAACTTCTGGAAATTTAAAAACATTGTTCATGCTGTCCTTGGTGAATGGGCGGTTTATTTAAGTGGTCATCTGCGCCGACCACCCTTTTTCCTCCCCACAGTTGGAGTGTGGGTACGATGAATCATCCTGAATCTGTGATTAACGAATGAGGCAAGTGCTGCTCCCACACTCTGACAGGAAACAAGACCAACTAAAAGAGCTGCAGATGACATCTTTTTTAAAGCACAGCTGCTACTTTTAATCACATTTTATGCACTGTGAAAGAACGTTAATATCAAAAACAATGGCATGATTTTTATAGTTTAATTCCTCATGATACTCCAAATACACTACTCATCAAATGGGGCAGTGAAGACACAGCGTTCTAAAGGTGAATATACATGCTGTGTTATGAATAGGCAAGAGAGGCTGTGCTTCTCAAGTTCTTCAGGGTTCACTGGCCATGCATATCTGAACTTGCTGCATTGAAGAGTGCTGCTACACGATATATAGGCTGTGGAGCCAGAGGAGTTGGAGAGCAGAGATGCAGCAGCCACACGTGAAACAGCTAAAAGGCTGATAATACCAATTACCTCTGTAATTATGGTTCTGAATCAAGTGTTTTTTCAGCCCAGGAAGCCTGTTTTTTTCCAATGGTGGCCATCCTCAGTCTCAACCAGTACATTTTCTACACGAGGAGGCTTGTTTTAATGAGTTGTGGACTTACTTAAAACAGCCTCAACCATAAATCAAACACATTTAATCACAGCCTCTTATATATTATGTGGATTTATTTAGAGAGAAAATTACAACGTCTATCACAGAGACATACAGCCCCTTAGCACCCACATAAAGGTGGGATGCTTTTCATTCACTACGGCAGATGAAAAATCATGCACTACCTGTATTTAGTGGCATCAGGTTAAAGAAACTTCACACATGGAGATACATTTTTTAACCCACAAACACGTCTGTACAACACACACACCGTCACAAAAAAACACCGCAGTCACAGACACATTAGTGTCGAAAATACGAACATAAACTTACTGTGGATGTCGGTGCTCTCCGGTCGCCTGTGGATGGACTCGGACCTCACTGATGCTGACGGGGACTCGGTGTGAACGCCGGTTGCCGTGGTGATGTGTGATTCACGGCAGGACTGCGCACGTAATTCAGCTCGGAGCGGCTCCGTCCTCCGGAGGAAACTGGCAGCTCAGTGTGAATGCGCATCTCAAACGCGGATCACGCGGATTGTGGCTGATCGGGAAATTGCGATTTTTGTCTGTGGCAAATGATCATCTGAAGGTCTGCGCTCGGTGCGGTACAGCCGACGACGCAGTGTGGTTTGTCCTTGAATGGAAACACACACGAGAGACGGAATCTTAAACCAGACGATTTGTCTAATAGCGGAAAGGTAGCCTGTGTATGAGTCATTTGTGTTTGTACTCAAGAGTGTTGAGGCCTGTGCGGAAACACGGGACTAACTGGTATAAAAGCAAGACAAAACGCGTAATTTAAACAAGAAGCAACATTAAATTGTGGTTGTTTTGGCCCCTGTTTGGTCTTACTATGCAAATTCGCTATGTCAACCCAAACTGAAAACACACACATGCGACTACTTATTCGACGTGGGATAGTTTAGTTGACAATCAGTGAAACCTTTGAACCAGCTGGATTTTTTCCCTGGAGTATTTAGATTATGAAATGTATTTAAATGAGTATTTTTTTGTGTGTTAATTTCACTTAAGACAAACTTTGCACCACTTGCTGTTCTTTCACTTTACTTGACTGAAATATCTCTTTCTGTTTTTAATGGTGACACCCTTCAGGTACAAAGGAAATATTCTCCATATACTTGTGTATTAGTTCACAAACGTATACCTGTGCTTCAGCATTTTCACTACAACTTAAAAAAAACAAAACAACGTCCGGGATCTTAAAAACAAGAGTTTGCGATGACTGACCAGAGGTCAAAGGCCAGTGGACTTGGTGGGGCTCACTTTTGCCTTTGACCCACTAACAGATATCCTGTGACCTGGATGACCGAAGGAACCCTCAAAGCTATGTTGAGGTATTTGGGTCCTCCTGGGTTATTTACTCATGAATCAAAAGTGTCTCACAGTGAGGAAGAGCGAGGACGTGCATGGTTCACCAGTGAAGGTGAGGAGGAGGTGATACATATGCAGAGGTGTGCGTCACAGAGAAGTGAAGGACAGGGATATTTCTGAACATTTCTTCCTACATGTGAGTGGGAGATGAGAGAGAAAGGAGAGAGCGACGTGTTGGGGAATGAGTGAGAAGAAGGAGCCAGGCTCGTCTGCAGATTTAGATCAACCTTTTCATGGAAAGAGGACTCACGCTGTTTTCCTCTTTGGCTGCGCCGACTGTATGAATTCATTATGCCTGTAGGGGAGCACTCGTCCAAAAATCAGCACTGAACCCCCGCGCCCCCCTGCCAACCCATCAATTGGGCCTACATTTATTATTTTGACCTTTCCTTTGCGGGGGGAGAGACATCAAAGTGAATCCTTGCCTCGTTGCTCCGTGAGGAGACGGAGGTGTCATCCTCACAGTGTGAGAGGCAGACTGCCGGCCTGCACTGGTTTTGTTGCCAGTGAAGAAGAGAGACGGAGTCTGGGTCAACATAATTAAAATGAGAATCAATTAGGCTGCAGTGTTTGGAAGAAAAAGTGGGGGAAACAGGGCATTTTAACATGTGCAGCATTCACTTACTTGTGTGTGTCAGTGCGTTTTCTGAACATTTCAGACATCATGTCATTGTGATCCTCTGTTATTTTTATGATCAGTACTTTAAAAAAAATTGCACATTTTCACACGTTCATTTAGAAAAACATGACTTCTCACAAATTCTAATTTTATAATCACAATTAATCAAGCAGCTCTGTTTTTATTTATACATTAGATTTCC
Organism: Psettodes erumei; assembly: GCA_016785225.1. NCBI lineage: Eukaryota > Metazoa > Chordata > Actinopteri > Pleuronectiformes > Psettodidae > Psettodes > Psettodes erumei. The sequence continues at coordinate 1,703,098 of JAFBJZ010000871.1, read as the reverse complement.
ATTCCCACACTTAGTGAAACTGCTATACATGCATTTAATTTTAATAATATATAATTGCATTGTTTATATTGAAAACTGAAAAGTTTACTAAGTTCAAAGTGAGTTTAAAAGTGTGTGTGTGTGTGTGTGTGTGGGGGGTGGTTGAAAGCACTTTCTTTAATGATAATTTAAGGGCCTTTTAGCAACTTCAGAGTGTAAGCATGCAACAAAGTTTCAAGCTCCAAAGATAATTCTTTCACCTTGCAAAGTGATTTTTGACATTTGAAGGTCACAAGAGAGTCCAAAGTGTCAAAGAAAAGAAACAGTTATGCCTCTAAAACTCAAAAATCTCATTAGTACAAATGTTATCACTCAGTGTGACTGATCACACTATCAAACAAATTCTTTTCATATAATGTTAAAAAAGTTTAACTTAATTTTTAATTAAATGAAGTCTGGTTTGTAAATTCCATTAAGTGAATCGACGTACTTGTGCTGCACTTTTGCTGCACACTTAGAGGAAGCACTTGGACCAACTGAGGATTAGAAATTCTCATGTTGTATCATATGATGATGTGGTTAAAAGAAAAGAAAGAACATTAGTTTTATAAATTATATAGGCACGGTGCTTCCTTGTGTCGTCCGCTGTGTGTGTATATATATATATATATAAAATCACACTGTGAAAAACGAGCATCACACTTGCTTCATGTGAGGTAACACAGATTGTGAAATATGTTATCATACCGTTTAAGTCTCTAAACCCTCATCAAAATATTCTCCATTATTTTTACCTGTTTTACACTTTGAGTTTACATAATGACACTATTTCATCTTAATGACAGTTTTTTGCTTTCTGCCTGCTGCACAGGTTGTAACTGGTGTCACCATCACCATCAGTTATCCATTTTTGTCAGGACAGGCCACTCAGTCTCAAGAAATTGCTGTGGATGATTTGGGTGATGGCACAAATGGACCTCGGGGAGGGGAAGCTCAAAGTAAAAATAAAATAATATGAGGTATCAAGGTAGGTAGGCAAACTTAAAACTAATCACACTGGCTGACAGTGGAAGATGTCTGTTTTCAGGCATGTCGTGTGTAAACAGGGCGTCTTGTCAAGGCATTTTCTCAGAGCCAAGTGCAAGAACTTGTCAAAGTTAGTTAGATCAGTGGCAACTGCTTTACCAACAGGGCCATCTAGTGTCTGATCGTGGGAGTAACAACTGCAGGGGAGGTGTGGGTATGCGTCTGAGCTGGTCCACGGCGGGACACATTACTGGGTCAGTTAGCATTCATCATCAACAGATGGCACCACTGCATCAGTGACGAGAGTGATCCAACATGAGACTGTAGAGAGTTGGACAATGAGCAAGTTAGGGTTTGTCATGTAGCAATAATTTAGATATCAGGTATGAAAATCAGATGATGATTTTCTTCTGAAACTAACGATGATGACTTGCTTGTATTTTATATGGTACCTCTTAAATTTATATTATATTTATTATAGGTTTCCACTGGAAACATGCACGGACAAAATTAATCTCTTTTAAATTTCCCTTTATGGTTAAAGAAATCTCTTAAGACAAATAAACCATCTATACATGCCGATGCCATAACAACAAAATCTAATACTTCAGAGATTCACACAGGTCAGCTATGGTAATGTATTATACAATATTTGCATACAATGTTTGCAACACTGAATAATAATAATAATCTCATCATAGCTTTAGTTTCGAGAATCCAGCTTTAATACAGTCCAATGTGTGTGAAGGTGTTGGAATCCAGGGAAAACGTTGATTCAAAAGTATTTCGCTGTTCTACCCAAGGATGCACACAAGTGATGCTTTGGATCCATTTTTTCCAAGTGTTGATGTGGCCAAGAGAACCAATCACCCAAACTTGATAGACAATTGTTATGCCTTCAAAGACTCAAGTGAATAATACATTTTAAAAAACGAACAGGATGTCTTTTATTTATCTTGTTCGCCTGATCTGACACGAACCGATGCTCAGTCGTGTATCTTGCATCTCTTTTTTACAGCGTTCAGTGGCTGAACAAATCCGAGATGCGACCAGGGCAACAATGTACTGATCAGGACTCAAAACCGGAAAAAACCTCAGACAACAATAAGACAGTGTGGATTACAACTGATGGAAGGTTGAAATCAGGTTCTGAACGGTGAGTATACAGTGCTTAAAAGTCAGGAAGTCTGAAGAGCAGTCACACCTCAGTCCCTTTACTTCACCTGCATGAAACGGTGATCATTTCAATTATGAGGTGAAACGTCCCTGTTACTTTCAGGTTACTGGTTATCATGCATCAGATGCCAGTGATTCGTTTTGACGCGTAGCACAACCCTGCATGACGAGCACTAATTACAGGACTCGGGTCAATGGTAAAAACATACAAAGAAACTCAGAGAAACCACATGATCTTAACCAAGTTAACCAACCAACAAAACTAAACCAAAAGTCAAAACAATATCCAGAAGCACTTTGTGGATAGTATTTTGGACCAACACGCTCATACGGGTTTCCAGCTCATCAGTACCTCGGAGGATAAATTAGTTTCAGCACTGAAAAACAAACATTCAAATCGATGAATGTGTTCTTTACCGGTGGGGCATGTTCGCACCTTGTAATACTGTCTGATAATGCAATAAACCACAGGTGAGTTCCAGGCAGAGGTGTTGATAAACACATTTTTCACATCAACACATGATGCAACAGCTATTCCCTTTGCAGATGTGAGCCACGATCAATGCTGGGCCGCAGAACAACAAGGTGCTTGTGCTGTATGACTTATACCTGCAGTGGGAAAAATTATACATTTGACGCAATGAAGAAAGAAATGACAACTTTCATTTATACAAAATATTATGTGAATAGATTCATAACGGGACGTTAATTCATCTTTCAAGTGGAGAGTAGAGGATGCACCACTACAATTTACATTTGCCCTGTTTCTCACCAGCGCTGAGGCCCAAATAATACAAAGGGATTTTTTTTATGTGAAGATGAGAGGAGAACAGTAATACTGTTTAATTTTTAGAATATAATTTGAAACCTATGCGGCCCTGACAGGAAAGCTGCCTTACCTGAGAGACGAGGGACAGAAAGTTAAGGTTTGTCCTGTCTGTCCCTCAACTCGACTAAATAATCTGTTAGGACTATAAAATGCCCAAAGATTATAAACAGTTTCAATTTTCCCAATTCTCACGTTGACATGTTCTGATTGGTCATTTTGTCAGACCAGCAGTCCAAAGCTGAAGGTGTTTTAAACATCTTGAGCAATAATTTTATCAAAATTGTTCCAATTTGTGTCTCAAGTAATTTCAGATGCAAACCCAAACAGATTTGCAGAGTTGCACCGTTGATCTTAAGCGGAAGTTGCAAAATTGCCGCTGAAATGAATTTCTCTCGGCCTTGTTTTGTCCGTTCCCTCCAACATAAGAGATCCGTCAAGGTTGTGTGCAAAATGAAAAAGGATCTGACAACATATTTACGAATGATACGGTCGTAAAGCTGTCAAAATTGAATAGTCTGTCTTGGAAGTGCTGTGAAGTTTAGAAAAAAGGTTTCCCCTTCAGTTGTATGAAACCCACATGTTGCGTCATGAAAAAGGGCTGGTGAGAGGGGCGAGGGAGAGGTGAGGAAGAAGAGGAGAGCTGGAGGAAATCAAGTCAAAAACGGTAGAGCGGATGAGAGAGCAGAGGAGGAGGAGGAGTGTAGCAGAGGGTGATGAAGAGCACGACTGGGGAGTTGAGGGGGAGCCGGGTGGGGGGTGGGGGGGGGCGAGTCAGAGATAAACGAGGTGCACCGCTGTCCGATCAGAGGGCTGCCTGAGCTCAGCAGGATCGGGCTCGCCGCCTCTCCTCAGCGCCTGACGATGGGCGGGCCGGAGGGAGCCGAGCTCTGCTACCCGCAGCTCCTGAACGCGTCCTGCAGGGGCTCGCCGCGCCCCCGCTCCGAGGCCGTCCTCCTCTACGCCCTGCTGTCCTCCATCACCGCGCTCACAGTGGCCCTCAACCTGCTGGTCATCGTCTCCATCTCCCACTTCAGGCAGCTCCACACCCCCACCAACCTGCTCCTGCTCTCCCTGGCCACCTCAGACCTCCTGGTGGGGCTGCTGGTGATGCCGGTGGAGACGGTGAGGTTCACCGAGGCCTGCTGGCTGCTCGGCAACGCCATGTGCGCCCTGTCGTACATCGTCGGCTTCACCCTCACCTCAGCCTCGGTGGGGAACATGGTGCTCATATCCATCGACCGCTACGTAGCCATCTGCCACCCTCTGCAGTACGGCAGCAGGATCACCCGCGGCCGGGTGGAGGTGTCCGTGTGCCTGTGCTGGGCCAGCTCACTCCTCTACAACGGGCTGATCCTCCAGGACCACCTCAGGCGGCCGGGCAGACACAGCTCCTGCTACGGGGAGTGCTTGGTGGTGATCGACTTCGTCTCCGGAGCCGTCGACCTCGCGTTCACGTTCATCTGCCCCTGCTCTGTCATCGTGGTTCTGTACACGAGGGTGTTTGTCGTGGCAGTGTCTCAGGCCCGCGCCATGCGGTCCCGCGTCGCAGCCGTTGCAGTCGGCGCGGCAAGAGTCACTGCAAAGAAATCAGAGAAAAAGGCAGCCAGGACGCTGGGTGTCGTCATACTGGTGTTTCTGATGACTTTCTGTCCGTATTACTACCCGTCTCTTGCAGGTCAGGACATCACAAACAGTGCTTTGTCTTGGCCCATCGTGTCCTGGCTGTTGTATTTTAATTCATGTTTGAACCCACTGATATACGCGCTGTTCTATCCATGGTTTAGAAAAGCCGTCAAGCTGATTGTCACCCTGAAGATACTCGAGCGGGACTCCTCCCAGGCAAATATACTTTAAAGTCACTGTACATGACCCGCATCACCTGGCAGGAGAGAGTGTGACATGTGATGTGTCACACTCTGATGTGATGATTAAACCGCACACACCGAGGATGTAATATATGTTAACATTTCACTGACGTTTTACAGCGATGTCTTATTTTATTGTCTCTGTATATCCAGAGCTGTTTTTAGTCAGTCAAGACGAGAAGCATCACCTCGCGTTGTTTCAGGGGATCAGGGGACAGGAAATGTTGTGAAATGTTGCTGCCTTGAGCTTTGGGGAAATGTATTTCACTATAATGTCTATTATGTCCGAAAAAAAAGCGACTGTTATGACTTTGTGTTCTGTCTCCCTGGGTTTAGTAAAGCTCTCAATGCCCTTCTGATACTAAGCCTGATTTTTGCCCGATAAAGAGTCGAGTAGCGAGGTAGTGCAGACATAACTTTGACAAAATTAATAGAAAATGTATTGCTTTTGTTTTTATATGATTGTGTGTTATTAGATCTAATAAAGACATTTTTGATGAAAAACATTCTCATTTATTTTGGTAAAAAAATAGAGACTTTATATTAACAGTTATAAAGTAATGTTTAAAAAAAACAATCTCCACAAACAAAGTACCCATTTGGTGCTGGAGTCCTCATCTCCTGGACTTCCGTCTGATTTCTGTAATGAACGGAAGAGATGATGTGTCAAACACAAGCAGAGAGCGTGTCTCCACGTTCAAAACACTTCAAAACCTTGACTCTTTCATGAATTCAAAAGATCGGAAAGGTGGATCAGGGACAGCTGCTCCTCGTGAATTCATCCCATATAGATTATTTTTATAAATACAAGCAGTAGATCAGAATATTGTTCCACAAAAATTCCAAATGTGAAATAACTTTACAAGAATGAAAAGAGAGCAAAATGCGACATGACGTGGGGGATGGATCAGGAGCAGTTTATGAAGTAATAAAATGTGGGGCTTGAAAGGGATTCAGATATGTTACTGTAGGTGTAATGTGCATGCACACAACAGTCACTAATAAATACAAATAGAAATACCAGGGACTTCATGCGGCCACGAGTCGTCACAAGCTGGACACCGAGGCTCTGACCTTCCTTTAAAGTACCTGGCCACACACGGGATGTGTATTTTTATGCCGCACACAGGATTTTCACACATCTGACACTGGAAAAAGAAATAAATCGGGTTATATGAATCCACTGAGAAAAGAGGAGAGGATTTACATACAAGGTCGAAGATGGCCACTGTTTTCAAAGCACATGACACAAAAAGTAAAAACTGAATGCAACCAAAAAGCAGCTTCATAGAACCAGTACTCAGTTAATAAATGAAAGTGAAACTGATAATAAATAATTACAGGGGTTTAACGGTGACAAACTCGATGCTGAGCAGAGAAACAGAGGGGGCTTTTACCTGGAAGGCGATGTTGTGACAGATTTGGCAAACTTTGACCTGGTCCTGATACATCGTGCGGATGTACGGCTCCATCTCTATAATACACCTGGTGGACAACGTGTATTCACCCCGTTTCTAAAATCGATAAGCAACAGCTGTTATTTAAAACATATCCCACCTTCAGTCAGTACATGCATAAAGCTTTATAGCAAAAATATGGTTAACACAAACTGCTAGTATTAATTTCAGCATAACTTTCTAAGCGTGGATGAAATAAAACGCTGTGAAACTGCCGCACGCGACGTGACGCGGTTCACGCGCAAAACTAAGTGCAAACGACTTTGTGGAAAAGCGAACAGGCGCAACACGTTTTAAATTTGATTCACAGTGTTCTACCTCGCCGAGCCATTTGTCTTGCACGAGCCGGCTCAAGAGGTGCTCTGCCTCGCTCTTCTTCAGCTTCCTGCTGGTCAGGCTGTCGGCGCTGTTCAGGATGTCGGTGGAGGAGGCCTTGCCGCTCTCAGAACCCACTATCAGGTCCATCTGAGTCGGAACAGTAATGGAAACAGTTGCAGCTCTGCTCTCTTCAGGTTTGTGTACATTGGTACATAACACCAAAGTTTCCTCAAACATCAGCTGCCACTACGCTCCACATGGTCACCACTTATGCAGGGAAGTCATATCTGTGTGCGGTACTAAGCGAGGCGAGGGTGCAGGCAGGCGGCTCGCGGCCGCGATGAAGGATTTCCCTCGGTGAACTCACTGTTTTCCTGAACAACTCCAGCTCACTGTCGGCATAATCCGACGACATTCTGGTGACGTCAGTCTCAGCCGTGTTCACCTGGGTAGGGTTGGAGCAAATTCGTGCGATTAATAATGCCTCAAGTGTCTGTCTTTGCAAACCAACCGAAATTCTTTTGACTTTAAAACATTCTCGAGTTAGGAAACGGGCCTTTAGGCAAAGGCCCAGCACAGTAATGAATGAGACCAACCAAGGCGTAGTATTGTTGTCCGTTCTCTTCAGAAATCCCTTTTCTGATCTGCATGAACATGGGCTGCAGCTTTGAGTTGATGGCGTCAATGAAATCGTCCAGTTTGTCAGGGACGTACTGTGCTGCAAAAAGGGCGAGAAAAAGTCTTATTTTGCACATCTGCCTTCCCCTCATATGAGGTCGTGGCATGTTACACTTAAGTAAAATTAACTCAAGAGATTTCACATATAGTTGTTTGGTTACTAAAATTGCTTCTATTATAAGAATACGAATATATTGCTTTGTCATTAAACTAGGATAAACAAAATATGCTGGACATTTCCCAAATCCACAGCTTGTGAGTTTTATTTCCTCCACTTTAAATAAACTCAATTAAGGTGATTTCACATTTACAGTATCAAATGTAAAGCGATCAATTGGCCAAAAAAAAGCCTGTATTTCCAGCATTAAAGCATTATGTGTAAATATATACTGTTAAAATGACTCACTGTCGTGGGTTTCACAGCAGTGCTTATGAAGCCTCCTCGCCTCCTGCTCATCAACGATGCCATTCGCCATCAGGGTCTGCAGAAACCTCCGGTGACTGTCTCCCATCTGTCGCGACATGTCTCTGGACTTGAGCTGGACGCACAGAGGGGCTGCGTTGGTTTGAAAAGAAAAATTCACAACATGTGGGGGACATGGTGCTTACAGTAAATCACTCTTCCATGTGGCAAACACATGGCTTTCACAAAGCATGGGAAGGTTCCTGCGCAGGCGTGGGAAGATGGGTCAAGAAGGAAGGTTTAATGTTACGGGTGGGCGTATCGATCTAAATATCGATACTATCGATATCAAGGTGATTATTGGTATCGGATCGATACTAGCATGATGAGCTAGATACTGCAGTTTCTTCTGTCGTCCAACAATTTACTTGAATTTCCTCATTATTTCGCACTAGTGACTTTTTTCTGAAACAAAGAATTATTTTATTATTTTTATACTGTTACATTTGTTCTATTGTTGTAGTTAGTAAATATAAAACATTTTCAATGCCTAAAATCTTTGCGCTGTGTTTTACTATAATCATTATCAACTAACTCAAGGCAAAATCACAAAATTATTCAATGATCATGACGTATAAAAAGTATCGGTATCGGCGATACTATCCCTGTATTTACTTGGTATCGGATCGATACCAAAATTCCCAGTCGCCCACCCCTTGTTTATATCAGGACCGCTGTGTCGGATTTCGTTCCCCCGGAGACCTGTATGTATCTAACAGCAAGTATCGACCCTACATGAAGCGAAACTATGCAAATACACAACATCCCGTGCTATCGACGTGAGAGTAATGACTTGAAGTGTGAACACCGAGTACTTTTTTCTTTTTAAGCTGTTAACCGTACAGGCAACGTTGACTTTCATTGAGTTCAGCTCAGCTAACTGTCAACCGTTACTTTCTAAACGACGCCGAGGCAGACCCCGCTGACCCCGCGTCTCAAATCCACAACGAGTTTGAACGCTCTTCAGAAACGAGCGGCTGTATCGAAGAGAAGTTGCGCACACGTTTACCGGAGTTACGGTCGAAGAGTCAGGCGTCCACTTTCCTCGTCCTTCGGCAGTTCGCGCCTTCCTCCCATTTCCGCTTCTCTCCTGCTCGCATATTTCCGGTTTGTGACGTACAACGAATTAGCGCCACCCGTTGCTGTGGTGGGTCCACTACACGTGCCTACACGTAGAGGGTATATTTCACATCATTGAATGTCTCCATGGACGTTGAATGGAACGTCCTTCTTGCACTAGTATTTTACACGGGGCCTCCACCATGTGAGTGTGAAAATATTGTGACGTGATAGTCATAAGATGGTTAGTGTCCAATGTTTCAATGCTTGGTTGTGGTACATATTTGAGGTTCGGCCTGTATTGTGCTGGATTTCATTTCTATACAGCAAAATCTCAACCAAGTATTTTACTGTCGCTCGTGTGTACGCGTGTGAACCGGACACTACTGTGAATCATGAGTAAACCTTCTGGAGCTGAGACTTCAGCACTCCTGTTTGAGGCACGTTGTTCTATTTGACCTTTCGGGGTCATGCATGAAGAATGAAGAATTACTTCATGCATGACCGCGCAGAAACACCTCAGTTGTTTGCACACTGGGTTGCATCATGTGTTTATGATGGAAAATGTCCATTAACACCTTTAACTGGAATTCACCTGTGGTTTGACTGGAGGACGAGGAGGTGTGTGTTCCTTTGGTAGTACAAAGCACAATACAGCGACTGAAAGACAACTGTAGTGATTGCTTTTAAATGTAAATATATCTCTTTATTATATAGATATATGTTTTGATGTCACCTTTAATTTAAACTAAAATATAACTGAACTTAAAAGCCCATTGTGAACAAAGTACGTCGAGAGGTTATCATAAGACACACTGCGGATATTGTGCAGCAGAGGAATTGGTAATACAATACTGTTTCCCAGTATCATACCCCTGAGTATAACATAATTCCCTTTTCCTCTAAAATGTCCAGTTGCTTCTTCCTCGTTCCCCATAGTTTTTATCCACTTTACCTGCATGAACTAAGCACCAGCAGGAACCGGTGTGTATTTTACTGGCACCTGATTCACGATTCATCCAACAACATCACAGTGTAAGCTGTAGGCTCAATTATTAAGTGTTACTGAGGTGTTTTGTGTGATGCAACGCAGGAACTTTAGTTTGAAGATGATGATGTGCTATATTGCCGAGTATTAACAGGTTCTTGCTTGTTCTGTCAAACGGCACATGAAGCAACTCAGATTTATTCTAAATGCTTTATTACTCTAACAAATTAAATAAGAACATATAATACAAGGTGTCTTGAGTTTTTGATTACAATATAGCCTATTATTAACATTATTTAAATACAGTATCCAATGTCATCGAGATTTACTGCAGCATTTCACCTAATATTCCTCAACAGTGTCTTCGGAGGCTCATCACCAAACATTTCCAAGTTCAAAAGGCATCATAACACAGTCGGATTATCATGATGATGCTTGTCAGGGAATAATGGTCACCATTGTGTTAACATAGACACCAATAATTTGATTATTGTAATTAAGGTAATAGTGTCATCAAACTGTGTACATAGTTTTCAGTACTCTGATTTCGCCCCGAGATGACGTAGTATACTTTGTTAAACTGGTAAACGTATGGAACAATCTTTGGTCAGTGGTTGTTTGGGTTCTGCACTAAAAAAAAAAAAAAGCATCACAACCACTAACAGTCGCTCAAAAAACACAGAACTGTTAAATGTTAAACTTGTCACAGTGTACAGTAGATAAATTAAGGCGGCGTTATCAGAGTATTGCCTTAAGTTTAATCAAATTATTCGTGCTTGTGCAAACACACAAATATTGAGGATGCTTTCGAGGAATTGCTCAAGGGGTAAATGCAACGACTAAATAGAGAATCAACTACTTCCTGCAGTGAAATGCGCACTTTAAATTACGACAGCCCAAGTTAAAAACACTGCCCCGTCCTTGGTTCTATTGTTGTGATTGGTTAACCCCCCATTTTTTGGTTTGTTAAATGACAAATGGGATATACTTGGACAGATTGAGAATGGCGCCCTCGTCCCCAAGATTGATGTAAATGGGTCGAACTACCTTTCCAACGTAAACAGGAGATGTAATGTGCAAACGCCGCTCCTCTCCTGTCTCCAGTGGGAATGGGGCCATTCTGGGCTAATAAAAGCAAGGACTGGACAGTGATCTCAGAGACTGCAAATACAGACACCAGCGTTAGCATTTTAACAGTTCTCTACAGCGACATGTACATCACTGCATGGAAAAATGTAAGACTGAGAATACTGCCTTAAGCAATTTGTCCTTTCTGTCAAATGTGTTCACATTACCTGCCACTCTGATCAGGTGCGCTTAAAGTGACACAAAATTTACTAACATCACTGTCGAGTCAAAACTGGACAAACAGAATGTGCAATAAAAAAATTACCCACAATACTTTGCAATGTGGTTGAACAGCTAGGCATGTGTCAATCACTCTTCCAGTTTTGGCCTCCCTCGGTGACTGAGCAGCTTCTCCATCCTGCTCTCACACGATCCAACTTCGACTGTTTTGTTTTTGTTTTGTTTTTTTAAAGCCCACATCTGCGCACAAACAGGCTTCATTTCCTAGCCCACCATTGCCATCACCATCTTCAAATTTCTCCACAGTGCCCATTGTTGACTCAGTGTGCTTTTTCGTCATCTCTAATGTCTTTATCCTTTTAGTTGGCAGCAGTTGGCTGAGAAAACACCAAACCTGAGGACCAAATGTTAGAAAAAACAACAGCATGAACATACAATAAGGAGGGAAGTTTAGTTTTAAACAAAAACCATGAAAGCTGCCTGTGGTGAAACTGTCAGCTGAGACTCACCAGTTTCCCCTCTGACTGTTTGAATGTCACGTGTTCTGTTTTGCTTAGCAGGTGATCTCGTAAATTGGGTGCGTTTGCATGTGTGCGTGTGTGTGTTGTACCTTATGTTCTAGTGGCTGGTAGGAAACTGTCCATGTGTGTTGATGGACTGTTGCAACTTCTCCTCTTTGGCCCTTCTGCTGTGGCAAAGCTGTCGAATGACACAAGAGCCGCCACGTCTTCTAATATTATATACTGCACGTCGGATAACACTCATTAATAAAAAAAACAAAACAAACCACAATTATCTTCACGCAAATATTGCACTTCGGGCCTCTCACCGTTCTCTTGTCCATGAAGCTGCTCAGGAATTCGTCGATGTCGGCGCGTCCCTCCAGGAAGTTTTCAGCCGTTTCCTCCGACTCCTCCTCCGCCTGGTGGGCTGCAACTTTCAACCGAGCCTGTAAAGTACTGAGACTGCAACTCTGCCCGGGGATAAAAGAAGCTCAAGTAAGAAACAGAGCAATGGAAATCTTCAATTGAAGACATGTTCAAGCTTGTTTGGGTTGGTTTTCAAACACTTCAGCACTTCCTCGTCGTGGTCTTACACTTCTTACCCTACGGCACTGACTACAGTGCTACAGGTAAAAGTAAAAAAAAATTAATATGAATTTCAAAAATTAAACTGAAGGCAGGTCTTGCAACAGGTGATCAGAAGCCTATATGCAATAATATCTATCTGCTGTAAAAACCTGTTATGAATCAAACATCCTCTTACCTCACTGAGTTCGTGCTGCCTCTGCATCTTTGTCTCAAAGGCTGACTTCATCTGAATCAGCTGTTCGTACTGTCAACAGACAAACCCCCCTGATCATTCAGCTCCCAGACAATGGCATGAATGGATTTTGTTGCGTATGCATGTGTTCATTTAAAAGCAGTCAGCAGAAGAGCAAACCTTGTAGAGCATTTCTTGTCTTTTCCCTTCCAACTGTGGCTCCATCTGAAGGTTTTTTTCTGTGAATGACAAAAAAGAAACGCACAGGTCTCTGTAAAGCTCGACTCCATTCAAGCTCCTCTTTCATGACTGGCAAAGCGGGGGGACTCACTGGCCATGTTCACGATGCTGGTGACCAGCTCTTCTTTATCGCTTGTAATCTGTTTGAGCTGTGGCAAACTCACAAAGAACTCCAGTAGCACATCCTCGTTTTCAGACATATCTGACAACTGGGTCAGACTGTGGGGAGAAGAAAGGGAGAACAAAGACATCAGTGATGGCTTTTCTCAAAAACACATTAAACTGCATTGAATGTCTCAAATTAAAAAAAAAAAAAATCCAAGACATTTAATGTTGACTTGGAATACTTTACTTCATTTCACAGAGTTCGGGAAAAGACTCTGGGATTTCAGGCATCTTGTACATATGTCCGTTCAGCCCGGCCTGAAAGAGACAGTTGTATAGTGAGTCGTGTGTGTGTGTATAGAATGGATGTTACCAACCCACTTGTGTACATCCTGTGTACATAGTGTACCTGTAAGTCTCCAGTCGGTACAGGCAGCGGCAGGTCAGTAATCAGTCCATACGGAGCTGGAGCACGAGGAGGCCCGTGGGCACTGTCGACCCCTGGGTGAGGCATCGGGGCTGGAGCCGGAGACGGGGCTGGGCCCGGACCAGGAGGCGGCGTCTGACACGGACCCACGTGACAAGGACCATAATGGAAAGCCTGAGTGGGGTAAGGAGCGTGGCCTGATGGTTTGTACATACTGCTGTGATACATGGGAGAGGAGACAAGATATATTGTTTTCATTAGTTTTAATCACCATGATTTTAATTACCAGCCAAAATACTTCAACAAGACCTAGGTTGGAGGACAAATAAGTTTTCTCTCCTTGTGAGAATGTTGTGAAAAGGTAGTGAGACACAGGCGACTGTAAGCTTAAACTCACTATGGAAAGCCAGTGGGACCAGCAGACATCAAGGCAGGAGGACTTTTCCAGAACTCGTCCAGCAGACTCTGAACAACCTTACCCAGGTCTGAGTGCATCCCAAACTACAAGGCACACAAAGAGACACAAAGGAGAGATGCAAAGGCAAAAAAAGAGAAAAAAATGAAGTTGATGATTCTACAGTTGACCAACACTACCTTTGCGTGAACATCAAACCGGGCTGTCAGGACAGATTAGGAGAGACATTTCCGCCATTACTGTAAAACCCATGTTCAGACCCTGCTCAGAGTCTTTGGCTGTGGAAACCACCTCACTCCCACTTAATCGTTTCAGTTTAGGTTTTAGTCAGCTGTGATGTAATCATTTTGGTTTAACTATGAGTCACGCCCCCCCACCCCGTTCCATTTTACTTTCTTCATTATACATGAGTGTTGAAGTTACAGTGAACAACGGTGTAAATTCACCGTCAAAACATCAGTCCACCCCTACCACTGTCTAATTTGTGTTTGTATCATTTTTATCACACAAGCATAGTACTATTAGCGTTTTACAACAAAGGAATAAAACAGACAAAATCTGTTAGAAAGCGCACATTAGCATACACCATCTCCCCCTGAGAAATGGCCGACAGTGACTTTTCTGAATGATTCATATCGCAGACCCGAAGAAATACACCCACTGATCTCCTTCCCTTGGGCGTTCCTGGAAGCGCCTCGAGAAACCGAGAAGCGCAGACAACCACTTACATTAGTGATGAGGGGACTAGTGATCATGGTGCCATTATTGCCGTCAACTAAATGATGACCGACAGGGGGGTACACGCTAACCACCGGCTTCTCCTGAGGGAACTGAGGAGGTAGCAGGCTGGAAAGAGAGAGAAGAGAAAACCCCTTTAGTTCTCAGGAACGACAGCAACAGGATGTGTAACGGGACATCAAAAACATCTGATATACAGTATACAAATGTTGTTATAAGGTATTATGGCAGTGTAATATGTATTTGTCCCTACAGCACAGGCATGTATTCCCTGAGGCTTCACATGTCTTAGCACCATCGGAGGAATTCTGGTCAAGCGTTTCACTGACAGCTCTCAAGAGCGTAAAGAAGCTGACTAGTTCATGCCTTGGGAACTAAAAGCCGACGATGTTTTGGTTGCCAGCTAGCTTTTCTTGTTTTTCTCGCCTTTCTTCTATTTGGCTCTTGTGAAAATATGACAGTTTTTGTTTACCGTTGGATTTAGTCTCATCAGTGGAGCAATGGGTTCACCTGCTCTTTTCAAACTCCATACTGCCATAATTTATGTACTCTTGGTACGACATACTTAAATCCATGTGCTCTTATGTGCTTGTGATTAACGCATGTACGCTGGTTTGTTTGGAAACAGGAAAAATAATATAATGTAAAATAATTTAAACAATACAAGTACATGTTTTACAAATACAACTACAAATTACATAACCTGTGGCTAACTAGTTTTCCAACCATTCAGAATTCCAACCACATCAGTGACTGAGGAGGAGACCGCAGGCTCTCGATGCTCTCACACCATGTACTCACATGTTAACACTGATGGTGGCGTTGTTGACTGTGAACGGTATTCTATACTCCACATCCTTCTGGATCTCTGCAAGACTGATGAGAAAGAGAAACAGGGAAAGTCAGGATGGGTTGAATCTTAAGTCTTGATTGGCACAAGTCGGACATGTTTATGAGAATTCCACAAGATACAAATATAAATGAAAATAGATTTTTTTTAAAGTCGTCAACCAGGAACTCTACCTCTTAGCAAGGCAGTGCAACAAAGTTTGACAGCACAAGTGTAAAAATGTTTCAATGTAACAGGACAAAAACCCAGAATTTTAAACATAAACAAATAACATTTTTAGACTAAGAAAACTTGTTTTAATGCATATTCATATCTCTTTTCTATTTCAAAAATCATACTGAAATGTTAACTTATATCTGACAGCTAGCAACTCCTGCGTTCAATGTGCCCAAAGTATATCCCAGTATTTTTATGTCCCACTGCATAACCACCACATGGCTATGCTCCAGCGGTGACAGCCACCTATTACTGTATGTAATAACTGTGATGCTGTACAGTTTTCTGTGGTCATCGCTGCAAACAGTTTATGTCAACTGTGACGGCAATAAGTAGCTTGTAACGTTGCTGTTAGTCCCAAAATCAGTCAAAACCTTTCAAAATATGCCCAGCAATTAAGAACCATCACAAACATGTGTCATCTAATTTCTGTCACACACACACACACACACACACACACACACACACACACACACACACACAGCATACACACAGCATACACACAGGATGATTGTATCATCCGGCTAACTATGATTGACGCATTAACAAAGAGAACAGTCCGTTCATGCTGGCACTCAATGTCTGACCAAGCACAAACATGCAAATAAATAAGTCAAGGAGATGGATGACACAGCTCCTTGTTAACCAAAGGGTAATACTTTAATCCCCATATCTAATCAGCTAGCTGCGTCTGAAACTACATGCGTGACGACTTAGCTTGACAAACGCAGGGATGGTCACAGGACACGAGCAGTCAGCCACAACTGGTGTCACCCCCCCCAAAATAGACTCCGTAACTGTCACTTGCTGACTTGATTAGCTAGCCAGCTAACACAGTGCCTCGCAAACCGCGTCGAGCTCGTTAGCTACGAGGGAAGGCTGGTAATCAAATTCAGCACACCGCAGGGTGTAAAAGCGGTGGTTGTTGGTTCACGTCAAATCGTGTAACTACTGTGGCATTTTCACGCATTTACTGAATAGCAGGGATTCGTATGGATGAAAGGCAACACAGTAAGCTACCTGTTAGCCTAACGTGTTTCTTCTGACTTTACTGTGAGCCAGGTGGCTGGCTAGCTACGCTAGGTAAACATCAGCTGTTTGTGTAAGCCGAGACAACATTATCCACTAATTAACGCGAGCGAAGTGGCCAGGACACACTGAGGTACCCATATTTTCAGTCTAAAAAAACCAACCTTCATGTTAACAAGCCAAAGACAACCATCGGGGTCTGGTCGTAGGTGACCGGTCGTGCGAACGTTACCTGGGGTGAGCAGCTTTGAGCGACTCGATCTGCCGCTGTCTTTGTTGCTGTAGGCTGTTCAGAGGAGGGAGAGGTCCGGAGACTTTGGACAGGGGGAAAAGCCAGTTCATCCTCTCCTGGCGAAACCACGGACCGAACTTGGTGACAGGAGCTACGGGCCAACAGCAGACGAAGACCAAATGGAAGACAAAGTGAGCATGAAGAGCGCCCGGTGTGGGGATTTGTGGCGCTAACCCCCGTTAGCAGGCTAACAACCGACTCGGTATGTTGTCCACACGAGGCTTACTTTGTAGTTACGTTACAAAGTCAGATGGCATATCCCCGCGTGTCAGATGAAATGTCAAGTCCGTTTTACGTCCGCCGGTTTGTATATAATTTTATGGATGTCATTGACGTCGGCGAGGCGACTGATAATTACAGCGAAAGGAAGACAACAACCTTGCGAGTGAAAGCTTGATCAACTTATTTACGTATTACGTCACGCAGCAAGTGTGCGTCAAGCGCAGCTTCCTGTTTTAGGCATTACGGAAATAAATAAATACAAAAATGTGATTTATTTGTAATAACCTCAAATATGAAAACGCAACATTTTTCATAAAAATGTGAATAAACATTACTTTTCCATAACTATTTATTTTATCTTTTTTTTTTATTACTTTGGTGTTTGACCTTTGGCTTAATGGTTTAAAAACTTTAAACGTGCCTTATTGCACAGTTGTGTTACACAGAGTGCACAGCTTTGGAGGAGAGATCTACTGAACGGTGGTGAGGGAAATGTTTGAGCAAAGGGTTCATAGATTAGAATGTTAGAATTGTGAGAAATGTTAGAATTAGAATGACTCCATTTAGACAAACAAATTACATAACAAATAAATTAATGGCAAATTAAACTTTAGGTAAGGTAAGACGGTATGCTCTTAAGCCCTGATACATTCATGATGCTGCACAATTGGGCCTTTTTCTCATTTTATTCCTTCTGATTTGTTCACACATGATTAAACATCAAACTGTACAAAAAAATCAGAGTCTGAGGCTCATTGTGGTCAGGGGTTAGGTCTGTATGGCTTGTATATATTGTTGTTTTTACATCAATCTGTTGCCACTCTGATCATATTCCCTCCTTCATCAACTCCACAAGAAAGTGACAACCAGTCATCAATGACAGAGAACATATGAAGTAAATCATTATTCTCTGCCCGCTTCATGCTCTGAAGGAACATCACAACTCATCATCGTGGTTGGCGAGACTAAACACTTTAGTGACACATTTCTCAAGTTAGATACTATAGAAATGATCCCTGAAAGTATAGTCTTAGTGTAGCAGCGGGTGAAAACAGGTCCTAATTCACTGCAAAGTTCTCATCACTCATGGTTCCTCTCTGCCATCCACAAGTTCATTCACTTGCTGTGCCTTGTCAAGTTATGCGGTCTCACGTAAATTATACAATATGGCAAAGCTTATCGTAAGAAAAGTTATAAGATTACAAACTGACACTGACAAAATCAAGTCAAGATTCAAATACTCGCAAGACAATAGAGTAATTTCTATCACTGACTGAAAGAAGTAAAGCAGACTATGTTCAACATATATGATATACAGAAATACATTCATAACAATTAAATCAGATCTTTGTCTCATTCTGTTCAACCTTTTCTGAAGTTCTTACACCACCTGATGTCTGTTCTTCTGACTTCTTTAAACAAAAAAAACAATTGCATGAACATTAAAGACACAAAGTGTCAGTTGTATCCTCTAAAACACAACATCTTATTTTTTTTAACACATTTGTATAACCACTCTGATCATATTCCCTCCCTCATCACTCCACAAGGAAGTGACGACCAGTCATCAATGACAGAGAACATATGAAGTAAATCATTATTCTCTGCCCGCTTCATGCTCTGAAGGGAACATCACAACTCATCATCGTGGTTGGCGAGACTAAACACTTTAGTGACACATTTCTCAAGTTAGATACTATAGAAATGATCCCTGAAAGTATAGTCTTAGTGTAGCAGCGGGTGAAAACAGGTCCTAATTCACTGCAAAGTTCTCATCACTCATGGTTCCTCTCTGCCATCCACAAGTTCATTCACTTGCTGTGCCTTGTCAAGTTATGCGGTCTCACGTAAATTATACAATATGGCAAAGCTTATCGTAAGAAAAGTTATAATAATAAGATTACAAACTAACACTGACAAAATCAAGCCAAGATTCAAATACTACAAAGACAATAGAGTAATTTCTATCACTGACTGAAAGAAGTAAAGCAGACTATGTTCAATATATATGATATACAGAAATTCATTCATAACAATTAAATGAGGTCTTCGTCTTATTCCGTTCAACCTTTTCTGAAGTTCTTACACCACCTGATGTCTGTTCTTCTGACTTCTTTAAACAAAAAAAACAATTGCATGAACATTAAAGACACAAAGTGTCAATTGTATCCTCTAAAACACAACATCTTATTTTTTTTTTTTAACACATTTGTATAACCACTCTGATCATATTCCTCCCTCATCACTCCACAAGGAAGTGACGACCAGTCATCAATGACAGAGAACATATGAAGTAAATCATTATTCTCTGCCCGCTTCATGCTCTGAAGGGAACATCACAACTCATCATCGTGGTTGGCGAGACTAAACACTTTAGTGACACATTTCTCAAGTTAGATACTATAGAAATGATCCCTGAAAGTATAGTCTTAGTGTAGCAGCGGGTGAAAACAGGTCATAATTCACTGCAAAGTTCTCATCACTCATGGTTCCTCTCTGCCATCCACAAGTTCATTCACTTGCTGTGCCTTGTCAAGTTATGCGGTCTCACGTAAATTATACAATATGGCAAAGCTTATCGTAAGAAAAGTTATAATAATAAGATTACAAACTAACACTGACAAAATCAAGCCAAGATTCAAATACTCGCAAGACAATAGAGTAATTTCTATCACTGACTGAAAGAAGTAAAGCAGACTATGTTCAATATATATGATATACAGAAATTCATTCATAACAATTAAATGAGGTCTTCGTCTTATTCCGTTCAACCTTTTCTGAAGTTCTTACACCACCTGATGTCTGTTCTTCTGACTTCTTTAAACAAAAAAACAATTGCATGAACATTAAAGACACAAAGTGTCAGTTGTATCCTCTAAAACACAACATCTTATTTTTTTTAACACATTCGTATAACCACTCTGATCATATTCCCTCCCTCATCACTCCACAAGGAAGTGACGACCAGTCATCAATGGCAGAGAACATATGAAATGAATCATTATTCTCTGGTGGCTTCATGCTCAGAAGGAAATATCATGACTCATCATCGTGGTTGGTGAGACTAAACACTTTAGTAACACATTTCTCAAGTTGGATACTATAGAAATGATCCCTGAAAGTATAGTCTTAGTGTAGCAGTGGGTGAAGACAGGTCTTAAATCACAGGACAGTCAGTATCACTCAGGGTTCTTCTGTAACATCAACAAGCTCCAGTTGCTGTGCCTCATTCACTTATCAGGGCTCCGGAAATAAAACAGTCAGACAGGGCCAATCACTGCGTGACTCTGACAGCACAGCTGTCATACACAGAGCTCACAGGCAGGAAGAAAAAGTTGTCACAAAGTTCTTAAGTAACAAAGCAAGAAAAGAAAAGTTACACTGATGACATTTAGGTTGGGCTGAAAATACTAGCAAGACAAAAGGTGAATTTCTGTCACTGAGTGAAAGAAGTAATGCAGGCTCTGTTTGAGTCCCAGTCTACATTCATGACACTACGTTTGAGCGTTTTTCTCATGTTATAACTTTTAATTATTAGAACCCATGAAGTTGACACTACTTGCACTGTGGGCTGTTTATCAAACTAATTTGTTTTCATAATTCTGTTTCAGACTGCTTGTTTCTGTCAACAAATGCTGCATTTAGAACTGTTTAACTGCTACAAGGACATACAGAGAATTTCTCATGAAACCTAATAATAAGCACTTGACCTTGTCGCACAGACAGACACAACTCAAGTTATGCCAACAAACATTTATTGCTTCACAACTATAAGAAATGTAACAATCATATCTCAGCTTTATAAATACTTCCACTGAACATTCATAGACCTTTGACTAAAAAAAGCCCAACTTACTGTCATTTATATCTTCACAACCACTCTGATCATATTCCCTCCTTCCTCACTCCACAAGGAAGTGATGAACAGTCATCAATAGCAGAGAACATATGAACTAAATCATTATTCTCTGCCTGCTTCATGCTCTGAAGAGAATATCATGACTCATCATCGTGGTTGGTGAGACTAAACACTTTAGTGACACATTTCTCAAGTTGGATACTATAGAAATGATCCCTGAAAGTATAGTCTTAGTTTGACAGTGGGTGAAAACAGGTCTTGATTCACTTCAAAGTTCTCATCACTCATGGTTCCTCTCTGCCATCCACAAGTTCATTCACTTGCTGTGCCTTGTCAAGTTATGCGGTCTCACATAAATGATACAATATAGCAAAGCTTATCGTAAGAAAAGATTACAAACTGACACTAGCAAAATCAAGTCAAGATTCAAATACTCGCAAGACAATAGAGTAATTTCTCTCACTGACTGAAAGAAGTAAAGCAGACTATGTTCAACATATATGATATACAGAAATACATTCATAACAATTAAATCGGATCTTTGTCTCATTCTGTTCAACCTTTTCTGAAGTTGTTACACCACCTGATATCTTTTTGATAACAAAATGCATGACTCAAATGAGAAATTCGATCTTGAACGCAGCTTTAGGACACTGCCTCTCTTTCTGCAATACTGTTGTTTCAGCCTTATATCTTCTTCAATCAAATGTGAATTACACAGTTTCTGACCACTGATCGACTTAATGAATCAAGAAAATGATGAACTGATCGACACCCTTGTTATCCAATCATCTAGTAGTTCCCTCACAACACACCAGCATTCTCCTCAACAAACACCTCAGAAATTCCAAGTGAACATTGCTTTATTGTTGTTACATAACGCAGAGACTTTGTCTTTCTAATAATATCACTTGTAACAGACTACGGCCTTACGTTAAGTTTGATTTATTCTCATATGTCATGATAATCATCTGCTCTTTCAGTCTAGAAACAAAAAAGTTGTCTTAACCAAAGCTCCTATAATTACTTTCTTAATTGATCCAACAATCAACTTGGACCACAGTCCCCATTAAGAGTAACAAACACCTGAAAACAACAACAGCATAGTTTCTTCATCTACTGATTATGTACATCTGTAACAGAACCACTCTGATCATATTCCCTTCTTCATCACTCCACAAGGAAGTGATGACCAATCATCAAGGGCAGAAAACATATGAAACAAACCATTATTCTCTGCCCGCTTCACGCTCAAAAGGGAATATCACGACTCATCATCGCGGTTGGCGAGACTAAACACTTTAGTGACACATTTCTCAAGTTAGATACTATAGAAATGATCCCTGAAAGTATAGTCTTAGTTTGACAGTGGGTGAAAACAGTTTATAAATCACAGGACAGTCAGTATCACTCAGGGTTCCTCTGTAACATCAACAAGCTCCTTCAGTTGATGTGTCTCATCCAGTCATCAGGGCTCTGGAAATAAAGCTGCTGGACATGGCCAATCACACACAGGAGGAAAAACTTGCCGCAAAGTTATTAAGCAACAAAGCAAGAAAAGAAAAGTTACACTAATGACATTTAGGTTGGGCTGAAAATACTAGCAAGACAAAAGGTGAATTTCTGTCACTGAGTGAAAGAAGTAATGCAGGCTCTGTTTGAGTCCCAGTCTACATTCATGACACTGTACTTTGAGTCTGTTTCTCATTTGTTGCAACTTTTAATTATCAGAACACATCAAGTTGTCACTACATGCACTGTGGACTGTTTATGAAACTAATCTTTTCTAGACTTCTTTTTTTTTTGTCTGTAACAAACTAAACTTTTACACAGTGGACTGTTTCTGAAACAAAGCTTGCCCAAACCACCTGCTCTTCTGATTTCTTCAAATAAAAAACAACTGCATAAACATAAAAGACACAAAGTGTCTATTTTATTCTCTAAAGTACTGCAAAAGACAATATTTTCTTAGTTTTTTTCCACATACATGTATAACCACTCTGATCATATTCCCTCCCTCATCACTCCACAAGGAAGTGACGACCAGTCATCAATGGCAGAGAACATATGAAACGAATCATTATTCTCTGCCCGCTTCATGCTCAGAAGAGAACATCATGACTCTTCATTGTGGTTGGTGAGACTAAACACTTTAGTAACACATTTCTCAAGTTTGATACTATAGAAATGATCCCTGAAAGTATAGTCTTAGTGTAGCAGTGGGTGAAGACAGGTCTTAAATCACAGGACAGTCAGTATCACTCAGGGTTCTTCTGTAACATCAACAAGCTCCAGTTGCTGTGCCTCATTCACTTATCAGGGCTCCCGAAATAAAACAGTCAGACAGGGCCAATCACTGCGTGACTCTGACAGCACAGCCGTCATACACTGAGCTCACAGGCAGGAAGAAAAAGTTGTCACAAAGTTCTTAAGTAACAAAGCAAGAAAAGCAAAAAGTTACACTGATGACATTTAGGTTGGGCTGAAAATACTAGCAAGACAAAAGGAGAATTTCTGTCACTGAGTGAAAGAAGTAATGCAGGCTCTGTTTGAGTCCCAGTCTACATTCATGACACTACGTTTGAGTGTTTTTCCTCATTTGTTATAACTTTTAATTATCAGAACACGTCAAGTTGGCACTACATGCACTGTGGACTGTTTATCAAACTAATCTTTTTCAGACTGCCTGCTCTTGTGTAGAATGTATTAGACTTTTTTTAGATAAAAATGATTATGTTAATGTTATACACATAAACTGACAAATCCTAAACTTTCTTTCTTACCCAGTGCAAAGAATAAGTTTTTATTATTAACACTCTCTTAAACATTTGTAAAACCACTCTGATCATACTCCCTTCCTCGTCACTGCATAAGGAAGTGACAACCAGTCATCAACGGCAGAGAACATATGAAATGAACCATTATTCTCTGCCCGCTTCATGCTCAGAAGGGAATATCACGACTCATCATCGTGGCTGGTGAGACCAAACACTTTAGTGACACATTTCTCAAGTTGGATACTATAGAAATGATCCCTGAAAGTATAGTCTTAGTTTAACAGTGAGTGAAAACAGTTCTTAAATCACAAGACAGTCAGTATCACTCAGGGTTCTTCTTTAACATCAACAAGCTCCAGCTGCTGTGCCTCATTCACTTATCAGGGCTCCGGAAATAAAACAGTCGGACACGGCCAATCACTGCGTGACTTTGACAGCACAGCCGTCATACACAGAGCTCACAGGCAGGAAGAAATCTTGTTAGTTATTAAGTAACAGAGAAAGAAAAGAAAAGTTACACTGATGACATTTAGGTTGGGCTGAAAATACTAGCAAGACAAAAGGTGAATTTCTGTCACTGAGTGAAAGAAGTAATGCAGGCTCTGTTTGAGTCCCAGTCTACATTCATGACACTGTACGTTTGAGTGTTTTTCTTATTTGTTATAACTTTTAATTATCAGAACACATCAAGTTGTCACTACATGCACTGTGGACTGTTTATGAAACTAATCTTTTCTAGACTTCTTTTTTTTGTCTGAAACAAACTAAACTTTTACACAGCGGACTGTTTGTGAAACAAATTTTGCCCAAACCACCAGTTTTTCAGAATTTTTAAAATAAAAGACAATTGCATGAACATTAAAGACACAAAGTATCAATTGTATCTTTGCACACTTTGCTCCCACTCTTGTGTTTAGATGTTGTGCCATCACATGAGTCACGTGACGTGACTTAGACACGCAAAGCAAACAAACAAGCAAGTTGCTGGCTCAGGTTCATCAGCACAGGCACAACAGGAGAATGGCAGAGAGGAAGTGGCTGTATTTTCAAGCCGAAAATTAAATGACAGCTAAATATGGGAGATTTGCAAAAAACTCGTAAGGTATAGTGGAAACACTACCAATTTACATCTCAAAAAACATCCCAAAGAAAACATGGAGCTGCAAAAACGGAGAGAGGAAGACAGAAATCCCCCAATTTATTTAAATGTTTGTATTATAGTTTCTCAAAAGTACTTGTTTGTTTTTATTTTTTTTACTGATTTGCAAGCACTTTTTATTTAAGATTTTTCTTAAAACATTTGATAATAAAACATTTACTATTTAATTATAAACTTTGTCCTGGGTTTTAACTATTTAATAATAAAAAATAAACATCACAAAAACACTTAAGATCATGAAAATTGAGATTTAGCAATTCAATGACGCATTCACCTTATTTATTGATAAGTATCGGTATCAGTATCGGCGATACTGGCCCATATTTAATTGATATCGGATCAACACCAAAATATGCAGTATCGCACACCACTAATTGACACCACTACTGCGCTGAAACAAACCTTGTCCAAATCACCTGTTTTCACCATCTGATTTTTTTAGATACAAAATAATAAGCTTCAAAGTCAGGAGTACTTATCTTCAAACATTTGTTAACTTTTCTTTAACATAATTCCAGAACCACTCTGATCATATTCCCTCCCTCATCACTCCACAAGGAAGTGGCGAACGGTCATCAATGGCAGAGAACATATGATATGAATCATTATTCTCTGCCCACTTCATGCTCAGAAGGGAATATCACGACTCATCATCGTGGTTGGTGAGACCAAACACTTTAGTGACACATTTCTCAAGTTGGATACTATAGAAATGATCCCTGAAAGTATAGTCTTAGTGTAACAGTGGGTGAAAACAGTTCTTAAATCACAAGACAGTCAGTATCACTCAGGGTTCTTCTTTAACATCAACAAGCTCTAGTTGCTGTGCCTCATTCACTTATCAGGGCTCCGGAAATAAAACAGTCGGACACGGCCAATCACTGCGTGACTCTGACAGCACAGCCGTCATACACAGAGCTCACAGGCAGGAAGAAATCTTGTTAGTTATTAAGTAACAGAGAAAGAAAAGAAAAGTTACACTGGTGGCATTTAGGTTGGGCTGAAAATACTAGCAAGACAAAAGGTGAATTTCTGTCACTGAGTGAAAGAAGTAATGCAGGCTCTGTTTGAGTCCCAGTCTACATTCATGACACTGTACGTTTCAGCGTTTTTCTCATTTGTTATTACTTTTAATTATCAGAACACATCAAGTTGGCACTACATGCACTGTGGACTGTTTATGAAACTAATCTTTTCTAGACTTCTTTTTTTTTTGTCTGAAACAAACTAAACTTTTACACAGCGGACTGTTTGTGAAACAAATCTTGCCCAAATCACCAATTTTTCAGAATTTTTAAAATAAAAGACAATTGCATGAACATTAAAAACACAAAGTATCAATTGTATCCTCTAAAACACAACATTTTATTTTTTTAACACACTTGTATAACCACTCTGATCATATTTCCTTCCTCATCACTCCACAAAAAAGTGATGACCAGTCATCAATGGGAGAGAACATATGAAATGAATCATTATTCTCTACCAGCTTCATGCTCAGAAGGAAATATCATGACTCTTCATCGTGGTTGGTGAGACTAAACACTTTAGTGACACATTTCTCAAGTTGGATACTATAGAAATGATCCCTGAAAGTATAGTCTTAGTGTAACAGCGGGTGAAGACAGGTCTTAAATCAGAGGACAGTCAGTATCACTCAGGGTTCTTCTTTAAAATCTACAAGCTCCAGCTGCTGTGCCTCATTCACTTATCAGGGCTCCGGAAATAAAACAGCTGGACACGGCCAATCACTGCGTGACTCTGACAGCACAGCCGTCATACACTGAGCTCACAGGCAGGAAGAAAAAGTTGTCACAAAGTTCTTAAGTAACAAAGCAAGAAAAGAAAAGTTACACTGATGACATTTAGGTTGGGCTGAAAATACTAGCAAGACAAAAGGAGAATTTCTGTCACTGAGTGAAAGAAGTAATGCAGGCTCTGTTTGAGTCCCAGTCTACATTCATGAAACTGTACGTTTCAGTGTTTTTCTCATTTGTTATAACTTTTAATTATCAGTAGGGGTGGGCGTATTGATCTAAATATCGATAGTATCGATACCAAGGTGAGTATTGGTATCGTATCGATACTAGCGTGGTGAGATCGATGCTGCAATTTCTCTTGTGTCGTCCAGCAATTTACTCAAATTTCCTCATTATTTTGAACTATTTTGCACTAGTGAGTTTTTTCTGAAACAAATAATTATTTTATTATTATACTTATATACTTATTTATTATTATACTGTTACTTGTTATTTGTTCTATTGTTGTAGTTAGAAAATAAAAAGTATTTTTATTGTCTAAAATCTTTGTGCTATGTTTTACTATAATCATAATCAACTAACTCAAGGCAAAATCACAAAATCATTCAATGATCATAACGTTTCAAGTAAAAAGTATTGGTATCGGTATTGGCGATACTAGCCCTGTAATTACTTGGTATCAATACCAAAATTCCCCAGTATTCTCAGAACAGTTGTCACTACATGCACTGTGGACTGTTAATTTAACTAATCTTTTCTAGACTTCTTGTTTTTGTCAATGAAAAACAAAACTTTTAAACTGTGGACTGCTTCTTAGTAGTGGGCGGATCGATCCAAATATCGATAGTATCGATACCAAGTGGGTATCAGTATCGGATCGATACTAGCCTGGTGAGATCAATTCTTTACTGTAAGTTCCGCTCTTGTTTGCAATGCTGCAGTTTCGGCAAAAAGGAAACAGCCAGGTCGCCGGACTCGCCGCTCCTGTGTCAGCACAGAGCAGGCACACTTTGCTCCCACTCTTGTGTTTAGATGTTGTGCCGTCACATGAGTCACGTGACGTGACTTAGACATGCAAAGCAAACAAACAAGCAAGTTGCTGGCTCAGGTTCATCAGCACAGGCAAAAAACTCGTAAGGTATAGTGGAAACACTACCAATTTACATCTCAAAAAACATCCCAAAGAAAACATGGAGCTGCAAAAACGGAGAGAGGAGGACAGAAATCCCCCAATTTAATTTAATTTTTGTATTATAGTTTCTCAAAAGTACTTGTTTGTTTTTATTTTTATTACTGATTTGCATACACTTTTTATTTAAGATTTTTCTTAAAACATTTGATAATAAAACATTTTCTATTTAATTATAAACTTTGTTTTAACTATTTTATAATAAAAAATAAACATCACAAAAACACTTAAGATCATGAAAATTGAGATTTAGCAGTTCAATGACGCATCCACCTTATTTATTGATAAGTATCGGTATCAGTATCGGCGACACTGGCCCATATTTAATTGATATCGGATCAATACCAAAATATGCAGTATCGCACACCACTACTGCGCTGAAACAAACCTTGTCCAAATCACCTGTTTCCACCATCTGATTTTTTTTAGATAAAAAACAATAAGCTTCAAAGTCAGGAGTACTTATCGTCAGACGTTTGTTAACTTTTCTTTAACATAATTCCAGAACCACTCTGATCATATTCCCTCCCTCATCACTCCACAAGGAAGTGGCGAACGGTCATCAATGGCAGAGAACATATGAAATGAATCATTATTCTCTGCCCGCTTCACGCTCAGAAGGGAATATCACGACTCATCATCGTGGTTGGTGAGACCAATCACTTTAGTGACACATTTCTCAAGTTGGATACTATAGAAATGATCCCTGAAAGTATAGTCTTAGTGTAGCAGCGGGTGAAGACAGTTCTTAATTCACAGGGCAATCATTCTCTCTCAGGGTTTCCTCCCGCGAGCACACAGGATCACAACATTAATTGAGTTGGAAACAAAGAATAATTTTTTCAAAACTCTGGTAAAGCCAGTTTTGTCAAAACTGTCGTAGAAGCTGATAGTTTAAGAGTTTAAGAGTTCGATATCATAAAGCCCACAATGCATTGCGAATTGAGTCACGCATGCTTTATCTTTTTGTTGATTTATTTAACGATAAGGGCCGCGATCACTGACCGAGCTGAGACGAGGCAAACCAATTCAAGGCAACAAGGACGACGCTAGAAATATCAAAGGTATTTAAGTTTGGCTTCACACGACATACACATTGAGCGGTGCGTCGTTTATAATGGTCCTGACAGAAAGCTTCTCATAGAAGTATAGTTCCGCTTACAATTCCAACGCTTCACTTTGGGGGCTTTCAGGGGCATCAAATAATAAAAAACAGATACGATTATTGGTTAAATCTAAACATCTGACAACATATACCACAAACGAGGTGGTCGAAGACTACTGTCGTCGACGTCGAAACCCCTTCAAACCTATTTTTAACAGGAGGGTTTTGTTGTTGTTGTTGTTTTAGCGGTAGTTGGTTTGGAACGACACACGAGGGCAGCATTTTACCAACTAACACTTCACCAGGAGAACTAATGACCCCAAGAGAGATTGTGATAATTTTTCCGCCTACGTCGTTCGTTAAACGACAAATAAACAGGCGAAAAATAGCCAAACAAGAAACGCATGACACGCAGACACACACATCACATCAAAATAAACAAAACTGCAAGAAGTGGACACGAAAAGTCTGCTGATCCATATACCGCGAGTTGGCATCTTTTCGCTGCAGACGTCCTCGTTTCCTTGAGGTGAACGAATTTAATTTTGATGCAGAACAACAAAACCTTCTTACGCGGCGCATTCGTTCTTTATCGCAGGAATAGACGCAGTTTTCAAGCGAAAACTCAGGTGTTGACATGTCCACTCGCCTCAGGTTCGAAGAGCTTGTGTAAAAGGTTTCGCTGCGCATGCTCAGTGAAGACCACCGAGTTAGCATGTCTTGCCAAAATAGTTTTATTCATGCATGAGAATTAATTCAGCGGCTCCACCGATGTGACACAAACACATGACTTATTGCAAACATAATGTGACCAATTTACATTATGTTGAATAACTTGGCACAGACCCACCAGTCCATACACATCTCGACCACTTTCTTCATTTCAATATATCCACATTGTGATTCATATTTCACACCAAGACATCCAAAACAAATATTTAAGAATGATTAAGAATTACAACATTAAAGACTGAGTGATTTAAATCACAGAGTACTCATTACCATTGCACATGTTTTGCGGTTCTCTTGCTGCTATCAAGCTACAAAGTAATGAAATAACTGCTGTATCATATGACAAAGAGGATGGATAAAAGGCACCTATGTGGACATTTATGTCATACATGCAATTAAGACTCTCAAACACAAAACAGGACAACACAATAAGAATTGAGTCAAGTAAAACATCAAAATTACTTAAAAAAATCTGTCTCCTTGTCTTTCATATTTTTATGCCTTGACATCCATCCTAAGTGCTGCAGTGATATTAGGATAATATATAATTCCCAACTGTAATAATAGTGACAATTTTCAATAAACAATTTTCTCAAAAGCAAAAACTGTACTGGCTAGATGAGATTAAACAAGATAGTAAAGCAAAAAAAGGGGAGAGGATTAAAATGATAAAGATAAACCTATTCAAAATACAGATGTTTATGTCTGTTTATATTTCAGATTGGTATTTTTAATTTCATATGGGTATCACCATCATTACCACATTGATTATATTATTTATCTATTCTTGTGCTCTTTTAGTTGTTACAGTTAGGAGTGTAGTCACTCTTGAAAAAGCACTGATGATAGTTTTGATAAGTAGTAAAAATACCTTACAGAAATACCTTTCCAATACCTGTCAAAAATTATAGCTATGTAATATTGTTATGACAAAATGACTGATTTTAAGATGGGCAGGTTATTAATCTAAAATGAAAATAATCATCAGTTGCAGTGCCACTAATTGTTGTAGAAGGTGCCATGCTTGGATAACTAAGTTAACTTTTAATTTTATTTGGTCTTTATACAGTATAAATCATAGTTGGAAAAAGTGTCATCAGATCAAAATAACCGAGAAAAGAGGAATCACGTCATGTTGCTTATATAAGCACAAAAAGCATCAGTCATCTTTGTGCAGTCATGCTTGTGGAGTTATTTTCTGCTTTGGAGATCTGGCCTTGAAAACAAACTGTCGCTAATGCGGACCACTGACTTTAAAAGTCAGAGATAAGTCTGATTCATTTCATGATCAGACTCGTTCTTCCTTCATTTTTTTTCCTGTCTTCTGTCTGTGTCCTCTTCTACGACTTCTCCTTGTACCTCTTCCAGAGCTGGTGCACTTGTCTTCTGGCTTCAGAGCGAACACAACTGGAGAAGGAGGTGTAGGGTCGACCCTTCACCTGGTGAATACAGAGAAAAGAGAGGCAAAGTCATGCTAGTAGCCTTTTAAACTGTGATTTATAATAATACTGCATCTCAGGGATGCTTTTCCTTTGAATCAACATGTTGAAATGGGTGGAAAAAGGTTTCAAGATGTGAAAAATACTCTGAATGTAATTTTGCACTTTCTCACATTCTGTATCTTCCAAAATGAAGACATCCTGGAATCTACTATTGATACTCGATACACCTAGTGGTACACCATGACATTTAAAATTTGCCAGTTTTCAGTAAAAGTGAATGTAAAAGACTAAAACAAATCTTGATGCTGTCGGCATGTTGGGTCCCGGTGCTGTTGATAAAATTAACCCTCTAGGTCACATGGTAACAAAAAAGGAAAGAGGGAATAAAGCTGAGGAGTATTAACATGTAATTCCTTTGAACTTTTTTTCTGTTGCAGTTGTTGTTTGGTGGAGATACTTATCTGCTTGCCAGCTCCTTCTTCAGACAGGATCTAAAAGACGTGGCGCGTGCCACAGCTTTATAGCCCTGAGAGAGCGGTAGATAGATAACATGACAGAGAACACAGGGGGGGATGCAGGAGAGACAAAAGAGAAATCGGAGGGGGTTGGATGGGAATGGAGGAGAAGTTATGGGCATTGGGATGATGAGCGTGGCGTGAGCGAAAGGAGATTGTGAAGCAAGGACAGCAAGGAGAAATGGAGAGAGAGCGAGACGTTAAGAAGCCAACACTGTGAGGCCAAGACAGCATCCAAAGAAGTCCATACAACTCTTAGGTTTGCAGTGTTAGTGATGTTTGCAGCATTTCAGAAAAAAAATTGGAAGCTTGTAACTATCTAAAATGTCATGTATTTGTTTCACCTCCGTATATAAGGCTCTGGTTTGTAGCGTTGTAGTACAATACACCACTAGAGGGCAGTATCCCTCCTTAGGAACATTTACTAAACTCTGTCCTTCGGCACAGCCCATACATAGATTTGATTTTAGATTAGCGCCACACACTTTTCAATATTGCACCGTACAGGAATTTTACTGCCCTGAAAATTTAACCATAAGTCTTTTGTCAGTCTTAAATATTCTCAGTACTTGTCATTTAAATGCATGGATTTAATTCTATTTAGTCTCGTCTCTGCAGACTTGTGTACATATTACCTTTCATATTTTACATGTGGTTTCCATTTTGGCCACATTATTGATATCCTGTAACAACTTGGGTTCCACTGCAGTGGCACAAGGGCAATAATGTCCTTTGTTCTTTTAAATCCTATTTACAATAAATGGGAAAAACCTTTGGGTGGTCTTGTAATAGAGACCATTACCGAGTTGGATCCCCTGGGTTTGAATCAAGTCCGTTCTATAAGAACAACTTGTAAAACTGCTATGTGAGTACTGGTGGTTTATCCTATTCATATTATTCACTACTGTACAAACACTGTTATTTTTTCAAAATGTGTTAACCCATGACACAGAAATCCAGTGCAGGTGAAGTAAGTTTGGATATTTAAGGTAAAGGAACACAAATTGTGTCCTCCTTGTCGTGAATGGTTGTGATTTAGCCTCAAATGGAGTTCTGTTATTTGTCCCACTATTCAGCCACTCACCCAGCATTTTATCTTGGTCAATAGGTTAAAGACTCAGAGCACTTTTCCTAGCATTTATCTTTATATTTTCTCTAACACAGAGATCCTCACCCTGGCCCCCCTGTGCAGCCGGTCCTTCATGATGCCAATGAACTCCTTGTAGGAGAGTTGATCATCGTGATCTACATCAAAAATTTTGAAGATGGTGTTTACAAGGTGACGGGTCAGCTTCAGCCCAGTGGCTACGTATACTGCTCTCGCGAACTCATCTGGCAGGAGAGAAAGTTAAAATATTTGTTCAGGGTTTTGGATACTTACTGCACACAAAACTAGAAGGAAAAAATCTGTGTCTGTAAGCAGAGACCCTCAGTGCCTGCAGCTCTGGTTCCTACCTTGTCCGATGGAGCGAGAAGCAAAATTATACATCTGCATGGCAATGGCAAAGTCCTCAAGGTTGTTAAGAAACTGGAAGAAGGATCTGAACTCATCAAAGGTGATTCCCTACAACACCAGAAAAAACAATGTGAAGCAATAAAACTGTAACCAGTGCAGAAAACATAAACGTACAACATAAATTCCCTGGAGAACTTGAAAATGATGCTAATGACTGTTTCAAGGCAGACTGCCATTCAAAGACACCTTGAAAGACTCACATACAACATTCCTTGAGGCACACCAGCTCTAAGATCTGACATAATAACTGACCAAAAAACAAAACAAACTCAGAACTCAGAAGAGATTCCATGAAATCGAGCTCAGAAGTCATTGATGAGAGGATTGCATTTGCATGATATGGAAAATTCCAAAAGCAGCCTTTGTGCAGTGTGTCATATCCCAGGAGTAGCTGCATACAGTAATAAGCTGAAGCCATTCAAATAGCTGTCTGTTCAGATGGCATGTGATTGTATATTGTAGATGTGACAGTCAAAGTAGATGATTTCCGTTATATAAAAATATTTTGCTTTCAGTAACCTAAATGCCAAAATCTCATGATTCTCATACTTGAAATGACTGTTTAAAACCACCACATGCTCTTTGCTGTAAATCAAGACCCAACATATTATATTGGTGGCTAGATGAGTAACACATTTTATGCATAAAAAATCCATTAATTAAAACAAATATGGAAATGCGGTCTCATTTTTTAAAAATATAAAAGATGTAGATATGAAATACATATAAATAAAAGGTAACTAGTCAGCCGTGTATATTAACCTAGCCATCCCTTATGTGGGGAAACAAAGAAGAGGGCGACCCAAGAAAAAGCAGGATGGTCAGACTGACAGATTGTAACTGCAGGCTGTGTGTTGTACAAGGCTGAGACCAACCTCCTGCTTCTTCCACAGCGTGAAAAGGAAAGAAGGGAGGGACAGAATAAATAGAACAGAAATAATGACTGCAGGTCAATATACAGACAGACAGACAGACAGACAGACAGATAGAGAGACAGACAGACAGATAGATAGATAGATAGATAGATAGACATTAACATGTAGCTGGAAGTGCTCTCAAGTGTAGGTGAGTGCATGTGTGTGGTCAAGTGAAGCACAGGAGCACTGAAGTGTGGAGAGTCACAACAGCCTCAGGCAGAGACAGTGGTTGGGGAATTACGGACACACTAGATGGCTGGAAGGCAGTGACACCCAGAGTGGTGGAAAGCAAAATTGAACAGATGGATAAAGGACTAGGAAGGGTGTCCGGTGGCATCTAAGGAAAAACCAGTAAAACTCAGTGTAAACAGATTGTTACTTATAACATGTCGGTGTGCTCCTCCAGCAGTAAAAAAAACATCGGCATGTGTTCACTCTACCTTCTCGTCAGGTATACACTGGCGGACATTCTCCAGGTAGGCGCTGATGTTCTCCACATTGGTGAAGCGCAGCAGGATTTTGGCAAAGTCTTCTTCACTGATGGTGGTCATTCCTTTAGAGTAGGTCAGAAACTCAATTTCCAACACTTCTGTCTGCAGGTTATCCATAAACCTGAAGAACAGACAGGGTAAACAGAAGAAAGAGACTGTCACTGTTAAGTGGTTTAGACTGTTCATAACAATCATTTTTTTCCCCATCAGGTTCGCTGAATATTTTTAGTACCTGTAGAAATCATCAAAGGTAAGTTCAGCCTTCCCTTTTTTCCCAAAGAAATGGACCAGCAGGGTGGTGTCGATCGTAATACTCTCATCTGCTCGCTACGAATTATCAGAGAGGGAGCAACAACAGAGGAGATCAGTGAGTGACTACTTGATAGACATCAAGCATTTGTAATGGGTGGAGAAGCAGAGGGTCCATCAAGTCCATCATCAATCCAACATGGCGGCTGTGGTGCCAGGCTAGCAGGAAGCAGGTTTCTGCTGCATGTGTGCAGAATGTGTGCCAGATGAGCAACAACAGTCAATCAAACGAATCAGCTCAGACAACCAGACAGCAGCCATCATATTAACATACCAGTCTAGGCAGCAATAACCTCTGAGTTCACCATCTTAAATTGGATAAGTATCAATGAAATATGTGCAGATACAAAATGGACAGAAGGGTTTCTGTCAATAGTCCAGCTCAGCCATGTCGTTTCTTAAAAGCAAAGTAATGAAATACAGTGAATAGCAGCCTAGACTGGCAAGGGGTGAAGCAGCATTAGATGCAGACCAATAGACTGGCGAAGATGCTCAGGGAGCAGCACATCATAAAGATACAGAGACACAATGACAACCAAAGTCATGCCTGTAGTCACTGGGCAGGGGATGGAGATCAGCAAGAACACAGAAGGACAAACAAGGAGAGTATATTGAACAGACAGCAACAGAAGGTCAAGAAAAGAGGGAAAGAATACGTGTGGAAGAACAACTGAGGTCGAGACAGAGAACACTGAGCTGGCAAACATATGCAGACACGTTAAAGCCGCCCAATCCCATGCATTGCATTAACACAACTGAACAACTTCCAAACAACAGTGGTAAAAAAAACAAACCATATAAGCACAAATGCAGAGAATGTTAGCTGATTCCACCTTTTTCCGTTAACCAGTGGCAATCATGGGTGCACCTTTCCAACATTTGGGTTTTTTCTCCATACTGTGTGTTTAGATATCCTTATGTCTTTCTTTACACATCCTTCTACCTTCCTTGCAGTCTTTGCGAGTGCCTGTTCACTCAATTATCCTGTCCATTTGAAACCCATTCAACAGGCTTTATCCTGTTTATAATATAATCTCTAGGTCAACACTTCCTTAAAAAACAGGGTGACATGGGCACATTTTATAGGCCTTCAGGTAAAAGTGTGCATTTCTATATTTGCCTGTTTATGCTTGCAAACATGTCCATCTCAGAAAAAGGTGACTGTGCTTTTGAACACTTTCAGAAAAAAAAGTCAGCCAGCATCAGGGCAGAAAGAGAGGACTTCAAAAGCTCATCCTTTTTCTCTCTCCCTGCCATGCCCCACCCAGCCAACCTCCCTGTCCAATCCATGGCCATGCTGAGGAGTAGGCAGACATCAGATCGGGAGAAATCTCATGTCGCTCTAAGGAGGAATTTATGCCATTTCCATCAGCATCATCATAGTTATCATCAACGCCACGATGCCATTCGTGGTTCTACCTCGAGGGTAAAATCCTAAAATCCAGTGTGGGACAAGAAGGAAATGTCAAACAAGATAAAAACAGGTTTATAAAAGAAAAAAAACCCAAACATGTGTTTTCAAGTCAAGATGATTTTGTTTTTGTTGTGCTTGTTCGGTGTAATACAGTGTCATTTCTATTAGAAATGAGCAAACAAATATGACAGTTGTAGGGATAATGATAAGGAGAAAACTTTGTGCGCGTGATTCATCAAAGGTTTTAGCTACACTGACATTTACCTTGACAGCCTGCTGAATTTGAATATTTTTAGATGCCTGAAGGGATAAAACTATTACTACTCTAATTACTGTTAATGAGAAAAAGCAAGGACAGAAAAATAAAAATATACATTTTATGGTTTTTATTTGTGTTTGGGAACCACTGCGTTAGAAGGTGACTAGTGAACTACAAACTTCATTAGCAGTCCATTAAGTCCATTAAGTAAGAATGTATATCCATTAGCCAAATCAGATGATGGTTACTAGTAATATTCTTGACAGTGAGAGTAATTAAGGCGTTAAACAAATTCCAAATAAAATGCCCTCCCGTTGATCTTGCTGTACTGGAGGCAGATTGGTACTTTTCAGGATAAATATGTCCTTTGGGAAACCAACATTAACATTAACCCCTTTTTTGGACCACCATGATCAGTATGATTCCCAGCCATCAGTCTGTTTCTGATTCACTTCACCACACCATCTGGTCTGGTTACATTAAACACAGACAAAATGAAACATTAACAGACTTATCATTTCAGTGTCTTGTTTTCTGTGTCTCAACTCATTTGAGGGCCTTTTAATTAAGCCTCTGATTATGGACAAACAGGACTAAACACTTTTTGCTCTTTTATCTTATGACTGACTCATAACTTACGCCTCTATGACACAGGAGTTGTTCATAACATCTAGACAGCATTACGGAGGTTTTGCCTCTCGTGTCTCCTACATGGATTTCCTTCTTTTGTCCTGGTCTTTTTCCTTGTCTGTTTTGAAAACATTTTGTTTATGCTTAAACTGACATATTTCTTACCCACAAAGTTATAGTGCACATTTCAGTACATTTGGAGTAAGGTTGGTGACCAAAACAGTAATACTGCGTGCCATAAAACCAAACACATCAGTTGAAAGATGCTACAATGTTTTGTAGATCAGAGGGAAACCACAGAGGGGTCAGACTGACACAGGTCAGACATGATGCCAAACTGATCATAACAAGCTTATCATTCCTGGAAGTTTGGTGGCAGCGACATGAGATCATCATCCCCATGAAGACGTAATGGTTACCACACCCACAAGGCACGAGCCAACACCTGGTGTATACATGTGTCTATTTGTCCATCTACGTCTGTGTGTGAGCTTCAACAGACTTTGATCACAAAGTAAAAGGTAAAAACAGTCATTACCGACGTAAACACTTAACGGTTTCCTCACCCTCCCCATCTGTGAGTAATACCTTGGTGGAAAAGCTCATTGTCGGTCTTTACTCAAGTCAGTCTGACTGTCAGTCAGTACCTCCTTCCAAGGTAGAAACAGCTCGCCCTGTTTTCCCTTCCCATGACCTGTTACTCTTTCTCCTTGCACCTCCTGCCTATCTTTATCACTCGCCTTCTCTCTCTCTATCTTTTTCTTTCCATGTCTTATCACTTCTTTCCCCTCTTACCCTGCCCCTGATCTGATTACTCCGATTTCCTTTCACCCCATACTACCCGTCAGTACCTCCTTCAGCTGACAAACACGGAGGTGAATCGCTCCTTCCTTCCCTCACACCTTCTCCTGTCAGTCAGTCCCTCCTTCTCCAGACAAAAGCAAAGAGGTACAATGGTGACTAATCTGTTGAGTAAACACATCTTTCTCTAAATACAACCTGCTTCTTTCTTTTCCCCTAAATGTGCTTCCCAAACCTCTTGTCTCCCCACCCACTTTGTTCCTGAACATTTGCTGACCTGTGTCATCCTCTTTGGGCCTCTCTCACCTGTTTGTTGTCCCTCTGATTTTATCTCTTCCTTTCTTCTCTACCCTGAGGTTTTCTACTTATGTGATCAAGTGTTCTTTTTAACCCAATTTCAGCGTTTTATTTCTCCCTAATTTACACATATTTGCTTGCACTGTCACCACTGTCTTGCTTTTTTGTTCCATTTACTTAATTTCAGTATTTTGGAATCCCTCACACTTTCAATGTCCCTGTTTTCTTCCTTTTATTTTCCTCACCCCTGTCTCCCCCTGTCTGATTCGTCCGTTCCCTCCGTCTGACATCCCAGCAGATGAAAGGCTGCTCGGTGTAAATACAAGGTCAGCCCCATTACACTCCACTGTCATTACCTCCACCTCAGCTTCCGCTGCCACCGCATTGCACAGCCTGTCATTAGTCAGCTAGCCTGCTAGCACTGGGTTAGCTGTTATTAATCATTTCCACCTTCACCTTGTGTTAGACGTATCAGAAAGACAATCTGAGTTGCATATGAACAAGCCAATGGAAAGTTCAAGATGTAGTTTGCAGATAGACCACAAATTAAGCCTTGCAAAAATGTTTTGATTTTAGTCCTGTTTGTTTTTAGCAGATTTTAGCCATGCTAGAGGGGTGGCTCAGACTGAATAATTATCTAAATAATAATTATTGACATTAAAGTTTTATGAAAATATTTGTGGTCCTCAGTGAATAACTCAAACACCACGACACCATGAGGCTAACACTTAGGTTTTTAGTGAAATGTCTTGGAAATTATTGGATTGTTAACTGGGAAATTTGGAGATACCCTTACTTCACACTCAGTGCCATTATCAGGTGAACATATTAATTGTCCATTAGTTGATAATAGTACATTAGTTGATGACTAAATTCTTGCAACTAATGACATTCCCACCAGACTCAACTGTATTCTGTGTTGAGTGCTAAGTAGCACATGTTAGCATGCTAACACATTAAACTAAGATGGTTAATATGGTAAACATTGGACGCTGTTGGGAGAAGTTTGCCTTCAAGGCTTCCTGCTTCAGTTTTCAGCTTGCGGTAGGGAAAAAAACCCTCAGGTATAGGAAAGCATCATGGTTTGGGTTAAAATATGCTCTTTCAAAAAGTTAACCATGAGACCAAGGCTTCTTGGCAGGAAGGCTTCAAGGCAAACTTATCCCATGTGCACAATAGAAGTGTTAAACATCAGCATGTTAGTATTGTCATTGTGCTGCAATGTTAGTACAGTGACATTTAGCAATTAGTGCCAAAGCACGGTAATGTCTACGCACAGCCTCACAGAGCTGCTAACATGAATCTATATGCTTAATCTTGTTTTTCCATTAATTATTTCCAAAATTACTTGCATGTGTGATAATAAACACTTAGGATCTCTAATCTCAGAAGTAGTAGAACTTTTATATTATATATATAATTTTAAAATATTTTTTCCCTAAATTAATATATACTAAATATGCAAAAAAAACTACTGTACTCAAATTAATCATATATTCCACAATTCGGTATAAGGGTCTGGCGTTATAATGACCAGGGTTTTTTTGTATGTGCTCTAAAGTCAGCCTTTGTGTCATTTTATACCAGTGACATTAAATATTTTGTGGAGTAAACTGAGAATGATCTAACACCAGAGCTACAACACTAACCACAACACGGCACAGATAACAAGACACAGATGCACATACAAAAGCAGAATGACAGGACCAAATGACAGAAGGCAGATAAGAAACAGAAGGGGTTATTAGAAAATGAACATTAATCAATAACTAATGGTTCAATACTGTGACTACACTAAAACAAGGTACATTTCTTTAGTAAAAACAAATATGATGAAAAGTGACCTTGTTATATTTGTTCATCTCTGAATGAGTAACTGACACAATGAAATGGGTTAGGATGGAAAGAAACTTTGTGGTGGAAGCTTGGATTTTTTTTCCATGCAAATTTATAAAGTTCCGATAAAGAAAAAAAAAGTTTTATCACAAATTTCTCTCAATATTAGGAAAGATCAATGCGATGGACATATTGTGTTTCATATAAGGAAGCCCATCCAAACAGGGAATAGATTGACCATAGTTTCTATACTGAGAGACTGCAAGTAATCATACTTGATGTGGTAAGGGACTGTTAAAAAAGAGACTGAGATGGGAAAAGAAAAGAGGGCAAGAGGGATGCTGGGAAAGTTTGTTTGAAGTAACATTTAGAAGAGACAGAAAGAAAGATGACAGTTAAGATAAAAAACATTGTCAGTATAAAGCCAAACCAGAATGAAGAATTAGGATGAACATTTTTTTTTTACATTCAGCCCATATTGATTTTTAAAAAATTGTTTCTTACAAAATGTTAGTTTATAATATGAACAGTGATGCATGATTAGGCCTAATTGCTCTGAAAGTCAGAGATTAAGGCCTTCCATGCTCATATGTCATGAAATGCTTTTATTTTGTATGGTTTATTTTATTTTGCAACATTCCTGGTCTCATTCTGGCCAAGCTTGATGCAGCTACATTACTCTGAGTCTGTGGGGATGGTTGGAGGATCTACATTAATTGGAGGGACCTGAAGAGGAAGAGTGAAGGATGAAGAATGGAGGAATAAAGAGACAGAGGACAGTTGGGTCAGTGTACCTCTGCCAGGTCTGAAAAGAGGACTTGACTGGCACTTCGCCTCAGAACGTCCCAGTAACTCCGCGCCACAAACTCCTGACTGTCTTTTTTTAGCACCTGTAAGAGTGGTCAAGCAGGGCCAGGGTCAGTTCACCTCAACCACTTTAGGAAGTAAACTCTAGCTTCCACTTTTTACTGTATTAGTTCTTAATATACATAAACAGATTGAGGAAGAAGTTGTTTTTTTCTTAAAATCAAAATTATTTTCATATACAGAAATATTAATATCCAGGCATATCCATTAACAGTATAACATATAGTACCATTCACAGGTGAAAAAGGTTTCTTTATAATAACTCTGAATACATTAGGCACTCACTGATCTACCAAATGTGAGAACCTCCATCCATTCTGCTAAGCCAAGAAGAGCAGAACAAATAGTGAACACTGATGAAACTGGATAATACAAGTGGGCAAAAGAGACAGACAGCTAAAATGTCTGAAATTTGTGTTCTGTCAACAAAGGAAACTGCAGTACTAACATGCATTTGCAATGTTCTATTCAATTTTGATTTGACACCATTCTCTCTTGTAATTAGGAGGCATAAAAATATGTTCAAAAAGGACACTGATGGGGGGAGAAAGACATTAAGATATTTGTGATAAACAGCAGCCATGTCCAAGCTCTGCAGTTGCTAAAATCCTGATTTTTAATGATAACCTCGATGGTGTCTGACAAAATCACCATACACATAAGTTAAAGACAGCAGCTGTGCTATTGCTTCAGCTTTATTAAGTTATAAATTGATCACACACAGACATTTATATGCTTATTCACATCTACTGTATGTCAGGTTCCATATAGTCAACTGAATGAGATGCATTGCACCGACTGACTTTGAAAGAGCAACAGCTAACTGGGAACCTCCGACACTCAGTCGGCCCACCAATGATGTAACTTTGTCCGTCAGTCAGTCAGTTATTCAGAGATAGACAGGTCGTATAGGTCTGGCCTCGCTGTTGCCG
Source organism: Psettodes erumei (assembly GCA_016785225.1). Classification (NCBI taxonomy): domain Eukaryota; kingdom Metazoa; phylum Chordata; class Actinopteri; order Pleuronectiformes; family Psettodidae; genus Psettodes; species Psettodes erumei. The sequence continues at coordinate 1,661,348 of JAFBJZ010000871.1, read as the reverse complement.
TCCAGTCAAACAGAAAGCCAGCCACTGAGCTGAGCTCCTGACCACCCACCCCGTTCTTCTCCCCAGGGAGTATGCAGCAGCAGCCATTTTAACACGACCCTGCACCACTCTTAACTTCACAATGACAATGCAGCTATCCATCACAACGCTGACAGGGCAGGGAGTGTCCGGGTGTGTGTGTAAAAGACATAAAGACATAAGGACAGAGAAAGAAGGAAAGCTCATAGTCCATACAGAGACTAGTGGCTGGTAGTCTACAGTTAGTGGACAGTATATACTACTCTATGTGCTCATCAGAATGTGCAATGCTTTTTTTCTTTGATTGAAATTTAAGACTTTTGTAACCTAAATGTAATCTAATCTAATCTCTTCAATAAAAGTCTCTTCTTTTTGTACTAACAACACCACCTTAAGCAGGAATATACATACACACACACACACACAAACAAACACAAACTCAAAAACACATCCACACAAGCTGCCAAACAAATGGCAGTTGTCCTGAAATGGTCTAAAATGGCCAGTGTCTGATTGTGTTTACAGCTTTAGACTGTCTCAACTCATTCTAAATCACATCACTCTCTTTTTGTAAGAGTCCATCTCTCCTGACCCCTTAAACCTATTACTCCCTCTCTGTCATCCCTCTCTCCATTCATCTCACCATGTGCCATCGTCCCTCGATCGATCACTGATCAGCTGACCTGACAGATGGACACCCTGTCTTGGATTTTTCTCTGTTGCTCTCTCCATTGCTCTTTCCATCCATCCAGCCTTTTAAGGGTTAATGCTCTTTCAAAGACCAGGTCAGAACACAAAATGCAGGTGACAGGGGCATTAAATAGTCCTCTAAATATCCAAGTGTAATTGTCATCTACACCTACATACGCTACCAGAGTCTTCTGAAGAAAAATCAGAAAAATCAAGGTACATATTTTTCAAAATTTTGAGAATTTGAGATGTTGTTCCCTAAATTATTGTCTATGACTGCTTCACCTGTTTTCACCACTGTGTTTACATTCCCCCATCATGGTTTGTTTATGGGCATAAAATTGTTAAGTACACAGGCTTTTTCGTGAAAATGAAAACCTATAGCTTGTAGTGAACCCAGCTGGCAGAAACACCTGTTTATGTGTAAATCTGTTCACCCCTCCATCCATTTCTTTCACATCTGAAGAAAACAGAAAGAAGACTGAGGGATTATGGTTTTGTATACATACACTGCTCATGGGGGCAACCTGATATCCATAGAGCTGCATACTCTAACACACAGAGAGAGACATGAGGAAGAGAAAGAGAAGGACAGAGCATGCAGTCAGGGAGGTGGGAGGAGGAGAGAGGAGGAGGAAAGAAGGTAAAAGACATGTTAGTACATGCATGGAAAGAGACTGTGGATACACTACAGAGAGATGTGTCATTTTCAACACATCTGTGATTACATTTTAGAACAACACATATGCTGAATTACAACACTGCACTGCACTTGTCATCATCATAATTGTCAAACTATGTAGCGGGGACGCTAACTTTTGTCTCCTTTTTGGTCTCTTCATTAATGGTAGCTGCCAAAATGTAGGTAGCCATGCATTTCAGACAAAAGCTATTCTTCACTGGCTTTTATTGATGCCAGTTATAATAATGAAATGAATAAAGAAAACATACAGTGTGGTAAAGCAAGTGCTGTTCCTAAATGCCAATCAGAATTGCTCAGTTCAGTGCTGAGAAAGACACATCTTTTGAGAGTGTATCCAACATAACATGTACACAGTGGGGTTAACAGTCACAGTTAAAACAGAGGAACCACACTGTCGAAAACAGGTTCTATAAGGCAGCATGCAATCAAACATGGTTACATGAAGGGCTTAGCGAACTCTAATATCTGCAAATATGCAGATGACACTTTAATGATGAAATGTCATTTTCAATACATCCACGTGACAGTTTGACACAGCACTCAGCTTCACCTTCAGCAAACGTAAAGGTGCTGTAATTTTCTCTACAGCCGAACGTGGTTATGCTCATGAGACGTTTATGTCATCAAGACGAGAGGTTATGATATGCTCTGTGACCAGAGCTACTTCTCCAGGGCAGACTGAGCGCTACAGGGATTCGTGATCTGAATGTGATGAAATGGGCCACCCCGGACCAGCTGTGGCTGGTCAGCATGCGAACTCTACTAGAAGCAAAGATATAGAAGAGATAGAAATAGAAGCAAAAAAGAATTAATGATGTGGCTTTCCGATGCTGGAGACAGCTCTCGGCGAGATGCCGACCTCGCAATATTTCTTTTAGACTGGTAAGTTAAAGTAGTTGTTAATGCTAACATTGGCTATATTTTACTTAAGTATAGCTCTAACTACATCAAAATACTTTACACAAACTTAAAATTTACACAAACAGGGAGTAAAAGTTAGGTAATTTAACCAAATTAAAGCAGCAAGTCTCTTTAAAGTTTTTCATGGATGTATTAAAATGTCATTTTGAGAGGCAAGTAGCTTTAGAGTAATGTTTAGTTTTTACTGTTAAATTAACAGGAAATTTTGGATTTTTTGCATTTTGCATTTTCAAGTTTACCACACTGATGATAGTAGCTTTACTAAAGTCCTCACCGGCTTACAATCATTGTCGTTTCACTGTTGGTAGCACAAAGGGTAATTAGCGAAAGAAATGCATTTTACATCCAAATGTATCCATCCACTCACACACACACACACGCTTGTCCTCTGTTACCAACTTTCTTACCAACTGTGCTGACTTTTCAGCATCTCCCTTCCTCCCTTTCTTCTCATTTTTCTTCCGGAAGATCTCCTGAAGCTGTAATGAGAGAAAGAGTCGGGATCTCACAATTCAAAGCCAGATCTAAAGCTCCGTTTGAAGTTTAAATGCTCATATATTTGAACATTCACTGAGTTCACAAGGTCATTCACTCGTTCAGGCTGGTCCGTGATTGGTGGCGTTGTGACATGATGACTAAGAGAGAGTTGGCTTTCTGGTCTGGCTTTGGAAGTGACTTATGTTCACAGATATTAAAGGATAAATATCAATGATAAATCACGTATGGCAGGAAAGTGCAGCTGCACCACAATCAGTATTAGGTGAGTGGTTATTGATTTGTACTTTACTTTCACTTTAACAGCCCAGCAAAGTATATTATATTATATTATTATTAGTCCTATTATATTATATTTTCCACGCTGAATTGATCTCTATATTTAACAATGAAATTAGTTACTTATAGCATAAAACCCAAAGAAATTGATTATGAAGGGGATATGCCTCTGAGAACATTTTAAGAGGTGTGATCAGAGCAGACAACAACTGTGTCTGATGTTGTTCATTTGGGATTTACTTAAGTCAAATATTCCCTTCATTAGATCACATTAGGTCACTTGCTGGCAAAGTCTAAATTCATGACAGCAGAAAAAATCAGAGCCTATTGCTGAACTCTCAATGTGGGAATTCTTTTTTGTTCCCACATCTGCTGGCTCCCACAGGATTTTTCCACCATTACCACCCTCTCCTGCAGATGCACCATCCAACTACAAACACCAGAGATTCAGAGATCACTTCCCTCCTGCAGCAGTGTTTTTGATTAAGAATATATCCATCCCCTCCCACAGGGAAAGTATGACATGTGAATTTTCTGATCTAAAGAAATGCTATTGCAGATTGGAAGCTCAGCTGTTTAATAAGCCACTTGTATGAGATATGAACCAAAAATTCAATAATACCTTAAACTAAAAAAACTAAACTACACCTTAAGGAAGCAGGAATAAACTTGTATCTCTCCTTCCCATTCATTACTGTTATTTCCCATAGAAACATGTTCAAAACCAGATGCTGGAATGTCAAACATCAGAGTAGCAGTGTTAGTCTTTATAGGGCAAATAAAGACTGGAGAGAGCCATTTATCACATTACTATTACATAATGGACCATGTGAACAGTCAGAAAAAAAGGTCGAAAGAATGCACAAGCGTGCCAGTGAGAAAAAGTAAACTAACACAAAATTTTATCTGGTATCATATTTGGATGGTTATGTATTTACATGCAAAGTCAATGTATTATGTATTTGCATGCATAGTTAAGGACAAAAATGACTACCCCTCATATTTCCAAGTTTCAAATGTAATGGTGAGTACAACAACTGTGTCTGATGTAAATGCAAATGTGTGTCAAGTCCTGTGGGATCTCAGTTCTCAAAACTGTATTTTTCAGAGAAACTCACATGAATGTAAATTTCAAGTGGAGGCTTATATCATAGATCTACATTATGTAAGCGGTGACATTTACTTCAAATGGATTATTATTGTAAGACCTACAAAACACTTTTCTGTTGTAATGGGAATAAAAAGTGATGCCATTTCAGCTGAAGATAGATTTTCTCTTGGAATGAGCGACTCACCACCAAGAACTCCCTCTTGTCCACCATCTGGTTGCCGTCTGCATCAAACATATTGAAAGCAATCTTGAAGCCAGCATGGGGTTCTGGATAACAGAGAGGAGAGCACACAGGGTGAGCATGTGCATGTGCATGTGTGTGTGTGTGTGTGTGTGTGTTTGTGTTAAAGGCAATTTTAAATCCAGAACAGCATGGGAAGAAGTGGCATATATGGTAGACAGGAGGCAGATAAATCTACAGTATATGGACTGTGAACTCAACAGTTAGTTTCTTCTCCTGTGAATTTCAATTCCATTTAATTCAATCATCAGAGAGCAATGATACTAACCCCTGCCAGTTTCCTGATTAATGTGGTCATGATTAATGGCCACCTTCTCATCTTATGTGGACACATACTGAGCTAGAGTAGATGCAAAAAAAAACATCTGTCTCTTGAAGGAAATGTTCCTGGATTTTTTTACTTTATTCACCTAAAGAAAACATTGACAGTACGGTTTCTAGACCATAAACAGGAGAGAAAAAGAATTTAAATCCTGATCTGGAGGGGAAGAAGAAGACAAATACACTTGCCTGATGAGTGGGGCAGTTTTTTAGAATAACAAGCCCCACATTCCTGCCTACGTTTAATTTATGAAAGGTTGTAAGTAAAATTTTTTCTCTTTCTTTTCCCCTTTTATCTCAGTGTCTCTCTTAATTTCTGTCTTACCCCGAGGGGAAGGGGAAAACCACCAGATTTGTGTCATAATTGCGTCTTGTTAAGTTCAGGGTGGGCCTGCGTTTAATTCCTATCATGTTCTCCTGAAATGAGAGGAGCCCGCCGCTAAAAGAGAGTGAGAGAAAGACAATAAAAAAGTGGAGCATGAAGTTCAGCGAAAGGACTGACTCACTTGTCAGGATGCAGAGCAGGAACAGGTACTCCGTGTATGAAATGATGCCTAGTAACGAGACCAAGACAGAGAGAGTTAAAGAAGAGGTCACATTCAACACACACACAATGTTTACAGATGTTCAAAGACCGAGGGCCTCCTGACACACACTCACACACTAACACACATAATCCTGCCTTTCATGAAGATAGCATCTTTAAATGTGTCCTCTCAAGGCTGAACTGCCAGCAGCCATTTGGCCACACACCATTTCTTTTTCTACACCCCGAGTGTCCAAAGTAAAGGCACTGGCTGGTAGTGGTGTGAGCATGTGTATGTGTCTGTGTTTGGATAAGCAAGTGAAAAATGTTTTAGGAGGTGATCCTTCCTTGCCTCAGGCCCATTTAGGAATCTCTATAGCTCCATCTCATCTCTCGCCCTCTATTTCGCTTTCTGTCTGATCGTACAGATAGTTCAGGGTGACTTGGTTGAGTGTTACGGGAGACTGCTTTCCTCTTCATGAAAGGAAGGATCATGGATCGTGTGTTAGTCTGTGTGTGTGTGTGTGTGTGTGTGTGTGTGTGGTGAACATGACACTAGCTAGAAGCACTTTGAGCTCGGTGTTTTCCTGATGCTTGACTGCTTTGTGCAGAGGAGCTGGATTGGAACTGACTTCTCTCTTCTCTGTGTAGCCTGAGCTGTGCAAAGAGATACACTCTGAAACTACTCAAGTTTCTGCAATATACATTCTGCATGTTTACACTATCATAATCCCAGGGATGTACTATTGATATACAACCGATTTATCACAAAAAGGTCAGTTAATTTCTTCTTGTCGTGAGGTAAACGCTTATCAGTGCATAAACTAAAATAATACTGTTGGACTGTTGATGTATGATTTTGAATGCTAAATTAGCAGCTGCTCACTGCTACTTGCATCAGCAACTTCATCACACTTGTGTCATGCAGAGCATACAGTAACACAGTATGCCAGTATGGATTTGGAGCCACCAACATATGGGACCTTGGGTCACAGATAAAACATGAGCTCATTACATTGTGTAAGATGTGTTTATGCAACAACCGATGTGACAGCTGACAACATGGATTTACATTTACATGCACATGTCTGTCACATACCCAGCACGCTACCCTAAAATCGTCCCAGCACTGAAAGCTAAGCAGTAATCTAACTGTGGCAGTTACTGTGTAAAACACTGACAACCAATACTGACATACTGTGCAGCCCACAACACACAGAAACACACACACATGCACACAGTCAACAGTGTTCAGTGTAACACTACGCATTCCTCTGTCTGACACACAGCTATGTCATTCTCAGAAATCCAAAGCCATTCCAAGGGTTTTAACTGTTCTCGCGCTTGTGGCATGAATAGGAGAGCATGTTTGGACATCAGCACACGCGCACACACACACACACACACACACACACACACACACACACATACACTCACAGCTCTTCACACATCCTATACGCCAGACAAGATTATAAGAAAGCTGAGCTGAGTAAATGTGTGAATGAACAGATCAGTGGTTTAGAAGTAATAATAACAAATAAGTATACATGGAGCTATTGCTGAATGCTGACTGTGTGTGTGTGTGTGTGGTCCTGGCAATAAGCCACCAGCAATTATAATAGACATGCACTGAAATAACTACATTTTTTTCTCTAACCATGACAGATATGGATAAGGACTTAGGTTTACAAACTTTCTCTTTTTCCTCTTTTCTTTCTGTTTTCTTTTATATCGTCATTCCTATACACATCCTCATTTCCCCAACATTCCCCCATTCCTTTTTACCTTTCTCCATTACTCCTCACAGCTCATTCTTTTCCTTGTATCTTTCTCCTTCTTAACAAATGTTTTCCTTCATTTTCTCACTGTTTTTCACCTGTTCTCCATTGCTCTGATTTAAAGAGAGGATGAATTCTCCTGCAGTCCCTGAAGTATAAAAGTAACACACACTCACAAACAGTTACAACATGTGTGATTGTCTCTACAGGGACTCACTCCCAGACTGTTTGATTCCTGTTACACACTCCTGAAAGAAATGCTTTAATTAGGGGGAGCTTCTCTCTCTCTCTCTCTCTTTCTCTCGTCGGTGCTGTATTATTTGTTCTGTATCCATATGCAATGAACAGAGAAGAGAGGTTTATTTTTAGTTCTTTCAGCAGGTTGTTTGGCTGTAAGAAGGGACAGTATGGCTCCAACCCCGGATTAGAGCCACCTACAGTGACACACACACACAGGCTCACCAGCACTCTTTAGTCACACATCAGCAGGTAAGCAAATGGTACGCATACATATGTGCACCGAAAAGCTGCAAAATGTATGACTCCCTCACTCCTCACATCGACAGAAAATTTAAACTGCTCATAAATTGCTAGGGATGTAGTAATTTTATTTTTCTAAAGCAACTTAAACTATAATGGTGAAAACCTAATACACTGACATTCACTCACCTTGTTATTATCTGACTGCTACTTATTTACACTGATAACAATTAAAACAGTGTTTAAGAGTCTTCATATGTGTGTGTGTATTTGTGAGCAGTCGTAGAGAGAGTGCAAAGGTGCTCAAGGTGCCTTTGCTAATGTTTTTCTTGTGCGTGCGCGTGCCTGCGTGCGTATTTTCTCCGACCTCGTTCCCTCAGGTTGCGGAACAGTTTCGAGGATCCTCTCCATACTGGGGGAGTTTCTGACAGGATCTTCTCCAGCTCCTGACACACACACACACACACACACAAAACAAACACACATTGAAAAGCAAATATAGTGCAAAAACACAAACCTTCATCTTTACCTTGAAACAGGGAAAGAGAAAGAGAGGGAAGCATGCCCATTGACAAGAGGAAGGGACATGCTACAAACTATCCATCTTGACATGTTGTTTACTATAAAAATATCATTTTTGTACAGTGAAGTGGAAAAAAATGCTAATGTCGTTATTGCTTGTTTCCATATTTTCAACTGCTGTAAGATTTATGTCAAAAAAAGTAAAATTGCATTGAAACTACAATGTATCACGTTATATGTGAAGTACCATCAAGACTGGTTTTAAGAGAGACGAAAATGAGACAGATGAAAGACAGAGAGGTACAAAGAACATCCATTTCATATTATTTGAACACATCTGGTGTGCTACTGATAATTCAGAATACATTCTATTTGTAAAATTAAAAATATGATGTTAAGTCTACAGATGAAGCAGAAAAATGAGTGGACAACAAACTGAAGGCACTTATCCTTCCGACAGTACTGTCTTTGTTGATCACTGTTTGTGCTGGTGGCAGCTGCTTCTTGTTTTGTTCGCTAAGGCCTGCCACAGCATACAGGGTTAAATTAAACTGTTCAGTCATCTCACTTGTTTTCCCTCACACATATTCACATATTGATCTAAACTACATGCACAGATGCTAAATGTAGGACGGTGCGGTGAGAAAGGCTTCAACAATCACGGCAAAATCTGGATTGAAATGTCAGCCTGCAACAGATGTTACATGCAACAGATGCCTGCAACATGGAGGAGCAGAAGAAAGAAGCATTAAAGTGAGTGTGTCTCCCACCTGTTTGGTCAGGGACCTCCAAGGCTTCTTGTCTGCCAGGGAAGGAGACAAAAGAGGAGAGAAGAAGAAGGGTAAGAGGAGAAGAGAGTTTGGGTGGGCTCGGTCAGATAGCATCTGTATGATCTAGAAATGGGTCTTAATGTGCTGGGTACAGTCACAACACACACACATAACAACACACACACACTCACTATATATACACTGTCATCATCACAGGCCCATTTGTACTGTCTAAAGTGCCCCATGCTTGTCTTTGTAGTATGTGGAATGTCCCCGTAAAAGCACATACTACTTTTGCTCTGTTTTATACAATAAAGTTCATCTAATTCAACTTCAAAGGGGGCATTAGAGGATGTCGGCTGCTGAGAGGGTATGTGCGGTTGTATCGTGTGTCAGTGAGCCACGGAAGATGTAAACACACACATACAGGTGCACAGTTTGCACGCAATACAATCCCATGCCTGCTGCAGAAAGGAATGGTAGCTTTTTTGGATGGGTGTTTGTGATAACCTCAACCTCTCAGGACATTTTTAACCAGTTGGGTGAGTGCATACTTCTATCTTGGTGAGGACCAGTTTGAGTTACAGACCTTACGGTACGAGGACAATTTGGGAAAGTGAGGGCATATTCAAAGGGCTGTTTGAGGTTTAGGACTTGGTTTTAAGGTTCAGGTTAGGGTAAGTGTAAGGGTTAGGATCAGGGGTTCGGGAATGCACTATGTCAGACTGTCCTCACACAGATAGAAGTACCAGCGTCTGTGTGTTTGTGTATGTGTGTGTGTGTCTGACTAACATTAACCTCAGACTAAACAATAGCCGTAAAGCCATCTGCTTTGAGGCTGGCTGGCTAGGACTAATCTGTAACGACTGGCAGCAGGCTGACAGAAACAGCAAAGATCTGTTTAAACCCAGGATTTTTTAGGGCTTTAAAACTTGGTTTCAGTCAAAAAAGAATCTATTTTACACTTGGCACTGACACCCATATTGGGAAATCAAATTCAGATCAGAGATGGTGATCAACAAATGAGCTATCAAATGCACATAGATTCATATTATAAAAAATTAAATAAACATAGCTAAACTATAATATTTGGTGAGCAACATGGATATTTTATGATTGTGAAATAGCAGGATGAGGTCTGCACTCTCAGGTAAAGAGAGATGTAATGCATGATGCTGCAACAAAAAGCTGTACAGGCAAGATATAGGCCATATGTTGAATTTAAATGGTTTGAAGAATTGATGCAATTTTTAAAAAACTTTTTAACTCTAATTTATCTTTGCACATTGTCTTACTGAAATTATTTGGGGCAGAGAAAGCGTGTTCCCTGCCCTACACTGTATATACACAGCAACAGTAATGTACCCTACTGACCCAGGTCTGAATACAAAGGCCTTTAATTTTAGTATTGTTCTGTTTCAGGCCAAGAATTGTGAACGCAAGAGTGAAAGATGATTTGTGATACATACTTCTCGGTTCGCTCATGGTGACCGACTCGATGAAGTTCTGCGGAGTCATGTACAGCTGCCCCTCATACTCGACGGAGCTGAACATGCGGAAGCGGTGCTCATGGGACGACATGTGCACGTCTCCGTCTTCAAAGTCAAACGGACGTGCCTGCAGAAAACAGTATATGAGCAAGAGTCACAGCAATCATATTACCGCATTCTGTTTTTTGCAGTATTCTAACACTGAAGATGAAGATGCACATTTAGTAATTTGAAAAGTGTGACTTCCCCAACTTTGAACTCTGTGCCACTTGTGCAGACAGTACAACTTTAACTGTATGTGCCGCTTCACTGCTTTTGAACCTCGACAATGAGGAGATCCATCTATTCTTGGCATCCACTCTCTCCATTTAGCTCTCTAAGATTATAAATAAAAGTCAGCACCTCTGGCGCAGTGCAACAAAAGAAGAGGGGCCCACGCGCACACACACACACACACACACACACACACAAATACTTTGTCACTACTTTCTACTTGATTAGCATCTCTCACTCTATGAGGAGTCAGGGCTTCAACTTGATTAGCTGCAGTGTTGAGAGCTGCTACGCCAACAGATTGTGCCGCATGAGGCTGTGCAATTAGCAGAGAGGTTTCCAAATTTAAACCTGTTTGGCCGTGGGGCCCAGCACGCTGAGGTTCCTTCTCAGCTCAGACAACATGCTAATGAGCACGCAGATTCATTCATAAAGCTTTGATGCTGCCTTCACCGTGGGGGCTTTTGAAGGCATGAATAGGAGATGAGTGTTAGGCTTCATAGGAATGCACTGGAATGAAGTGTAAGAGCACAGACACCCATGACTTTGACTCTCACTAATGAATGAAGTTTAGAAAGTTCTGCAAAGGCAGCTAGGTTCACATGCCATGCTGCACAACATGATGGAAAAAAGTAATGTAATCTCCTTGGAAAACACATAGTTGAATGTGGTACACTGTGTTCTTGTGAAGTTTGAAAGTCATCTAGCCACAACTAAATATGCGCTTGTCGCCTAGTCTTGTTCTCCTGGCTGCACAGCAGATGCTCCAGGTGTTTCCCCCCCTCAGGCAACCCAGTATTCTGTATTCACAGCTGCGTCTCTTCAGTCCACACTGTCCTCCCAACTCTAACCCTCCTGTGTCCTGACATCAAGTGTCATAATATTACCCCTGCAGATATCCACCAATCTGAGGTGACAATTGCTAACACTGTTCATTGTTTCCTTTTCTTGTTTTGCGAGGCATGATACAGATTCAGATAGGAAGTAGTAGTTTTCTCTGGTCAGTCTGAAGCTGCCCTCTTGAAAGGACATTCCACCAGTTCTAATCATTAAACATCATTTACAGGTGTTGGAGAGTACTACTGCATATGTGAAGAAACACTGTGTAGAGCCTTTTGTGGCTCCAGAGGTAGCTGCACAAACATCTGATACAATGCCTCAGGCTCTGGCTACCTCTCACCCATTCTGTTGCCCCAGCAGGCAGCTCTGCTATCACTGGCAGTTTGGAAGATCCAGTCATTATGCTTCACATTATTGGTTGTCAGCCATTTTTAGGTTTAGATTGATTTATGACCTTCCAGTAAGCCACAATCAACTGTCCAATGAAGGATGAAATGCCAGAAGATACGCTTAAAAAACAACAGTGCATATGTGCTGCTACTATGTGTATGTTTATTTTTTATTATGTACAGTATACTTACCATCCTTGGTGCATAATTTTTCAAGGTTTTTTAAGTCTCTATCTTAGCTCATTTCCAAGTTTTAGCTTGACTGTGTTCATTTAGGAAATATTAGCGGTGTCATAATTTCAATTTCAAATCAGAAATTGATTGAAATGACCTATTCACACACACCACTGTGTACTTCTTCATGTCCATCATGTGTACGAGAAAAAAAGACTTCAAAGTTGACACTGCAAGTAGCATTAGCAAGTAGCAACAAGCTACTAGTTACCTGGAGCTGCACCTTTGAGACATGAGGTCACTGCTTTTGCTCTCTCTGACCTGGTGTAAACAAATACCCAGTATTATATATAATACCCAGAACATCATATACAGTATATCGATATTTTCACAAGTTATCTGCTGCTGTGTAATGCCTCTGCGATCTTTGCGGTCTTTATGATGTAAATGTGCTCTGAAAAAGATGACTGAAATCTTTTTGGGATATTCTGTTGTCTGTGGCTTGAGTCATTTATAAACCACTGGTGGATTTTCAGGTAATTTCAGCTGCTTATCAGTTCAGTGGGTTTATGCTCTGCAACCATAAAGATGGTGGATATTAGTAATGTTACGTCGCTAATAACTATTAAATATGATGCATCTCTTTACTTGGAGTAGCACAAAAAAGACAAACAGGTACATTAAAAGCAGTGGATGGTAGTTAGAAGTGGTCCAAGTATTGATTTGTGATAGGATTCGTGTCATTTAGCCTCTAACTGAGGAATGATTCTTTACTTGTTGTCGTTTCAGCACCGGCTCAAGCGGAGAGCGCCTTTCCTGCCTCTGCGCGCGCACATCGTCCTGCAGCCAAACAGTGAGCGAACCGTTTCCACAGGGCGTGCTGGGAATGAATGACACAGTCTGTCCGCGCGAGAGGAAAACATGTAAACTGCCAAAGACAACACGGCGACGGAAAATAAGTAGGGCCCGTCTCACTGGGCCTGTGAGTCTAATCTCGGTGGAAGCTGAGGAAACACTCGGCGCTCTCTGCCCTTTCTCTCGGTTTTCTCGGACCTCCACACCGAGGCCCTTGTGTCAACACTGAGGACAACTCTTTTTTTTCTGCCAGCCGACTCGCATCGTGTCCCTCCGGCCCTGCAGCTTTCGCGTTGTCGTTACTTAAGCTTCAACCCCGGCTTCAGCCATCCTCCTACCTTCTCCTTGGCTTCGACAGTCGGGATGGACGGCAGCAGTAAATCGTTGATGCTGCGTCTCCCCATCCTCTTCCTGCCTCTGTCGCTCGCCGTTTCGTTGTAGAAGTAAAGTGCCACGGCGCCCCCGGTCGCAAGACACATCCCGACTGCGAGACACCTCCGTGCCCGCCCAGCGCTGGCCGTCTGACCGCCGACGAGCTCGTTTCTCGACGCCGAGCGGAGGTTTAGCTTGCCCACCATCGCTGCCACTCTGCGGAAGGCGGCCATCGCTGTTGTTGCTGCTGCTGCCGCAGCTGCGCCGCTGTGTTTGTTAACTTTGAGGGCAGTGCAAAACTATCGCGTTTCCCCGCTTTCATCGCGAGATGTACGGCCGCCCTGCTAATGCTGAGGCTGCGGGCAAAGTCCCGCACGCAGGGTAGTGGATTTGATGCTTCAGTGAGTGAAGGATGTTGCCGATGGTAAACCTGTTTGAGCTCTGTTCACCCAGCCTGAGCAGGATTTAAACACAGTGGCTCACATCTCAGTGGGGTGGACATCATATTAAGTGAGATATTGAATTACTTACATTTGTCTTATTAGCAACTACCACTTCTGAGAGAAGTAATCGAATATTTTTTTTAATTAAAATGTCACTATAATATACCAATAAATGCATTCATTCAACATAAGTACAAAAGTAAAAGGACATTTTTATGAGGAAAAAATGACATCAGATAGCCCTTTAAAAGTAAAACAACAAGTCAAGCAGCTCCAAAGTTCCTGTCAGAGGTATGCCACTGTGTAAGTAGCTTTTATGTTGTACATAATGGACATGAAACTAATTTTATTGACTATTGGGCTGTTCAATCGATTAAAAAAATCATCATTTTTTATGAACTGATCATGTTTTGTGTGTAAAACCTTGTATTGTGACTGTCAGACAAACACAATGGATTAATACAGCATGACCTTCTGAAATGTGGTAAATCTGAGGTATAAGTAATATGAAATGGACATACTCAAGTGAAGAAGTACCAAAAGACCGTACTTGAGTAAACATTCTTTCCACCACTGCATAGGCCTACACTGCCAAGAGAAACTAGCAAACTAGCCGCATGCTGTTAGAATACACATGCAAAATCTAGCAAATGACAGTCACGACCTGTCAGCAAAGCAACATAGTATATTATATATCTCACAACAAGTGACTGCTCACTCTGGAATCAACATTAAAGTCATCTCAGTTTACATGAGGGAAATTATATGTGGCCAACAATATCAACATTACTGGATCTTCACCTTTCATTGAGAGGTCAGTGTGGTATCCAATTTCCAGTGAGAAGTGCAGGATCAAAGCATCCAGTGGAGAGAAGCTATCAAATGAATATCAAAGATGAACTCTTCATTTAAGTCTTTACATGTAAGACTAATGTTAACCTGATGGGGCTTTTCTTGTGACTTTGATGCTGAAAGAATAAAGGAGAAAAGTCTAATAGATGGGCCTGTCACCTGCGCACACATGAAGCACCATGGATCACTCTAACCTATATCAGCTCCATTTAGCCAAACGATGAAAACAGATCAAACAATGACTATCAACACCTCTTGGTAGAAATAAACCCTTTAAAGGGTCAAATAAGCCCTTAATGTGTTGCTTTGATTTTTATTTTGTTCATAACCCAAATTAGATTATCCTATATGATGACTAGTCATAACAATAGGTTCCCTAACTGGTTCAGTGATAGAGATCCATAATTGATTCAAAATTACAACTGACCTGTAGTCAATATAGATTGAATATATGCACAAAATACTTACATATAACAGAACTCCAAAGAGAAACACAAAATTCTGCATACTCATCTAATCACGGTTTGCCTAATAATGGACAAAAGATGAAGTGTGCATTTTTTAAGTGGCATAACAAACTATATTTTGACAAGGACCTTCTGAATCCTGCTTCCAAGGACCCCTGGAGTTCCCCAGGCTTCAGTTTGGAAACCAATTGCATTAATAACCTCTAGGCTACTTATTCAGTTATTCCATTACCCAGGCATTCGATTAGGTTGTAATTTCTTTGTGTGTGTGTATATATGTGTGTGGGTGGGTGCGGGGTGGGTGGTGTAACCCCGGGGGCCTCCATTCTTTCATTTCATTCACTCCACTGCTCTGTCCCATACCACAATCGGACGAGTAAACTGTAAAAATGTATTTTAAAGCAAACCATGTGACCATGGGAACCGTTCATTTGCACCTTGTGAGAGGAAATATGGCGTTGTAGTTGACGTCTTCACTGCCAGGTCGATATCCAATACATCAGGATCTGATCAGCCCGTAGGCGATTCCAATCGATTCTGTCTCCTTTAAAAAAAAAAGTTCATTTTTTGCTGGTCATAAATACTAATGAACCGAGGGAAAGAGGGAGAAGGACGCACGCCGCTCACACATAGGCCCACTTAGGCTTTCAGCCGGTAGACGCCCACGACACAACAAACATATTTACACGAACCAATCAGCAGAAAATAAAATATACGCACCGTATGCCTCTGTCCTCCCTCCATGCTGCAGAAATCGACATGACTACGAAATGACCACACACACAAACACCGCTGCACCTTCAACTCATTTATCAACTCGCCTCCCTGGGGAGGGGGCAGCTGTGCGCGAGCGTGCGTTTGTGCGCGCGAGCTTGAGTCTGTATAGCTGCCAAAATCAATGCCATATAGGCCGGAACATGGGCCCCTGTGCCCCCTGGTTTAGATCAAACCAGTCTAAATCGGCCGTGTAAGCTGTCGTTTGACCCCATGGCCAAGCAACTCAGATCTGAACGTATAAAGAAAAGTGGAACGTAAATTCAATATTTTTTTTATATTTCATATTTGTGGAGACGCCTACAGGGGGCTGTCCACAGATGAAGAACCGTCAGCTGAACATCTTTTTCGAAATACAATAGGCTACATCATGTAAGGATTCACAATTCTATGCATTGTTTTCCCCTGCCAATAAAACATAATTCAATTGTAAATCTTTATTCTGCAATGAGATAAACGTGTTTTCTTGCATAGGTCTATACAGTAAGTGGCCAGTGCATTAAGTTGTTGCACGAATATTCGGCTACATGTCAGCAGGATATGTTTAAAGTTATGATTGACGAAAAGACGTATGCGCATAATGAACTGCGTTTGTTTACACGACGAATTAACAGCTACTGTTTTGTTTTTCTGAAGTCCTTCATGTGTCAAGTGTCGGGGTATTTTCTAAGCTTGCAGTTCAAACAGGTATATTCCCATATTGCCTGATCCCCTTACAAGATCCTCGCACTTTGATGCCTCTGTGTCTTTGATTCGTCTTTTAAGACCACATTTAAGGATATATGGGCTCCTGTGCTGTTCAAAGCGTCGTGGAAAGATCAATGAAGGGATTGACAGTCAAGTGATGTCGTTTGCACAGGTGTGTGTGGGTGCGTGCGGTGCGAATGTGTGTGTGTGTGTGTGTGTGTGTGTGTGTGTGTGTGTGTGTGTGTGTGTGTGTGTGTGTGTGTCTGTGCGGGTGCTGTAAACGTGCGGCTGGGTTACATAAAACAGAGGCAATAAATCAACATCCCTGTGCGAAAATTACGCAAATGGGGGCTTTCCTCTCTCTCCCGCCGCACCTGAGTCATTTTCAGATGGGGGCGTGGGGCTGTAAAGCGTTTAGGGTAATGGCAATATCACTTTCATGGTGCTTGACAGACACTCGTTCTCTCCGTGTCAGTGTTCTCACACACAGGTTGTTGCGGAGTTGCGCACTCCACTGCGACTCGGTGGCAAACACTCTGAATTGGCAGGCATACGTACTGCCGAAGTGCCCATGAGCAGCATGACACTGCGTCTGTCTGAGCCTCAGGGAGCCAGTTGTACAGCTGAATGGGAAGGCAAGAGGAATGAACATGCCGTGCTAATTCTTATTAGTATATACTGTGTTTATATATATATATATAGATAAACTTCCTCCCCAAGTCCCGGCGCTGTCTGCACTGAAACTTAACATCAAAGGTGAGGCAGCGGAGCGACGAGCAGCGGGATGAAGGGGCTCCGTTTCAAACGGCAATGAGCCATAAAAGGGAGGAGATCGGGGTTCATTTGCATAAACAGGCAATTTAGGGTGAATTTGTATACGGAGTTCTTCTTTATATAGATGTGGAGGGAGAGCGGCGTGGTCCCACTGCGTTACATCCTGCTGCTGGAGCTGAGAGAGAGCGGAGGTATACTACCGCAGAAATAAAAGGCTGAAGTGGATTGAGGAGGTTACGAGAGAGAGAGAGAGAGTGTGTGTGTGTGTGAGAGAGAGAGAGAGAGAGAGAGAGAGAGAGAGAAACCCTGATGTGCTCCGGAGCAAAGGGGAGTATCCCGAGGTGAAGAGGAGAGATATAGGGAGTGGAGAGAGGACAGGAGAAAGGGATAAATAGCAGAGGAGAGGAGGAGAAGGGACGCGGTCAGCTGCAACCAGGGACACCTGCACACATCACGATTACGCGGGAGTTTAATCTCAGTTAGATGACAGTCTAATTGACTGCGCCGTAACGCGCACACATTGGGGCTTTTTCTCCGCCTGCACGTCCAACTTTTCTTTTTCCCCGTGTCACGGGCTGACCCTCGCTCGCTGGCTCGCACCGGGGCTCTCTGCTCATCACTTGGTTCTCGACTCGGATCTCCTGTACACTGCAAACCGGATCGGGTGCCTTATCTGTGATGGGGGCAGCGGCCGAGGTTGGGAGCTTCGCCAACGGATTTCTGGACAGCTTTGGTGCCGCTCCGGCTCCCGTTGGCTCTCATTTCGTTCTCACCCCAGCCGGGGCGGTGGACTACAACTCTGTAACCGGACTGATAATGGGGGGACAGGGGCAGCAGCAGGAGCACTTAGTGTCCGCGGAGAGGCTGTCCCGGAGCCTGGCAGACCTCAGCCACCTGAAGGGGATTCTGAGACGGCGGCAGCTCTACTGCAGTACCGGCTTCCATCTGGAGATCCGTCCTGACGGCACGGTGCAGGGCACTAGGACAGACCACAGCAGATTCGGTACAGACCCTTTAAAAATCAAACATCAATACCATTATTATTATAATTGGTAGTAGTTGCAGTAGTATTATTGGCAGGGTTCAAATTTCAGCTTATAGGCTTTACTGTAAAATAAAGTGAACTGACAGCTTACCTTCAGGTGGAGATAGAGAGAGAGAGAAAGAGATAAAGGATCATGTTTAGTGTAATACTTTGAGTTCAATGTCTTCATTCTCAGTGCTCTTTGCTATATAGCAAAATCCCAATTCAAGTGACATTTACAAAGCAAATAACTAAACTCACAGGGGGCATAGCTGCACCACTCACTGGAGCGCCCATTTTATATAACCATGAAATAATACCTATGCTTCTTCCAGCCACACAGATTACTGTAATGAAATGCCAACTGTATCTGTAGTAGCCTACTGTGATGGCAGCTGCTGCGGCTTTAACACTAGCCTGTATTCTGCAGTGCAACTACTACATGTTATAATGCATCCAGTGAAACATAATTTATTTCAGTATACTAGTACAGTACTATACAGTGCTACTACAGTATAAGCTTTCCAGGTGGAACAATAGTTAGAGTATTTTTTGTTTGCACATTTTGACCACATTTCCTGTCTGAGATTAGACTGAAAAGCTTTTCTTTGCTTTTGCCTGCTTATCTACACTTATCAACATTAACAGCTGCAACTTATCGCAGATCAAAAGTAGACCTCTCATACAGGTCTTTTAGTGCTGCAAGGCTTTAGCACTTCTGGCACTTGATTTATTCCACTTGAGACTTGGATATAACTTACCAATGGCCATTCCAGACACCCAGTCTTGCTTGTCAGAGTCAGCTGTGGTAGTATGCAGAGTTGTGCACCGCACTTTTTTTTGTACTGAGTGCAGGTACGTTTAAGTCAGCCTTCTTCAGATACATTCTATTTGGCTGGTCTATCTAAATGATTACAAATACATGATATTGCATGATTAGCCATGGAACAAACCGTGGCAGGATTAAAGCCATACATCCTCTCCTTAAGAATGCTCCTAAAAATCATGCATATGTGTTTTCAGATGTGTCACTGATGTTGAAAGCACTTATTGTAAGTTGCTTTGGACAAAAGTATATGCCAAACAAATGTAATGTAATGTAATATAATGTATGTGTGCAGGTATTCTGGAGTTCATCAGTCTTGCTGTGGGCCTGGTCAGCATCAGAGGGGTGGACAGTGGCCTCTACCTAGCCATGAATAGCAAGGGAGAACTGTACGGATCGGTGAGTACACACACACACACTAATACATTCATATTCACTTGCACACCGGTGTATATTTCAAAATAGAGTGTATGCCAGTTCTTTACATATCTGATGTGTAACCCACCGCCAGCAGGTGGCACATTTTTGCACCACATAACTCTCTCTCTGCTCATCTTTCTTTCTACAGGAGAAGCTGTCAGCAGAATGTGTTTTTAGGGAGCAATTTGAAGAGAATTGGTACAACACCTACTCCTCCAACATTTACCGGCATGGAGAAAAAGGTACATTTTATTTTGTCGCCCTGAACAAAGATGGGACGTCTCGGGATGGAACGAGGTCAAGGCGGCATCAGAGGTTCACTCACTTCTTACCAAGGCCTGTGGACCCAGATAGAGTACCGGAGCTGTACAGGGACATACTGGGCCAGAGCTGAGACTGATGCATGGTCACAGGTGGTCTGAGCTGAAAAGCAAACCAAGTGCACCTGATCCTGACCTTCTTGAGGAGGATGTGAGATCTTGTTGATCTAGACAAAGCAAGATCATGAAAAGTGCACGGAATCAACACTCCCCATTGCTGGGATGGTGGAAGGAACCAGGCCTCCTTTGAACCAGACCGAATGTGGAGTTTGACTGAATAGCACCAAGGATCTTCTGTGGAAGATGTGAGAGCCCCATGACAGACACAGAGGCAACCTAGCCTTGCCCCTATATTGGCCTATGCAGAGGCCCTGGTGGCCAAACAATGTTTTATGGAATTCCTTCGAGTGTCCTCTAATTAAATCTGACTACCTGCTAGCTGCATGTTCAAGAGGATGAAAGTGTGGAACTCATAGTTGAGATTAACTGGCTGCTATTAGCTTTTTACTGCTGTGGCTGGTGAATTTTGTCATTTTCACTGTTTTAAGTAGGGCTTATTTTTTATCTTATTTTATTCCAAACACTACTGTGGCTGCTATGTATACAATTTATAAAAATGCTTAATCCACTATACTGAGTGACTGGTTTACACTAAAAGGTAGTTTCATGCACTGGAAAGCAGCCATGTTTGTTCTGGGAAACGGGTCTGTACTGGGCTGACTGTCTCAATGACATGAACGGACTCACTTTGAAACTGCTCCAAAGAAAGAAGCTGCTCAGAAAATGTGACTTTTCTTCAAAGTGCATGAGAAATGGGAGAATAACATGCCCAGTGGTATTCTATATGGACTTCTTCTGTGATTTCCCGTGGCGGAATACTGCTTGTTCTGGTGGAACTCTAGAGACTCATCCTAGAATCCAGTGAAGGAATTCTGTTGTTCTCCCACTGACTGAACAGAACTGAGAAGGACACCTTTACAAACACAATGACAGATTTTATTCTTATTTATGAGGTTTTGTTACCTAGGACATACAATATATTTATTTCATATATTTATTTATTTTGAGAATATATTTTTACAGGTATGAGATAAAATAAAATAAAAAAATAACCAGAACAAGTCCTGAGAGGTTATTCTTTTTTTTAAATTTATTTCATCACAGCATATACTGTTGTCTGATTGACTGTGTTCGCTATACTACAAAATTTAAAAGAAGTTTTGCTGAAAATCTGTCCCATTGATCACTCATGAAAAACATCTCCTTTACAACACTTTTCTGCCGTGATTTCATTTGTTATGTTTGCTTGTTAACATAGATAAAAATATTAATTTCTTAATTTTTCTAAAGCTGAAGTCCATAACCTTAAAGCCAGTGTTCAAAAGAGTTAAACGTTCTAAAAACTGCATTCTGGAGTGTCCACAATGTCAAAAAACAGTTTCTTCATTCCCATAATTGCCACGTACAACTTTAGAGCCTCTTTCATTAGATCAGACTCTCCTCAACCACAACTCAAGTTTATTATATTTGTAGTCTCATAACCCAAGCCTTCACCAGAGACACAGAAGACATTATGTTGTATACTGTCGTTGAGAGGCTTCATATCACAGGAGTGCCTCTTTAATATGTATTTTCTATCCACATGGAAAATTGTAAACAACACATACCTCTATACTGCAGGCTCCATATATCCTCTTTGAGAGAAATTCACAATGGGATTGCTGTGCCTGCCCTGTTTGACAGTGTCCATAAAATCTGTCTAAAAAGAACCAGTGTGACAAAGCATCTCATACTTTATGTTCATACTTTAATACGTCAAGGTCAAATATAAGAGAAGTATCACTAGCTCGCACATATCCCACAGATTCAAAGTGGCTGATGCACATAAAGCAGCATGTACAGCCCACACAAGCACAATGCATCCTTATAGCACCTCATGCATCCTTATGATGTTTCTTTTGTTCTTGCAGCTGCAGTAGGCAACATGCAGCACCACCAATAGATAGTTTAGACACGGTATGATCAGCTGTGACTAACACAAGCAAGCTGATGGGTTTCACCATACTGCAAGAACAGTGTTGACTGAAAGCAACTGTGTGCAAATGTTAAGACAACCTGGTTTAATCAAGCAAATAATAACCAATGGGTCCATGTCTGTCCAAAATCCAAAACATATTTTGAACTGCTAAATTGGGCTGTTTCCATTGTTGTGATGAAAATGGCTAAGAAAATGGTTCAACTAAAAGATACAGACAGCGTAATGGGGGTAATAGGAAACGAAGAGCAAAATAACGTGAAGTCATCTATGTAAAGAGACAGCACACGCTTGCTCTGACAGACACTGCAATTAGACAAGTGACTGGCAGGACGTGTGATCTGCTGCACTCTTTCATCCCCCCATTCATCATCCCTTTATCTCTCCCTATGTCTGCTTGGCTTGGGTGAGTCATCACTTGTCCTTATGACACTAAGAATGAATTGGGCTGGTGTGGTATAGACAAGAAAAAGAGCAAGAGAGCACAATAAACTAAAAAGTGTGAGTTAGAACACAAACAAGACAAGTACGATAAAGACAAGGTTGGGGGGGAATTGCTTTCCACTCTATTGCAGAGAAGTAGCCACAAAAAATACAACTGAAGCCAGTGTCCACAGGATATTTTCCTGGTTTTCTAGTTCCTTGTCAAGAGTTCATTCTTTATCTTGTAAACAGCTGACAAAACAAATTCACAGGTAAACAGTTACCATTTCAGCTGGAAAAAATCAACAGCCATTGGCTAAAAGTGAGAAGCCTGACTATGTCTTCCTCTGTGAGAATTCATGGAATCATATCTTGAAAAATGAAATAAAGAATTTTCATTATTACTATAAGGTATGGATGTACCATGTGAGAACTTGACTGGCAGTAAGTAAGTAACTTCAGACAATCGCTTCTATGACAACTGTGTAAAGTCCATCTGCTGAGGATGATCTTGTAATTATGATCAAATCTGCTGCTACCTTAACCTTTAAGTGAGGTTATTCTGGCAATCTGTGTGTGGGTATGTGTCTGTGTTTATTTGTTAAGTACTCTAATAATTCAAATGTATTCAGATTATAGTAATACTCTCAAAGTTGGGTGAAGCTGGAGTGAGCAAAATTCAGTTACTATACTAAAAAGGTTTCAAATTACTTTAGCGCATGTAATGTGTAGCAACCTTTCTTCTACTTTGTCCTGTCTAAGCGTTAACAGGGCTCGCGGCTTGCAAGAATGAAATACAATGCTTGGACCCCCATCTGTGGCACCCGAAGGTCCCTGTGTGCCGGGTATGAGAATGAAAAGGCTCAACAAAGCCTGGCTGACCTTGCACAGTTTTGAGGCAGAGCTCAGTGCTGCCTGTCAATCAGCACCTTTCAACATCTGGTCTATGTTGGCCAGACACAGAAGAAAGACCAGGTCTCTCATATGTGTCTTGTAATTGTTTTATTTCCCCAGCTGCATTTCACACCAAGGAACACTGCTTTGTAAAGGCCAGTGCCAGCATACAGGCTCACCAGTTCGGCAACATGTTTCAGATAAGATTACAGGACACTGCGGTTCACATCTGCCCAGTTGTGCAGGCCGGAACATGGTTACATTGTGTCTAGTTAAGACACGGTTCAATGTGTGCGTAATCCTCTGATAGGGGTGTACAGTGTAGGATGAGAGGAAGCGAACATCAGAAAGACAGTGCCTGAGTACCAGCATACGTACACTGACTGAGCGTGTATATCAGGCAGAGGGAGGGAGAGAGAGAAAGAGAGAGAGAGATATCTCTTAGCCAAGCAGGAAAGAAGAGGTATGACTTGAAAGTCTGTAAGAAACAGGTGGGTTTCTGTGAAGAAGAAGAACCGAGAAAAAAAGACTCTATGTGGGTTCTTAGCGTTGCCGGCCCGTCGGGTTGCAATCTTCCTTTGAAGTGTGTGTTTGCAGGGAGGGGGGAGGCATGTTTATGTGAGTCAAAGTGACTGCATAGATTCATGTCAGCACAATATCTGTGTGTGTGTGTGTGTGAGAGAGAGAGACAGAGAGAGAGAGAGAGTGAGAGAGAGAGATCTGTGAATCTGTGTGAAGGTGAGCCAGGGGTTCTCCTGACTTGAGGGCTGTCTGACTGATGTGTGAAGGCCAATGGGTGTGTGTGTGTGTGTAGTGCCCTGCCTCCCCTCTCTTCACTCTCTGTCTGTCCTCTGTGGGGTTTTCCATTGACTGGTTAGATCTCCAGTGTTGGATCCAGCAGGTAATGGTCCATGCAGAAATAACCAGAGCAAAACAAGTTGAAAAAAAAAAGCTGGTGATGAAATTCTCTATAAAATAGTTCACTTCTTTCTCCTATCTTTCCTGTGAGTCTTCTTGGCATGCCATCTAAAAAGCTCCGTCAAAATAACATGTTTGTCTCATTCTGTTTGCTGCACAGACTGTATGTTGTGAGCAGCTGGTGTGACATTTTCCTTTTTTAATATCGAAACTCTTTATTTATTTTACCCAAATTTGCTTCAAATACACTGCCCTGTGATAAAATATTGGTTTTATGACAGCAACACTTACGGCAGTATGAAAGACAATTTGTAAAAAATGCTTTTCAGCCCATCCCTTTTTCCAGTTTTATGTGAAGTGCCATAAAGTGTGTGTGTGTGTGTGTGTGTGTGTGTGTGTGTGTGTGTGTGGTGTGTAGGGGTTGGGGGTTGTGTGTGTGTGGGTTTTTTTTTGTTTTTCTCAACAGGCAGGTGTAGAAGTCAGTGATCTCTGCTGGTACGTATCTATGGCTGGCGGACTCCACACAGGTGTTCTTCCTGCAGTCCTCAGCACACGCGCACACGATTGTGACATGCGTACACCATCTGTCATCACTTTTCTGTGCGTGAGATTAATGGTGCTGTGGGAGTGACTCAGCTGTGTTGAATTCAGACAACAACAAAAAAAAAAAACTATGTGTCCTTCCCAAATTCTTAGACCTACTACACAGCTATGAACTCATCCAACAAATGACTTCAGGTCTGACGTACTTATCAGACGCTACATTTCTGCAAACTTACGTCGTGCAGCCAACAATTGTTCACACACACACACACAAAAATTAAACTTAAGTTTTACTGAATATCCTTCATTTTTGGGAAAACCAACTTTAGTGCATTGTTTATTTAAAAAGCAAGGATTTCAAAGGTGTTGGGCCTAACTGAAGCATCTTTCTGTGAACAAGGCCTTCAGGACATGTACTGCACACTTCGGTGCTGAAGTTATGTTTTGCCAAACCAAACTCTTCACATACTTTTTACCAGAAGTATAATATCAAACGACATACCAACAAGGGATTATGTTCAATGTGTTACACTGTGTGATAATCCCACAACGAATTATCAGCAACTCCACAGTTCGGTTTAGCTCAACTCATTGTTTTAATTTCACAGATGGCAGCTTTACTGTTTGATTTATTCTCACAGTTCTCATCAACCTTGTTGTCCACCACAGCAGGCAACTGCTTTTAGCTGAAAAGCTCTCAAATACCACTCAACACCACATGGGTTAAACTACAAATAAAGTTAGCGCATTACTGGTGGTGGTATAAGGAAGGTTAAAGCATTTGTCATAAAGACAGATAGATAATGCAGATAGATAGATAGATAGATAAACGCATAACTGTTATGTAAAGGAAATACATTTTAAAAAGAATAGAGAGTATTGTTGAAACTGTGTAAGGATGTTGGCAAAATTAAAGTGGCATATTATCAGGGAAGAAGCAACAATGCACAGTTAAACCAGATCACAAGCTAAAGTAAACCAAGTGTACCTGATGTGCGCCTCCAAACCCTCCTGCTATTTTCTCTTTTGGTCTGTTTCAATGAAAGAGTGTTACCTGACATATTGCAGTTGACAGATTCACACCAGTGCACATATCTTCAACCCTGTTATCACAGATGGTGCTAAAGCAGTCGTTGAAGATGTTGTTGAGCTGGAGTCAGATTCCATGTCAAATACTCATCTAACCACTGTCTTCAGCTCATATTCACAAACCCTAAAACCACAAATTACACACAACATGGGTAGAACATGAAATTGGTTAAAGAACGAAAGCTAGCTGTGTCAAATGTATCTGCCTAAGTCTGTTTCATGGATGATTATGACAATTATGATGCATTTTTATTAGTTTACAGTAGGTGTTGCCATTAAGATCTCTCAATGGCCCTGAGGTCACAAAGCAGTGCCAGCACATAAAAAATGATTCCCTTTTATTTCATGTAAACATATCAACAGGCCATAATTGGTGGTGCAAGGGTTCCACATGAACTCAAGTAGTTTGTCTATGACTGCAAACTCTTTGTGCCTTCTAACTTTAATTAATTCAGCTGACTGAATTATGCTGGTGGGTGCCTCAAAATGCACGCTTGCCAGTAGACACAGATGTATTAACTGAACAACAAACTCAGTTGAACCTGCAGGTGTGATCAGCTGCAGATTTACTTTGAATGACGTTCAGGAAACGTTGTAGAGGTGACATCAAACAGAACAACCACCTAAGGCGGCCAAACTGCACATCTACAACAGGGCAGTGCACTGAAACTTAAAAAAGCGTCATCTTGAAACTAAACCAGGAAAGAGTATATTTGCTGCTAAAATATTTACTGTACATCAAGCTGTTTTGATTGTCTGCGACGTGAAACAGCAAGTAGTGCAAGAGTGTCAGTGCAGAGAAAGATGTATTGGGAAGTGAACTGATAGGAGGGAAAAGAAGGGATTAGAGATGAGACAGCAGACTATTATTCCCCTGTGGTTCTCCACCCCTGTGGTGTAAAATCATTTATGTGGCTTACAGCGGATATGTTGGCTCAATGCTATGGATTCACCGACAAATTCACTCCTAAATTCTTAATAGGAGTGGCAACATCCATTAACATGCCAGAGAAAGAGTGGTACAGGAAAGGAGAGGATGACAGGGGAGAGGGAATAATACTGTACAGTCAAAGACAGAAGGGAAAGAAAAGAAGGTCATGATTGAAACCCACAGTGTACACTGTATAGTATATTACAGTATGACACATTAGATGAAAATACACCCATCGTGCAGGAAGTGGGGAACTATGTCCATCCATAAAAGGGCAGATCTACATTTAAGCCCACAGGCTTAATGCACACAAGCATGTGTGTTTCTTACATCATGAATGCATTGCCTTAACTAACCTTTCATCCTTTCCAATACAGCAATCCACTGATCACAATAAAGCCAATGAGATTGGTTTGTCTAAATCTAATCAACAGTGCAAAAGTGTAGGTTGGCTGACTTGAAACTGACACATTCTTTTAATTACTGGAAAATGTATAAATTTTACCAAAAAGAGGAATAAAAAGTAAAACATTCCATATTCTTGAAATAAATGACTTCCTCTCCGAAATTCACACATTGAGGGGTCGCAGCCCCTGCAGACTGTACTAAATACTCAGCAGACCCTGAATTCAATAATGGCCAAAGCTGTATTTTTATTATCAGCCTTCATGGGCAGTCTAACACCACTCAGCCTCTGGGGGTACACACACACACACACACACACACACACACACACAGGGTGGAAGTAATTAAGGCAAGTGGAGCTAAATTGAAGTATATTGAACTCATCTCTCACACGCTCCCGCTCTGTCGATAGATCACTCGCCAAGCGCTATCGACCACTGCAAAGACTTCCCTCTGCAAAACACTCTGCTGTGTGTGTGTGTGTGATGTGAGCTGGTGAACATGTGAACAGGACAAATGCAATGAGAGACAGAAGATTTAGGTGGAGACAGAAGGAGTTGCTTTTTCTCTCTTCATCCCTCCCTTTCCACTCTCTCCCTCTATTTTTCTGCCTTCCTCTCTCCATCCATCCTTCTTTCACTCGAAATCCCTTTATCTCTATCTATCTGTTGGGAGGGGTAATGATTTTAACTAAATGAGAGTCTTGGACTTCCCCACCCCACTAGATTAGCGGATCAATGGAACAGCGTTTGTGTGTTCATCGGGGGTTGGGGTGTGTGTGGGGAGTTATGTGGGGCTATGCGCGAGGACAAAGCCCTGCTGATGAGAAACAACAAGGGGAAAAAATGACAGCTTTTCCAGAATTGGCAGGGGAGTAAGAAGCCATGGATTTTTATTGAATAATCGGTCGGAATTCTCCACAAGGTCTCGACATGACAAATGTGTGTCAAACACACCATCAATGGCAGAGGATAAGAATGCCTCGGCTGCTCTGTTGAAATGTCTTTCCCCTTCTGCTTGATGTGAATTCAATTGGAGTTGAATTGATTATCTCCTATTTGTGATCAATCCTAAGTGGGTTTGCGCCCACTGAGTCCTTCCACTGTGTGACTTTGCTTTTTAGTCTCGACCTTTTCTCTCCTTCACTTATTCTGTTTGCTCACGTTCTCCATCCAAATTGTTGGACAGATCAAATTGGAAAGGCTGAGTGAAACAAAAAAAGTGAGCGTGGTTGATTTAACAAATGCATTGGCAAAACTTAACTATTGTGAGGACTAAGTCAGTTACTGTGATTGACGCATCGCTCAGAAAGTGACCACAAGACAAACAATATTTTTTCACCAACACAAGTTTTATCCATATCCAGGTGTGTTCCAGGTGTCAGTTAGTGCTGTTTAGCCATAACACTTTTTAATATACAGTATATTTAGTTATCAAGTGGCTGTATTGAGCAATGCAACCTGACAATATTAAGCATGTAGACGCACAAGCAAATGTGTAGACACACGCACACACCCACGCACACTGATACACGCCCATGCATGCTGTGTGCAGGTTTCTGTTCAGTGTTGAGGGCCTATCAAAGCATGGTGGTTTCCTCCTGTTGGTGTGACAGCTCTTAAGCCCCACACATGAAAGACTGACAGGGAAGTTTTATTACACCTTTTCTCAAAGCAGTGTGCAGAAGTGTGTGTGTGTGTGTGTGTGTCTGTGTGTTACTGTGTTCTCAGCTGGGAGAGGTGTAGACAGTGGTCAGGCTGAAGAGTTGCCAGATTTTCTGAACAAAACATGACTTCACAGCGACACAACCTTTCTCGATGCTTTTATCTGGATTAATCCTTACAAACACAGACACACACACGCACACACACATGCAGACCCAGACAAGGCTTGGCTGGTCTAAAGTTTCATATATTTTCTGTAATTAAAAAACAGGCGTCAAACAGCTCAGTATGAATTAAATAATGGAATGTGAAGTGTAATGACAACGCTATCATTTATATCGCATATATCATTGATGTTCAGTCAGAGCTGCTGTCTGCAAAACTGCACATACACACACTCGGTATTCGATTGTGCCTTGTTTTGTGATTTGTGATGTCACCTGTGTCTCATCGATAATTTCTCTTTAAATGGTCAGAGACCCAAACAAACCTTCAGAGAGAGATAGAGAGAGGCGTTTGCCTGTGATGACAGCATCCATACCTGAGGAGTTACGACATGTGTAGGTGACAGACAATATTTGGAAAAGCAGCTCTGTGTCTGTGTGAGCATGTGTGCACGTATATGTGCAGAACAAATGGTACTGGAGCTATGGAATGCTTTTCTTATACATACTGCAGCCGATGTACTAATGAATGAGACAGTAACTATGGCAATAGAAAGGAGATGAAACAAGACACACACACACACACACACACAGATGCACACACAAACACACATACACGTGTTGTTATCAGAAGATCAGGATATGAGTGATCACTGCCTTTCTAAGCCAGGGAGTTTCCTTTCCTGGCCGCTGCTCTGTTAAATTAGCGTACGTGCGTGTGTGTGTGTGTGTTCTTTACCACTTCCAAGCAGCTTTGACCTGCCAGGAGGTAAACAACATTGTTGCCTCAGGTTGTTCTTAGATATACCTCAATTACACACACTCATGAGTTCAGACAAGCACGTGTGCTCGCACACTCACACACATACACATTTGCACACACTCTGTCTCTCTCGCCCTTGTGTATCATGTTTTCACTCTTCATTGACAAAACCTTGGAAGTGAAAGAAAGCAGTGTTCTCTCGTCAAGAGCCTCATTCACTAATTCCATCACTTGTCATGTCACAATGCAAAAGCTGTTAATGACACCAGAAATGATCCAAGTCGACACATTGATGAAGATTTATGAGGACAAACATCGTCCGCAGAGGAGGGTAACCCCACCTGAACCCCAAACTAGCAGCATCCCCCTGCTCGCAGCATTTGTGCCAACTCAGGTGAAATAAACCCTGGACTGATCTCAATACTCTCTTTACGTCTGACTCTGAGTATGAGGGTGAAACATCCCCAATCATTTTACAAGTGCTCCTTTACTTTGCTGAAACTGAAGGCTTTCCTATCTGACCTGCATGTCATTATTTATATACCATTAAATATTAAATTATAGGTTTGCTGCTGATGTTGTGTAATGGCAACAAACCTGCATGTGACTATGATGTATTCCTGTCCAGTGAGAGGCAGATTGTGATGTAACTCTAAAACATACCCACTCAATTTGGCTGACAGAGCCTGCTGAGCATGAACTGAACTTTGAAAGGCAGTTTTTTTATGACTAATTACAGCGACTTGAATAACTCTCTGAATGAATATATATGATGGTAGTGTTAAACTTAGAAAGGAGAATAATTTAAAGGTGTGCACCTGACATTATGCATACTTGTTGTTTGGAGTTGCAGTGATTTCAATGTAAGCTGTAGACTTGAGACCCAAGTCACAAGTCTGCAGTTTTGAGACTTGATTTCGACTTGACTGCCGTCAGTCTTTTGGTTGAAACTTCTCCCCCCTGAAGTCTTAAAGTGAAAGCAAAAGCGTTCAAGGCTCACATGACGACATGGTGAAATCCTGTAACTATAACCTTGCATTGCTGTACAACTTGAATATCTCGTCAGAGTATTGCAAGAAAATGTTCAAATGGCAAAATGTTCAAAATTCTCCAGAGAGGCTGAGTCCAGGCCTGTCCTGCCCAGCTGTGGTGAGCTGAGCCTGGACGTGTCAGGACATGAAACTTTCGTGCGCTTTAATCACTGACAAAAAACACACACACACACACACTCATGCACACACACAGGCACAAGACACAGTGACAAGTGGGGTTTGCAAATAAAGTTGTTGCACGTGATCTTTCCATGTACTGTTGGTCAGTGTGTGTTTATTTCAGGTACGGGTGGGTTTGGGAGTTTGGAAGAGTGTGTGTGTGTGTGTGTGTGTGTGTGTGTGAGAGAGAGAGAGAGAGAGAGAGGTTCTATGTGTCCCCATACTGATGCCTGACTTCAGATGGGCTTGCATATCTAGGGTCTCCTTTGAAGGTGTGTTCATGTACACACACACACACACACACATACACCATCTGTTTCTCTCTTACACTGCCCTTTGATGTCTCTACTTTTTCCATCCTCCCCAATGCATCTCTCTGTTTCTGAGTGTCTCTCTCTCTCTCTCTCTCTCTCTCTCTCTCTCACACACACACACACACACACACACACACACACACACACACACACACACACACACACACTTCCTGTATATCATTTCTTACCGTATCTCTCTATGGATGACATATCATCTAATTCATAATAAATATTATGTAATTTCTTTTAATGTTATTGAGAAAGAGAATTACAGGGGATATGTGACCAAGAATCTGATGTCAAAGTAACATAAAAGTTTATATACTATCCTCCAAAAACATCACTGCAAGAACACCCCATTATAACAAAGATATTTAGTCCTTAAATCTGCCAATGCAATCTTTCTTTCACCCCCTGCCAAAAAAATAAATAAGATTAGAAAAATATGCCGAGGACAGGTCCAGGAAACCAGAGAATGCTTCTGACAGTGAAAAAAAGGATCACTGAAAAGAAAATCTTTTTCAGGTTCATTTTATTCCAGTATTCTTGTGACTACCCTGTACACGGTGTTTTGGAACTTATTATATGTTGTGCTGGAACATACTTTCGAAAAGAGCATGAAAGTCAGCAAACAAGGGAAACAGGGGAAACAATGGAAATGGAAAAATGTAATAAGTGAATTTAACGGTGTAAAGCAGAGTGATCTGACACTGGGTTGATCTCAGGTCATAGTGTCAGTTTACAATAATCTAAAATGATTCCTGTTGTTTGCTTCATGAGTTAAAGCAAACAACAGGAAGCTTTTGTGCGCACACACAGAGAAACACACAGACACACACATATCTGTCTGTCTGTATGTCAGTCAGGTATGCTAATTATTATTTAGATTCAGCCCTCAGCAGTATGTGTGTGTTTGCGTGTCGGCAGTAATATGTACAGAACAATGCAGAAATCAACATGCCTTCTCTTTCATAAATGTCACCGCTGTTGTTGCACGGGTCGCACTGGTACAAAAACGGGGATCAGTTTCATACTCACTCATACACACAATCTCTTTTGATAAGCGTGCGAAGGCAGGGAGGTTAAATTCCCTAAACCACCCTTACCTTGTTTCTCTAGCACCTTGAGCTGGACCACCATGCTGCAAATACACACAATGCAAGTAAATAGACAAACATGTGTGCCCCCGGCAGGTTCAGCACTTTTAGAAGAGGACATTTATTGTAAACAGGACACTTAGCCTATAGTAAGGGCAGCTCAGAATATGCTTCTGCTGATTATAATGAAGAATTTCTGATCCTGCAAATGAGTCAGACTCAATCAAAGTAATGGTGTGTACAATATTTGTGCTGCAGTTGAGATCTTCATCTATATGTTCTGATCAGTGTATGAGTGTATTGATTTATTCTTTATCATTTCCACTTTATTTGTATGTTAAATAAGTAAACATCACATAGTTTCTGTGAAGCATTGCCCTGTTCATTTTTTCACAATGGATGCATGGAAAACAGTTGATGGTGGAGCCTCAGATCATCAAAAAGCTCAGTTTTAACCCGACATTTTCCCATGTTGTAATCTTCTTCTGACCATCTTCTCTTCATCTTGGGGCCATTAAGAACTTCTAGTGTTACCTGGCCTGTCTGTGGCCCAGCGGAGCCCCAGAGCCCCAGCCTTTGTCCAGGTCCGGGCAGCAGGTGAATGGGATGCCCATGCGAGGGGCCTCTCAGCCCAGATACACCTGATACCTGACTCATACCCCCACAGCAACACCCACCCACCACTGCTCACTCCCCACTGGACCCTCAAAGCCCCCAAGTCCTCCTCCTCTTGTCTGCCTGCCAGCTGGCTTTTTCTTACTCACAGACACACACAACAAGAATGAAGGATGTTATTGTTGACAGTATTAGCAGCTTTGCCCCCCCACCGTGCGTATTTTATGTTCTCAGTTCTGGCCTCTTTTTTTGTAGAGCCTATGAGGGCTCTGCCCTGTTGTCTGAGCCTCATATCTGTGTGAACTCTGTGTTCACCTTTGAAGTTCTCTACCATGCATCCCTGCGCCCCCTCCGCCCCTCTCTCCTCCACTGCTTTGATTCCCTTTCTTGTTGTGGGGAGTCGGCTGATCCACAGATAATGCCACTCAGTCTCTTCTAGGCTGCGTGCCGAAGAAAAAAAAGTCAGCATACACGGCTCAGGTGCAGAGCAAATAGAGAAGTACTTAATCTTATTTGATCTGTTCCTTGTTTCATTTGTTTATTTGTGCATTTAGATGCGTGAGTATGTACTGTGGCCGTATCAAATAGAGGCAAATATGTGAGATAAGGGCACCAGACAAGTGGGCACAGAAAATGGATGGTTGGTTTTAAAAACCCCAGTAGCATTGTTTGCCGTGGTTCATTGGCGTGATTTCTCCACAAACTGTCTAGTGCTTTCACTTTTTACTGCATGTCACCAATGTGCTGAAATAGCACAGTTGCTTTGAAGGCACGCAGGTGGATTAAAACAAGCCTCACATTAGCATGCTGATGATAGTTTATCTGGGCTGGCTTAGGGACAATACAGCGACTCCTTTTCATTGCTATTTTACTGCCTTCACAAACAGTAGTAACCTTCACAGAAGTTCCCCGCCCAGCCCCAATCTGTCTCAGTGTCTCCAACGTGTTAACTCCCTGACCCAGTTTGCAGTTTAGAGAAAACTTAACACAAATTTACCCTATTCTATTAAAGGGTCACCAAATGTCCTCATACAGTAAAATTCTAAACCACAGGATTCTTTGATTAAAACCACCACAACTGGATTTTATACCGTATGGTTGGCAAAAAATCGGATCATTTAGTAGCTGTCTAGAGCTTTCAATCATTTGACATGAACTTCTTATTCTGAAGTTCTAAGCAGACAGCTTGGCCATATAAATTGTACGACATAAGAAAAAGATTTCTTAAGTAAATGAATATATGTTGATAAATTTTATATCACTTCATTCACAACACAAGATGAGAAACAAGAAGCCCAAAAAAAGTTAACAACCCTCACTTTAAGTCTGTTTTCAAAGAACAAGCTGTCCGTTTTAATTTGAATTGGATTATTCATCAGTTGGTATTAATAAGAACAAGTGACATTCTGATATGACATTCTGATGACGAAACTGGTACACAAGTGATACAAACAGGAGGAATTAGCATCCCTTTCCAGGTTCAAACTAAAACCACTTTAATAACCGGATGGGAGAAAAGGAAGCAATTGGATCCAGTGGCCAAGTCTTTGCAATTCATTGGTGTATCCACTCAACATACTTGTTTGCATGGCTCATACTTTTGGTCCTCTTAGCCAAGGTCATTTGGCCTTCGTCCAGACAACAACTGGACTGCTGTAAACATCTGCATACATTTTACATGGCAAATAAGACATAGGGAAACTTTAAATGATCTTGTCAGCAATTTTGATATTTTTTAATATCTAAATTAATTACGCATACAGTTTTCATTTTTGCAAACTTTTTTCCTGTGCCTGTGCTCCATAAACTCTTTATTTTTTGACTGATCAGCAACATATGCAACTGTGTGTGTGTGTGTGTGTGCTTACTTGTATTTATATCTTTGTGAGGACCACAAACATTTGAGTTATAGACCTTAGACAGTGAGGACATTTTGGGAAAGTGACTTTCTAAAAGATGCAGGTTTGAATAAGGTTAGGGGCAAATTATATGGGTTGGGGTTAGGCATTCCTTCGTTACAGGTTAAGATTAGGGTAAGGGGCTAGGGAATGCATTATGTCACTCACATAATGTCCTCACAGAAACAGAGGATAAGGGGGTTTGTGTGTGTGTACACATGCGACAGTGTGAATGTGCATGCAATGTTTCCGCAGGAAATGATAGATGGCTTATTTCGATCTCTCAGCTGTTGAGCCCTCAGCCCGTTTATACAAGCCAACGACGAAGGCTTTGTCAGCAGAAACAAATGATCTATCAACACGTGCACACACACACACACACACACACACACACACACAGTCTGGTTAGTGGTGAGTATGATGGATTGGACCAGAGGTGTGTCTTGTCTGGGTTATTGATAGGCCAGTATTGGAGTGGCAGCATGAAATATTAATAGAGCGGAGCTAAACGCCAATCTGCCAAAGAATGAGAAGGAGAAAGAGAAGGGCAAAGTGAGAGAGAGAGATGTTTGAAATGAAACAATGCAATGACAGAAGCCATACCTGAGGCATTACAACATGAAGGAGTGATGAGTAGTGCTAGAAAAGCAAAGCATTCTCATGTGTGTGTCTGAGAATTTAAAATATGTCTGATATCAGAATCAATTTTTGTTCTCTCCTCGATGGAAATTCCCACCATCCTTGATACATTTCATGAACACACACACATTCAAACCTCTCTCTCTCTCTCTCTCTCTGTGTGTGTGTGTGTGTTTCTGTCACTCTAACCCACATCCTGTTGTGGTTCTCCTTCTCTCCTCCGCTTTGATATCTGAGAACCACTGACTTACATGGACAGACAAAGCACACCTTTGTCTTTGCCACACTGCACAAGTGTTTGTCATCTTTTTTTTTTGCCGTGTTTTGCGCGTGTGTTTGACTGTGTCCAAGGTCTTCCTACCATAATGACAGCAACACACCCTCATACACACAACAGCAACCACTTGCCAAGAATCTGTCCCCAGTAATACACTTAAAACGGCACAGAGGGTTGAAACATCCCTCCCTTTAAGATGCATGGAGGGCATATTATGCACAAGTTTGTGTGTGTGTGTGTGTGTGTGTGTGTGTGTGCATGTGCGAGTGTGTGTGTATTGACGCAGCACTGCAGTACGATCTATACTAATGATTTCCCATAGACACCTCAAGTTGATCTGGGAACCAGGGACGATGGGAGGCAGAGAAGTCAAAAGAGACGAATGAAGAGATGGAAGGAAAGACAGATTGAAGGAAGAAGGAGGCAGAGGAATGTAAGGAGGGTATGTAGGGATAAACCTCAGTAATGTGAAACAATATGAATGGACTTTTAGGCTGTGGTTTTGAGCTTTTTTGGTACAATTTCGTTGAGAGTCATGTTCTAACATGAGTTTATAAGCTGTAAATATTGATTAATTATAGGGCAGCATTAATTGTTCTTGTGCTGGTGAATCATTACCATTGAAGTCAATAACAAAAAGGTAATGGTTTTCCCGCGTTCTAATGAACGATCACGTCTATAGGTGTAAATGCCTGTAAGTCATATAAAGGGTCATGAGCTTCTCACTTTCTAAAAAATCCATCAACCCAATTTAGAAAGTCATCTGTGATTATGTAAATGTTATCAGTCCTTAGTCTGCAGTTGGTAATATTAGTAAAAAGTTACTACACGGCTTGTGGCCCTGGTGCCCTGCAGTTAAAAAGACCAAGCAGCCAGAGAGATTTTTCAGAACTTGGCAAAAGGTGTTTGCAGAGATGGCGTTATAAGTGATTGCATTAATACAATCTTTAGCCATCATAAAAACCTTTAGCTACAACTTATAAACTAAAAATCAGCCAGGCAATGTTTGTGAGCCTCGAGTAGAAGCTATGAGGTTTGATGTGGCATTTACACATCTGGAAAATTATTCAAAATTTGAAAACAGAAGGACCATTGTAACTTTGATGAGGAGCTGATATGGGCTCCAAATGTTTTTTTCTGAATGTAATGAGGTCAAAAGTATTAAACGGAGCATTTCTACAGTGTGCTGAGTCCTTGGGCAATTACTGTGCAGATTTTGGACTCTGCAGGTTTGCACAGTGATATCAAATGTTACTTCCATTTTTAGGGTACTTACTGCTGAAACATGAATGCATTACTTCTCATCCATAATCCATAGAGTCTATGTATGTGTGTGTGTTTGTGTGTGTGAAGCCTTGAACCTGCACAGTGGAATTTCCTCCAATCACCTCACATTGTTCGGACTAACAACGAGTCAAAGACGATAGGGCAGTACAGAAACACTCCACACCCTTGAGGGCGTCTCTGAGGAACCATAACCACTTCCAGGTCAAAAGGCCATCAGGGTGATCTCATGGGCAATGAGAGGAGCAGAAGCATACACTCACATACAAACACAATGCACAAAACTAAGCAAAAAAACCCTCCCTTCAACAGGTCCCTGTGCCAGAAAGGATGTCATTCAATTGCATATTTCTTAAATTTCGCCACCTGATGAGCAGCACTGCCTTATATGAATGGCTCCAAAGAAGGCTAACAATACCCCTGTTGTCCTCTGAACATTCTGGCCTTTATCATCAATGATAATAAAAAAAAAAGTAGCAAGAGAACATGGGAACAAATGAAATCATCCATCTCTGTTTACCCTGTGTTTCCTCACACCTGACAGAGGGACATCACTAAAAGAAATGATGAGGTAAGTGAGACCGAGATAAGAAAACAGAACAGAGGGGGAAATGTCACAGTGTCAAATATCATTTTTCATCCATTCCTTTTAATGATTCCAATTTCTCCCTGTGAGGTGATATTCCTCACTTTAATATGATCCTCAACCTGCTGCCAAAGTATGACTAACACAATAACACTCCCTCGCTGTTAAACTCAAAGTTAGATGTGTAGACCTTAGTTTTTTTTACAGGGAAATTCAAACTGCTAACATACAAGCAGGTATGATTTCACAAATATCATCACTACAAATAAAATGTGTGTTAATTCCGATTCCAATCAAATTCAATATGTTCTCAGAAACATTTTCTATGAAAAGTAGAAAAAAGTTGTGGCAAATGGTGGCAGAACCGTGTCCTCTTAAAGCGGCATCGACGCATTTCTGGCCACTCGGGGGCAGAAAAGTAATAAAGCAGACTGACAGACACATCCATCCATTAGAGCCCAGATCCCACTTCCTGTGAGGTGACAGTGCTTACCACTGTACCACCAGATACACAGCCACCATTATAACTGTTGCACTGCAAACATGATTAGTAAATGTTGCTGTAGAAGTCCACAGCCATGTCCAAGAGGGTAGACAAAATCAGTGTATTCAAACAGCCCTGTTTTTTCCTGTTCACACTACTTTCAGGAACAATTTCAAGATTTGAAGAAGAAACAGAGGAAATGCAAAGGTGAAGTGTTTAAGTTAAGTTTAAGTGTTTAATTGTTAAGGGCCTGTGTGTGTTTGTGTGTGTGTAAGAGACAGTTTTTTGAGAAGAAGGGTTAAGATTCTGAGTTAGAGGAAACGATGAGGGCCACAACCTAGAGTCAGGTTAATGGTGGTAACGTGGTAAAATGTGTTTTTACATGAATCTGAGCACATGACCCTGCTTTGTGCAGCATGAGTTTGTGTGTATGTGTGCATATATCATCAGGAGGAAGTGATTATAACGTAGTCAGGGGGAAATCTCCACTTCAGCTGCTATTGTTTAGCCCTTCCTGGCTGTTACAGAGGAAGACAAGACTCCATCACTGTCATACTTTCTCCTTGCTTTACTTTCTTTCTCACCATCTCTCTGCTCTTTCACTTGTGTGAGCTGTTTATTTTCATCTTTTACCTTTTTTTTGACCCCATCCACCTGAGGTGAAGTAACTAACATGAAACACCTGGGCTGCACTCAAGGGAAGTTACTTACTACCAAGTTACTTACACACACACGCACACACACGCACACACACACACACACACACACACACACACACACACACACACACACACACACACACACACACACACACACACACACACACACACACACACACACACTTAGATGCAAGTTATGTTATGCTGCCATCTATTGACTACGACACGCAATGAAAATGCAAGCAGCACTCGCAAGCGCTCGATTTAAAAAGGGGAGGGGTTCGTTCGAGATAATCAGCCATTAAAGAGATTGACCTCATGACATAACGCCTGTAAATTCATGCCATTGTTTAAATAATGCAATGAGGGGAAGCTGTGCTCATAAACAGAGACCGCTGGCGAACCTCAGTGGTGCATGACGGAACTCGGAAGGTTTACTTACTTGATTGACAATGTCAAAGCTGCAGGTGAATGAGCCAGTAAGGGCGCCACGTCAATCACAGATAATTAGATTCACCCGAGGTGGCTCTGCTACTTATTTATTTAATCTCCCTGCGGAATTTCATTGAGTTTTCATCAGTGTGAGTCGAAGCGTTCCAACGTATCGCTCGCGTGCGTCAAAAAAAAATAAATTCACCATGCCAACCAAGAACATCACAGACGAGCGAGTCTCCAAATTCAAAAACAAGGGGAAAGATCCAGCAGTAAGTTGACGTTTGATTTTCCAGCTCATACGTATTGGTAACTTAAATCGACACTGCGTCTCGTCCGCTCGCAGAAACTTCGTGAGAAAAGGATCTCGGAGTGCGTGGAGCTGCGTAAAGCTCACAAGAATGAGAGTTTCCTGAAGAGGAGAAATATCACGCTGTCGTCTCTTCCGGACGAGGAGGCCCTTTCCCCCGACTCCATCTCCATGTCCAACGACTTGGTCAGTCTACAGAAACCTGTTTTAAACAGTTGAATTCAAACCAGCGCCGGCTCTGACACACACCTGTCGTTTAGGTCACATTTGTATCCATTGAGGAGATAGTTAAAGACGTGACATCCGACAGCAAGGAGTCCCAAACCCGAGGCTGTCAGGCAGCCAGGTGAGCCAGCAAGCGTGATATGTCTGCACTTCAACTGCATTTTTCCTCATATGTCATGATAAAGTGATTGGGCTATTTTTTTTAAATTTTTTTTTTTGTAATTTGACTGTCACTTGGAGCTTTCGGGAAATTCTAATGAGCATTTCCAGCTTTCTGACACTACTACACAAGAACCACATGAATCGTCCAGTCTTTCATCCATTTTTGAAATTAATGGCGGGGGACTAGAGCGAATGTGTGTTATTGATGTAAACCTTATCCACCCCTCCCACAGGAAGCTGCTTTCTCAAGAGCGTAACCCTCCTCTGAAGGAGATCATAGATGCTGGCCTGCTGTCCCGCTTTGTTTCCTTCCTGTCTATGGATGATGAGCCGACACTGCAGTTTGAAGCAGCCTGGGCTCTGACCAACATCGCCTCTGGAACATCTTGGCATACACAACAGGTGTCAACACTATTTGAAACTCCTGTGTTCTTGTGGTCCATGATGGTCTTGGGAATCACTGTTTCACAATAAAGTTAGATTGAATATGAGTTTGTCTCTCAGGTGGTGGAACATGGGGCTGTGCCAGCTTTCATCTCCCTGCTGGCCTCACCGATGTTGCACATCAGTGAACAAGCTGTCTGGGCTCTGGGAAACATTGCAGGTAAAATACTAGGTTGAAATAATGTTTTTATATTCCCGTCATATACAAATAAGTGTTTTCAGTTAATATAGCTGAGAGGAGATTGAATAAATCGGTTTCCAAAAGTACAAACCTCAAGTGGTTATTCTTATGGTTTACTATGGGTCTCAGTGCTAATAGTGGTGGTGCAGACAGTCTATCAGCTTGACTGTGGTTTGCTGTACTGTCACCAAATGTAACTGACAGGCGATGGTGCGGCTTCTCGAGACATCCTGATTGAGTGCAATGTCATCCCTGCCCTGCTGGCCCGTATCTCTCCAGACACACCAGTAAGTCAACCCTTCACAAATATGCACCCAGGATCTACGAGCTTCCTCTTTTACTTGAGTGACAACTTTTTATCGCAACGGGTCGGGGTAATTGCTTTTGTATTAACTGCTTTACAAGCCCAACAAAGTTTACGCTGCTTTTGTCATGTGCTGGAGACCATCACTCCTGGCTTCTCAAACAGACCCCCAGCCTTAAATTTCAGTTCTCCAAAGATGTAGGAAAGCACTCCTGATGGTACTTTTTTTTTTTTCTCCTAATTGTAGAGTCCTCAGCTCTGACTGATGCTCTTCTAACTTCACATTTGCAGGACTGCTCACCAACACCTCTAAATGTCGAAGTTTGAAATCAATTGTGGTTCTTCTTAGCAAGTGCAAGGTTTTCTTAACTATGCCTTTTAAAAAAAAAAAAAAAGTTGCCGTTTACTCGTTCCAGGTTGGCTACCTGCGTAACTTAACGTGGACACTGTCCAACTTGTGCCGAAACAAGAACCCATTTCCACCTTTATCTGCAGTCCAGCAGGTGAGTGGTTCACCCCAGACTGGTTTTCACTTAGTCCTAACAGGAGCCCAGAACAGAGGATTAATGTGCTGAACTTGTCCTTCAGGTGCTTCCCTCCCTGATCCAGTTGCTCCATCTCAGTGACAAGGACATCTTGTCTGATGCGTGCTGGGCACTCTCCTACCTTTCAGACGGCGACAATGACCGCATTGACGTTGTAGTGAAAACTGGCGTCGTCCCCCGACTGGTGGAGCTCATGAGCCACGAGGAGCTCAGTGTCGTGGTAGTGTCCACACTTCACTATCCTCTGTCCTGCAACAGCCTGTACTAGTGAGGTAATCCCATAATTACTTATCTGACCCCCAGACCCCAGCTCTCCGCTCCATCGGCAACATAGTGAGCGGCTCCGACCTCCAAACCCAGATGGCGATTGACGCAGGTGTTCTCAATATTCTACCTCATCTGATGAGGCACCAAAAGGCCAGTGTGCAGAAGGAGGCAGCATGGGCATTGTCAAACATTGCTGCAGGACCTTGCAAGCAAATCCAACAGCTCATCACCTGTGGCCTCCTCCCTCCTCTGGTAGAACAGCTCAGAAATGTGAGTAGATTGTGAATGAGATGGGAGGTTAAAATGGTCTCTACATGTTACAGCAACAGCTGTTAGACATGTTTTTACCCAAACACCTGTATGTTAAATGCAACTGTGGTGGTACTGAAACCACACACCCATAGTCTTTTAAAAAAAAAGGCTTTTTTTTTTTTTTTGAAAAATGTTATTTAAAACTTATTTTATAATTTAAATTTTTCACTGCTGGACTAAGTCAAATACACCAGTCTGCCACAACGTAAACAGTTACAGGAGGCAAGAATAAATACAAAATGGTAGTATTGTGAGCAACATGAAGAGCATGTAAGGTTTATGAATTCCTGCTGTTCTGTCTGATTGCATTAATTTAGAAATTGTAGCAGTATCTAAAATGTTAAACTTCAACATCCAACAAAACATTTTATCTTTTATAATTTGCCCAATGGCTTCTTGACCCATATGGAATGCTTAATCCTTCAGATTTACTGGAATTATAAATCACCATTTGGAGAGGCATCATTTTTACTGGACAGGATGAAATGTTAAGTGAAAATTCTGTCTTGCTGCTGTCATCCCTTTCCTCA
Organism: Psettodes erumei; assembly: GCA_016785225.1. Classification (NCBI taxonomy): domain Eukaryota; kingdom Metazoa; phylum Chordata; class Actinopteri; order Pleuronectiformes; family Psettodidae; genus Psettodes; species Psettodes erumei. The sequence continues at coordinate 1,618,908 of JAFBJZ010000871.1, read as the reverse complement.
GGGAGATTTCAAGACTCAAAGGGAGGCAGTGTGGGCAGTGACAAACTTCACCAGTGGGGGCACTGTGGATCAGGTGGTCTATCTGGTGCAGAATGGAGCACTGGAGGCAATAATCAACCTGCTGCAAGTCAAAGACGCTAAAGTCATTCTGGTGATCCTGGATGCCATCAACAACATGTTCATGGTGAGGAGGCAGGCCAAGATTAACTGCTGTTTCATTGGTTTAAAACTTGCTACCCATTGAGCCAACTACAAATTTGTAATGAGCAGCGAATGTGTGGTGTCAGTTAACCATGTATGACTTTTCAGGCAGCAGAGAAGATTGGTGAGATGGAGAAACTCAGCCTGTTGGTTGAAGAGCTGGGAGGGCTGGAGCGCATAGAGATGCTGCAGAACCACAATAATGATGCTGTGTACCAGGCTGCACGAAACCTCATCGAGAAGTACTTTGGTGATGTAAGTGGCATTTGAACACTGAAGGCAATTTTACATTTGGCAGCATAAAGTAATTTATTTTTTGAAGCACTCTATGCATCTTTAAAAATAATTTTTGTGAAATTCTTTGAAAACTTTGCATTGAGCTTTTCTTTGTATCTGAAGGAGATTGTATTTTGAAGTTATCTTTTTTTCATCCTTCTAGGATGAGATTGAAGAAGTCAAGGCTGAAGCTCCGGATGATGCGTTTGTATTTCAGTGCAGTGATGTGAAGAGAAGCTTTGAATTTTAAATTGAAAACTTTTTAATTTATATTGAAAATAAAGATGATTGCAGTACATTTTGTGTGAGTCTCAAATGGGTAAATAAAAACAGTATTGGGTACAATACTAAAATGGTTAAATCTGGGGTATGTGTGGATGGCGCAAGCCAAAGTCCTGATTAACTGCTGTTATCTGAGTTGGCTCTCAGATCAAGTTTGAAACAAAACATTTCTGTAATTCATGGGCCATATTCAGAGAAATTTTAATAGTACTTGCTACTAGAACTAAAACTTTGAGATTTAAAGCAGTCATGAACTTTACTAGTGGAGCAGTCTGAAATGACCCTGTCACTGTTCTTTGTGTCAACCCATGCTCTGAAGTATGCTTTTCAGACTTTCTGAAGACTTGTCAACCTGGAGGGGGTTTAGACCATGAAGGTCTGAGTTTGGTCTGGCTTTGCTGTAGCTAAATTGGTAAATCTTTCTGGAAATTGCTCCATTTAGAAATATGGAGTGAACCAGAAAAATTTACTGTTAAACATCATTGTGACACTTTTGGAACAAAAACCTGCACTCTACAGTTTTACTGCAACACTGTATTGCCCCTGAGAAATCCAACATGGTGCATATCTACTTCCTCACACACTGACTGGGGTGCTGCCATTGGTGGCCTTGATGGGTTTTTTTAAACTGCCTTTAAGAAGAGGTAGTGATTGTTCTTTGAGGATGTGAAGTTCATACACAGCAGTCCCTAGTGATGAACTAATAAATAGCAGCACAAATAAGAACAAATCAATGCAGCTAAAACTTCTAGCATTGTTTAACTGTTGTGTTACAACCAGGGGAAGCAAAATAGGAGTCAAACTAAGTATGATTCACAAAAAGTTTATTGCAAACCAAGTTAAAGGATAATCAAAGCACCACAAAGTGGTGGCTGGTGACACTTCCTTTTAAATGTTTCTCACTATTGGCAATCTCAATATCATCATTACTGGCAGGTTTTAAGAGCTGGTCCTTGGTGAACTCCTCAAGAAGCTCCTCTGAAGGTGCACTAATAAAGTCATCAGGCGTTCCCATGCTAGATAACATCCTTTCATTGAAACAATTCTGGACCTGAAAGTTTTCAATTGAAACCGCTATACAAAAAGTGCACAAAGTGTTACCACAGAAGTAGTCAAATCAAAATGCTCTCTCTAATGGCAACCAAAACCATAATCGCAGAAGAACTAGAAACACTCCAACAGGCTACTCACAGAGCAGAACATCGCCTAAACAAATGCCATTACCCAGATGGAACCTGATGGTAATCAATATCTAAGGCAACTTCACTCCACCACAAAACAAAAGCTGCATAACACACAGAGTTTAAGGATCATGGACATTTTACCACAAGATTACCCTATAAATAGAGCACTAACCTTAACTCACCTAATTACCAAAATCACCCACAGTTGAGTACAGCAAGTGAGCCCAAGTGCAATGCTGTCTTGCTTAACCCCAAAAGAGAAACATTTCTCCACCCAGGATTATGTAAAAAAAAAAAAAAAAAAACAAATGAGTGACTAACATCAAGTCATATCTCAATCAACCTAACATACTAACTAACTAACCAGCGAGATCACTTGAGACTTCAGGTCAACAGCACTCAGGGCAATATCACCATATACCCACCAGGAGTAAATACACAGCAACCACAGTGCCAAACAGCACAACACTAAAACAATTAACACAGGAACACACAATCTACGGGGGAAATGTGACAACCCTGGCTCAGGGGATGCAACACAGAGGAGTCAAACAAGGTTTGTGATTCATAGAACAAACTTTTTTGCTAACCAAGTTAAAGGTTATTCAAAAGAACACAAAGTGGTGGCTGGTGTTGGATGCAGTGAGGGAAAGAGAGCGAGACAAACCTGACAGGGGTTTTTAAAGACTTACCACCAGGTGCCAGAGATGAGGTAACGAGGGGGGGGAGTTAAAGGATCAGGGATTCCTGCAAGACACAGCACAGAACAGCTTCAGCATTATAACGTTAGACCATTTTATTTTGGCGTACCTATTAATAAACGGGCAACTGAGAGGACATGACCTGACCTATGCATTAGCCAAGTGGAGATCAAGATTTTCAACTCCAGTGAATATTATATAGTTAGTCTTATGTCTGTTAAACTGATTAACATAAATGTAGCTGTGCAGCTGATAAAAGCTACCTGACAACTACTCAGAATGGCCTTTTCTAATTTAGCTGTGATCCACTGTATTATTTGATTGAACTGAATTCGCTGACGTTGGCTTTGCTGTGACTTCTGAGGATTTAAAAAAGGAGAGGACCATTGAGCAAGCAGTCAGGGGGACTTCCCAGACGGGTCTCCTCACTTGATAAGACAAGTATTTTTTTTTTTTTTACCAGAGTGGTGATTCTGAGGAAAATCTTAAATACGACTCAAGTTTCAGTTTTTCTTCCTTGTATTATGGAAATCCCACTCTTTCACTCACACTTTTTCTCAATCACCTTAATGCACTTCACACATCAGAAACAATATCGCCATGACTCATAACACTAAGTCATCTGTGCAATTGCCTCTTAAGGGGCATCTTGTCTGTCATTTTTATTATTCATTATTCATTTTTATTATCTTAAGAAGCAGCATTAATGAGTGAATCTGTGCTCATCATTCTACACTTTTAATTTGGTTAGAATTAATCATGAAACTATAGCTGGGAAGCTTAATAGTTCATTTTTAAAAAGGTGCCTGTGAATTATCTCCCGCTTGTTTCATGTCATATGGATTGATTCTGATTATTTTTATCTAGGTTATGAGAAATCTGGGATTACTGCTTCAACTTCAGTAGGGTTAGGGTTAGGGTTTGTGAAACTGTCACCCTTATGCACTAAGAACACACAGCCTGTAGTTTCCATACTGACCATTTCTTCAGTCAACAGTTCTAAACAGTATTTCTGATGAACATGTTGACAGCTTTTGCTTAGACACACTTCAATTTGGGAAAGTAAATATGGCTATATGGCTGGATAACAGATTTTTTTTTTCTCATTTTGGATATCCTTTAACCATGCAACTTCCATCTTTCACAGCCGATGAAATCAGCAGAAAAACAACTTTCTTGCTGGCTACTTAAAAAAGTCTTGGGAAATTCCTGGTACTTACATTAGTGTAGGTTATGATTGACAGAGAAGAGGGATTTTACACACTGACTCCACTACTATTGTTCTCCTACACACACCCACATCAGTTCTGATATAAGAGAAGACAATCAGCATCATCCAGACCAAACACCTCCCTGGTTCTGACAGTTACAACACTTGCTGCACTGTTACCTGGTGAGATCACGCATTTCATTTACATTCTTTAGTTGGAAACATTTTTCTTTAGATGCATCATAAATATATTGAGTCAATGATTATTAGATGATTAGAAAAATGTAGCTAAATAGTTTTTTAAGTGACTGTAAAGTTTGTGATATTGAGTAATATGTGGAGAAAAACAATTCTGGTTATGGATTTATAAATATAATTTCATATACTTTTTTCTTAAAGAGTCCCTGTGATTTGTATAAACCAAATAGGCAGAAACCAAAATTGACAATATGGTAACTTGTTCTGTTGTCTTTTAGGCATCGCCAATCATGTTGAAGGATAACATATTGATCTTTATTGTCATCTGCTGCCTCTGTGTGACAATCAGGCCTTTGGAAGCAAAGACGGTAAGGTTAGATATGTACAGTCATGTGTGCAACCTAAACTGTTATTTAGTCTGCTATCCTAAACTGTTATGTACGTGAATGTAAAATGTATTTGAAAAAACTCATGCTGATGCCTCCCTGCATCGTGATTTTACAAAATGCAGCTACTACTGCGCAGGTGTGACATATGAATTCCCACTTCCATTAACAATGATTTGAACCAGCTTTTTTTGTTATTGCTGAATGTATTAGGAACATAAATTACACTTTGTAAGGTTTGTCTGTATAAATACAGCTGTATAAAATACATGTCTTTTTTACAGTTGGATGTTGAAACAACTCCACAGGAGCCTACAATGAACACATCTTCAGCCTCTGCAGATTCCTCTGCTCTGTCCAGGCTCTTCAGAATCCCTCTGAGCTTGTCTCTGGACTCCGTTGATGACATGTACTACGGCTGCTCACAGAAGATGCTCATCAAAGTGAAACGTCACTACCTGCCAAGGAGCACGAGGGATGGTCTGCACACAACATACACAAAACTTTGTGCCCTGAAAGCCATGATGAACAAGGACATCTACGACCACCTGTCCTTGAATCACTTCAGGGCTCTGTGTGCCTACACAGCAGGGTCCTATGATGACTTGAACAGAGCAGTCCGCAAGGGGAAGGCTTCCTACAAGACCTCATTTGAATTCCACGCCCTCCACTTCCTGCTGTCTGACGCCATCCGGCTCCTGAAACTCAACCAGAGGAGCTGCTACACCACCTACCGGAGAAGCAAACTGCTCTTCAGTGGGGAAGCTGGACAAACCATCCGCTTTGGCTCCTTTGCCTCCAGCTCCCTCAACAAGGACCTGCGTCACTTTGGACGAAGGACATGCTTTGAGATCCGCACATGTTTCGGTGCCTACCTCAAGTCCTATTCAGAGTTCGACTCAGACGAGGATGAAGTACTGATTCCTCCATATGAGATGTTCAGTATTGTCTCTGTGGACATGTCGGGAGAGAACGACTTACACTGTGATGTTTTCTACAAGCTTGAGACTGCAGGAGTTTACAGCAGCCTCAACTGTCAAGCTGTGGACCTTTAAAAACTGCTGGGTCATCTGTGTTAACACTATCATATTGGCACATCAGTATAATTCCTGTCACCATGCGTGACAGCCTCCACCAGTCAACATTTTTACCATGCTTCCATGCCTTTCTATACTATGACATTTTTCAGTTAAATTTCATTCCTTACTCAACTACGACATCAAAACAGCTTCAAAAATGTCATAGTATAAGAAAGCATAAAAAAACTCCTAGCAGAGGTAACCATCCAATTGCTCACCTTTCAATGCCCCTTCTTAGCTTTCTATTACATTACACAACATAGAAAACATGAGAGGGGGTGTAATCAAGAACATATTTCTCCTAAACCCCCTTAACGTACGAGTCCACTCCACAAACAAGACTGTAAATAAAACAGAAATAGCTTCAAATTTAAATGTATACCTGAAGTGATTTATTAAAAAATTGTATCTTGTATGAAAAATACAAACGCAAACGATCAGGAATATATTTTCATTTACAATAAATTATTATCATAAAGGAGCACCCAAGTTCTTCTGGTATATATATATATACACATATATTTTCTCCAAGGAAGTAGAAAGTGGGCCCCACAATTCACTGTTTTACGCAAGACAGAATTTTCAAGTTTCAATATTGCGCCTTCCTTCATTTGCCCAATGTGAAAGGGAGTCCCGTACAGGAAGTGTAGCAACAGGCAGTGGACTAGAGAAGCACTCTACAAAGTTATAGGTAAAAATATCTACAGCAAGTCTGGGTCAACATTTCAGCTGAGGTGAGTAATGGCTGAACCGTCCCAGAAACGCCTGTGTGTCACACAGGAGAGTAACTCCCGACCCACGTGTGTGACAAAAATGGAGTGTTTTATTAATGGGCAAGGAAAAAGGGAATACTGAAGGGAAACAATGTTTGTGAGGCTGTAACAGTCAGTGTGTGTGTGTGTTTGTGTCCATTTACATCTTCTCATAGGTGAGTTCATGTCCGCAGGTGGTGCAGGTTTTCTTGTAGAGGTCCTCTTCTGGATCCACCACCTCCTCTGCTCCGTACTGATGCTGGTGAACGCTGGTGTCTTTGGTCCACATGCTGCTCCTCACCGCCCTGCGTAGCTCTGATGCAAACACACACACACACACACACACACTTGTTAACGTTTTAAAAGATGCAGGGCATCAAGCGAGTTTTGTCTCAGGGAAACAAGAGACGAACCTTTGACTTTCTTGTTGAAGCGTTTTTGTTTCTGCAGCTCTCTGTTCTCCTCCCTTGTCTCTCTGGCCTCCTCCATAGCCTCCTCCGAACCCCACACCTCCATACATCTCTTCTCCACCTGGGAGTATACACATGTATACTGTAAATTTCACTTTTGATTTGTTCTCTGATCAATTATTACATAAAATGTTACATGTCATGTTTTAATTATTTGATGATTGACTACCCAATTAATCAGCTTATCACTTTGGCTTCAGCTCTTTTTCATTTTTCAATAATGTATATCAATATTTTTCATTATTTATCTTGGCATGTGAGTTTCACTCTAGTTAATTAGGCTCCAGATTGCTTTAGCTACAGGTTTGTCTTAGCAGCCAGCACCTGTAGTTTGAGGTAGAGCTTCATGTCACCCCAGCGTGGGTTGTGAGGGTTTTTCTTCAGTATGAACCTGAGCGGAGGCTCTCGCTTGTCCAGGTCACAGTCCTTCAGCAGGTAGTGCTGCTTGGCCTCAGTTCTGGAGATCAGCTTGTGCTTTTCCTCATTATCCCTGAACAGAAGGATGATTTAACGGTTAATCTATCTGACTCTATTTCAGTCATATATTTATATAAATTCAACTCCAAATATTCAAGGTGAGAGGACAATTGAGACAGAAACCCAGGTCATTTGTGTACTTTTTCTGGTCACTGCAAATAAAAATAACAGAAAGTAAGTAAGTATAGATAATATAAATATGAAAAACATGTGTTAAAAATAAAATTACAAAAAAATAAAAAGCATTACCAAAAATTAAAACTCAATAACTTACACAACTCAAACTAATAACTACTCCATGTTAACCTTCTCCAAAAGTTATGAATTTCAATTTCATGCTCAGTGTCAAACAGATGTCTGCAGCAATGCTTAAGTGTGTGTGTGTGTGTGTGTGTGTGTGTGTGTGTGTGTGTGTGTGTGTGTGTGTGTGTGTGTGTGTGTGTGTGTGTGTGTGTGTGTGCTGCACTTGTCACACACAGACAGGTCAAAGCTGTTGCTGAGGTAGGAGTCCATAAACGGTTTTTGACAGTCATCACACAAAAGGTAGTCTGGCTCAATCACTGGAGCTGGAGACAAAACGTACACACTGTGAGGTTACTCAACACACATGCACATACTTTACGCACGCAAGTGCGCACACCAACCTGGCTGATGCACCACCTTCTTGGACCTCTGCTCTTCCTCTCCGCCCTCCTCCTCCTCGATGAAGAAACCGGCACCGGAGTCGATGGTCTTGGAGACTTTGGCCGAGGTCGCACCCTCCACAGCGGACAGAGGGCGGCTCGCTAGTCGGGCTTGCCGGAGCATCAACGCGCGCTGCCGGTTCCTCTCGATTTTAGCCCGCATCGCTGCAGAGAGCTCGAGTTTAGGACTCTGTCCTGGGTCGGGACCAGCAGCGTCCACCTGCTCTGACCCTGAGGGCTCCATGTTGTTCCCTTAAATAGCAGTCACCGCATGGAAATGAACGAAATAACTCTGTAAACGCGTCGTTATTGTTTTCCATGAACAGAGCCGCTTCCGGTGGCTTCTTTTTCTTCTTTTATAATTTGAACCTTTAGGTGCAGCACCGCTCTCTAGCGGCGTTGGAAAACGAAGGCTGAGAGCTTATTTCCTAATCATTCGTGCTTCATCAGCGTTCTGGTCAATAACAGCAAAGAAAATTCGGATTCCTCATTTTCCTCACATTCCTCACAACTTTAGATTCCTCATTCATTTGTTGTCTTTCCTGATTTGACTTACCACAATTCATGAGTACATGAACAACAGGCTCATAAACCGGTTTGATCAAGGGACTGAATCACAAGTTTTGAAGTCTATCTTAAAACAATATTACATATCAGTGTGTTCACAGCTTTTATTTGCTATAACTGCCATCCCTGTTCTGACAATCTGCAGTTTATGTGCAAAAATACCTGTCTGACTTAGTAAAATGAAAGTGAGTATCTGATTTGAAAATTTGATATAAACTGTCACAACTGTTTTAATGTCCAGGACGTGAAAATGCTTATCTGCCTGATGTTCTGGATAAGACGATCCACTAATGTGTATTGTATAACAAGCAGGGACAGCTGCTTTATCATGGCATGAGAAAACCAAATCCTCTCTCTGAGGTTTCAGTAAGTAGCAGTGATGGATGCAACAGTTTTCCCCAACAGTTCCCTATATCCATTTCAACTCACCAAAAAAGTCTCTTCTTTCTGCAAGTGTCCCCAAAGAAGTATTCTGGACTGACCCCTGAACTTACCCCTGGCTCAGAGATCAGTCACTCAGGGCTCCAATCTAAGTTCTAATGGCATCTCCACTGGCTGGAGTTACATTCATTATGCCTCAAGATTTTGCAGTTCCTCCTCCCATTGTGTAATATTGGACAGCAGAGGACTTCTCCATATAAATGACATTTACATATGAGAAAATTACTGACTGGCACTTGCAGTGATACAGTCAGGTTTGTGTGACATTGTCTCCAGCTTGTTGGTTGGCAGACATTTACAGTACAGTGAGCGGATTTCCTGTTGGCAGACAGGTGAGTTTGTCCTTTATTGTCCTCAGGCATCCAGAGCATCCCCATTGCATCACACTGATCATGGCACAGAGCCATACATGCTGGTGTAAGAGGCTTGTGCCCGAGTAAAGCAGATCATGTCCTGATAGATGACACTGCAAATCTGATCTCTGTTGTGGAGACGCATGAGAGGTGACACAGCTGACTTTTTAAGTGGTTCCTCCAAATTTCATATGACCCTGGTGACTAGACAGTTAACAAATGAAATCAGGAATATACAGTATGGTATGTGTTTAATGATCATACTGCCTTTGTCAATTGTGGGGTAACTGCTAAAGCAGCCTAAGACCAGCATACATACAGAAACTGCAGGAATCCAAACAACCTTTCACACACAAACCTCGATCATCATTCACAAATACTCTGACTCAACAAATTGTATCCAGCCAGTTTCTGACCTTAAAAACACCAGCGGTGAAAATTTGAGTTTTCATTTATTTGATCACATAACACTTTATACACAGTTGAATGATATATGTTTTTACAGTATAATACATGAGTCAAGTAGTACATGAATATGATTTCATACTTGTATAATGTACACAGGAAATACAAAAGCATTTTACCATTTGCCACGGTATTCAAACAGGCTGAGGATGAATTCTTAGAGATATTCCTAGGTGCATTCATTCGTACACACACTTCTCGCATTTAGATGATCCATCAGAGCAAGAACAATTTAAAAATTATACTGCAAAGACATGCTAAATATGGAGATGGAGTTTATTAATATTGTGGTTTATGTGCTGACTATCATTACATGCAGGAACTTACAGTCTTGCATTACACTTTACAAATCTTTTATATACATACAAAAACACACAATTTTAATATCTTGAAATTGGGAATAGTCAAGGTCAGTTTTATGGACAAACCTTTTTATATTCACACGGACAAAAAAAGTTGCAACTTATGAAAACAAAAACAAAAATATGTGGGTTAATATAGTGACACGAAATGGGATTTCTAATCCTTTGGTATTGTGGAACTGAAATGTTTATGTAGGCAGAATAATCAGATCCAGTTATCTAAAAAAATGCCTATATTAGTTTGGGTTATTTGAAGTGGGGTTGCATGAGTAGCACTGAAGTCCAGTCAGCTTATTGCTTGCAATATCAGTTTGGTCACACACACTTTGGTCTATGCACTCCATCTTTGGAGAAGCAGAGAAAAGTAGCAACACAGATGCTGTGCACAGGTTTGAGAAAAAAATTATTTTAACCACCTAAAGCATGGCTACCTAAAAAAACAACATCAGTTTGAGTGCATGCTACATTCCTGCTTATGTGATGGAACATAGTAGCTCAGTAGCTGAGAACATACAGTGCTGAAGGAAAGGGCTGTTAGGGACCTAGGAAAAAGTGATTGTTACCATTCTGCTTGCCTTTTCGCAGACAGAATATGAAAATTAAAAAAAAAAATATTAATAATTGGACACGAGCTTTTGCATTCATTAATCAGTGTTGCATTGGAACAATGTAACATTTTAGCAATCTAATCCCTTCACCTTTAAAACAAAAAAAAAAACAGAGGAAGATGGTATTTAGAGAGTCTCCAGGACCTTTACTGAGCAAGACTGACGGAGCAAACACTGCTGGGAAAATAAACTACTATCAACCTCATTCAGTTCTACTTCATATAGTTGACAAAGAAAGCAGGCAAAAAAGAGAAATGAAGTGAATGTGGTCTTAGTCTTTTGTGCTTTACAGTACATGAGTTGTTTTACATCAAACATTACAGAAACCTGGTGATACCTGTTGATATTTTTAGAAATACATTATTCAACAGACATGATACAACAGAGGATTCTAATCTTTAGTCCACCACTTGTTGTCCCGACTGCATCATCTACCGGCACGCAAATGTGAAGATGAACTCTTTATCACAAGGGGAATGTCCATTCACTGAAATCATCCAGTTTTGGTCAGGATAATGTAAAGTAATCTCTCTCTAAAGTGGCGCATGTGAAGGCAGACAGGAAATGAGCAGAACAGAAAATATTACAGTCACAAGCTTATTATATGAAAACCCAAATACGATAGTTGGGATATACAGATATAAGCAGAAATACTCAGTTCAGAAGTCAGTTTAGCCAGTTTAATCTTGGTCCATGCTATCTGTGAACACTCTATTGTAACTATTTAATATTTAATGTGTTCTATTACAGATATTCATGAATTGGAAATAAAGTTTCTGCCAAATATGTCCTGAAATGCAATGCACTGTATTTTAACACACTCCAATGGTCAACACTGATTATTTCTCTTTTGATGACATTGCAGAGTCACACAGGTGGTGGAATGGACATAGTTAAAAGCTAAAGGTCTATTAAGCAGCTTTCACATGTGTTATGTGTTTCCCCACTTTTCCCCACATGACATGCTGGTCTCTCCAGAGCTCTGCGAAGAAAAAAGAAGTCTCTTAGGGTCCCCAGAGTCCATTTACATGCTTAACTTGGCTGCTTACGGGAGTACTGGAGGTCCCTATTATACTGCCACCCCGTCCTTTTGTTGAAGAAAAAAAAAAATCTGAAGCTGTTCAATAAACCTTCTGTCTTGGGTGGCGTTCGAATCACTCGTCCATCAGTTGCTTTCAGCTGGTTTTAACCATCAGCAGCTCCTGAATGTAGTCACATGGTACAAAGAGAGGGGTCTCTCCTATCAGGTGGCATCAGTCCATTAATATTGGACTGGCGTGTCTTCCACTTCAAGGGAGGCTATAATGCACCAGTCTGCATCTGTAACAACCTGAGTGTGTTTGCTCCATTTTCGTGCACAGATACAAACTGATTGTGTGTGTGCGTGTGTGTGTGTGTGTGTGTGTGCAGTATTCTACTGTGTGTACATGAGACAGGTAAGAGTTTGTCTGTGTGAGCATGTTTTTGCAATCCTATAGTAAGTCATGATGCACAATTCATTTCAGCTTTCAGAGAATAAGCAGGAGTCTCTCTCTTGCTCTGTCTGTCTCTCTCTCGCTCTCTTAGATGGTGACAGGACAGGTGATGACTTTGTCCTCCAGCATGACACTGACAATGAGGAACACGAAGTAGAGCAGGAACATGAGGAAGCCCAGAAACTTGCTCATTCTCCACTTGCAAGCCGCAATGGACATGATGACAAAGAGGAGCATGAGGAAGAGGAGGACGATGGCGCAGAACAAGCCGTTGCTGCTCACCTCCACTGGCTTGAAGTCATTGATGATGTTGTAGAGGAGCCAGGGGAATGGCAGACTGGAGGGAGAAGAAAGCACAGCAAAAGTGAATTATTTAGGTTTTCTCTTAGCTTGATTATGAGAGATAGAAAATGCTCTCATTTATAAATATATATCACACTGTCCTTCACACACTTCACTCACCCCACAGTGATATCAAAGATGTTGGAGCCCACAGAGCTAGACACAGCCATGTCACCGAGGCCTTTTCGTGCTACAATGACACTGGTGATCAGGTCAGGGATTGAAGTGCCAGCTGCTAATATGGTCAGACCCATGATCTCCTCTGTGATCCAGAAGGTTTCTCCAACCTGAAGGGAAGAATATGTTGCTTTGTGTTGTAGTTTTGAAATGTTAATAAAGTCATAAAAGCCATGTTCCTATACAGCACTCAGGACAATCTCATTGTCTTGTTGCTGGTTTTGCTTGAAAAAGGTTTTGTTTTTGTGACTTTTATGTATTTAGGCATCACTTTGCGTCCATGGGTTTGAAAGATATAAACACCAGTCATTACTGTTGGGTGTGGTTACATGTAAAACAAACCAAAACAACCACTGTGATGAGTGCTGTGATATAGTATAGCAACAAAGTGTCACGCTACATCACAGCTGCTCAGGTTGTGGCCAAAGCATGTTGTCAACACTATTGTATTGCACAAGTAGGATCATTAGTCGTGGAGTTGTCATTCTTTAATGCCACAGTTTGAATTTTATCCTGCAAAAGATTTGGTGAGTACACACAGAAGTTATTATATATGATGTGAAAAATTGTGCTTCCACAGTGACCTTGCACACATGACCTCCTGCTTCAGGCCTGTCTGTTAAAATAGTGCACTACAGGTTGAACTGGCTGTGGATCAAGGCAGATTAGTCGGGATTAACCACTGTGGTCCCACGTTCAACACCCTGACTGCTAGACTCTGATAAGACACACTGCAGAAATAGAATGAAATGGAACAGAGTAGACAGCTGAGGTGGTGCATGTGAGAAATCCATGGTAGAGATTAAAAGAAATACAAATGTTCATGTACGGATTTCACAGACAGAATTATGAGAATTATATTGTGTGTGTGTGTGTGTGTGTGTGTTTGTTTTGTACCTGGTGAGCCCACCACACCATCAGGTAGGAGAAGAAAGCAATCCAACAGATGGAGCCAAGGAAAGTAATGGGGAAGAACTTTGCTGAGGTCTGAAAATAAAAATTATAATATTAAAAAAAAAAAACACTAAGTAAATCAATAAATCATTTTCTATTCTTGGTCTTCCCAAAAACCTGACATACAGGGATGATAATACTGTATACATATAATGCAGTACTTTGTGGCACAGTGTGTGTGATGTGTAAAATTGATGTGTAAGTAAAGGTACATTTAGATCCCAGTGATACAATCTGGAATCCAAATGTAAAGAAGATTCAAAACACAACATGATCATATTACCTTCAGAATGACTGAGGAGGCACAAACTCCTCAGGTAAGTATGTGAACATGTTATATCATGAATCTATGCTAAAAAGCAATGAGTAAGCATACTTTGTAAATGCAGCTTAGTGTGTATTTGTTTCATTGGCTGCAGTGCTGAGTGGCTTGTGCAGATAAAAACGCCTTTCTCTGTGTGTGTGTGTGTGTGTGTGTGTGTGTGTGTGTGTGTCTGTGGTCACCTCTCTCCTGACATCAGGCAGTGTGATCCACAGTGGAAGGACAATGGGCAGGATGAAGAGGTAGGTGAGCCTTTTCCTGGTGGTGTCAGGCCAGGCCAAGCTCAGAGGCTGGTCTTCATCCTCGTCTTCATCACCATCCTGAGGAAGAGTTGATAAATTATACTGTGCATGTATATTAATATATGGATATTTTCAGTGAGGTTTAATTTAGATATGTATACCTGAGTTCTTGCAGATGGTATATTTGAAAATTTTTTTAACATACTTGGTTGAGGCGCTATAAAAAATAAATGGTTTGAAAGGGCCTTGAACACAAGACAAGTCATACCACATCTCCTCCTGCGACACCATTCATGGGTGGCGTGACTTCCACTGCAACATTTGTACTGTTGGGGATGTTTTTATCAGCTTGAGGAAAAAGGAAAAGAAGAGAGGAAAGGAGTTTAGGAAATGGTTAAAGGGAAACTTTCCTATTGACAGTGTGAATTTGAAATAGAAAATGATGGTCTAATAACATTGAGAGAAAAGATGAAACTTAGTACAATTTGCATTTCTTGAAGGTTGTGTCTGGGAGAGGGCTCCTATGTTGAGAAACAAAATATGTTTGTTAATTTTATCAGCTCATCCTCACAAGTGTATTATCATATGGAAGCCCAGACAGTAATCTGATAAATAAATTGACATAACTCTGGATACCCACATTTTTGGATACATGTGAAAAACATATTTTGCAGATAATACAAATGAATGAATGAATGAATAAATAAGCAATGCAATGATAAAATCATTTCTATCTGACTTCAAAGGAACACCCCTTTTAGCAGTTATATTGTTTGTGGTTGTAAATTAAGTATAAAACAAAACAAAAGCGGAAAATATTAAGTGATAACTTCAGTCTGCTTTCACCAAAAGGGAAATAAATGACTGACTATATTTTGAAATAATAAGTGCAAGTATTTCTTTGTTATTCGCCAACCCGCCCATTCTTCATCCATCATTCATGAGGAACACACTGTTAATTAACTTGTGCACTGTTTTAATCACTCACCTATCAATAGCCACAGATTACAACGGGATTTATAATTCAATGATGGGTTTGTCACTTGATTTATCAGTTGATTACTGAGCAGGACAAATGAGCTCCCATATAGTACAGTTCATTGCTGTTACGCACCTACACCATTGGCACTGACAGCATCTTCTTTGCACTTCTGCTTGGCCATTTTGTGGAGGATTGAAGCCTTCTCTTTGAAGCGTCCTGAAACGGAGGAGGTAAGAAATTTTACAGTTAACAGGTTTCTGCATGTGAAAATTTGAGATTGATAATTGACATTGAGACAGAGCAGTTGAAAATGGGGGGTGGGGTGGGGGGGTAAAGGTACATATTCAACTTTATCTATAATAATCCAACTCAACCAAAAATCTTTCCACAACTAAACGGCTTTATATCCCCAAAAATAACTTCACATTGTTCAAACCTTTAAGATAAGATTCACCAAACCTTTACTAAACCATTAACCGCAAACTGACCTTAGACAAAAAAAGAAGAAAAAGACAACAGAGACATGTAATTTCTCATGCTATCACATTATCTAATGTTATGTGGAGGGATATACAGAATATTACAGTTACATAATGTCCACAGCGAATCACCAGAGTTTTGTCGTGCTTTTTTCCCCACAAGATTTTAACATTAACTCTTGTGTTGGAGATCTTGTTGCATTTGAGTTGCGTTCCTTGCATGTGTGTGTTTCTCACCCACACCTTCATCACTGAGGGGATCCAGTGTGTGTATCATGAGCTGGAAGATGCTGTTTCGCATCAGTGAGTTGTGTAGAGAAGCACAGCTGCCTTCTCTCTGCAGCCTGGGCTTTGCCTGTAAAAATGCACACACAAACATCAAGATGTTTTTTAATGTATGCAAATACGAATATGTACACACTGATTCCACATCTTGGCATTGTTCATTATTTCTTTCATTTATGAAACTCTAAACAAAAAAATGGATTAGAAAACACCCCAATGGGCAATTGTTTAAATTCAAACCACTGATCGTTCATGTGATGTTTTGACTTAAACTGCATCTTAAATCTCTCTGTGGGAACACACAATACACCCCCCTTTTCTGTAACATTTGTGTTGACTGACTCTCATACATGCTGTAAAATGTAAATAGAGCCAGACAGACAAACTGCTTTCTAATATGAACACGACCAGACACTACATGACAAGTTTACACACAAAACCAACTTACCATCAGCTTGTTCTCATCATCTCCTGGTGCATTTACCTGAAGAGAAAAAACACAGAGAAAAAAGAAAAAAAACATAATATACTGCATGTACAGTGTAAATTCTTTTGGGTGTGGAAACAGTAATACATTATGTACATACATATATACATTACATATACATTATGGCTGAACTAAATGCAATTTTTATCATGTTCTATCACTTCATGAAAACACACATGCATGCCGAAAGCACTGATTAAGATTTCAACCAATCAGTCCCACTCACCAAAACCAAACATTTGATCAAAAGTAGGGGGGAGTTAAATGGAGAGGATGTGAGAATGTTCAGATAAATCTTAGCAACAGAAACTTCACACCAGGAGGAGCAGAGAAGGGGTGAGGTCTGAGCTCGATACACAGTACCACACTGGATTACGAGTGTTTGTTTTTTTCATGTTTTCATTTTTTTCTTTGTTTTTTTCATGGCTCACGGCTGTATGTTGACGGCACACACATTCACCTCCCTCATTAAGCAAAAATTGACTGATTGATTTTAATTTATTTACTGAGTTACACACATTCCCTGCCCCTAAGACCTCACGGTCTCCTCCTTCTTTTCTCTTCCTGCTCACAGTTGGAATGAGTGAACTGAAGCCAGAGGTTTTGGGTTGTCTTCCAACATGAGGACTAGTGTCCTATACACACACACACACACACACACACACACACACACACAAACAGGATGACTCACACTAATCTCAACCCCAGCCATTTCTTCAGAGGACATATACAGCACAGTGGTGTCACCACATAGAGAAACACACACAAACACACAGTCCACTGGCTGGGACAGACAGAGACTGTGGTGTTGGTGTCAGCGTGTGGGGGTGGTTTAGTGTGGGAATCTGAGTTTCACAGATGTTCAAGAAAGCACATGGGAACATAAAGTTGTGTGGGTAGATGTTATATTATGTAAATTTACTTATGTTCACACAGTTTACAAAACCAAAATTATTTTTATGAGCTGATGGAGGAGTTGGCTGAGAGCGACAGCTCCATCTTGTCTTACGTCTGTGTTTCTTGAGTGTTTGGAGAATCAAGACAATGAATAAAATAGAAACGAATGTAGAATACAGCTTACACAAAGTAAAATAGCAAAGTAGTCCAAAATCATAAAACAAGTTTGAAACAAGCATTAATCTTGTGTTTTATTACACAAATCTGAGGTATTTACTAAATTAAGTAAAAATTATAGTTAGATCAGTTCAGAAATCTTAAAATGCTGGAGGAGCTTGAACCACATACATTGGTAACTATATCTAACAATGTTGCTTGACCAGATAATTCTAATTCATATTTCAAAACAGTTTCTCATAAACTGATTTACACTTTTCTGGGCCTTTTAGTCACCTTTGATTTGACTAATGTTATATCAATATTAAAGGCTTCAGGAAGATGCTTTTAAACTTTTTAGGAATCTTGGGACTAGTGAGGAAATAAAATGAACTAAGCAAACAACAAATGAACAACTTTTAAAGGCTAAAAAAATACAGCCTAAAAAAATGATGAATAGGGATAAATATTGTAAATTTTCATCAATACTGTATATAACTGAAAATTGTGTTCACATGACATGTCAGATTATTTTTTGGGACTCTAACAATAAGCTGCATTCACACTATTTCTGTCTGAGGTGAATTTTGCGTGCGTGTCTTGTCTTTTTCCTTAAATAGGGCTAAACGTAACACAGGGTTAGGTCACATAAACAATTACATCACACAGGTGAGGTAACTACTCCCTTATTCCTTTATAGAGTTCCTATTTCTTATTACAGGGTACTGGTTTCCTACAAGGACAGCCACAAAACTTGAAAAGCAAGCACAGAGGACCACAAACACCGAGCAGAAAGGTGGAGGGTTTTGCTGTTGACACGTTTTTCATGATGGAGGCATCCGAGTTTGAGCAGATAATCCCTTTAGCTTGCATCTGACGAGACACCTGCTGCTGTTATGGCAACCAAAGAATAAAGGCTTCTTCTCTTTGTTTTTAAAAGACTATCCCTCCTATATACTTGTTACATGCTTGTCTGGCTCAGACTTGCTTTGGGTACACTGGCCTGCAATACTGTAAGATTCACCTGCTGAGACTCATCAAACTGAGCTGAAACACAACATATAATTTCAGAAATATTCGCTAACAGTGCTGATTTCTTCTCTCTTGAGCTGTACTATATAATATGTAATCATTTTATTTGAGACAACAGTGTTAAAGCTGATGAGGAAGTAAAGCAAGCAGAGGAGCTGTCTGCATTGCCCATGTGATTTCTGAGCAGCGCAGCCTCTGCTCCAACAGCAGAGGCCAGCTTGGCATTAGCTCATGTTGTCTAATGCTCACATGTCTCCAGAGAGCTGCTTGATGGCTACAGACACTTATAACCTGTTGAAGAATCTGCCAGGACTGAAACTGGCTTTTAAGGATTCTCCCAGTTTACATCCCCAAACAACTTTGACCCCATGGAGGAGACATCCAGGACTTTTCATTTTACAACAGTTAGCAGCCTTTTTTCTCAGTGAAGTTACATAATCAATGTATCTTTTGTAAAATGTTTGCATCTTGCATAAATTATTTGTAATTCATTTGGGACTAATCCTATTTTTCCCTATTTTTTCTCATATTATTTCACCCAGCTCTAATCTCCATGTTGGTCCATGGTGGAGCTACGGCCTCACCAATGACTAATCACCAGAAACCAGTTTCAAAACATCCACCAAACGCTAACCTTTGTTTTCTCATTCCAGCAGGTTCCAACAGCAAATTTTAAAAATACTAATCTGTAACTGCTGGAGTAGCAGAAGAATAAAGAGAACTGTTAGAGAATAAAATAATCCAGAGTGGCATTTCCTCTTGTAAAACAACAAATATTAAATTACTTTGTTAGGATTCATAGGTAATGAATTGTTTCAAATTATTCATTTACAGATCAGATAATCTACAGTATAGAAAGGTGAGAGAAAATGTAAATGCATATAAAATCAATCTATTATGAAGCCACGTAATGTTGCTATTTTCTGAGTTTGATGACTGATGCAATTTCCGGGTGTTTCCTGAGGATTAATGAGATCATCTCAAACTTTTGTCTTATTATTTACATTTCTTTTCAATGACTGATTATGCCAGGCAGTGTAAAAAGATGAGCAAAGAAAGATGCGCTCTTGTACATGTCGTATTCTGCTGTTTCCATTCAGTTGTCTCATCCCTGATCCAGAAGCTACAGAGGCTGGAACTACACCGTGATATAAAGAGCTGACCTGGTGATGTACACCAAATTTTCCTTTAATCACAATTACCATCACTGGTGTCATCAGTGAGGCATAATGCAAACACATGTACCCACATTTCCTTCCCCTCCCCCTTGTTCTCTCTCTCTTTCTTTCTCTCTCCAGTGTCCACCTGACTGTCCGAGCTGTGGGACTTAGCCAGGATTAATCGTCAGAGATCACCAGTTTTAGACTTGGTAATTTTCAAACTTGCATGTGAAGTCCCACAGCAACTTTCACAGGTCACTGTGCTGTCAAACATTTCTCTGTTAACACTCATCTATTAGCAAATCCTCAACAGAGATACTTTAGAGTCCTGGTGATAAAGCATGGAATATACATATTGCTGGGAGCAAAATAAAAAGAAGAAAAAGAGCTGCTCCCTTCACAGGTTGTCATTGCAACATTTGAGGACAGCTGACTTTTAAATGAGATCCCAGTGATATGAAAATATAAAGTCAGTCCTGTTGTGGAACTGAAGCAAACTGCTTTAAGTGTAAAATCAGTAAGATAAGCTTTGTGATGACCCAAGAACAGAATCCTCTGTACAAAGAAGAGTCTGACTATCATTAAATAAAAGACTTTTATCATTTCAGGCTGCAGATTTTTATGATAAAGCTCATGCATGTCTGCACTCTGGATCATGAATATTGAAGATCCTCAAAATGTCCATTTAGCAACAAAATAAAATCTTCCATTCTATACCGATACCAGTGCTAAGACGTCTTCTTTTGAATCACAATACAACGCTGCTTGCCATTTGATTCATGCAGGACAGCAATTTATGACTGCAGGAAGAATTTGTGGGGAGCATTTTGTAAGTGTGAGTGTCAGAGTGCTGGGCTGCATGTTTGCTGTCGTCACTGCAGGTAAGCAGTTGATAAAGGGATCAGGGAGGATTGGCGTCTTTAGCGCCATCAGCAAGCAAACCAGCAGATCTTCTCTTTCTTCCCTCCTACACAGACACTGTATGCAACATGTATTATAAACGAAAACACATGAACCATCGAAATCATGCAAAGAAATAAAAACTACAGGAGCAACACTGCAGGCAGATGAAGGGGCATTCAGTCTTCTCCCTCAGTGATCTGCTGATTCCTGCTCCCCCAGGGAGCTTCTGACTATTATTAGTGGCTCTAATGGGATTGGAGAGCATTAACCCGGGGGATTATTTAGCAGCTACCGACACATGAGGGCAAGGCAGCTGGACATCAAGTGCCGGACGACTGAGAGAGAGAAAAGCTGTTCTTGGGTTGAGGTGAGAGGCAGCCTGAAGAGCAGCTGATTCCCAGAAGGGCAAAAATGTCAAACAGAGCTTTCTGAAGCCACACTGATACAAATAGAGGTTGTTCAGTGCACAGCAATGCATGAGCTCACAGCTTTACCAGACTTACAAAGAACATTACAATTATACACTGATGATACACTACACTGTTCAGATGATACACTTGGGGTCTAGGAAAATAAAACTTAGTAACTGACTCTTAGTTAATGGATTATGATAATATTTTTAAAAAGTTAAATACAGTCTTCATCAAGCTGATAACAGTGAACAAAACCTGGAAAGCACAAAAATAGCAGTTCCCTACTGACAACTAGTTAAAACTGGAGACAGAGGCCAAAGAACATAAATTAATTTTCATATATGTGATTGTGCAAATGAGCAAATAACTCTTTACAAATGTCTCTATAAAATCCCTAAAGACAAATTAGTCATGTTTCTTTTTTTTCTTGTTTGCAATTACCTAAGCAGTTAAAGGGAGCAGCTTACATCAGATATGACCACACTGGAGGCTGATGATCATGAGGTCATCTGTTACCTAAAATAATGAGGACTACTCCTGGCCCTAATTGCTACCACTAAAATAATTGGATCATTCTATGAAGTGTATTAAACCATAATGTATCTCAAAAGTTTACATTTTGAGAACAAGGCCTCAGTTCATAGGCTTGCAACAATCAAACATTCATAATCTGTCATTATATATCTGCAGAAACAAACACAACACTCCACTGTATACGCCCCTGAAGAACTGGTGATGGGTGATGCTCCTCTACAGGCAGAGCTGCTCTAAAATCAGCCTACAGTAGTTTTAGCATTTGTCACCTGAGCGCCGTATGAGATTACAACATCAGAGAGCAACAGATCCGACTCCAACTGCACCAAACACAGACAGAACATTGAGCAGACGGAGAGACAAAAGAGAAACCCCCCCAAAAAAGAGAAGCCTTTCTATCACATCATCAGTTCTCAGCTCAATTTATAAATCCAGCTTCAAGCTAATCTCAAAATTATAGTTTGCCCATCGTCCTCTTCCAACTGATGTGAAGTGATTGGTGTAGTGATTGTGAGGTGATTGGTGTTGTTTTGTCATCAGGTCAATATTCTGTCTGTAGGAGTCACGCTGTGCAAGAGCCTTACTGTAGCATTACACCACCAGAATGGCAAATCGTGGTTGATTTTAATTCCCAAAAGTGAAGTGACTCCCGCGGCTCGCCTTGGAATAGAGGCGTATCTGTGTTAGGATTCAGAAATTACTTTAAGAGTGAATGAGCTGCAATAGCAGATGCACAACACTCAGCACTGCAGCCTTCCTCCTGAGTCAGAATACCCTGTCCTGTTTTACCCAATGTCAAGGTAAAACAAGGGGAGCTGGAGAAAGGATCATGCATCCATGCTTCTTTCTTCTCTTCTAGCTTTCTGTCATCTAGTGGATAGAAACCATTTCACACATGCATCTCAACTCTCTCTACACTATATTTAGTTTTCAGGATTATTGACATTAATTCACCATGGCACAAAAACAATTACATTGTCTAAGATATGATGCAGCACATATCTCAATGTAACGAGTGTGATGATTAGCTGAAAAAAAAACTACGTAAAAAGAAAAGGCATATATTATAATATAATATTATATAACTTTACCACAAAATGTCTTTGTATTGTAATCCAGTTGAAGTGGGGGCATTTTCCTACCAGCTGTTACATTAGTCCTATTCTGAGAGCCGTGCTGGACTCAGATCTGGACACTGTTACTAAAAGTAGTGACTGGAAATGAGGCCTGTTCTTAGACTTAGTCAGCACGAAGACACTGAAGTCTGGCTCTGAGTCTGGCGCTGTTAGGGCTGCACAGGTGGCAGGTTAAGACAAATCTTTCTATCCTTCTCGAGGGGAATTCAGGAGGGTTTGGCTGCCTGACAGCGTGCAGTCTGTTCAGCAACCTCTGTTTTAACACCCTCTCAGATTCCCAGAACAGGAGCACTACTATCTTCAGGATCGTTAGCCATGACCGCTTTTCTCTGTGATCTTATTCACTGTGAAAAACCAAATGCCTTTTCTCAGATCAGTTATCAAGAGATGCCCAGAAGAGACACAGGCAGTGACGTGTTTCCCTCCAACAAATCGCCCCATCCACATCAGAATCTTATACAACTGTAAAGATAGAAAAAGGCCTTTACATATTTCATATTCTCATATTTTCATATTTTCAACTTTTATGACACTTTCACTGTTTTTCCTACTGTTTTGTACGATAAGCCAATTAAAGATTTAGGAACCTCTTGATGGTTGTTTTTGATGGGGATGCTCCTTCAGTGGATGTTGGGGAGAATTAGTGAATGAGAACATTGGGGTGTGTGTATGGATGAATGTAAGTTTCAGCTGTTAGCACCCGAGATCGGTAAAAGATGGGTCCTGTTCAGCAGAAAGTGGCAAAAGTAGGGTAGGTTCATCAAAAGATGAGGGATTAGGGGAAGATGGATGGATGGATGGATGGGTTGAATCAGGCTCACCTTTGGCGCAGTCTCCAGCTCATCCACCTGGTTGCTGCCCAGCTTGCTCTTGATGAGAAGTTCTACTTTGGCATTGAACTTCATGAATGTGACATAGCAGGTGTAGCACGTCAGCAGGCTCATACTTTCCCCCAGTGTGATTTGATTATCCAGAAAGAAATAGATGAGCATGAGCAAGCCAATAATATAGAACGAGACGTCTCTGAACAGAGGCCACCATGTGAGGTTCAACACCTCCTTGGAGAACAGGGCGCACATCCCAATCACAAACAGGATGTTGAATACGGCAGAGCCCACAATGGTACCGATACCCACATTACTGTGGGAGACGAAGACTCCTATGACAGAGGTGAAGAGCTCTGGGGCTGAACCACCTGCTGCCATGAAGGTGGCTCCTGCTACATCATCAGAGATCTCCAGCTTCTCTGTGATGACGGTGAGCGCAGGGACGAAGAACTCATCGCAGACGATCGCTAAGGATATGAACATGTAAAACATGCCAAACATATGGAGCACCACAAAGCCCTGACGTCTCTCCTCTATGGTGAAGTAGTCCGTTGGGTAGTCCCCTTGATTCATCTCTAAATCAGAGGATCGCATGGCCACTGGTGTGTCCTCCGGCGCAGCTGAGAGGTTGTGGTACTGCAGAAGAGTTCTATGGGGCACTGCTGCTTCTGCTGAGCCCTCGGTGGCTGTTTCCAGCTCTGCGGCCACCGTTGTGGCCAGCGACAAGGCACTCCATGAACAGACTGTGCAGACCACCAAAAGGCTGACAATGAGGCCCAGAATCCGTCCAGGTCGCAGCTTTCTCTTGACGCCGTGGTAGCGGTGCCTGGTGCAGCTGCTTTGGGGGCCCAGGAGAGGAGCAGAGCTGGAGGAAGCCATTGTGTCTCGACTTCTTATGGGTAGCATGAAATCCATAGTGTTCGGCGCAGGTTGTCAGGCAGAGTGGAAGTGTCTGGAATTGCCCCAAAGCTGGGCTGGTGGTACTGGTGGCTACGAGGGTGGGGGATTGACAGGCCGCAGCGGTTCACCGATTTGTTTGCATGCTGCTCCCCAGTCTAATCACAATGGAGGCCCTGCAGTCTGATTCCTGGATCTAGCCCATTCAAAGGCTTCCTCATATTACTCACTAGATGACAGAGAGAAAAACAATGCAGAAAAGACAAGTTTCAATGCAAATGAGCAGTTACAGGCCTATATACCTGCATTGTTAGCAGTAGTGGAAAGAACACGAGTAGTGACACACATGAAAATTATTATTATTATTTTCATTTCACTACTGCTTTCTACACCTACATGGCTACATCTCAGTGGGAAATATTGCACTTTTGACACATTTATCTCACATTCATACATTTATCTAACAGCTGTTGCTGGATGCCTCACAATTGAAGTATTTATGTACAACGTGTCCTGATTGTGATTTGGTAAACTGATAAACCCAACAATGTATGAAGTACATTGAGAAATTGAGAAATTATTTTATAGTAGTTGATAGTAGCAGTATTAATAGCAACAGTTCTGTTAAAGAGCTGTGGCCCTCTTGACATTGTGCTGAGAACCTTCAACGGGACCTCTCCTTTAAGTGAAGCTTGGACATTAAGCTCATTAGGAAGCTATTTAATCCCTGAGAAGATATACTTAGATTAGCTCAGGCCCTGCACACTGCTGCCAATGCACAAAGTCAAAAAGTTGACACCAACAAAATGAATTGAATGGCAAATGACAAAACAAGTTCATTTTCACATTACCTATTCAGTCGTGAAGCAGCTACACAGCGACAAACTGCATTGTTGAAGCTTATTCTCAATGTCCTAAATCTGCTATCAATCTGCTGTAAAACACCAAACTCAGTTACTATAAAATGATTTTTTGGGGGATTTCAAATGCAACTGTGCTATAACAGCATCTCATCAAGAAACGTTCTGGATTATTAGAACATCAAGGCAAAGACAAACTAAAGCTACACACACAAAAGGCTCTCAAGCATCATTTTTGTTGTCATACCGCTCTGGATATTTCCCGTTCAGCAGGAAGGTCTCCAGCAGGCGGGCAAGTCCAGAGTCTCGGAGTGAATATTCCTGTAAAGTGAATCCCGAAAGGAGGAAGGTCCCGAGGGCTCAGCGTTCAGTCTGAAGGTCCCAACGGTAAATCCTCAGTGAGATTTTCCTCCCTCAGCAGAGGTGGAGCTCCAAGACATCATGGTCAGATGCTGAGGACCATGGACTCCTCCCTCCCTTTCTATGTTCCTCCCCCCATTGACACTGCCTCCCTCCTTTTACCATTCTCTTCCTTCATTGCCCTCTGTCTTTCCATGTCACTGTCCAAGAATGAGGATCAGTGCAGTTTATCACTGTCCGTCCCTCCGGTTCCCACCTTCCCCTGGTGTCATGTATCATTTCTTCCCTTACACAACAAGCTTACAGCTTGATGGGGCAGAAGCCTATTGTGTCATCAGATTATAGTGCTGTGCATAAAGCTCTTGAAAACTATCCCAATGTGCTCTGTGATGCAGCAAAGTTCAACACGGTTGATGCATATCTGACTGCATTACAGCTCTATAACTTTTAAATTAGGGTCTCAAGACATTTCTACATCAAACTTTTATTCCTGCACATCTTCATTCTGGTATATTATTTAGATTACATTGAATTTTTTTCTTGTTGATTACAAATATGTATTTTTGAGAGATCAAGTTTTTCAGATTTAGACATTTACATTTCAGTCATAACCAGCTAGTTGTTGGATGTGATGTCACCATGGCCTCAGTCATTTCCTGCATGTCTGTAATTGGCTTTTGGAGGAACACCCGCTCTTAAGAGACAATCCTACATCCTTAATTTATAGCACAACAATAAAACCTATACTGATACATGCTAATCTGGGCCCACACACAGACAGGCCCTAAGACTTTGAACTGGAAGCTATCCCATGCTCCTTTACCACCGGTAATCATTCATCATTAAGGGAAGGAAAGAGGAAATTTGGATTGAGAGTGTTTGTTTGCGTGCGTGTGTGTCTATGTGTGTATATGCGCACACACACCTCGAGACAGGTCAGGCTCTACACGTGAGAATCGTAAGCTTCAATGAAGGTGAGTTCAAATGATGTGACCTATACTGTTACGCAGGGTGTCCCTAAAACGCCTTCAACTCTGTCTCTACAGGTTTAATCTCTGTGTGTGTATGTGTGTGTGTGTGTGTGTGAGAGAGAGAGAGAGAGAGAGACAGAAAGAGAAACAGAGAGAAAGAGAGAGAAGAAGTAGAAGAAGAGGAATGGGCAAATGTGGTGTCATAAAGGGAAGGAGTAGAAATTTCAATTGTTCAATCACAAATAACAAATGGCCTAATTTGGCATTTTCCAATGAATGATGACTCAGTACTCAAAAAATGTAATGAAAATATTGAGTCACAGATGGTAGAAACACACACACATACACAAAAACCTTATTCCATTTCACTTCCTTGATGTAGCATAAATTCCCTGCTGGGAATAAATCCAACCTGACCTGCTCATTGTTTGTCACCTCCTACTGTTCTTATCCAATTAAGCAGGAGCATACTTAATGGAGTGGAGCGCTCACTTTCCCTCACAAGCACAACGTTGCTCTTGATGGCTGACAGTCTCACCAACTTCAGAGGCCAAAGGCCTTCAAGAGGCAGCCTTTTTCACTAAAATGTTGCTCAGAGGATTTCAGGATTTTCTCTTGCTGTATGTATTAAATGGGAGGGGGGGCAATACAAACTGTGCCAAAATGACTTTGGTAAAAGGTGTTTGGTTCTCCCCATAGTTAGTACAGCTTGTATATTTCCACAATGTAGAAAAACAAACCAATGAGAACTTGAGGCGACACTTGGTTCGGTGTGTTTGACCTCAGTAAAGGTTCTTTATTAGGACCATAGCTACTATATTAAGGGTTATGTAAAGTCTTGCAAAGGCTAAACTTGTTGCATAACCAACCAAGCTAACCCTCCTTCAAGGTAGGCTGACGTACAACCCCTGCAGAACTTGAAATACAAATAAGTCTCTTGACATGAAGAGGAAACCTCACAGGACAAGATATTTCAGGTAAACTTTACAATACTTAAAAGAATAAAAAGGAAATAAAACACCTGTCTGGGGGCAACTTTGAGATAGACACTGTTGCATAAATTGCAGTGAGTGAACATTTGCATTAATCTTGGCCATATGAATATAAACTTTGATTATGCATCAGACAGTGATTCCCTTTGTCCATTACATGTGTCTCTCTCTTTTTATTTTCATTTTTTTACATTTCATCAAGGTGAGAGTGGCTCGGTCATTTTCACTGGTAGGCTGTGTGGTGAAAAGTAAAAAGGGATAGATTCCTGTTCCTCTGTGAAGCTGGGATCAGCAGCAGCTTATTGGCTAAAGCTCCCGCCTGAAATAGCTGCTAAGTTATATATGAGTTTGAGAGACACCGTTTATCTATGAGCAGGGACGGCTCAGGTCATCGACAAGATCTATACCAGGAGTCTATACCACATCTATACCAAGCCTGCATTGAGGAGAGGAATTTACCTGACCATTCATGAAGCCCTGCCCCCTTAGATAGTGTCGCTACACCTGTTGACCAGATTGAAATACCAAAAGGGACTGGGGAAAAAAAGTTTGCTGCTGGGCCTGTACAACTACGACCCCAAATTATTTAATAATAATATGCACTGTATGAGCACAAAGATCAGTCTTGAATCTTGGAAATAACAGAATATGAAATGATATGTAGTAATTACAGAGAGCTGAGGCTCCATGTGCTGATGTAGAAGATGTGATCACAGTTGAAAGCTCTGGGGGAAAAAAAATGCCCGCAAAGGCACCTCAAGTTGGGAATGTTCAGTCATTTAAATGGTAGAGGTCTTAAAATTAGATTTTACATTTTTAGACTAGACTTGGTGTAATGGGGATTTACCTCTTGAAATTCTATTAAAACAATGATTCCTTGATAGATAAAGTTCTGTTAGACTGTGGCGAGGATCATGATATCAATAGCTAACAAGGCTGCCAAGGGGACAACCCGTGCAGATCATTAGCTCCAGGTGGCTCCACCTATTACCACCAGCCTATACAACCATGAAACTAGACGCCAAAGACTCATGTCAGACGGACACCTTTGCATAATCTTGGGGAAATCCTCAGGATTAACCCCAGTCGAGTGGCCCATGCAGCTTTAACAAGCAGGCTCCCGAAAAATATGTCATTGTTTATGAAATATGGCGTGGAGTCTGTCAGATTTAAAAATGTCGCTGATGGTACACTACAACACTGACATCTTCATCATCTCTACAACATGTTCCTGCCTTTAACTTAAAATGGAACAGTCAGAGATGGCAGCTTGTGTAAATACCAGCCTGTGGACAACAGTGGAACAGCTTCATCTACTGGTTCAAACACAACATTACTTGGATATGTGGTCCAAAGTGGTGACGACAGTTTTCAGTTGTTCTTCTGAGAATAAGAGCACTTTTAATGCATGCTTAACACCAGCCAAACACCAAAACAACATTGTAATGTGTACATTTGGGCAATATTGTCATTTAATTTCACCTTCTCAGATCATTGTAGATTAACAGCCTTAAATTACGGTAAGTGAACAGAAAAAGTCGGTGGTGGTTGATGTCAAGAACAAGGTTATACTCTTATTATCGATAATACATAAATCTCGATGAAGAGGTACAAAAAGCCGACACTGACTTTTGGACAAATAGACTCTGATGTGTGATGAGATGACTGGTAGCAGCTTGACCTCCATTTGTTCAATATTCATTTAATCTCTGCAGTGCAGGGTAAAAAGTAGTGCAAAGTATGTATAGGTAACAGTAACAACTGGCTTTTGTGCCACCTGTGAAAGCGCTGCACTGGCACTGATCAAAGAACTAAACTATTGTCAAGGCTCATGTAACAGAATTTTAGCTCTATTAAAGAGCCTGCTTGCCAAAATGTTTGGGTATTTCGTTAAGGCCGCTTTAAGAAAATGAAAATAATGCAAACATTCAAATTTCAGACTCTAATGCAACCTCCAATAACCGTGTGTAACCACTTACTGAACATTCCTGACTTGAAGGCCAGAGAACTCAGCAGCAGCACCAAACATAATTACCACCACACTTCATCTTGAGCTCCATCAGAATTTTCCCCGGTCGAGACGACTGAATTTCCTCTCCAATTAAGTGCCATTTTCTTTTATTTTCCACCCATTCCAAACTCTCTGTTCCATCCTCAGCACTTAGCCCTTTTGCCGTAGCTGTCCACCAGGCCTGGAGCGACGCTCTCGTCCTCCTCCACATCCTCCGTCACCGTCTTGCCGACCAGCAGGAAGATGTCCTCGGCTGCGACGCCCATGGGCTCGGCCACCTTTACTGTCAACATGTCCAGAGTCATGGCGGTTCCCTTGGGGATCTTAACTTTGGCCACCACTGACTTGCCCAGCTGTCGGGAAAAGAAAGAGGGGAGCGATATTTTATTGTTTTCTTAGCACAGGGTTAAAATACAACGAGAGACAGAGGAGGTCTAACCTTATCATGGCATGGCTTTTCGCAGGGTAACATCTGCTTGAGGCCGCTGCCCAGCGCCCTCTCCACCAGGCGGATGGAGCGGACCAGCTCGGCCAGCTCAGAGGGCTCCAGCGAGGCTGCGTGGTCACTTCCTTTCCACGTCTTGTCCAAGGTTATGTGACGCTCCACAACCTTGGCCCCAAGAGCTACGGCTGCCACTGAAATACTGATGCCAGACTCGTGGCCAGAATACCCAATGGGAATATCAGGAAATTCCTTCTGGTATTCCTGTTGCGAGCGAGACAAATGACACTTGTGAAAGGAATAGGTTTGATTTTTATGCAATGTTGGAGATCATCACGATGAAGGGTCAAGTAATGTTATGTTTTTCCACTGTTATAAATTTCTTTGTGAGATTATAAACCACTGTGCAGTGTCTGGGCATCTGGTAAACCTTTCAATTCAGAGATGATTCACTCAGACTGGACTGGAAACAACATGCCCCCACCAAAGCAGCCCTCAAAAGACGGCTGCGTCTCTGTGCCCACTAAGGAGGACCCAACTTGCTTAAAGAATCTATAAAACATCTCTTGTCTTCTCACAGGAGGACATTTTTACGCAAGAGTAAAATTTCTACTAAATTCTACTTACAGTTATCACTCTGAGGTTGACGTCTTCAGGTTCCAGAGGGTAGGCGCTGGTGCACTGCAGGATGGTGAAGTTCTCGTTATGCTCTTTCACTGTCTTATAGACCCGACGCATTGTCTCCATGGACTGCATCCCACTGGACACCACCATGGGACGTCCTGACACATAAAAAACCATTGCAGAGTCAAACTGTGGAGTCGTGTGTGTGAAAACAGACAAACAACATTGAGAAAAAAACAGTCCACACCAGAAGAAGCCTGAGACATTTATGGATTGATTTTTTTGTACATAATGTCCAGGCATCAGATAAGGCACAAGTTTTAATACACATGATAATATAATCCTTGAAGCTTACCACCATAGTTACCCAAATGTACCAACGCTGCAGCGGTATAACATGCTGGAATGGTTGAATGATGACTTCTTAACAGTAACTGGCGTGCCTTTGCATTTCGTTTGTTTCTACATAAATTTATCTTATCTCTCATGTCTCTTTACTATTACTTTTTCCAGCTAAGACAGTTCACGCCACCCTTCTTGGCAGTCTTCTCCAGATAGGGGAAGTTGTTGGTGTCTCCAGATCCCACTTTGAAGAAAGGCACATTGAGCTCATGGAGAAACTCCACTGCCATCTAAAGACCAAACAAAGTTATGGTTAAACTTTAACCTATATCTGATTTAAATGTCATGAAACCTCTGTCTTCTTACCTCATCCATTCCTGAGGCAGTGAAGAAGATCCCAACCTCCTCGGCGTATTTCTGCAGTTCCCTGTATTGCTCATGGCTGAACTCCAGGTGGCGCTTGTGTTCTCCGTACGTTTTCCCCCAGGAGTGTTTGGAGGTGTAGGGACGCTCCAGGGCTCGTTTGTTAAATTTGTGCTCCAACTCGCTCTTCTGAAATTTGGCACAGTCAGCACCACAGTCCTGTAAAGGTGGATATAAGTGAGTGCTAAAAGGAAACAAAAGTTGGAAATCATACTGAATAGTACTGACTTATTTCAAGGGCCCTCCGAGAAAGCAATTGATATACAGCTGTAAATTTATGGGAAGGTTCCTGGACATCTCAAAGAGATAACCTTTGCCTTTTGCTCCTTTTGAGTAGCAAGCAAGTATACAAATCAACATATACAGAGAGTAGTTTGCAATAATAAATTAATACACTTAGTACTTTCAAGAACATTCCTCATGAGATCAACACAACTTAACTTAAAAAAACTCAGAACTTTGCATTTTCCAATATTCCATTTGTTTATTATGGGGGCTAATGCAGAAATCAGACATCCTAGTTCATTTATACTGTTGGAATGAATAAACAAAAGCAGGCAAGTACAGTGGCTTCAATAGAAATATGTTTCAGGTAAGGCCACTATGTGCCAGGCATGAATTTACAGGCCAAACACCCATTCACTAATCCGGCAATTTAATATTCTATGTCATAGCGCAAGATCTTTTTACAAAAATCTCTCAGAGCCACTTTCATAAAGCTGGTCCATAAATTAGTATGTTATAATATTAACTAACTATTCAAGCTTTAAGATAGACAAACACACATTTGCTACGTTTATATTATTCAGATTAATGATTCAGGAGAGGAAGGCGTGGCAAACGAAATAATAAATTCGTCGATTTTTAATTGGAGTTCGGAATAGAAGACGTCACGTCTTACCGTTAGTTCGTTCCTCTCTGTGTGTGTGTGTGTGTGCGCGCGCTATTTGTTTTAAGTTAATCAAGAACAAAAAAACATGAAAATGAACCAGTGCGCTTTCTCTTATTACCTTTGCCGTTTTGATCATTTTCTTGGCAATCTCGATGTCTCCCTGGTGGTTTTGTCCAATTTCAGCGATGATGAAGCACGGGTGGTTACCACCGATCATTCGACCGGGACACAGCTCAAATTTTAAAGGCATTTTGTTTAAAAAAAATCCGAAACGAAGAATAACTAGTGAAAGTAATTATTTGGATGAGGACCGGCCGAGAGGACACGCCGATGAGTTGTGTCTGGAGCAGCCGACCGGAAGAGTTAATGTGATGCACATACAGGATGTGGGAGGACTTCCGCTTTTGTGGTTCAAAACCGGATTTCCTGTAACGTAAATAAAAGCATAAAATTTAGATAGAAGAAAGAAGAACGGGTCAGGTGGAGAGAGTGGATGTCTTTTTGCTTAGAATGCAAAATGTCTCAATACCAAATTTAAATCTAAGAACGAGTCATGTGACATCTGTTAGTTATACTAGTTTTTTCATCAACGTGGCACAGATGAAGCTGTTAGAGAGGTGACACGTACTATGCAGCCCCTTGAAGACGGTCTCGCATCATACAACTGGAAACATTTTTAAAGCGCTGTTAATCAAGATCTTTGGTACCTGGGAGGAAGCAGAACAAGCTGTAAACATGGACATTTCATCAGCAGTTGCTCATCGACACAAAAAGCAGACAAGAAACTTTAGGCTAATGGTTCTGGACATGTGGTTAATATTCAGTCCACATTTTACTCACATTCAGCTCTGTTTTCATATTACACATGCAAACAGGTCAACCACTTTGAATGTGAAGACATTGATTAGTGCAGCTTTAATTTCTATTATTCATCATTTTTATACCACCTCAAATGACTCATTCTATCACCTACCATTGCAGAGCTTTTCCAACCCTTACAACCAGCAGGCAGCTCTTGACAAACCCACTTCAATTTATTTAGCTTGAAGGTCACAAGACACACTTTCAGTTGACACAATGCAGCCACTCTCCTGAAGCACAGAACATTAAATATCAAGTTGAAGAATGACAGGACGATGACTCTGATTCTCTCTTTTACTGATATTGAAATCAAATGGACAATGAACACGCATGATCAAGCAACAGCTGGCTGATATCTAGTTCTCTTTAAAACCACAAGTCTCTAATTTCAGTGACATAAATGTTTTATATACTGTATATATATTGCCTTCTGTATATGTACAAAGGTACACACATAGAGTACATACACGCACACTGTTGAGGTTTAAACGCACATAGAAAAAAGGGTGACATTTATTGTAATGACTGGACTTTTTTCAGTTCCTGACTGGAGAGGGGAAAGGTTTTTCAAAAGGAAATGCATAGATCGGAAAATTTAACAGAACATGCCACAAGCAGGCTCTACGCACACAGTTCAAAGGACACACACTAAAGTTGTGAGTTTTGTCTTAGAGTTTGGTCCTTCAAAAAAAACAATAGCAAAGACAATTCTGACGATTTTCTTTTGTATGGATGGGAAATTATGAGGTGATGGAGGGCAAAAGGTGAACATCAATCAACCCTTGTAGGTCAATGAAGGAGTAATCAGACTGACAGGTTAAGAGTTAGAGTACAGCATCGTGGGAATGACATTGTTTGGGAGCCATGAGAAGCAGGTTGTAGAATAGCTTTAGGCCCAAACAAACATCAACCCTTCCCTTTTAGTGTCCCGACTCACCACCCTTACACAAGTGTTAACAAAAGGCCGCAGACCATGAGACCTGGAGGAGATCTAACTGGCCCTGGCTCTCTCAACAACAAGGCAGAGGAATTACAAGGTCTTGTCTGGTCTGCGGAAGAGGTGCACACAGGTGTAAACCTTTCATGGAGCCGAATATGGTGAGCTGGTGTTTCAAGACTAATCTCTACAGCCCTGCCCGGAGGAGACAGATGGGGGTGGGGCCACTGGCTATATCCTTCCCCTGGGGAAAAAAAGCAGGGCTGTGTATGGCAAACAGAAATGGGACACACAAGGTACAAACCCCCTTGTGTTTAGAATACAGATGGTGGGACATCGGTAGTTGGGTTGGTTGGTGTGTGGTGATAAGAGGATGATATGGAATGACGCCCTGAGCAGCCTGAGCTGCCTAGCGGACGAGTGGGGACTGCTTCAGGGAGATGAGGACGGAGCGCATTCGGGAGACGTCTTTGGCCTGCTTGCTGGACTTGGGATTGAAGTCGCAGAGCCGAGCCACCCGCTCCCACTCCGTGCCGGGGTTGTTCTCATCCAGATCTGAAATCATGGCTTCCTCAGCCGCCCTACAGGCAACAGGGAAGAAGGAGAAGGGAAGGACACAAGAGTAAAGAAGAGTCAGCGGGGGAAGAGGTAAAATAAATAAATATATACATACAGCTCTTGAGAAAATCCTCTGCTGATCACCAACGAACCCTTCTGGGCTCAACAGTGTTGACTCTGGCATGATTGATTTGCCAGATAAACTCAATTTACAGTAAGTTCAAATATCATTTGGACATCGAGATTTGAGAATGACTCCCTTAATGCAAAGAGATAAAGAGATGAATCTCAATTTTATATTTAATTCTCTTGGCTGGGTTGGGGGGGGCATGTTGGTTCAGCAGAGTCTACCTCAGGGCAGGACAGTCCATCATCACACAGAAACAAGACATCCACCTGTCTTTATGCTCATGAGCTGCAACAGTTTCATTATCTGTGACATGCCTCCCCCCACCAACTCTGCTCCCACATTACAGAGCAGTCACCTGCATTTTCAAATCTCCACAACAGTAAGGGGCGGTACATAGAAAACACTGATGAGAAATCCAAAAGAGAAAACAAACTGAAGCTAAATAATAACAATAATCCAAAAGGTCTGATAAAGCATTTTTGGTTGGTTAAAAAAGCAGTTCTGTAAAGAACTGAGGGAGGGGGGGTTTGCCCACCCACACACTCTTAGACTTGCCGTGAAGAAGCATATTTAGAATGTTCTCTTTCCTCAACAAGACCCAAGTATAGGGATGACCTCATCATCCCTATACTTGTCCTTAATTAAAAAGGAACAATCATGACAAGTTCTGTTGTTGTTGTTTTTTAACCAAGCCCAAAAGAGCTGGAAGCACTACTGGGCCTTAGCCATGCATTTTGCTGCGGCTGAGAAGCAGGCTATCTGGAGGCTTTGATTTTGTGTGTCTCAATTGAGGAACCGACCAATTAATGTCTTCTTGGTGAAAGTCAAGGTATTTTTAAACCATCTATCAAACAAACAAAAGACATTTACACTACTGGACT
Organism: Psettodes erumei; assembly: GCA_016785225.1. Taxonomy (NCBI): domain Eukaryota; kingdom Metazoa; phylum Chordata; class Actinopteri; order Pleuronectiformes; family Psettodidae; genus Psettodes; species Psettodes erumei. Next base: position 1,583,229 of record JAFBJZ010000871.1, on the reverse strand, counting down.
TACCACGTACTTGAAATTAAAACATAAAAGTGATTTTTAAAAAAAGAACAAAAGACAAAACTTAAAAACAAACAAACAAAAAGAACCAACTAAAAATGGACCACTGCCACTACCATAGGACATTTTAAGACACAAGCCACAGATCATGGCTAAACAAATAAAAGCCCTCATAACACCCAACCCACAAAACAGTAATAATTCCACTGCCACATTTTATTTCTATTTGAAAGGATTATTTTCTAGCCCCCACTCCCACCTGCAGGCGCAAACTGAGCTATGAACTACAACACAGTACACAAAGCAAAATGGGGGATGAGAAGCCAATGAACATTCACCATCACAACCAAACTACAAATACACAAGGGACTAGAAGGACCACAACATCACAGAGGGGACATTTCACCAAACGTCTATCTAGGCAGTGGACGTAACTGTTGGGCGAGTAGACTGGTATCTGTACAAGGCATAATTACCTAAACACACACACACACAAAAGAACTGCATCTATCCCCTGTCAGAAATATAAAGTATTTGGAGGTTCTGGGGTTTTATATTGTTACTTAACTGGTCTAGGCGGTAGCAAGGATGGTTAATGTGTGTGCTTTAAGGTGCATAGAAAAAGAAAACAGGGAGAAACAGTTTCACAAGTCAGAATTTAGAAGAGAGAGAGAGAGAGAGAGGGGGGGAGGGGGACGAAATGAAAGACAACAAAAATGAGCCATATGCAGATGTTGAAAGCAAGCATGCAAAAGCAACATTTTTTTAAATTCAATTTTTTTGTTCTGTCTTCTACAGAAAGAATCATGTGCAGCCTTTGGTTTGGTGAGAGTGAATAGCTTATATTTACGTTTGGACCATATTTCTGTCAATTACACACAAGGACATTCCGGCCAGGGGGTCACATTTATAAAACTTCTTTTCACGTAAGTTGGGTCAAAAATATCTGAATCTTAGACTGGCAAAGAGGTTCAAATGTACATAACTGTTCCTTTCTTTTCTGGACACTTGTTAACACGGGTTATTTCACCACTTTCCCAGTTATACCTCGCAGATTATGTCGAGATGTGTTCAGTCTATTTAAATCCCAATTTTTGTGTAGGAAGTGGTTTTCATGTCATTTAAGCCCACTTATTGTTACCGGATGTTTATAAATGAGGCCCCCCCCGGTCCCCATCACAGCCTCAAACAGACAGGATGAAGGAGGAAGCGGTGCGATTAAGCACCATTCTGCACCGACAGTGCTGAGGCTGAAAAGCAGTTTGCTCCATAGCATGGCGAAAATCCCACTTAAGTTAATAACAGGCTGCATTGAGGTGTGCGTATAAAAAAATGTAGACGATTGAAAGAACATAATAAAATGCCTCTTTACGTAATTGACTGAAAAGCATTATTTAGTGGCATGTGTGTATTATTATTGAATTAAAAATAAAATTTAAATTTTGTGTCTTTTATTTTTTTATATATATGTATATATAAAATGAAGCAAGCACACCACAATGCAGGCTAATGCACGTTTCCCAGTGATCTAACACTAAAACCAAAGGCTGCACTGCTCAGGATACTGGACAGCTAGCTTTGGCAAACCAGCATGTCATCCTGTCGGACAGCAGTAGCCACAGGGCAGCTAACATTATAATAAGGCATGAACACGGTTTGAAGCAGTTGTGTATTCATGACGCGACCAGTGGTGCCAGCAATAAAATTTTGCAGTACATTTAATTTGAAAAAAACCCCAACAACTAATAAGACGGAAAGGCGAGGGACAGGGAGCGCTGGGGATTAATTTAACCTGGAAACAAACTAAAGGCCAATTTAAGAACCAAAATCATGAATAAAAATGCTGATTAATGGCCTTCTACTATTATAGACCTATTTGCAGTATAGAAAAGATTAGAAATTCAAACTCAGAACACAACTGGAAAGAAAAGCTCTAGTTTGAGAGGGGAAACGACAAAAGTAAAGTACAGCAACTTAACACGTTGTACTGACTGTATATTTAGTTTCATGCTGTCCTGTTCTGCACACAGCCCCGTCTTTAGTGAGCTGCTATATCTGGGAATGTGGGAGGTTAGCGTGAGTATTTAGAAAGCTTGACTTTTAGAGGTTCACCAACAAGATTTATCCCGGCCACTGCGCAAGTCGAACGGTGAGACTGCATCTTATTTTACAAGCAACCTCTCGAGATTAACAAAAGAAATACGTTTGGCTGATACGGACGCCAGCACCACGTCCACTTACAAACACACAATTGCTTCAAATAAATCTATAGGCATCCTACTCGTATGTATATTTTGCAGGTTAATTTGGTGAAAATCACAAATATAAAGAAGTAATAAGGAAAACACTTCCTGTGACAGGTGTTGGAAACTCATAAAATGATTTTGTTTCGTTGAAAGTAGTTGAAAGGGGAAACGGTGTGCGAGTGAACGAGGGACGAGAAATCAACACAGGCACAGTGATGAACGGATTCAGTGGATTTCAGTGGATGTGACTAGGAGCTGATGACGAGGAGCTTGGCAGTGAGTGTGTCGTGACATGCAGTCATTCTCTTTGCTCAAATCTCCTGAGAGGCAACCACTCACAAATGGCATGCAGACATATGGGGGGGAAATAATTACTGCAGCTCACATTTAAGAAAAAAAAAGGAAGAGCAACAATTGCAAGCTAGATGAGAAGACAAAGAATTATAAATCAAAGTAGTTAAATGTAGAAAATTAAAGATGGAACTAAAACATGGCAACACACAGGGAGGTGACTAATGCCCTAAACTAATGAGACGAACATGATATCAGTGGTGGGATGCCAAGAGCTGACGACAATGACAAAAAAAATGAAGGAGGAGGATGTTAGTTGGAGCAACATACACATAACCAATGAGCTCAGAGAAGGGCTGCTTGTAGAAGTCTTCATCCAGCACCCTGGACAAACATCCGCCCCAACGACAGAGCAGCAAGAAGGCAGGAGAGAAGAGAGACAGTGGTAAAAGGGAGAATAGGGTGGAAACACAAGCATTATAGGTTACCACACACTGTAATACGCTCAGGCATATAATCAAGGGCTCGGGTTTTTGGAAAGACCAAATGCAGCGTCGGGCTGAAAGGCTCAGGGCGGCTCTCAGCTGATTGCGACTGGCGATCCACAGGTCTCACCGCCGGCTCTTCTATCTATTCGTCTCAATCAATCCACTGATCAATCACTACTCATGCGCTCATCTTTGGTTCATGTCACTTCAACTGAATACTTTGGTTTTTAGGTTTAGTGACAAACCTTTCAATATCAGTACAGTGATGTGGATTCTTTTAAGGCCTGCTTGACGGAAAACCGAGACCGTTTTCCCATCAAGCAGACACACGGGTTTCAACATGAGAAGGGAGTCAGGGCTGCTGCTGGTACATTATTAACGGGTGACACTGCGCAGACTCGTCCGACTCCTCAGAAAACAAGGAGTTACCTGGTGGCTGGTGGACGAAACAAGTGTACCATTCATCCTGTTTTTAGTTTATCCATAAAACAGTTATACATGTCAAACAACACGCCTGTCTCATAGAGTGTTGTCATTTTAAACTCAATTAACGAAATAGAACAGAATAAAAATAGAATTTAACTGTTATTTTAAGCTTTTTTAACAGTAATATTAGTCTTCCTCAATTTCCTTAATCTTCTGTCCTGTTTCTGTTGCTCTAGGACGCCAGTACCTGTTATTGGTTTTGGTTTTCTCCAGCTGCTCGTTCTGCCTGGCGTGCCACTCCTCCAGCTCCACTTTGGCCTTCTCCTTCCACTCCGACTCCTGCGTGCGAGAGTTGGCGTCTGGGAAGGAGAGATGAGCGAGGACAGGAACAAGAAAGAAATGAAGAGGAGGAGGTGGGGGTAGAGACAGCAGCAGGGGACAGCGAAGTGAAAGACAGGGCAGGAAAATGAGGGATTATAGGAGGGAGAATTTGCGATTACTGCGTTACGTGTTCTTTAACTGAAACTAAACACACATATAAAAAAGACCCGTTAGGTCTAAATCTCCAGCACTTGGCACACATGTCACAATATTGACCTTCACTTCCTCACACTGCAGACAGCAGGGTCTGTCCTGTTGCCTTTTAGAAGAACAGTCTGGTCTGTGCTTACCTAGCAACTCCAGCCTTTCTCTTTGCTCCTCCCTCCACTTGCGTAGGCTTTCAGGTTCGGCCTGCAGCCGGTCCGCATTGGAAATTGCTGCATAAGCATCTGATGGACCGTTACTTTCCTAATAAACAAGGGAGATGAAGACACAGAGGTGATAGAAAAGCAATCAATGGCATATTTGGAGATATAGTAAAGAAAAGCACCCTTATCCTGAATTATTCACAAATTCATCTTTGCAACTCTGATCTGAAATTTACAAGGACATTTGGAATCAGCTATTGTGGTGAGTGTTTTTTCAGATTCCAGTATGCATGCATTATACTGTGTGATTGCGAAGGTTTGCTGTGAGGCTTTCTTGCTTTCTTCACACCAAATCTGGCCCACTTTGGGTTTTATCAGCTTGGTTTCTCTCACAAACAGAAAAAAGTCATGACAGTGCAAAAGGCAGCAATGTTGCAATGACAGCAAAGGAAAAGGAAGTTGGAGCAAATCTAACAGCCAGATATTCAGACATAGTACTGCAATCACACTGCTACAGTGCTGGAAGCAAACAAGTTATTTCCACACCACCGCTTAAATACTACAAGTATTTTCGTATTTCATTCAGTGAGAATGTGCCAAAGATGAACAAAGTGAAGGAACACTCCTGGAGCAAATCTCAACAAACATCATAATTTCAAGTCTACCGTATATTAACCTCATCAATTTACCTAAAAGTATAATTCTAGTTTATTACAATTTCAGTCTTCATATCTTTTTTAGGTTTTGGTGATCATTCCTTTCCGCAATTGACATGACAGTCACTGAACTGCTTAGATCTGGGAACATGGCCGTGATGATAAAATGAAACCTGGGAACACGAGAAGTCTCATGATAAAACAGGTTTTAAACCAACCACACGGTTACCCCTAATTCTTTTTTTTTTCCTTACAGGGAAAAACAAAACAAAGGATTTTGTTCCCCCATCTATGTAATGTGAACATCCATCACAGTTTGCAGAACAACTTATTTGTTCAACTTTGACCTGCTCTACTTATTGAACTTAGGCATCCAAATGAAGTGGACTAGACAATCTTGCTTCACTGTGAGCCTAATTAAAACTTGTCTGATCATGTCGCAGCTCACGGTGCTTGTCATGCTTCCTTGTTGCTAGATCTCAGCAAATTACTTAGTCGGCACAACATTATAAATGCTGATAGTTCGGAGCAACTACTTTGCTGAGTACAATATTATCATAACTGACAGAGATTAGATCCTATGTGGAATCAGCAGAGGCAAAAAACACACAGCCCCGTGACTGTATTCAGAGGTCGAGATCAAAGATGTGTGTAAGATGTGTCAAAGTCCTCCCCATTCACAAACAACACACAGAGGAACAACAAAATGAGTAAGAACAGACACAAAGTAAAGAAAGTATTACCCCATGAAACTCTCCATTGACAGCACCATCTGTGAAGACAAGAAAAAAAACAGCTGTTGAAAATCAAGCACAGGAATCAAACCACTGACATGAATAGATATGGGGAGGAAAAAAACAAAATCTTTTGAATTCCTCACTCCTGCTGAATCCACAAGATTTTCATACACTCGTATTTCATAATATGATATGTCAGCATATCTGACTACAACTACAACAGCTAAACCACATCGTCGCAGCAGCTTCAAGGAAATGAGGCAGTCATGGCCAAAGGTCATTACGGTTAGCTGGCAAACGCATTTGAAGCTACACGCAGCGCTGTCAGAGTGATTAAGCTTGATGGGCAGCAATGAATGACACGGCCAAGACCTGATGTTATCAGACAGCTTCATTTATTTCAGAAACGCGGGCGAAAGCTTGGCTCGACACAAAACAAACGTTACATAACCACTTCGCGTTTTGCCATCATCTGTTCTTTTTGATTTGTTAATTAACGTTAAAACATACACACAAGTTCGCGTGAACGCTAGCTTTGCCTGCTTAGCTAATATGCTAGCTCAGCTAACGTTAGCAATCTGGCTAAAAGACCGTCCACTCCAATGTCCATTTGTGACCGAATTAACGTTTTATTACGGAACAGTCATCGTTTAGTAACGAGCACAAACCCCGGGTTTAATTAGACAGACCATGTTGACGTTAAACACGGCGAACTGTCTCCGCTTGACCACTGCAGTTACACACCGTTAGAGTCTCCCAGAGACGAGGGGACGTCTCCGCTGTCCAGGATGCTGAAGCCTTCGTCGTTTTCGATCCCCGCGATTTCGCTCTCCTGTTGGGCCAAGAAAGCGGCAGCTGGGTCCTCCTCCGAACCGACGCCGTTTCCAGCGGCGGGCGCATTCAGCATGTCAAAATCATCCATGTTATGAGTACTTGTGGGATGACAAATGTAAGAAACGGGGAGCAGGTGTAGCGGTTGATCGAAAACGATTAGCTCAACGGGAAGAAGGACGACGAAGAAAAAAATAGTAAAAGCCTGCGAAGCGGAAACGAGCGAGCGACCAATCAAAAACCACGATGTGCAGACTGATAGTAAATAGCACCAATCGCACAGCAGTTGCCTCAAAATCGGACCAATTAAGTCTTTGGACGCTCCTGCACACGGGTCCCATGACCTGCTACGCGCTGTCAGAGTTGTGAGACGAAATTCGCAGTCTGCAATTATTCCTGCTACATTTTTTATATAATCGTTGTTTGGCCATAATTTTAGTTATTGTAGATAGTGTGTCATCAGATACTAAACTAAACTATAATGCTCAAGAAAACAATCCAAATGTAACCTCTACATAGATATTATGTATATGCATGCTGCCAAAATTAGTGGGAATATTGTTTTGAAGACTGCTTTGGTGCGATCACTAAAAAGCTTTACCTTGGTTAGATGGGATCACATAACTTTGTTTGCTTCAGTCTTCCACATGTCTTCTGTCAAACACTAGCTGAGCTTAAGGTTTTCTCTCTGCCACCCTAACAACACTCCAGGCCTAAGTATAATGTCATGGTAGTTAATTATTAACAACTCTGACAGTCTCCAAGAGCTCAGGTGTCAGGCAAGCACTCACCTGAACCAAGGTATGAAGCCAGGAGTAAACATATTGGTTTTTAAACTATATAAGATTATCAGTGTGATTCAGCAAAAACAATAACTCTCACAAGGACTCAGTAGGCTGTAAAGCATTTTAAAGTAGAACTCACCACAATTAGAAAACTAGAAACTAGCCTATTACTTTGAGCTGAAAACCAAGGTTGCAAAACATAATAAGGAGCAAAAATATGCATCCAGTAGTTGCTAACTTTACATAGGTCATTCAGTTTCCTCCTTCTGCCACATGCTGTAAAGAAAATGAAGGTGTGTCTCATTGCAGACATAGGCAAGAAAAGTACAGAACTTTTATTTTTTTATGTCTTATGACATATATGGGTATCAAGGACTCGAGTGGCTCCAAATTTCCCCTGAAATATCACCTAAGTTTAATGCAACTCAGTGATAGGAATGATTGATTAAAGAGACAAAGAAAAACCAATTGACAAATTCATCTTTTGTAATCTCAACTTTTTATGATGGTTGTAATTAAGGCATAGAAATCACATCATCAGAAAAATTGAACAAGGAAAGAACAGACAACATAACTGAAATGGCTGCTGAACGTAACTTAGAGGGTAATTATCTGCATGATGACTGATAATAGACTGACTTAAAAACACAGCAGTAGAGACTGTAGTGGAATATTCAGATACTGCAGCTCGGTTGGAGTTCCTATTAGTAATCAGTTATAAATTTAAACTACTTTCCCCTTAAAAATGTTAAGCAACTGGCTATCTTGGTCAGTTTAAATATGGCCAGGCATTGCTGCAAAGTAAAATGTGCAACTGGAAAAACTACTTCTGGAAACTCGCAACTCAGTGATTTACACTACTGGACCCCCAGAAACTTATCTTATCTTATTTGGGCCTTTTTAAACAAGTAATCATACATTTCACATGTATTTCAAGGCTGTATGCAGTTTAACAGTTGCAAGTTCTTTGTGTAAAAATAAAACTAAAAAGCTGCATGAAACCCCAAATACAGAAACAACATTGTGGACTGTAAAGTCAACTTTTTGTGTGTATATTTCTGAAGAACATGGTGAAGTATTTCTTTGAACCAACATAAACCAGTAAAATGCACAGAAATTTACCCCCAAATTTCAAATTGCATGAAAGGTACAATACAGTGTGTAACAGAACATATAAACCACATCAACAGAGAGATAGATCTTCGAAAGGCATGAAGACACCTTCTTTAGCACTTCTTTCATTCTGTGGTAATGAAATGTAAAAATATGTAACTTCACTCGATTCAAGTGAAAGATTCAGATCCCACAGGCCTTCATCATTGTGTAGCAGCAATAAGGCTAAAACAGTCGCTGCCTGAACATCTAATTAATCAGGACCTGGATAGCAATGAGACTAATTTTCTCAAACTACTGCCTTTCTTTTTTTGGTTTTTTAACCAATACCATAAATAATTAAATTAATAACACAACATGGAAATGTAACTGGACAGCAAGCTTATCTGAAAAAGAGACATGACTCCTTACTCCGAATGAGACTGAAATGAAACAAAGCAAGCATTTAGAGAGAAGAAAGAGAAAGCTCCAGGAGCATGTTTCAGCAATATTTTTGGTCACCTCTGAAACAAGCTTTCCATTTTTTTTTAAACAGACTTTTCCATTACATCACATCACAAATAAAGTGGGTCCTGAGTCATGTCATGTGCGGGTCATTTTGGCTTTGAAGTTTTCTCTAAAGCTGATGCTTTATTCAGAAAAGGCTGCAGAGCTCCCTTTAACCCTGCCTACGTAGGTACGAAAGACAGGTGGGATTCTTCACACATGAAGTATCTGGGCTAAAATCTGACCAACATCTGACCCAGTCAAGGCATGAGTCTAACTGTATTTTATTGTATTTTTGTGGACAACACAAGTAAAACCCCCATTCGTCAAGTTTATCAGTGAGCAGTAATTTAAAAGAAATAATTTTAAAAAATTGACCCATCCATAATACTGATATGATGATTGTAACAGTGTCTTTCATGATTCAAAATGTATCCCTTAAATATACTTTTGTATTTATCTGGGCAGTACAGGTAATAGATTCCTGTCAGTTTTCACAGGCCTCTTTTTTGCAGAGGTCCTTAGCAAATCAGGAATTTATCCTTCAGTAGGTCCTTCTGGTTGCATAATCTAACACCATGCTAGCAGCTCCAAGTAATGCAGATTCCTCCAAGTCTGATGTGACAACTTTGACATTCTGGGCAGAGAAGAGGGCCCTTTCAGCGATGATGCGCTGCAATGGGGCAAGGTAGTAAGAGGCCAAGACTCCAGAGAGAACCACCAGCGAGGGGTTCACGATGTGGAGGATGTTGACGATGCCCACACCTAGAGCTGCAGAGGCTGGAGAGGGAAAGATGATGACAAAAAAAAAAAAAAAGAACATTCTCTGTTGTTTTAATGCCAGATTTCATGGCCTGTGATGTATGAATTCACTATTGTTCTCTAACAGTTAAATGAAAGGCATTCTGTAGTTCGGATTCTTTAAATAAAATTGTGTGTGTGTGAGTTTTGCTTGTGCTCTGACCCTTGTTCAGAACAGCTTCAGCTTTGGAGTTGCCCAGTCTGGCTGCGTTGATGAGGTGGGCAGCGGTGACTGGCTCTGAAAGCTTCATATCCATTCCCTCCACCTTCAGCAGGTCCTCTGAGAAACACGCAAACGTGGTGGAGTTGTATTTTATTATTCTGAATTAACCACTTTCCTTCATCCTTCTATATTTCAACGATATGAAATCACAAAATCTCAGACCACTTGAACAACTAATATGTTGATGGAGAAAAAAGACTTTTGTCATGATCTTGTCTTTTTATGTTGAAGTGTTGGGATTTCTTATTTAAGTTGTCAAAAGGCGAAGAAATTACTTTCAATTCCGTTCATGGGAAAAAAACAGCTTACCATCATGCAGCCTTTTGGCCTCTTTCTGCAGGGCCATACCGGAAGCGTAGGCCTCTATGCATCCGCGGCTGCCACATGAACAGTCTGGGCCTTCTAATGAAACCATGATGTGACCCAGCTCGGCAGCGCAGAAGTTACTGCCATGAACCAGCTCGCTGTGATGGATAATTCCTCCTCCAATTCCTACAAAGTCCTGACATTTAGTGTATGTCCACACAGTGTGAGAGCAACTACAACCAACATAACAAATTCAACAGAATGATCAAATTTAAATTTCTGAAAACAAACCGCAGCTCTAAGACACTGTGGAGATCAACAAAAGGTTTACCATGATCAAATTCTTTTAAAATGAGACATATGAGACAAATGAGACATATTTTTTCAATTCACTTGATTTGTAATAATACTGTCAGTATGTAATGGGCTTTTTTCAAAAATATATCTTGACAAATGTAGCAGACATGCTGGTCTCAGTGACAGGATGTTATTTAGATTGTGCCGTAACGCTACACGAAGCGATTATGACAGCTGGATTATGACCCTCGCCAAATCCCGCCTCCTCACCTGTTCCCGTGATGACCGTCACAAAGTTTTCCACTCCTTTGCCATGACCAAACTTCTTCTCGGCCAACGCAGCGCAGTTGCCGTCGTTGTCGACCCAGACGGGGAGGTGCAGGGCGTCGGAGATGGGCGTTCTCAGGTCCACGGAGGACCATTCCTGGATCAGCTTTGTCGAGTGCAGGACCACACCTTCTTGCGGGTTTACTCGTCCGCCCGTGGAAACTCCTGCGACGTGGACCGCACATTTTGAGAGAACTATGTGAGTGTTTGCCAGCATCATAGAGGTTTTTTTTCATAAAAGAAAGTGTTTACACACCGACACCGAGTATCCTGCAGTTGAGGCAGACAGCGTCACGCATGGCATCGGAACACATCTTTAATATGAGCTGCATCCTGGCCTCAAAGGTCTTGGGATTGGGCTGAGTGTACTTCTTCACGATCTGACCCTGCACAGAGTAGGAGGGACCAAGACCATGCAGCCAAGTTATTCAAAGGAAAAATGGCTACAATGGATGAAAAATGATTATTCTGATCACAGTGAAGATTCAATCTGTACAAAGTGAAGCAAATATTATCATGAGTAGATCAACTATCCTTACGACATATACTGAAGGTTCACAGAAATGCAACCAACTAATAAACTAAACTAATACATTAATGCGTCTGTCCAGGTGAGAGTCTATGCAGCCCACCTTCATACAGATGATGGCCACTCTGAGGTTGGTCCCTCCCAGGTCAACGGACAAAGCGCTCTGCGTCTCCAGGATGTGGTCGATGTCCTGGGAGATGGAGTCCTTCACTGGGGGGAAACAGAAGGTCTTCTGGAGGGGCTCGTCCAGGTCGATGGCACGCAGAAACTTGAGAATACGAGGAACTGCGCTGCCATCGCCATAAATCTTCGAGCTGATGGGAAACAAAAATGCACATTTGTTGACGTCTTTCATCTATTTTTCTTTTTTGTTCATTTTTTAAAAATCCCTTAAAAATAAAATCACATCTTAGAATGTGTAAGGTGTAAACCTCATTATATATATTCAGAGTACTGACTGACTGTGGACCTTTTTGTTTAAAAGGTTCTGGAAGAGAAAACCTGGTGGACAGGGACCCAGACAGACTGAGACAGGCGAGCAAGAGATTGTTCATACCAGGGGTATCTCTTTCCAAACTGCAGCTCCAGAGCGTGGAAGATTTTATTGTGAGTATCGGCGTCCCTGACATGCAGAACATTTTCACCTGGCAGAGATGGAAATGTCATAAACGCAATAGTTAGGATGAACAATGAGGATGAGTAATGTTTGCTCTTCTATTCGTCGAAACAATCTTCAACCATGCCAAGAGAAGCAGGTTAACAGTAATCTTGGCTTTTGTCTTTCTCACCCGTTTCTCTGCCAGTTTGCCTTGTTCCCAGGTTAATGACGGGCGTGCCGAAGGCCCCGGCCTCTCTCACCCCACAGCTGCTGTTCCCAATCATGCAGCCGGCGTGGCAGACCAGCTGGATGAACTGCTCGAAGGGAATGTGCTTCACGGCTCGGAAGTTGGGGTGCTGCTCGATGCCCTTTTTCCGCATCACGCGCACCATCTCCTTACTTCCTGTTCATGTCGGAAGGGGTGGGTCAAGAGACACAGATTCATCTATTTATTCCAGGGGACAAAATTCTAACTGAATTGAAAGACGCCTTAAATAACCCCAGTGATTGTAGTTCTCACTCACATATCAACTAAACCTGTGAAAACAATGAGGAAATGTCAGAGAAAGGGACCAGTGGGTGAAGCTAACCGGCATCAATGTTAGGGAAGAGGATGAGCGTCTTCTTGTTAAAGGAGAGAAGGGCGTCCAGCATCAGTCCATAGATCTTAATGGAGTGCTGGATGTCGGTGGTGACCGGGTGCTGCAAAGCCACAATGTAGTTATGCTCCTGCACCTTGTCACCTGCAGCAAGAAAAGAAAACGCACCCCGTATCACGCACAAGGTCATGCCTCAAAATATATTTCTGCCCTGTGACGGCATACCCAGCCAGCTCTTGATAATATCCATGTAGTCGTCTCTGTGATGAGATAACAGCAGCTTATCATATGACGGGCAGCCGGCCAGCAAGATGCGGGTGTGGTCCTCGCACATGGCGATGAGGTACTGCTCCGCCCTTGGCGTGCAGCAGGCGTGGTAATGGGCCAGTTTACTTATGGCATGGCGGATTGAGTCATCAATCGTGCCACTCACCTGGAGAGGAGAAGCAACCGCGAGAAGATGCTCTAAATTGTTTGTCAAGTGTTCGCAATCCCCACAAGGTTCCTTCACACCAGAAAGTCTTGCAGACAACTAGGCTAGATTAAAAAAAACTTGGGTAAAGGAAGCAAAAAAAAAAAAAATCATGTGTTGAAATTTTGGAGGATTTAAAGTGAGGATATTTTAAGCACTACAGTAAGTGGTTCTGTTACTGCAGTCTGGGCAGCTTAAAAATGTTAGATTTATGTTAAAACAGCATACATAAGTAAGTGTAGTGTGACATAACATAAAATTCAACTTTTCACTTGCCCACCTCTCCCCCCTCCACGTGAAGTATTCTGATGTTCATCAGCGCTGCAGCAGTTGCCAGAGCGAGCGCGTCAAAACGGTCGCCGTGGACGACCAGGACGTCGGGGCGCAGCCTCTGCAGGACGTCAGGGAGCTTCACCAGCGCCAGCCCGACGCTCTCCACCATGGCTGCCTCATCCTCTCCTCTCACGATGGTGTGCAGCTTGGAGCCGATGTCAAAGTCGTCCTGCTCAATCATGCGAAAAGTGTTCCTGCAGGGTGGGCATTAGGAAAGAACAAAAGAAAACAGTGGAAACTTAAGCGACAACGTAACTGAACAAATGTTGGATGCTTTCAGGACGTCTGCCACACGCCTTTTCAGAGCAGTTGCGTCATTTGCTCTCACCCGTAGTCATCGATGAGATGTGAGCCGAGCACCACGACCTCCAGCTCAAACTCGTCAGGGTGGGATTTGATCCCAAACATGATGGGGGCCAGCTTGGAGTAGTCTGCTCTGTTGCATGTCGCCACACACACCCTCAACTTCTTCTTACTCTACAGGAAAAGGAGGTGAAGCCAAAAAACAAGCACGCAGAGCACACACACACACACACACACACACACCATTTGATTTTTTTTTTTATTTGATTAACACAAAGAAAGACGCCCCTATCTCCACTAGATACCCGATACATCTGATTACGACCATCCCACACATCCCTGGATTTAATTTTACAGCAAAATGCTTCATTGTATGAACATTCGGAGAATTCTCATTTTCATATGGAGACAAAGACAAACCTGCTCCGCCATCTTTTCTCTATCCATCCTAACTCTGCTCCCTTGCATCCTCAGAGAGTAAAGTTTCTGCAAGACAAAGAGGAAACAGAGAGTAAGTTTCCAGCAAAGAAAGTGAAACATATCATCATCCTTTATTGTCCAAAAAAATCTCATACTCACTTGGGCCTTCCCCATATTCAGACACTGAAGCATTAAAACACAACAAAACTACACTAAAACTGGTTTGTATTTTACATTAAGTACACATGCGGTCACATTTTTCAGAGGTACATGCTGTCGGCCAGTGCTTTGCATGGCAGGAGAAAAGGACACACTGGTACACTCTGGTCACATGACAGAAGAAAACTGGTTGAGAAGTAGGATTCTTTACTATACCGTAGTGTAATACTAATACTTGACCATTGAATTATTGGTTTCACGACTAGAGATAGTTTAAATATTGCTGTAAATGTGTGTGTTTTTTTTTATTTGTGGCCCTCAGGCTGATGTTACAAAATCAGCCCCCCCTCGCAACAAAAAGGATGTAAAGATGCAGTGTTGGTGAAAAGGGCAGTGCAAAGCAAGTCACCCTCACCTCTGTCAGATCTGACAAACCAACTTCTTTTTGTCGGTTAACGGGGAAAAATCAAAGCGGCTGATTAGCATCCAACAGTTCAGTGACAGATGTCCCAATATGTCCCTTATGAACCCTCTGGAAATCATCGAGCTGTGTTGAAATATAAGCTCCCTCCATTCAAAAACAGAATCCGCCCCCCCCCATCGGCTGTTGGCATCGTTCAAAGTCGACTCCTTAAATACCTCAAAAAGACATCAGTAATTCGTCTGTTGTCCTTTCCGGAAAAAATACACAGTTACTGTATGTGCGTAAAGTCCGTGAGGTAAACCACAGGGACCTTGAATACCAGAGCGGACTGAGAGGTTGGAATTACACGGAGAACTCTTGAGGTTAGATTTGGTCACTGAGTGAGCTGTTTCAACCCTTTGCGCTTCTGGGAATTGAGAGCGGAGGGGTCATTGACATTGGATTGAATAAACAAGGGTTTACGAGAAAAAGCAGGGCTCCTGCTGTGGCACAAAATGTGAAATTCCTTCATGTACTCCATGGTGTGATCCATTGTTTACCGTAACCCATGCTGCTTGTAATATTATCAGGAGATCCTGGGCTATATCCATTCGACTGGTGCAATTACAGTATGAATGGAGCGAAAATGTCGGCTCGTTGCCCACTGTGGGTATCTGACCCTAACTCGCACAGGTGGGGGCCGGATCAAAAACGAAGAGACCGGGTGCTCGGAAAGAGAGAAACAACAAATGAGAGATGAGTACAAAGTTCATCGACTTGAGAAAAAGTGAGCCCTTCACCGAAGAAGACACAAAGAACATCTCTACTCTGCAAATAATAATAACAGTAAAAAAAAGGCCTCCCCCCGCAAACATATTCGAAAGGCCTGCGCTCCGTCACGTGAGTTCAGCTGCACAGAGAATGCTGCCATGGGGTTATAACTTTGAGCTTTCAATTCATTTCAGTCACGATGTAGTTTGCCCTTCTCCTCCATATCAGCTTCAAGAAGCACATGGCATTAATGCAGCGCGGCGGCATCCATACGCTCTGGTCACACGCTCACCTCAGAGTTAAAGATACCGTTGAGTCGGCATTCACGGGCCCCGTTGAGACGCGCACCTGGTTGTCCCAACTCAGCGACTAATTAAGAATTAGGAACGGGTTGCAAAACTACAACTGGAACTTTTACGGTGCCGATACAAAAGGTTTTTCTGCTCTAAATTTAAACTTCAGATTTGCCTCATGACTGAATGGCAGCATCTTTTAATGGCTCCCTTTACAGAGGTGTTGTATGGTACTAATGTAATATCTTGTTGTTGTCGATCATCATCCTGATCATATCCTTAATTTTGCAGAGCGTCTCAGGTCAGGAAGGTCGGGGTAGCCTCTTTTTCAATATAAAAGTTCAAACACAGTCTGCCGTGACCGTAGGGTACCGGCCCTTTAAAGATGCAACGTCCCTTATCTGAGCATATCATGTATGTGTGATATGATCAAAGCACGCATTCACTGTTGAACCCTACTTCAACATTCATGTGTCAGGTCGCACACATACACACACACACACACACACACACACACACAAAAAAACCCTGTGATTTACTCATTCAGCACGCCATGATTTCTACTCCAGCATCACAAGACAGCATCAGCAGCCAGCATCTCTGTACGGGGGGGCGGGACGCATGCAGAAAGCAAAAGGCAGGGATGACACAGCAGCGGAGGCAGGGATACTGCACGTATGAGATTAGAGAGGCGATGACAGAGAGTGAGAAAGTAAAAAAAAGACAAGAAAATAAAGACAGGGTGGTGGAAGAGAAAAAGGCCATGTGACTCACATGAGGATTTTTAAAAAATCTGCCAGATTATGTTCCATCCAAAGCCTTTTTGGATTCCCTCTTTGTAAAAAAAATAAAACCCCCCCTGCTCTTTTTTCAATCACTCTGTTTTTTTGCCTTTTTTCCCCAATTTCTCTCTTTAGTCCAGCTGCATTAGTCAACAAAGAGAGGGCATATAAACCATCATGCAGCGGAGGAGGGAAGAAAGGAAGAGAGAGCCGTCGGGAGACAGACATAGAGATGGGGGAGGAGCTGCGCAAGAATCGGGGTGGGGCTGTTTTTCGCTCAAAGACCGTGGTTGGCTGAGGGTCGGGGGAAAGAACATGGGGCCAGACGTGTAGCAAAGGAGACAGTAGCTCCACCGTCGCACAGCCTCCACAGATCTTCAACGACCTCTGCCCTCTGACGCCACAGGAACAATACGCTCCACCTGCCGCGGTGCGGGAAACACTGTAATTGTGGAAGTTCTCAGCTGTGATCCTCAGCTTAAAAAGGTCTTGTCTCTGCCCCACCAAAATTCCGTTTTAGGAGAAGTAAGATCCACAAATTTACAGGAAGCAGCTTCTTTCATATCTACAGTATGTGTGGGGATACATGTGCTGCAAATGCCTCCGAAGTTACAGAAGCATTCTACAAAAAAAAATCTAAATCAATTTTTATCTGCGCTATCCAATAGAATTAGCTAAAGGAAATACCATTGTTTACGTTGCTATGGCAACAACGGAAAAACCAAAAAAACCTACATGACACGTGTTAAAGCTACTGAAAGTAAAGGTTTGCATTTGTATCCAGATGTGCTGAAGTTCACACTGCAGTACAAAATGTTTCAGACACTGTTGGGTACTGAAACAGTACCATACCTTAACTAAGATATGAAGACAAAAAAACCCCACATTTCTATGACATGATGACACAATGAACACATATTAAGCACTATATGTCACAAGGGTAGGTTTCCTGTACCTTTAAGGAAATTCTTGTTTCATCACTTTTTTTTTTTTTTTTTTTTTTTTTTTTTTTTTAGGTAATTACCCTAAGTCAAGCCTGCATTAAGGAAATACAAGGGGCATGTTGCTTCAGATACAGTGGAGACAATCTAGGTCTGTTACTTGTCTTCTGTGCTTGCATTAGTGGCCAGCATTGTTGACACATTGCATGCTCGGTACAGGGCTTGGATGAAGCAAATATGATTCACTCAATTTTTGTTTACATTGAAGATCTAGTGGTTGTGCAAACACCCAATCTGTGAACCCAAAGGCTGGGTGTGGGTTTGTCTAAGTAAAACCCTCTCTCAGTCTCTGTCCATGCTTGAAGAACTCCCACCGGACTTCCACACATAAAAAAAACCCCCACAGTCGGAGCTGAGCTCTGGTCTTCCCTCGTTGGACTGACCACGCTATCGGCATGCCTTCACTTCACTGGTCAGGTCAAACTTGGCCCCCTGGTGACCCTAAACTGCCAACCTTGATGCACGATTGTAGCTGGAGGTCAAATTAAAACAAAGCCAAATGCAAAAAAAAAAAAAAGACGACGCAGCCTACTGCGCTTGCCACATCTGGTTCACGGTGTTCGTGAATTCTCTTTTACCAGGGTTGTCTGTTTACTTACTAAGTTCAGGGATCTGCAGGCCTCTGCTTTTAACCTGAAGAGTTCAAGGTAACTTTGCCCAATTCTTTTCAGAACTCTCAATAAGCACCAGCTGCCAGCCACACACTGGGGTTTTTTCAATATAAAAGTGAATTGGCTGAAGTGATGTGAGCTGCCCCAAATCACATATGAAAAAATAAAATAAAATAAACTTCCTGCAATAATACTGATGGTCATTTTCTACTTCACACATTTCATCCACAGTTTACATTTGTGGTCATCCTGTCACAGGGGATTTTTCTTCTGAATTGTGTCACAAACTACATTCTTAAATGATACCCACTTGAAGCCCTGTGGAGTGTAGTGGAGTAAGATGAAAAGGCGGGCGAAGATGACTAGCAGTTGAGTTGAATCAGTAGATTCACATGATCTGAGTCAAGTGATTCACATATTTATTTTCATTTTAACAGTTATTTTTGGCATAGTCGGTTAATGTAATTTAAAACAAATACACAGGCTGGGATAAGATGTGGGATTAAAATATGCCCCCCCTTTAAAATAACCTTGTTTATGTGTGTTGAATAATAGCGCATTTGTGTTTGTCACAAAACAATAACCATTATTGCGGTATGTCTTGATAAACCTTTCAATGAAGGTGTCAAGAAATAAGTAAATAATAATGAAGGTCTTAATAAGGTCTGATTCCTAATAAAAAAAATGTGGCTTTAAATACAAATTGATGTTTATAGATTGTGCAGGTTGGAACTATTCCTATTCCTACTCCTTTTCCCACAGGTTGGCTACTTCATATCCTTGTGGAAAGCCCTGTTCATACCCAAACTTATTTCAGTTCAGAGAAATAAACAGGAAAAAAATCAGGTAAGAAATTCAAGAGAAAAATCATAGCATTGAAAATTATTAAAAAAACCCCAACAAAACAAAATCCAGCCTCGAAGGCCTTCAAAGCATGAAGACTACTGCTGTGTCTGAACTGAAATTCTTCAGTTGTGTTAAACTGTCGGAATCATGTGAGTGAGTGCTGCCCTCGGGGCAGGAGCTTTACAGGCGCTTTGAAGAAAAGCTGGAAGCACCTCGACCACTGTAATTAAAATGCAGCTTCCTCGAGATCACCGCTGTGGCTTTTTAAAAATAGTTTCTGTTGTTACACATGCAGAACTGCAACTGCAATTTATTTAAAATACTGGAAAAAGGGAATAAAGTTTGACAACATGGTTAAATCTCTTTGACAGTCTGTGATGAATTACAGACTCAAATTAGTTTATTCTCTTGGGGAAACAAATCATAATATCTGATACTTTTCCTCTTAAGTACCAACTTGTCACACTCTTGTGAGAAATTGCTACTTTTCTTTGACTTACAATAGTAAATTGAATATTTTGGGGATTTTGGACTGTTGGTCAGAAAAGTTGCATCGAGCTTTGGAAAACTGTGATTGGCAGATCGATTAATTAAAGAAAAAAATCAAATAAGACCCTTAGTTGCAGCCCTAATCCTAACTACTGTAGGGCAGCGGAGATGCCTTGGTCAAGTGGATATTATTGCCAAAGCACACTGTAGCACAGACACTTAACATCAAGTGAATACTAGCAACCAAGCACGTATTTGACATGAGGGCAATGTTGACACCACCTATACCAGCCCGCTGTAAGATGAATGTCAGTGTTGACACAGTTGCGACATCCTGGTTCACAACGGGATGGATACAGATAATGCCACATCAGACCAAGCCAAATACGGACCTCTCTGAGCCGAATCAATGCAGTCTGACACGGATGCAAACAAAGCAAGGGGCTGTGACTGCGCGCTGAGCCTGTTCTTTGCAGGATAACCGTAAAGTTAAACCAACTGCAAAATATGCAAGATCGACTCATTTACGGACATGCAAGGTCCAACTGCAAAGTTCTTACGACTCATACCACTTCTTACGGCTCAAGTACTAAAACGCCGTCTTTGCAGGTCCCTCTAAAAACCTGTGTAATGGATGCAGAGTCCCCACTAAGACCCAGTCTTCTCTCCCAAAACACTTTGTTTCTGACCTTTAGGCCTAATATCTGCTTCAATGATCTTATGAATGCATGGTTTGGAGATAATAATCCAGCATCATAAAAAATGCTTTACAGCATTACCACTTTGAATATTCTCACTTGCTCAGGTCATGGTTATCTCAAGGAAATTTTAATTGAAATCAACTGGACTTACTTTTTAGATCTTGAAGACGTTTCGCCTCTCATCCAAGAGGCTTCATCAGTTTGTGCAAGTCTGACTAGGGTGAGCTAGTCTGACCACCTGGTGTGGAGATCCAGGGTATTTAACCTTTGCGGGGGATTGCCACAAGGCCAATGAGGACAAAGGGACACGAGCGTGCAAGGGCAGTTGCAACAACCTAAAAGTGTCAGCATCTCTGTCCAATGCTAAGGCCCCACCTTCCAACCTCTGCTCATATGGACTCCTAAAGATCCATAAACAAGGGGCCCCTCTCAGACCCATTGTCAGCAGCATCAACTCATTTACTTACAACATTGCTAAGCATGCAGCCAACATCCTGGCACCCTTGGAAGGCAGCACCCCATACCACATCCTAAACTCCATACACTTTGTAAATAAAATCCACAACCTTAAAATGGAGTGTGATGAAACCATGGTTTCTTATGACGTGACCTAGCTGCTGACTTGTATCCCAACCATGGAGGCATTGACAACAGTAAGGGAGCGTCGAATACAAGATAACTCCCTCCATAACAGAACTAATCTCACACCAGAGAACGTTTGCAAATGCCTGGATCTATGTCTAAACACCACATATTTCCAGTTCAATGGCAAATTTTACAGACAGAAACATGTCTATACCATGGGTTCACCAGTATCTCCCATTGTGGCCAATTTATACATGGAAGAAGTAGAACGCAAAGCTTTGGACTCCTTCAAAGGAACAACACCAAGCCACTGGTTCAGGTATGTGGATGGCACATGGTCAAAATCAAAACCCAAGAGGTGCAAGCTTTCACCGAACACATCAACTCAGTTGACAGATACATCAGCTTCACCAGAAAAGATGTTAAAGATGATAGTTTGCCTTTCTTAGATTGTGATGTCCAGATGAAGAAGGACAGGAGCCTCCACACTGGGGTATACAAGAAACCCACACATACAGACCAATATTTGCTTTTTGACTCACACCACCCACTGGAATACAAACTTGGTGTTATCAGAACCCTGCAACACAGAGCTGACAATGTACTAATGCTGGGTTGGTATGACCAAAAATTTATATCATGGTATTTTTCAAAATTATACCGGTATTTTTTCCTGCACAAGAGTAAAGCTAATTTTCTAATAGTTTTGAGATTACTGCAGTGAATTGGGTAACAATGACCTATTTTACTGTCATGAGGAGTGAATATTGTAGAAAAACATTAATGTTCACACTAGTATTAATACAGTTGCTGCTGTTCACAAAGAGGTGGCACTCATAATGAAGTCCAATGAAGTGAAGGAAGAAGAATGCATCACTGTTGCAGTCAAAATACAGAATTTGTGCACTCTTGATACTCCAGGACATGATGATGGCTGAGGTGGTGGAGCAAATTTCTTGTGTTGCCTCCTGCGGCTACAACTTTAGCCCGACAACATTTGCATAATATTATAGTTTGATTAATGTCAGATTTTTTTATAGCCGAAGAAGCTCCATACAGCAGACACGGCTCCTCGTTTTGGTGCCAGTTCTTGTTTCATTTTCTATCCGTTCTGAAACTTCAGTTTGGCTACTTTCATCGGGGTTGTTTTCGTTGTTTCGTTGTTTTCATTTTGGTCACCGCTCAGCACAGGCGGTGCTCTCGCATGCTGCTTGTTTGGTGCAACTGCAAAACAGACCCCTCTCAAACAATGTCCTGTGGCGTGACTTTCCGCCACTCTGCATTCCCAATGTTTTGTACGCTACACACTCACTGGTATTGGGGTATATGAAAAATTCATATCATAGAAAAAAAAACACCAGTATACGGTATGAACCGGTATACTGCCCAGCACTACAATGTACCCACCAGCTCACAGGCCCAAGGGGAATAACACAAACATTTGAGAGATGCCCTCAAAACCTGTGGTTATCCCAGATGGACCTTTGTAAAAACAGCAGCGGCCTCAAGAAGAAACACCAGTTAAGTGGGAGAAGAAGAAAAGCCAAATAGATGCAAGAACATAGTAATATCGTATGTATCTAGGGTATCGGAGAAACTCAGGAGGATCTTTTTCAAACACCACATCCCTGTGTATTTCAAACCCAGCAACACACTCAGACAAAGACCGGTACATCCCAAAGACCGAACACCACATCCATAAAAGCAACAGGCCAACAGAAGGGCCAACTCCTCAGGCCTAGACTCTGCTGTCTACTTGCACCTCAAAGAGAAAGCCCACTCTTTTGAGGACACCAATGTTCATATTTTAGACAGAGAAGACAGATGGTTTGAAAGAGGAGTAAAGGAAGCCATCTATGTTAAACTAGAAAAACCATCTCTCAACAGAGGAGGGAGTCTTCCACACCACCTATCTCCAACCTGCAATGCCATCCTTTCTACGCTTCCCAGGAGATTCAAAAACAACATCTGGTCACAAATGGCCTAATGTGAGTTCAACGACTCTCGCCACAATACAACAGAGCACTAACGAAGTCAAAACTACCAAGGGGAGTCACTCCTGCGACTGTCGTTGTACACTCATGACCCTTTGACATCATTGGCCTTGTGACAATCCCCCACAAAGGTTAAATACCCTGGACCTCCACACCAGTTTGTCAGACTAGCTCACTGTAGTCAGATCAGCATGAACTGATGAAGCCTCTTGGATGAGAGGCGAAACGTCTTCAAGACCTAAAAAATAAGTCCAGTTGATTTTGATTAAAATTTCCTTGAGAGTTACAGGGTTACCTTTGAGAAAAATGGCAAATCAAGGTGTGTCCTCACTGTCGATGACATACTGCCATCTATTGTCCTTAAACTGGAAGCATACCCGAACATTTGGATGCGAGGAACCACCCAGTTCTCTCCTCCACGCTCCGCGATGGCTGAGATAACAAAGTACCTCTTGGTTGGGATGACTGAACAAACAGCTAATGACGGTGATGTGATCTGTTTGTACAGATGCTTTGTTAGAGGCATTGTATTGAAGGACGCATCCTGATCATGCGTTGAGTAATACGTGGCGTAACCAAACTGCGCACAAACAAGGCAGTAACGATGCCAATAGGAAGGGTTTTAGACTGAATCGATCAATGGCGGCAACCCAAGCGCTGTAACAAAAACGCAAAGATAGTCCACACCGTTAGTAACTGGATAGTTTGCAGGCTATATCTGAAATGATTCAATGCATTTTATATGACCGTACACACATTTCCTCGCCATTCGGTGGCCACGACGCTGAGGCATCTTGTTGCTCAGCCTGAAACGTTTGTGGATTAATGATTTAGTTTGCGACCAGTCTGACCCAAACGACGTCTCTGACAGTCAAGTTTAGTTGGACTGAACGCACGTGAAGGTAGCATCCGGCCGATCTGGTTTTTACTTCTTTTCGCTCTCCCCAAACGAATAGCTCCTTTAGCTAACGGAGTCGAAGACCATCAAAGCTCTGACTCTAGCCAAGCGTACAACGTTATGCTGGGTCCAGCTGTCCCGCTGTACAATAAATAATGCGATCCCATGCGAACAATGCGAACATCAACATATCAACATCAACGCAGCGTTTTATTGCTGCCCAGATCAAAGCCCCTCTTACTCACACTGAACGACCGTCTCGCAGCGGAGTCAAGTTAGCTAACGTTAGCCGGTGAATCTAATTTAACAGTCAAGTTAGCTCAACTTCTCAGTCTTTAGTTATCAGTTCATATACACTTCCACAGATTCCCTCGTTATGACAATTACCTTGAAATAGTCTGAGTCGCTGCGCTCTATGGTGAAACCATCGACGGTTATATTCACCTCTTTCTCTTCTGCTTTGGGTTTTCTGTGGTTATCAGTCTCCGTTACTGGGCATCTGGGCACACATACAACGGGACTAAGCTCGGAGACGGAATACGACGACAACACCGGATGTGCGTGCTTTAGGCCTTCACAGTAAAACCAAACCACATAATAATAATAATAATATTAATAATAATAATAATAATAATAATAATAATAATAATAATAATAGTATACTGAAAGGGGGAACTCTACACACACATTTGGATACTTACTACCATGAGGAACAATTGAGGACCGATGAGATAGCAAACCACCTTATCTAAATTTTGTCTCGGGATCTATTTTCGATTTCACACACATTTTACACGATGTCACATGCTCAATAGGCTGTAGATAAATGATCTAAATTTTAAATGAAGGCTCCATCTTGAGGTAATTACGTAGCCCATTGAAATTCAACTACTGCAGGGATTGTCAGCTGCTCTTCTCTTGAACTGTAGACGGAAGTAGTATTGCTTTGTCATGTCTAACTTTATATTGATGTAGGCCAGCGCTGAACGCCGAACACAACGGAAATGCCCATGGACTACTACGTCTCAAAAATGAAGTTTCTGAATGACGTTTCTGAATTGTAAATCCCTTTTTGATTGAGTTTAGAATATATTCTAATCGGTTAATATATAGGATTTTCATGAGCTATAAACCATTAACATTAACAAAAAGGAATGAAATATTCCACTTTACATGTACACATAGATAAATTAATTTTTAAATAATTTTAACAGATGTTAATCGAGTTGAGTTAGATCAGTTATACTGATCTGATCTTGAAGGAAAACTCTGAAAACACCCATGCTTCTTGGAGGGTATAAACTCAGTGTGTCACAGAGAAACCTATAAATTGACGCTAAAACAAGGTGTTTCATCGCAGCACTGGCACAGATCAGTGTAACCACACAGCAGTGGAGGAAGTGGTAGCATTTTGTCTCAGCTGCAACCCCCATAATGCCTGCTGCTATTTTATAACTATGCTGCATTGCAGGGCTTGCTACCCCCCACACACACACACACACACAAGCAGGGCTGAGGTTGCATAAGATCTGACAGCATCTTGGCGGGTTGAAGGAGTCCTGAGAGGGAGATGGGTGGAAAATGCATGGGTGGGATTTGACATAAAAAAAAGAAAAGTTAGGAAAGAATGAAAAAAGTTTTTAGATAGACTAGAGATAGAGATAGAGGTTGAGAGAGAAATAGAAAAAGACAGAGGAAAAGTAGCTGGAGAGAGAAAGGGGAGCAGATAGGAGAGTGTTGACAGATCGATTGTTGGGTGTGTGTGGAGGTTGAACAGAGATGGGGTGGGGGTGGCCTGGGGGATGAGTCACATTGAAGTAAAGTGTGTGTGTGTGTGTGTGTGTGTGTGCATATGAGACGCAGTAGGACGTGCACAGACACTGAAATACATTTATTTTATCTCCAATTCTGCTCTCTCCTTCCTCTGAACCATGAGATATCACAAAACACTGCTGTTTATTACTGTGTGTGTGTGTGTGTGTGTGTGTGTGTGTGTGTGTGTGTGTGTGTGTGTGTGTGTGTGTGTGTGTGTGTGTGTGTGTGTGTGTGTGTGTGTGTGCATGTGTGTGTAAGTAAATTGGAGCACTAATCTCTGCCTGGGCAGTGCAGTGGGGTCTGTGCCACAGCTTTTACCAGTGACACCGCACTGTGCAGGACTGGCTTCTGCCTTTGCTGACATGTTCACTTGCTGTTACTGTCATACTGTGCCTATTTGCTTCAACAAGAATAATTTTGTAGTCCTTGTACAATGCAAATGCAAAAGTGCAAAAAGGTGCTCTGTGACACTGTGCTATGCAATCTACACGAATAAAGCACATCCCTTCCCAACCTCTAACATCCATGGGATCAGTTCCACATCAGCAATGGAGGGACAGAGAAGGAATGCACTAAAAGAGAAAATGTATCCGGGAGGCCTGGCTGCAACAGAATGCCCGGCACTTCACTCTGGTCACAGTATCTGGTTTGCTGTTCCTTTTTGATAGTCATTAAATTAGAAAATACCTCAACACACTTAGAAGATGCAGGTAGAAATGGTTCTTTATTCATCTATAAAATAAAATTGTGATTCTGCATGAAGATTTCATGTCAATGTAAGAGATGAAACAAATTAAAACATTATTAAATTCATAAATGCACATATTGAATGCTTCAAATGACCACATAATGTTTTTACATAATCATTGAACCTTGAGAAACATCTGCTGTAAAACGATCGGAGAGTGAGTAGACGAGTAAGAAAGAGTGCTTGAAAAGACGTGCATGCACAGAACTAACATCTTGTGACTGTCATGTGATTTTGCCTAAGCGGAATGAGAGCTGCCATCCAGGTCATATTTCCTTTTTTGTTGTCCATGTCTTAAAGGTGTTCTCTGTGACTTCTTGGCTTTTAGGTAACAGTTCTGCTCACAACGGTATATGCTGCTATGAAGTTCCTCTGATAATTCATTCCCTGCACGTTTCCCCCTTTTCTGATAAGTCTTGAAATTACTTCTCGCAGTGTTTGCTTGATCTTTACATTACAGTGATAAAAAGAACTGCAATACCATTATTTCTTATTCCAAATAGAATGAGGTACATTAAATGTCTCTTGTTACCATGTGTAACTTGCCTTTACAACAGCAAATAGAAAACTCCAGCAGCTGCCAGCTCCCCTACCTGCTGTATATTTGTACTCATGTGATGCAAGATACCCGCAAGGCTTCACTCTTTCTTCCTCATTCTTATGCCCTCTCTTTCTGCCTCATTTATATCCTAGCAGGTACAAAGGCACACACACCTAAATGTTGCAGCAGGAAAGAGAATCCCCCTTTTGTAGTTTTTACTTTGCTAGGTTAGACTGCAGAGAGCAGCTTATAACTGCAGTCGTGTGAGATAACAGGCAGGGTTTCCCCTGGTTGGAGATGAGCAACTCCACAACAACAGCATGCAAACAGTGGATAAGGAAAAATCTATCCAGATGATCAATTGCTACTGCTCAGCATCGCATTATCTGGCCTCCATTAAATGTACTGGCCATTTCTCTATCTTGGTTAAATGTTCCTGCTACATCACTGATAAGGAGATAATAAAGGGGGAGATTCAATGAAAAGAATCGCCAATACAGGAAGTTTTCCTGTTTTCCTTGCTTTTTCAAAGGGGGGACTTTGTTTCTCCTTCAGCATGTTATTCACTGAGATAAACATCGGGAGGTGCAATTATGTGGCACTGGCTGACTTTGAGTGATGCCACAGTGCTCATGTTCTGAGGCTGGGTTTGGACAACCACAAATATGATATGAAAATGACACATTATATATATACAGAAAAACTCAGAAAGGACAGGCAAACTGTCCGTCATCCTGATGAGGTAAACCAAAAGCCCCTCCCAGAGTTTATATATATATATATAAAGCACAACATGTATTGTAACCAAAAGTAACAGCACATGACAGTGTCTGAAAATCAAAGATTTAATGACTATTTCCCTAAATGCAGTCACCATCAGACAACCAGTGAAATGCAAATGTCCTCCTGGAGTCCACTTGTTATTTTGTGGGTTGCTTCTGCTCCAACAGAGCGTGGCAAGAGTGAGAACTAGACTGACACAGTTACTGAGATATGAAACCGATTTTTCACATTGTTATTCTCACA
Organism: Psettodes erumei; assembly: GCA_016785225.1. NCBI lineage: Eukaryota > Metazoa > Chordata > Actinopteri > Pleuronectiformes > Psettodidae > Psettodes > Psettodes erumei. Next base: position 1,555,613 of record JAFBJZ010000871.1, on the reverse strand, counting down.
GCTGTTTTCGTTCACTGGAGTTAATTTTAAACTACTGTTATACCCTCATACCTTGAGAGGGAAAAGGATCATTTCTGATACAAGTCACACTGTTATACACAGTCACTCAGGGAATTCCCTCCACCCATTTGACCACCTTTTTCCAATCGTTTCATGGAAATAACCCGTACAATCTGATGCACTTTTCGATATTGTCCACTGAGGGGCAGTAGCATAGCCAGAGTGCTTGTTTTACTGCCATCAGCATGACTGCAATGCAAGCCAAGGTCTCTTTCAAGGACACACACATCATATCTGCAAAGTCACATGTAAAGCAGGAAGAGGCTGTTTGGGTGTTTTCAGTCGAAGCAAACAGAGCAATGCAGAGGAAGGTAAAATGCTTTGAGTCTAGACAATCATAGAGTTAGCTCTGACACAACACTTCACACTGCTGTACTTTAGTTGCAAACATTTCAAGGTGAAACTCTGAATAAGACCAAAATTAAATTAGCAGGTGTTAAACAGGACTGCTGACTCAAATGACTGATGGGTTACTCCTATTGTGGTAAATCGTTTTCTGCCAGAGAGAAATGTTGTCACTGTGCTGCTTGTGATAAAAATCTATGGGCATCTCTTGTATAATGATGTATAGTTTTGTAAGGTAGACAGTGTGTTGTACTCACAGAATGGGCAGAGCCCTCATAACTCTTGCCCCAGCCTTACCTTTTTATAGCCATCAAATATGCATGGCCCCTCTGAGTGTACATACTGTATAATGTATTCATGGATTTCCGCTGCACTGGAAAGCTCGCCCTATCAGCAGTTTGTGTGTGTGTGTGCGTGTGTCTCACAGACAAGACAGAAAAAATAATCAATAAACACTGATTCACGGTCCTCTGGAAGAAGGGAGTGATTTTACAGAGTTTCAAAGGAGAGGCAGAGAGAGGCTGTGGGTGGCATGTTCTGTAACTGTCACCAACAGTGTTTTTCCATTAATTTCTATTGAAACATTAAAATATACCATGAAAGGTTATTTTCACAATAATGCATTGCTATGCCTTGAAATCATTTTTGTGAAAAAATTGTGGCAAAATTTAGGCCATTTCTCCCATATTCTTTGCTGCTTCCTTTTTCCCTTGGGTCCAACATGCTTCTTCTGTAATGAATAGATTTTTCCATCAGTCCATTCAACCACCGTCTTTGACCATCTGCCTTAAATCAGGGATGGAAGTATGCAGATCCCCACTTACTGTGAGTAAAAGTGGTATGACCAATGTAAAAATACTCCATTACAAGTAAAAGTCCTTCCAATGCTTTCAAATTCCCACTTCATTTATCTTCAGTAAATATGCAGGCATATCATCACCCAAATATACTTAAAGTATGAAAAGTAAGACCCTACTCTACCACTAAAAAATACAGTGTCAACATCAATCAGTCAGTCAGTGGCAAGGATTATAAAATAAATAAATTTGCTTTGGGTGTTTCAGTATAGAAATATCAACATGCTTTTCCTTGCCCACTCAGTTCCTTTCATTCATCCCACAGCAAAAACATAGGGGATAAATGTACTAGAGCACATACACACACACATCCACACAAGGACATGGACACGGACATTGACACACCCTTTCTCATTGGACAGGAGCCATGTGTGGTTACTATAAGACTGCTCTGTCAGCACAATCTATATCATTGATGGGATGGATGGGGGGGGGTTAGGCTATGTGTGGCTAGGCTAAGAGAGAGTGAGAAAGAAACTGAGACAGACGGAGAGGTGGGAAGAGAGAGAGAGAGAGAGAGAGAGAGAAGGATTCGGGTAACTGTCATGTACAATAAATGGCGATAGGATGACTGCAGCTCATAAAACTACTAACTATGACCCCTGGAGTATTGATCACTGCACCAAGATCTCCTTTAATCAGCATCAGTAGTGCGTGCGCGCACACACACACACATGATTACCTACACCCATTCTCTGTATCACTGATGCAGAGCCTCCAGTTTGGTTGAATTTCCATATTCAAGAATCTAAAGCTAGGTTAGCTTAGACTGAGCTAGATGCATAGATAGATAAATATTCATTGTAGTGTATTGTTTTCATGAATAGTACTTTGTAGAACTTTGTTTGGGAAAGCAGTCTACTAAGATATTTAACATATTATTATCATCATGACTCTCAGGAACATGGGTGCTAACGTAGCTAGTTTACCCTGCCAAGTTGGACCACAGTGGGTTTTCTAATTTAGGGAACACCACTTTCAGCCAAACACTCTCGGCTATTAATTAGGATGACTTCACAGAAGAGCCAACAAACGCAAGCACACTTTCACACACTCACATGCCCATAGGAGCGCACACACGTATTTATATAGGGATTGCTGCACACACACAGGCATAAGTAGGCGTTTTAAAACCTGGGGGTGGTAGGTCTAATAGCTCATGCATCACTCTCCATGCTGGCTCTTCTTCGTCTTCCTGTTTTCTTTCCTCACCTGACTCAGAAGTCTGTTCAGCTCTGCAGTCACTCCAGCTTTTCTACCTTGACTTCAATTCAAACAATTCCAATGTTGGGCACATCAAGTGTGCTTTTAAAACAGTCTCTGTTATTAAGTCCTGTCTGATTTGTGTCCATTGTAAATTCATGAAAAGATTAGATCTAGGCTGAAAAGGTAAGTCATATTTCCCTCTCCTGCTAAACTCCCAGTTGCTCCAAAGCATTAAGAGAAAAATATATCTTACCCTTTGATCAGGCAGTTTTACTGTAAATAAACCTTGTTAAAATATCTGTTCCTGGAGGTCTTAGGTCTTATTTCCACAGTACAGACAACGCTTATCTGTTCAGCCCCCTTTGTGCTTGTGATTGCAGTTTAGTATGTTTAACAGTAAAAGATAGTCACTTCCTCTCCTTTACCTCAAAGGAGCATCTGTTTAGACAAGCACAAGCTGTTAGGGGTGCTCTGAAACTGCCTCCAGTGCAGTTTGTCTCCTCGGGCAAACATGACACTTTGTTCCCAATCCAATTCTCTGTGCTTCTTTTGTTTCTCTTTAAGGTGGGTGGCTGAGAAGGCGGTATCGCTTTGTGCCAATAAGCTCATGTAAGCATTCACAGCAGTCTGTGAGCTAGCTTACACTCACTGCCCCTTGACCACACAGCCGATTTAAATTTGTGACACGTCCTCAGATGTTGTCATTTGAGCTTCTTAAAGTTGATGAGCTGAAGGGGCAAACCAGTGATTGTTGCAAACCTCATACATCATCTATTTTTCAATTTGTCAGTGCATTTTATAGTGTCAAATAAAAACAGGTGCACATACTGGCTTCCCTTTGGCCATGTTCAAGTTCTTAAATGTGATTTTTTTTAGTCCCTCTTCAGAAAAGAATAGAGAAGTTGTTCTGTTTGCGGTAACAGTATCTTTTCCTGACCCCCTGAGGTTCACTGTAGGGCAGGGCAGTCTTGGCTGCTTAACAACATTTCAAAGCTCTTATAGGTCTTATTCATCTGTGTCTCTGCCCAGAGAAATCCAAATCCTCTGCTCTCACTGCCCACTGCACTACCTATATGCTCATATTTGGTTGTGTGGTGGGCATGAATCCAGCTCCCACCGTCCGGTCACGTTCCTCTCTTCACTGCATTGCTCCGTGACAGATCTACTGCACTGGCTTTCTAGGGCACGATGCGGTCCACTCTGGATGCTTTCCAAGTGTTTTTGTAGAGGAGAGCAGGGGGGGATGGTAGTGGGTGGGGTGGGGGGGAGGGGGGAGGGGTAGCGTCCTGCAGTTTCTTTTTAACTTTTTTTTCCCATTATTACCAGTCTGGTACAGAGGAAGATACAGATACAGTGGGGGGATTTGAACAGCATAGAAAACACCATAGACCAGTGACTGGGCCACCAGGACACAGTGAGGCCCAGTGCTGGTCACGTTTTTTCCATCGACAGACAGTACAATGTTAACTGTCATGATACACCTGCCATACTGTCGCTGTCCTCGACTCAGTCTCTAAACTGTGCCCTTCCTTTCCTTTTGTCCCACTTATCAAGGGCAAGTATGGAAATCTAGTTTAGCATATGCAGTTACCTCACAGTTGTTTATGTCATTCTTTATCTTCTATGTAGATAAGCACTGAGCATTGTCTCCTTACACTGGAGTGTTTCCAATTGTCACACTGAGCTGCTTCCTTCACCACTCCTTCTCTGTGCTGAAAGACCTCAGGGAGTGAATGATCTCTTGACACCACAATATGGCGAACTCTGATGTCACGCTTGAGTGAAAGCCTCCTAACTCCAATAAAGGTGATTTTACATGTTTAGTTAAAGAATAATCCTACTCTGTACATTCTGCTGTGTAGTTTATCTATATCCATACACCCTGGAGGGATTAAATCTTTTAACAGAGAATAATGGCAACTGATTTCGAGGTTGACAGGACAGTGGCTAGTTGAGGACTGATAACAGTTCTCATTTTCATTTCTGTTGGCTTTTTGGTATAACACACTGTAAAAAGAACCAGAAAAAACCACAATAACACAAGTGCACTGAACAAAATCATAAAAGAATGCTATGGACTAAAGTTATCCTCAGTACACACACAAAAACTCATGTTACTTGTACAAAGAAATATTTTTAAATTGGAAAATTTGGTTCAGTAAAGGCTGCAGGAGCTTACAAAAACAAAACCCAATGTAGCAAAAATCAGCAAAAGTGAGTATGGCTGCCTACATGTGAACATATCCTCCATTACTTCTTCAGTGTAATGAGCATAAATGAAAATAAATGACTACACTGAAAGAACTGCTTTTTTGGGAAGAGAATGTGTTGTTTTTTTCTTACCAGCTTAAAGCTAATTCTAATGGTGAAGAAAAAGGCACAATATGTGATATTGGGTCATGTATGGGGGCAGTAATAAATGTGTAAATTGTCTTTTTAAAAGGGTGACAGTCAGGAGAACATTGGTTGTAATGTTATAGATGAGATGCTGAAAAACTTTTCAAATCAACATTTTTTTGTGCATTAGCTCTCAGTTGTTAAATTGTAAAAGACCTATTAGATTTTTGGTTGCTGCACTAATGGTTCTTGATACTGGGCCTTGTCCCTGGCCCACATAAATAATTAGCTCTATCAAGTGGATTTGCCAAAGGCTGGCCCACCACTCATTTTGTTTTTGTTTGTTTATTTAGTTTAACTGATTTAAGAATTACATTCATTTATAAAACTCTGTTTTAGGATTGTACTGCAGTGCAGATGGGATTTTTCTTTTTTCTTTAGTTCTTTTTCTCTGTGGGTCAAACCTTTTAATTTCATTTGATTTGGCCCATGGGCCGCCCTTTTCTGACCACTGTTCCAACAAATATATCATTACAGTTGGCAGCAGTACAAAAGCAGTGTTGAAAGATTGGCACCAATGTTTTGGATAATCTATTTTCATTATCATTTTTTCAGTTTTGTATCAGGACATCAGTTTGTTACATTTGCAGAGAGAAAGACCAAAAGGAGGAAATGAAATGAAATATTGAAACACACTATGTTTCTCACTTAGATGCAAAATAAGTGATGAGCACAGTTGATGTGACATACTGATGTGGAGCAGGAGCAAAGAAGATGGAATCAGGACCAATGAAGGTAAAATTGAAGCAGATTTCAATGTTTTAGTTTTAGTTTAGTAACATGTGTATATGAACCATTCGTTTCTCTTGTAAGTAGATCAATGCCACTGGCTTATTCAGGTTGCTTCTCGAACCCTGGTTGTTGTCTGTTTAGTTTTATTTGTGCCAAATCACCATCACCTGTGGTTGTGTGGAGAAGTCTGGCAGCTAGTGAGTTCATAAAGACATTATACAGAATAAATCCCTGATGCAGTCAGTCAGCAAGTCGTTCAGTCTTTCAAGTCAGTCAGTCTGCTCACTGCATGAAACTGTGAAGCTGCGATGCCTTTACGCATTGCACCAGTACACACCTCCCTCTGTCTGGGACTTCAGAGGTCCTCTACGGCTTGATGGACACACGCACACGCCCGCATGCACGCGCACACACACACACACACACACACACACACACACACACAATTACATGCAATCACTCTGCCTTCTTTCCCTCCTTTCACCTCCTCCTTTCCCTCTTTCAGTGTCTCTGGGGATCTTAGAGTGCAGCAGGAATGATGGACAGCAGACTAATATCTTAAGCTAACGGCTTCTCCCCTTTGACTTCACAGCGTTGCCTGACAGAGGCCACGGTGCCCTTCAGATGGACAGATATGACCCACTCCAGCATAGAAAAAGTGTTGGTAATGATAGCAGCCCAAAAAGGCATGAGAAAAAAGATGGAGTGGTATGCTTTGATATCATTAAAATTGTAATCTGCACTTTAAAATATGAATATTGTGCCTCTGCATTCGAGGCACTAAAGACATCACCAGGACATCACATTTTGCAACTCACACTGCACTGATTTAAAAAAACTGGGGTGGGGTTGTGGGGATTGGGGGGCAATTTGACTATAACAGGAGGTTAGACAGTGATTGTGATGATTAATAAAGCACTAATACTCCTAACACAGCATCACACCTCATAAATTTAAAAATGCATGCCATTCTTTATCATATGTAGATCGTTATAGCTACCTTTAATAACACACAGGAGGATGAATCCTTTGTGCTATTTTGGGACAGTAACTATGTAGAGACTTGCTTGAGTGTGCAAGGGGATAGGGTGAGGGATGTCATAAAGGTTTTTCAAGGAGGCACCTCCTATTACAGCTGTAAAACGTCAGCAGGAATTTGTAGTGTCCTACAGCTGACCCTCTCCAACAAACAAAAATCTTTCTATCTGATATAAGGAAGTATTCCCACTTTGGTTTACACCTAAAACATGAAGCAAATAGATGCTGAGGGCATGGCTGACACTCATGGCTTGAAATGGACTGTTCCCCAGTTCATAAATTGAATGGTATTTAAAAAGCATAGCATAGCATCATACTGTGCATGATTACTTTAAACCCTGTCAGTTTCATTTCAAGGACATTTGTGACATTCCTGTATCTTAAGAAGTGAAAAAGCAAAGACCAGCAACAGCTCAGCTTGCAGTGAAGAACCTGTTAATAACATACTATCAAAATAAAAAAAGCAAGACGCAAACAATCTTTCGACAAAATGTGGCAAACACATTTGAAGGATTACATGAAAAAAAGAAATGATATGCAATAGTAGAATCACATTAAATTGTGTGTTGGAAAACAGCAGAGGTTTGTGAGTAATGAATGGTTGGATAACAAAAGTAACTCTATACAGACATTAGCCCACGGAGCAGGGGATTGTGGGTTTGCATCTCACCTGGGTTACATTTGTTTTCACATGTCCAATTCCATCAGGCAATACAAACTGATTCTTGGTGCGTACAGGCAGAAATTGTTGCATAGTGATGATAGCTGCAGTAGGAGATGAGGACCATCTGCTGCAGTTAAATTAGCTTTGTTTTTTTATTTCTAGCAAGAATATAATATCTCTGGCAGTGGCTCATTTGATCAAAAAACTGTTTCGTTTGGGGCTTTGTCACACAAAGCCAGCGCATTACTCCAAACAGCCTTGATGAAATAGATGACACAGCTTTGGTTGCTTTGCATATAATTGCTTTACTGTTGATTTACTGCTTTCTATATCTTATATAAATTTCTATTTGTGCAATTATTAGACAACATGTAGCGAAACATACGAAAGTTTACGAGAAGCTACTGATGGAGCATCTACAGGATTATTGTTGAAAAGCACATTACTGTCAAGCCCACTGCCATCATACCAAAACATATAGTAAAGGTTAGTACTGTTTCCAGTCCTGTAGTGTGTGTTCATCAGCTGGATGCTAATGTGTAGATGAGTTTTTTTAAAAGGATGTTTTTGGCCGCCACTGCAGATGTGGTTCATTCTCTGAATAAGCTCCAAAGTCCCAATGGCATTCAGTTGAAATTCTGCTGGCTTGCATATTATATTATAATGAATGGGATTTGATATGGAGTCCTTATATATCCTAGAGCATGCTTCTGTAGTTGATACTTCATGAATCAAAGGGTGTATAGGGGCCAAGGGGTGGGACAGGTGGCTCTTTGTCAGCAAAAAGCCATCCCATACATATAGAGGTGACTGCTTAATGTGAGACTGTAATAATAAATCTCATACATAAACCACACATGCTACGATCTCATTATATTGTCTTTATGGGAAAATAAGACTTAAAAAACACTAATATTATCCAAAATATGGCTGTTAATACAAGCACACAGCAAATAGGTTTTATGTTTCTAATGGCAGGTAACTAAAAAGCATGCTGAAAGGATTTCAAAAGGCCATTTATGGAGAATCTACTCAAGCAGACACCTAAATCGCTGCCTTTTTGCTACATCCCGCCTCAAGAAATGGCACAGCGGCACTGCATTGCTGTCCTGTGACATAATCCACCTTTCATTTGACTGCAACTGTGACGAAAGGCAGAAGTTCAGCATTCACTACTGTGCCCTATTTCAATATCAGCTACTCTTTGTCCTGGGGGACAGGAACAGCTTCAGCAGGCCAGATGCAGGAGAGTGAACATGTTACCATGCTAGCATGCTAATGATGAATAAGACAGCCACAAAGAAACTGTTTTGTTATAACAGTTAAGTTATATTGTTGCTACCACTGACTCAACATTGGCAGCACCAAAATGTGATGAACTAACTTTTTTCCAGTGGTGGCAATGTATTGTTATTTTCAGAGAATATGCATTCACCATGCATCTAAATAGTTTAAGGAGAGCACGAAAACCAGCACAACAGCAGTGCTATGCTAATTTGTCCTTTTTTGAATGGCATGCAGTCCCTATTGAGCTCTGCCACACATACTTTGGTACAAAATGCTAATGCACTTATTAAATGGCATCCATTGTAATGGTGTGTGTCATAGGCTGCCACACCATGACTGCATTCAGGTTCTTGAGAGTTAATTTTGGCCACTCAGGCCTAGACTATAACTTTATAGACTGTAACTTTTTCCATATTTCTCCTTTTCTGATTGTTTTCTCATATGACTCGTTGCTTCGACACAGCCCAGAAGGTGGCATGCAGGGAATTAAGGAAAATATAAGTGTTTCAATTTCTGTTCTGAGACTGACAAAAAAATCAACGAAGAACAATAAAATAAACATGTCAGACAAAGAGACAGAAGAGTATAGGGTGCCAAGTTACCAACTGGATGTTGGCGTATTGTGCTATCAGAAGCACCACAGAAGCCCATAGTTAAACGTCATTAAAACCCCAATTGTTTGCAGCTGGAAACTTGAAAAAGTCACCATTCTTTTATTTGAAAGCTTTGGGACTGCATGTTAGAACTATACAAGAATAAACTGGAGTGAAATATTAATTTAGAGTAAAGACTTGTAGTATCGAAACAACATTACAATGGATATGGGTCAAGATCAAAAATGGCCAACCTCTGATCTTAAACCCAAAGACTATAAATCACAGGCATATAAAAAGCTAGACAAAACTATATGACAGTAGTGATGGTGGAGTTGGAGGACATGAAACAGTGTGTGTGCGTGTGTTTGCAAGCCTGCGTGCTGCTGTTGTTGTTTCAAAGTCTTTCTAGGCTATAAACAAGGTGATGGATGCTTGTGCCAGAGTGTGTTGACTGGACACAGCCTCCTATGTCTTGATTAATTGATGGGAGATGGGAGCAGTTTAAGCTCCCCTCGGCCCTCTGGGCGCTCTCTCTCTCAGCCTGTCTGTGGCGGCATGTGTGTTAAGTGCGGCAAGGTTGCTATGTTGAACAAAGCAAGGACGTTACAAGCACTTGCCGGTGTGGAAAAGGCCTATTTTAGAGCTGTTTGCTGTGGCATCAGAAACAGGGAAGAATATGATAAATTCTCTGTCCTTTATGTCTGCCCTCTATCTGCTTGTGTTGCTCTGTTTGTGCTTTGAGTCTGTAATTGTTTGCTAATCATAGCTGTACATCATTAGCAAAACAAAAACACCTACATAAGATGATAGCGTGTTGTAAAGTTGGTTTGGAATATTTCTGCTCCCGAGTAGCCAATAATCATTCAACACGCGCTTTAACAATTACAATTAATTTTAAACAGTGTTTTGATGCTTATTTCATAATTTCAATTAGTTGTGATAACACCAAATGAATTGCTGAGAACAGTTTGCACAAATCCTCTGATTATTTATTGCCATTTATTTGGGTGACACAAAATGATTGCACCAACAATGCGTGCACAGCTGCAGGGAACATGGATAGCTCAGGTCACAGCCTCAATGTTTGCCTTGTTTTTTGTTCTAAAAAGTATCTTGGGGCTTTTTACAATCTCTGTGAGCATTTTAGCATCATTCAGTTCATTGTTTTGGTTTTACAGCCCACAGCTTCACTGTTTTGCTTCACTCACACTGGTTGTCTCAACCTGGTTTCCAAATTAAAGCTACAGTTCTTTTCAGAAAAAAACAACAACTGTGTGCCACCTGCCCAGCACCTTACAACAGACAGACATTAGCTGGTGAACATAATGGAACTTTTAGAAGCTAAAGAGGCAAATTATTATTTTATTATATGCTGGTGGAGACCAAACCAGAGCTAAAGGCAGAGTGAATATTGGCTATATATTTGTCATGTGGCGAAGACATATGACTAAATGAACATTTTGCCCCTGCTGGATGTGTAAAATATAAGCAACCGTTTGCTAACTCATAACTCAACTTATTTTGCTGCACATAGTGGAAAAGAATCGAATAATAAAGCTTTAAATATGCAAGTTTTTTAACTAAGACATTTTCAGGGGACAGCAAAAGCAATCTTTAACTTAATGGGTTTTGGATTGGATTAATGAACTAAGAAACATTGAATTAAGAACTGTGTGGACATGAAAGAGTTTATGAAAAGGTTGACATGATGAGTTTTTGGCATGCTGTCTTATTAGGCTGCATGAATTTATTAGGGCAGTTTTAGAGTGAAAAGCACTTTTTTAGAATGTTTCACGTGATTTCTGAGCATTTTTTGATTTTTCGTGAACTAAACAGAAGCTTCACTTGGGTGATAAATTCATGCGTCCCCACCCCCCCACACCCGCTCTCCCTCCGCATGCTCTCATCTCCTCCTGCAGGAATACAGTCTCTTCCTCCGCCGCTGCAGCCCGACTCTGACACAACCGGCATGTCTGCAAACTGAGAGCCAAAGAGAGGCACAATCCCCCTTTCAGACATACAACTTGTGTCTTCTTTCACCCCACTGAGGGCGAAGAATAACGGTGGTTATAACACTGCGGCGAGGCTTTTTTCCCCCGGAGGGATAAAGACTCGGAGGAGGATCATAACAAGGTAAAACGATGTTCGTACAACCAAAGATAGAGATGTTGGTGTGCAGCTTACTGTACGGGACAGGATGGGGATGTACGTTCGTTCACTTGGTGAGAGATGCTGATGCTTCCTAACATAAGCCTATTGTGCATATAATATACTGAATCCTGCGTTTGTGCAAGCAGGCTGCAGTGGGTGCAGAAATAAATTTAACAGAGAGTACATACTGTACCTCACTATAGTTGCGCCGAAATGCTGCACCGCACCAGGAGCAGTGAGTTAATACTGTACGGGTTCATGTAAGGAGAAATTGATGCCGCTGCAGATGATGAGGATGATGAAGAGGAAAGGGAACCAGGAAACGATTTAAAGACGCTCGGCTGGTGCAGATTCGACTTCGGGCGAATGAAAAAATAACCCGCGGACGAAACAGCGCTCTAATGAGTGCAGCAAGTTTTCAGGAGAATTTCTTTTTTTCTGCTCGTCTGTTCTGCAATGGCAGAGCGATGCTGGTAAAGTGCAAAACTGCCCGTGGTTTGTTATGTCATAAAAAGAATGTAAAAAATATTTTTAAAAAATAGTAATGCTGATATGGGGGGTGAGGTCACAACTCGGTTTTGAGATCTGTACCTCTCACAGAAATATTACAATGACATGATGTTTTTAATAACCATAACATTCTCAAAAGATCTGTTAAACTCGCAAATGAGCACCACAGGCACAAAGTCCCAGCAGCAACAAATTCACTGTTAGGCAGTCCTGAGTCATTATACATCCAAAAAGAAACACAGCAGAGTTATTATTGCAATGTAAGCAACAAAATACCATAACACCTGATACAAAATCAAACCTAAGAGTCAAAGACCTACACTGTGAGACACTGTATGAAAGCAGAGCTTCTTAAAAAAAATCCTTCTTTGTCTTTCTGTGTAGTGCTCATGCAGATCATGTGAGGTAATGCTCTAGGGCTCACGTACTGACACAAATCATGTCTGTATTTGCTCATCTTTGACCCTGCCTTTGCCCCCCTCCCCACCCCCACCCCTTTTTATTTTATTCTGAGAGACATTTACATGATACATCACAGACAGCCTGGCAGTGTCAGCATAAATCCACACAAGATGGAGAGTGGTTGTAAATCGAGGGCGCAGGTGCCTCTGCAAAACTCAGGACACGGTATGGGACTGGAGGCTAAAGCCATCGTATCCTAGATTAGTCACCTTTTTTGTTCTTGGGAATGCAGCTGATCACATTTTAAGGATGTTTTGGTGTAAATTTTGCTACTTAGGAAGTCAGATTAAAAGGATCTAACATATACTGTATCAAGATATTGTAATAATTGTTTTAAAAAAGCTTTTTTTGTTTTGGTGGTCCTTTGCCAAAAGAGAATCTTTGTCTGGAAGTCGTTTCTCTTCCAAATCAAGCCTCGTCATCATCATCATCATCATCATCATCAAACTCTTATATATGGCACTGGATGTATATTCACTGGAGTGAAACTCATGCATGTCCTGACAGTGGCATTCATACAGTCACGGCTTGTGTATTCTGTCCCCTGGCTGCAGGTCTGTCCCTGATAACGTGACCACTGAAGGAAGAGAACACAGAACTGCTTCATCATGAATTTTGTAATGAAAGCTGCGCTGGGAGGTGAGTACTCTGTTGGACTGGAGGTTGATTTAACAGCACTGCAGTGTAAAGGGTTTAAAGGGGATGTTGGAGCAGCAGTATTGTGCTCGTACCAACCTGGTAGTTATGGGGATGCTGGGAAGTGATAATCCATCCTGCACCAAACTATTAACTTCAAATATCAGCTACCAATTTCCTCTCCTTTATCTTTGTATCCACCTTTTAAAAAACTCAGGGCAAGGTATGACTTTAAAAAAACATGACATCCTGTTGGCCGAGTCTTTGACCGTGCCACAATCAGGATTATAGAAGCATGTTCATGGTTTGTTGCTCAACATTTCTGCTCTTGAAGAAAAAAATGTCCTTGTGACCAGTGATTGCTTAAAAGTGAATCAGTTTTCTGTGAACAAGGTTGGGACTGCTGCAGATGAAACAGGACACCACCAGCAGCACCAGCAGTATAGGTCTAGACTAATAATGCACTGCCCAGTGAAATTCTTGTGCGTCTAAAATGTCACCTTCTCAGTGCAGCAACAGCCTTTTAAGCCTCGTAATGTTGTGATAAGAGTGTGTGAGTTATGGGGGGTTTATATAACACCAAACAGATTATTCTTTTTTCATCAAACTGTTGGCAACATTTAAGCACGAGAAATAGAGAGGGCTATTTTGCTAGGAACTATGACTATTATTTTTTTCATGAGACTCCTTTAAAGCCTTCAGGTATTATCCTTTAGAATATTATCTTACCTATTATTTGCCCCCTAATTAGTCCTCATCATAGCCCTGTAATCCATCCTCCTTGTCAGCTATAGCTTCAAGCAGAAAGGCAGGAAAGTGGCTCCAGTAGTAACACTGTAGCAGCTGCGCACACATAGGTGGTCACTTGTGACCATGATGCTGAGTTGTTGTGGTCCAGGTTACAGAGGTGCTAGGTGGTTACAGTTGGGGTGTGGAATTTAAGCAGAGCTCCTCATTGGGATGCAGAGGATGCAAGCACTGCCTCGTTCTGCATAGTTGCCGTGCCTTGTGTCTGCGCCATGAATTCTTAAATCAACTGCATTGCATTGAATGCCGGGTTTACTCCGCAGAAGTCGGGCTGCACTCCGCCTGTGGACTGTGGGAATACATTTGACAGTGTGGGTGTTTGCTTGTGTGTGTGTGTGTATGTACTCTGCCTGTGCTGGAGAGACGTTTATAGATACTGTATAGGATGTGTGTGTGTGTGTGTGTGTGTGTGTGTGTGTGTACGTGCCTGTATGTGTGTGTGTATACTGCATCTCCAGGCAAGATAAATTATGGAAGCTGCACAGGCCTACTTTAGAGTATAGATTTTCATGTGAGAGGAAAAAGGTAAGAGTGAGAGAAGATGCAAGGGTGAGAAAGTTTGAAAATGTCCAGGTATGTGTATCAAATAACTGATACTGCGGCCAATGCTTTTCTAGGAGCCCTTTGGTTCTGGTCCAAATATACTGACTGGAACACAGTGACCACTGTCAACAGAAATGTCCACAAAAATGCTGACGGTGTGCTGATCACTAAAGCTCCCTGTGGGGGAAAAAAAATTCAGATAATGAAACAAACCAATTAGCCAGGCAATCAATTGACGAAGCTATCATTTCGAGTGCCAGAGCCTGTCAGTCAATATGTCAATGGTAGTGAAATATTATTTAATCAGTTAGACTGCATTATCAGGTACCCTTTTTGTTTAGTGTTCAGAGCTGCATGGGGCAATTCCTCAAAAGCTATTGGATAGCTTGCCATTAATTTGCATACAAACATTCATTTTCTCCCACGGCTTTTCCACAAGCTCCACCATGAGGTCAACATTTGTGGTTTTGAGTAAAATAGCTCAACATCTATTGGAAAAATTTGCCTGATATTCATACCCTCTGGATGGATTACAAAACCTTGATCTTATCATCATCATCATCATCATCATCATCAGCTGAAAATTTCATTTGGTCCAGTATTTTGGTTCATGACCAAAAACCTGCCAGCCTAACTAAATTGCCATCAGCGAATTCGGCACTCATTACTCCTGCATTTTTGTACAGTTTGAGGCACAAAAACAACTTTTCATGTTTTTTTTTTTCCAGGTTTGATTTTTGCCTCAAGCCTACATGCACATGTCACTGATGAGAACGCTCACAGAACTGTCTATTAGCAAATGCTAACATGTCAATAGTGAAACTAAGATGGTGAACACTGCAGAATGTTATATCTGCTAAAGTCAAATTAAAGTATTTGAATGTAACCGGCAAGATAATTAACTTCTTCAGAGATTAGAATAAGAATCAAGCGATTTTTCACTGTAACTCTGAAAATAACAAGAGATCGGGTCTTATGGCCTGTTGTTACCTTGCTCTTTGCCATTCTATGATTGTTCTGCACTTGTATGGTTGTGGATTTGCTTTTCTGTCACTGAGTGTTTTGCTGAGAAGGTTAGGGGATGAATGTCTGGGTGGAGTCAATCCAGTGCATTGACTAATCCTCCAAGGCTACTCTGGATACGTGATCACTGTAAACTGTGATGATTCAGCTTAAAACCAGAGCCTTTCATCTGCTGTTGGATGTTTATGGGATTCAGTGCCAGTGTTAGCAAGTTTTGCTGCACTGTCTTTTGCAAAGTTACAATACATGACATCCAGAGTTGTGTTGTCATGACAACAGAAGAAGGTAACCTTGAGGTAGACTAAAAGTGCTGCAGCACTTTCCTATTATAAATATTTAAATCTGGGAGGGGTCAAAACTTGCTTTTACAAGTTATGTATTAAAGATAAGCAAGCCTTGATTTTGGAATATTTTGTCACATATTGTTACCAAGATCAAGAATGAACTATCCATTCTGAAGTTCAGTCAATCGTGTACAAAATATCAATAATTAGAATGATGTCAGTAATGTTTGGGGGGTTTAAGATCTTAAATATATCTGTTAGGTCTGACATGCAGATTTCCAAATTTTTGTTTAAAAAAAATTTACCTGTGGACACAACCTTTCCACATCATGTGTGTTTGATTTGTACACTGGGCCATTCATGGATTATTGCTAATATTATCATACTATTACACAGTGTGAAAATGTTTCTGATCTTAAATTTCAACATAAGAATTAATGGTGCTGTCTCTGTATTCATTAATAATACAACTTTCAGCTTTAACAATGGGTGCAGTAAGAAATATCACACTATCTGGCCTTTTGTAAAACAATCCACCCATAAAACAGAGTTCTGCTGATGCAACTAATATCTCACTTATGTGACCACTGAGTAATACAGAGCAATGTTAACCTTAGGTGGAGCAGTTCTGAAATTAAAATAAACTGTACCTTTGGGTCCGGACTGAAGATAGTAGGTCAACACTGGAGCTCACGGGACTGAAAAAAACCATAGGTAATTAAGTTGTGCATCTTTCCACACTACTAAACAGTTAAGAGCGGTTGTTACTTGGGAGCCATGAAACCAGCACTCACACAGCTTTTGCTCCAAAACTTAAATTAAGGAATCACTGCGGTTTTCCTTGTGCATCGATCGATTTTGTCCCTGAGTGCTTCAGTGCTGACTCAGCAGTTCCTAACTCCTAAAAGCTAATGTATAAGTTTGACAGAATAGGGGTCGTTAAGTGAGAAAGACATTAGACACACAAGGTGTGAAGCTCAGTCAAATCCTGAAGGCCTCGGGCAGCAGTCAAACCTTGACAATATTAATGGAAAAGTCTGACATTAATAGGATCACTGGCTCATCTTTTCTCTAGGCTGCCATGAGAAGTGTTATAATGTGAATATGTCTTCTTGCCACTAAAAATAGCTTATGACAGTAAATGACCTGGTCCTGACTAAGCCTGAAAGGAAAAACAATTTCTTTTTAACTTTTTAAACCTTTGAGGCTATACTGATTGAACTCACTGAATAGAAGTTTCTAATACAAACCCAGGGTTTTTTTTTAATTTTGCAAAAATTATATGCTTGCAAGAGACATTTTTAAAAAGGATGTCACAGCTATAACCTTCATAGGATGAAAGCCAGACAGCAACTGAAATAGAGAAGACCTCAACATGCGCCATGTTGTTTTTAGATAATTGCTCATAATGGATTATATACAAAAATAGCAAACCAGCTGATGTTACTTTCTATTAATACTGCTAGTCTACTGACCCTGAAAGCATAGTGGTGAATCCCTCTTGACAATAAATTAAAGGACAGGGCTATTGTTTTTGTCAACAAATCTCATTAGAAGAGCAAACACAACAATTAATTGTTCCTACTAATTATAAATGTAAATCTATTTCACTGGGTATTCTGGGTATCATGGTCTTTCAAGACACAGTTTTCTGTTGTTTGTATGTTTTTGCCATATGGTAGCCCATATAGTATGCACCCTAGCCATGTAGCTACAAGGTTACCTTAACTTATTCCAAATCTTTGTATCTAAATCTATATTATATAGATACAGATACTGATCCAGATCACTCCCTAAACAGTCATACCCAATATATCACCTCCTTGATAAAGATAATAAAAAATAAACACCTTGAGCTGTTCTTCTCTCACCTCGACTCCTCAAAGTGCAGATAATCCCATTTAGAAATTCCACTCTAATATGATTGGCTGAGGGAAACAGCACATTTCATTGGTAGACTGGCCTACAGGGTTGTTGCTGACAAACACACACACACTTTTCCATCTCCTTGTACATTATGTGAGCAATTATGCGTGATTGACCGTACGTCCAGATTCCACAAATAATGCATTCATCCATCACGAACGGTGGGAGGGAGACTGACAGAGGCAAAGACAGGGCTTCTGTGAAGTGTTTTGGATGAGCAGCTGTCGAGACCCCAACCCTTTTAGAAGAGCCAGATGAATTTTCATGCTTGTGACGCAGACTTTGGCTTGACTCAGTGATTCCTGGTGAAGCCTAGAAATTAGACTTGAGTGGGCTATATCTAGTTTTCTATGTAAAAATACATACAAGAACTGTCCCTGAATGTCACAATCTACCTAATGCACAAAATCTATTTAAAATTTGTATTCACAGGGCATCTTCTGTGTGTATCATTAATCCATCATGTATATTTTTCATACAATTTCTGTGCTCGTGTAAAATGTGTACTTAATGTGCATGATATGTACATGAGGGCAACAGCTGCTGATGTATGTTTGTGTGACGCATATGGATGTGTGTAATATATGACAGACACACTGACTGTTGTCAGCCCTGCAGACAAGTGTTTCTGGAACAGTAAATTCTTCAGCACAGAAGACGTGTCTCTAGAGCTTCTCAGGGAATGGGCCAGGACTGTTGGTAAACAGCCGTCTGTGGCACCAGCAGAGAGGGGAAAACCCCGACTCCACAGAGGAAGTAGCCTGCGAGCCAGGTCAAAGGCCTCAGCCAGTCAACCCCTGGAGAACAAAACTCCAGGAAGTGGTTGATCTGAAGTCGAGTCTGCCGCATGATAAGACAGATTTCCCTCCACTCCGGAGAGGGCCATTAAAATCGCCCACAGAGGAGGGACCGTGAAGGGCCAATACTGTACATGCTAAGTCATTAACAAGAGCATTATATTTTAGTGCACTAGCAAACAATGCAGTGCTAGCATACGATAAAACAATGTTTTCTAAGGTGAAGGTAAAACCTCCAAACACCTAGATGCAAGAATTACTGCATATTAATACAGCTGTAATGTGCTGAAACTGCTGTAAAAACTTCAGAACAATTTTCAAATATCAGGGCAGACACCACCTACACATAAACAAACTATATTTTTTTAAATGTGGTTGAAGAGGGCAATTATATATTTTTATTATATTTGTGAACTTCTGTCTCAGTGCTGAGTAAAGCTTTCTCATTTGAAGCGCTGCATCACCTGAGGGAAGTTAAAGCCGACTCAAAGCGGAGCTGCCACCAATTAGAGAATAAAGAAGTAGTGGAACCACAGTGAGTTTCTCCTCCTTTTCTTCTACCAATTTCTCCCCTGCCACATTTTTTTTCCTTGCTGTAAAATAAGCCGTGTTGAGACAGTGGGCTCTGTCCTGAAGGCCAATCTTTATACTAATTTTCTTTCCCACCACACTTTGGATTTAGAGAGGGATTTGCCTGAGAACGTTTGAGTGGGAAAAAAGTAGATAAGTACTGTTTATCTGATGCTGTCAAAAGTTCAAGCACTGGGAGAGTTAGCGAAGGTTAGTCTTCCTTCCTGCGTTGCCTCAAGACTTCGGATTTAACATAGATTTAGCAAAGAACGTTCAGAAGGGGAGGGATTAGATAGACGACACGTTTAAACTAAACAGTGACCAAGTATAGAGGAAAGAATCACAACAGATTTTCACATCTGTTGGCAGAGTTAGAAGCTTAGCTTAGCTTAGCTTACATATCGAACATCATTTCGACAACCACAACAACCTAATGCAGCATGCTGGGCTGAAGTGTAAAGACACTTCAATCAAAAACACTCTAACATGGCTCGTCAGTTTATGTGATGCCCGAGAGCTTAACAGAATTATTCTGCTTTAAAAGGACAATGCTATATCCCTCACAAATGGCTCACAAAGTAGGAGCTGGGCTCATAGCTCAATATATCTCAAGGCTTTGTCTCCCAGGATCCTCTTTTTTTTTTTTTTTTACATTTAAACAAAGGCGCTGTCTTTGTGCTAATAAGATTTTATGAAACCAGACCAAGTTTGTTTTGGTTTGGCTCAGTGGAGTTAAAAGGGATACCAGAGGGCTTTTTTTCTCGGCCTTGCATGGTAAGAGAATCGTCTCACAATGAGGCTTAGCTGGCCGTGAGTCACTGCTCCATTTCCTGAATCCTCCCTGCAGCATTTCAGATAATCTCTTCGACTAGCTCTTTGAAATCTGGAAGCATCTGGGATATTCTGACATCACTACCGGCACATTGTTCTGCTGACTAATGGACAGAAAGGGTGCATCACTAATGCTTAATTGGTGAAACTTTAATTCACGTTGCAGTGTTCGCTATAATGTCACCGGATGACAGGAAATAAACTTGGATCCAAGCTGTTTCCTGGCAACGCAATGAAGATGCAGTCATCTCTATACAGTGTGTGCGTGTAATTAGACAGGGTGCCTGGTGATCAAAGTTGCATATAAACAGTCCAGAGTAATATTTATTACGATATGAGCCATCCGGCATGCAGTTTGAGTGTACATGTTATCAATGATGCAAAGTCACTCCAGATATTTTGCATACATAACATGAAGCCACACATGCTTTCACTTGGACATGTACATGAGCACATACTGGACTCGCCCACCGCCTCGGCCTGTCTCTGGCTCCTTTTCATTCCTCTCAAGCCGCACACAACCTACCGTTTTCTCCACCTCGCTATCAGACAACCCGTTTCTGTTCCCTACCGTTCCCTTGTACTGACCTTTGTTCTTGTTTCCTGGTTTTGGATTACCCATTTGCCTGTACCGTTCTGCTTGCCTGCTCATCTGCCTGTCTGCCAGTTCATTCATTTACTAAAGCTCCTTCACTGCAGTTCTTGACAGTCTGCGCTTGGGTCCTCCCTCTGCGTTTTGCTACAACCACACAAGAACTCAATCCGGAACTAATATACTGTATTTATCATATCACATGTGCATAGAGGGACACTCAAGTTATATGAACTTGAGCTCTATTTCTCCCTCTCCTTCTCTCACACATACGACAATTATTCGTATGTCGTGATACAGCGATTAGCATGTTTGGATTTTGGATTTCTTCCTCACTTTCTCTCTGAACTTCCTTCTTGCCTGTCTCTTTTGGTTTGATTCAAGTGGGTCAAAGAGTCCATCTTTGGTGCTGGTGTATAATTTTAACCTTGTCGCTTTGGTGTACACTGCAAATCCCTGAAAGCACCTGTTGAAGTTTCTGTAGGTGGTCATCTTTGTCTCTTCATCACTTGGCTTTTCTTCAAGGAGTAGATTGACTGAACACTGCACCAACCATTTCTTAAACAAGCATTTGTCTCTGCTTTGCCTTAAAGTTTAATGTGACTGATAATTATCTGTATACACTGTAACAACACCAAAATGAAGGACTTGAAGTTCTCATGACTCTCTGTCTACAGACTGCAGTTTTCATTTCCGTTTTCCACCTTCTCGTTCTCTTTCACTGCTCTTGGGCTCCCTTCCACTTCTTCCTTTCCTCTCCTCCATCTCTCCTGTCTTTTATCTCTCTGCATTTTGCTGCAGTTCACTTTTATTATGCTGATGAGTCAAAATACTAATGATACCGGGGGGAAGCTGCAGACTAGAAGAGTACTCTGTATTACTGTCTTGGATGCTCACTTTCTCTCCTCAGATGCCCCGTCACTGCCCCCCCCCTCGCATCTTCATCCCGCCCTCCATTTTTCTCTTTCTTCATCCCTCTTTCCTTCACACCTAATTTCTTCTCCAGCCTTCTTTTCCTCTCCCTTCACTTTGTCACTTTCTTCTCGCCGCTCCCTTCCTTTTTTTCCCTCCCCTCCATCTTTTCAGCTGTCACAGTCGCTCCTTCTCTCTGGTCCCACAGAAACTGCTGGGTAATCCCACTAACTGGAACAGCTCAGCTAATTGGACTCAATAGTTTCTGACAGATTCTCTCCCTCTCCTCATGCTTGCCTTGTTTTCCTAAATATGCCTTGTTTTTCTGGTTGTTGTTTTTTTTGCAGAATAGTGATTCCCTATCTCCCTGCTCCTTTCTTCTCCTCCTCCTCCATGCTGCCCGAGTCTTTGCCAAATTCTTCCGAGCACTGTTTTTTGTCTTCATCCTTCTTTTTTCTCTGTTAATGCTTGGTGACAGGTCTCCCTCTTTTCCTTTCTCTTGTTTGCAACACTCAGCACTTCTTTGCCTTGGCATTATAAGGCATTATTTTATGGGATGTAAAACTCCTATAGGTACAGTTAGAGGTTTTGCATATGACACATTTGAGGGCTTCTTTCAAACAGAACTGATCGTTTCACCAAATTGACATCTTAAAATAAAGTAAAATGAGTGGTCTATGACTGAAAAAAAGTATTTGAAGTGAAAGTGAATTTTGGCAACAACATGTGCAAAATAGCAGCACTAGGTTCAGGAGATAGTAACCTTACTGAATCAGTATTTATGACCATTTTGAAATTTGTGCTTAATGAAAAGAGTGACGCAGATCATCGTGAAAAAAACTAAATCCCTGTCTTTATAATATATTTTACCAGAGGTTTGCAACGTCTTCGATCGCTATATTTTTCAGTCCATTTACCTGCTTGTCACAAGTCTTACAGACTAATTTGATAGTTTGACCTTTTGATCCTAGAGCTGTCATTATGCCTTATGTCTTGCTCCATCTCTTACCTTTTTTCAGGAGGACCTCCTGATGTGGGCAAGATGCTGGGAGGGGAGGAGAAGGAGGAGGACCCCGATGCTGCAAAGAAAGAAGAGGAGCGACAGGAGGCGCTGAGGCAGCAGGAGGAGGAGAGGAAGGCCAAATATGCCAAGATGGAGGCTGAGAGGGAAAGGATGAGACAAGGCATCAGGGATAAGGTAAAACAACAATGACGGATGATAGGCTGTCAGACTAATCTGCTGACAAGCTGAAACATAGTCATTCACAGAGCAACCAGTACAAAGAAAAGCCAAACAGGGGACACAGTTAGCAAAAGTAAAAATCCTTCATCACATCCACGTTTGATGATATTGGATGCCATGCTTTCAAGGGCTTCACATCCTGGCTACTTGACAGCAAATCTCCTTTTAAATAAAAAAAATACAGACCTGTGTTTAAAATAGACCACCATCACACTATTTTTGTTTGCTTTTATGTTATTTTTATCTTTTTCTGAGTGTGTAAAATAGATCAGTGGAGGAAGGGGCTGTACAGAAGTGAGAGAAGTAAAAGCAGCAAATGAAAAAAAATAAAGAAAAAGAGAATGATGATGAATAAAAATCAGTTGGATTTTTGAGACAGAAATAGGTGGTCAGATAGAGGGTTGGTTTTCAAATGAAAACTGTTAGCGAAGATTAACTTATTGCTGAAATTCAGTGCTTTGGGTAAAAATGTAAACCACGATGCAATTTTCAGCATATACTGTATATTATGAAGACACACTTCTTATACATTTTTGTGTTAGTATTATGTGTATCTTATTGTCTACTTTCAGTTGAGCTGCAATTAGTGTCATTTCATATTCAGACACTGTTTGTTCTTCCTGTCACAATTGCCAGGCTGTGGTGCCGCTGTGAAGGTAGTGGCTGCAGTGTAACCACTTCACTGCAGACACAGTATGAAAGACAGGCGGTCTGTGGGTCGGGCAGGTCCACGGGGAATGCTGCGAATCAACGGGATGAAAAAGCGGCAACTCATCCCCTGGCTCCTCACATCCTCTATTCTCCTTAAGCTCTCCCAGAGGAGAACAGAGAGCGAGGAACAACTCCCAAAGTACTCGTTACTGAGGGGTTTCTATCGGCGTGTTCCACGGCTTTATCCCATTGTGCCAGATACTGCGAGAAATGTCCATATTATAGTGGAAGTCTGAGCCTTTCCACACGTTCCAACCCTACTATTGCAGACGGCAGCGCGATTGTAATTCTGTTATTGTTGGGAAATTTTAGTGACACTGAAATGGGTGACAACATTCTGCTGGTGTTAATGAGGAATGATCTTTCCTCCCTTTTTTCAAAGCACTTTTGGTGGGAAAAAATAATTTTGGAGCGGGTCACATGCACTGTCATAGTGAGATCACTGATAAGCAACACCTACTCTGCTTTTGACATTGCTCTGCTATTGACAACAGGAGGTGCAATAGGCAGATAAAGGAATAGCTGCATGAAACATGAAAACTGGGAAATGGGAAAACCCATATCTCTGCTCCTTGTGTTTGACCACCAGTACGGCCTGAAAAAGCGTGAGGAGGCCGAGGCCGAAGCGGCAGCAGCTGTGGAGGAGCCTGCGGCGGGCAGCTTGACCCGACCCAAGAAGGCGGTGCCGGCCGGCTGCGGTGACGAGGAGGAAGAGGAGAGCATCATGGACACAGTGATGAAATACCTGCCAGGCCCGCTGCAAGACATGCTGAAGAAATAGGCTAGTTAGCTAGCTAATGCTAACATTATCTAGTTTAGTATATGGGCTAGGTTTACAAGGTTGGCTTAAATCAGGGTTGATTGTTTTTTTTTCCATCCACACTTAAGTGCATAAAATAAAGTAAAAATACAATGTGGTTTTTAGTTGTTCGGAAAAATCAATCAGTGTCGTGGTGGTGAAATGAATCTGATGTGAATCAGCATTGTGAACTGCAGCCGTTAGACTAAGCTAGGCCAGGTGAATGTTAGCTTGACTGATGCTAACGTTAGCTACGTTACACTTAAGAAGCTAACAGCAAGTAGAGGGGCTGAGGACACAGTGTTAGATGGTTTAGCCTTCCAGTCTGAGAAATTTTAAACTCCTTTTTTCTCTCCTCTGCGGTGGCTGCGGGGCTTTCTGGCAGCACTGACAAAAAAACAAAAATCTCCTCCTTCACTACGCTGTTCACTCAATTTGTACATAAATAAATGAATACATAGGAAGCCTCAACATAGGCAAACAATCATAAAATATAATATGAAATTATTATACTAACTGTGTGTCTGTCTCTAAAATAAAAAATGTGATAACTTGATAAGCCATATTTTAAAAAGGAAATTTGAAGACTTGTGTGCTCCTAAATCTACTGTTTTGTGTTCGACCATGTCTGAAATTTGTGTCAAACTTTTTGCACACAGTGTCACACATTCTCTGTAAAGCCTTTACTGTCTTACCTGCCCTACACTCCTACAGTGCCCAGCATCAAAGTGTAATGCCATTCATATAATGTAGTGTTTCAAAATCTTTCTATTTCCCTGTTCAGTGTGTCTACTTCTTATGTCTTGCATGCCATTTGTCTGGACAAGTTTGTTGTGTGAATATGTACAAACTCACCCCCCTCCCTGTCCCTTTATCAACTACTTTATCATGCAAAAAAAAAAAAAAGGCAATAACTCCTAAGTTTGAGTGTGTTTTCCCTAACTTGTCAATATAACCGTTAATAATATAAGTAATAATAAAAAATGACGTATGCATTCAGGAAATATAATTTACAGATTTGCAGGTTTTTCTTTCTTTTCTTTATTGTTTTGTTAAAGAATGACAGTGTAGCCGTTCATACAACAGGCAAAACCTTAACCTTTCAGCCATAAAACCAGAACTTACAGTATATATACTATCACTATCAGGATCTACTACTCTGGAGAGAATGCTGAAAGAAACTGAATGGGTATGAAATATGTGTTACTGATTTTTAAGCTACAATAAGTAGCACTGACTATTGAAGTGGACTACAAGTTGGTTTGGGATTATGATATATTTTTGAGAGAAAACCACTTTCCCACAGTACATGCACACACAAAGCGACGTGAATACTGCAGTTTGGCTACTGATTTAGTTACACAGCGAAACCAGAAGTGTTTTGAAAAATGTCTAGTTGTTGGTTCAGACGTGACGATGAGTCACAGATGGTGACATGGAGTGCCATGAGCAATAAAGGATTATTATGTATATTTCTGCCTGAGATTCAATAAAAACTTAAAAACCTTGTTCACAGACATTAAAAATGTGTTATGCTCTTTTCTAAGCAATGGGGGGGGGACTCGACCTGGGCAAGTGAGAAAAAAAAGCCAACAAGCTTCATCCGTGAATGTTGCTGTTATGTGTAAAGTAATTAATTCACACTCTGAGTGCCTCGAGTCTAGAAAGGAGAAGAGAAAAAAACAACATTTCACCGTCACAGTAAAAAACACAGCTGTTGGTGATAAAATGTCCTGGTGTTGTGAACTTGAATAGAACAAAGTCTGTTGTGAAAAAGGCCTGTTGTAAAGAACATGGTGTCTCTTTTCTGGAGGGTTAGAGTTGTGGCTTACACTCAAATTATTCAGAAAGCCTCAGATGCTAATGATTTGAGGTTTTTTTTCATGAAACTGTGTCAAAGATGGACCAATAGTAACAGTAAGTGCATGATCTATATTTCTAAATAAAGCTGAATTTAATTGACAGAGTGCTTAGAATCAGAAATGACACAATACATTTTGGTTGCAAATGTTAGCGTTCATTTACTTACCTACAGTAATGCTGTTGCCCTTGTGTGACAAATTCAGTCTTGTGTGACTTAATTCAGTCGCGACCTCAGCGACGACCCCCAAGTGTGACCTGGACATGAAAAAAAATTAGTAATAAAAAAGTAACTCATATTTTCATTGAGAGAGAGAAAGAAACTTTACACCACAGTGTGATGAAATCTCACATCAAATATGAAACTTCAACATAGCCAAACACCTTTTTCCCCTCCATAGATTTTCCCAGCTGAAGTCCCGGCTGAACAGAACTGATCTCATTTGATTCCATTCCAAACACCAGGTACCAGCCAGATGATCTCTTTATTTGTCACTTCACCCCGTAAATGAGCGGGCACAAGCCTTTTTTCTTCACTGGGAGCAATGTTCAGAATAGTGTGAGTAGAGGGCTCTCAATTGAAACATCTGCATGCTGAAAAATAAACACAAGAGAGCCATTTAATGTCAATAAACGTGTAATGTAGTCTTGTAGTTCTTGGCCTGATGAGGGCAATATATGATAGGAAGAGATTAATAGGCCATTGAAACTAATGTTGACATTTTTGCCATTCAGCCACTGAGTGTCACTGTTGACCTCTACATGTTCAAAGGGGAAATGTCCAACCAAATGTGACTAAGGTTTAAGCATGAGGACATCGTGGAAATGATATTTTCAAACTTTATTTATCCCATAAACAAAAATTCAACCAAAAGAGGTGAACTAACTAACAAAACACAGAGTCAAGCATTAAAATGTCAAAGAACACTGGACAGAGGAAAAGAACAGGACACACAAAGACTGTGAGTGGCAGGGGCAGAGTCCTCGCCCCCCTTAGCATTCAATTACTTATTGTCTTACAAATGTTTACATCCACAATTACCCAACCCTCAAAACATGCTGTCAGACTGTTTTTCCTTTCTTTTTTAATCTCTGAGTGTCAGTATTGGGTACAGTTGTTCACACCAAGGAAAAAGATGGTAGGAGCAGTTTTACCTTCAAGTCTGCAACTGGGAGTTTACCCATTTTCTTTAAACAGGAAGTAGAGACACATTTTGTCTTGAGCCATTAAAAAGTAACAAGAGTACAGACCATTTCTGGTGATTTTGATCGGAGACAGCAACATTTTGGCTCTCGCTCCTGGTTAAATAGATCCTTTGCTTTCCTATTGTCTTTGTAGTGTTGATTTTCAAGATAAAAGAAAAGAAATGAGGTGCTGCCAAATACAGAGCAGTGTTTATCATTACCAACACATGGTTGGGGGTTGGAGTTGTTAACAAGGACATGTATTTACAGACATAATGTTTTACCTTTGATGATAAACATTTCCATTATGAACTGTTTGAAGACCAATCCAAGAGTGATGATGTCATGTTTCAATTGTGGTTGTATTAAGAGCTGTCACAGGTGACAAACATTTTCAAACTGCAAATCGTTCATTAAGATTTCCTTATTTAAAGAAAAATGGTTTTGTATAATCTTACAGCTGTAAAGACATGTGAGGTTTCCTGTGTTTTATAAATCTGTGTCTAACATCAACCACTGAATACTCCAAACCTGGACTGAGGCATTCATGTGAAACATGTAATAAACAGTAAGTCAACAGTACCAACCATTTCATATTAAAGCAAACTTTTTTTTAGCTCCAGTAAATAAAAATGAACAAACACAAACAATCAACAAACCAGACCTGGTTGAAAGTGTAGCACAAATCTATTCAAATGCTTCTTGGATTCTTTGGTTTATTGTTATACTCTAACAACGCTGACTGCAGAAAATGACTTATATAACAAGATGGTGTTTGCAGGATATTTTATGAATGTCTTCACAGAAAATCTGATTTCAATGAATAAAAGCTGCAATGGGCAGTTGTCATGCCCTGTTGTGATTTCTCTGCAGACTGCTAATGTAAATGCTGGATAATGTAACAGTGTAAAGTGTAATTAGAGTGTGCATTTTCATTTACAGCAACAGGTTTTAAACTAAGTTATTACAGTATCCAGCACAATTGATCCAAGTTATGTCAAGCATTTAAATTGATTCTGACTCTTTCTGTCTCCGGGTCTGTCACAAATAAATATATTCTGTATATAGCAACAAATCTCACAGTAGCCAGGTTTATCGATCTGTCTGTTACTGAGAATCTGTGTAGCTTAGTATCTGAGGACACAGAGTCATTGAAGTATTGTTCAGCCCAAAAAGGAAAAGGCTGTAATATCAGATTTTTGGCAACTGAGTCAAAATGTGATGTTATATCATTCCTCATCATTTAAAAAAATGTCTTTCAAATTAAAATGGGACATTGGCTTTGGAGTATAATTAGAAAATACCTTGTATGCCGACCTTTAAGCAACATCAGAAACTGTTGGTAACAGCAGCACAAATCATTTACAGCACAGTAACAACAAAAATAATTAGAATTAATTCAACTCAATAGTAACAGGGATTGTTAAAAGTGGCCCGTCACCTTTCGAATGGGCCCTCATCCAAAACCAGACCTCCAGCCCCTTTGTTGTGGAATCTGGGCACTCAATGAGATATTAAAGGATCAAGGGATTCAAGATAACGAAGAGAGCAATACTTGGCTAGTTCATACAAGGAGCTGCAGATATTGTTACCGAAGCCTAGAAACCAAGCCAAACTACAAACTTCAGGGCACAAAAATATCTTGCTTTTTGCACACTGAAAGTTCAGAAGGACACTGCTGATTAATCCCACTGGATCCTCTAATATCTACCAAAAAGTCCAGAAAGCAGAAAGAGTTTAGAGATTTTCTCCAAACCCTCAACAATTTGACATGCCAGTTTTGGTGTTCTGGGTAGGTCGGCAGAGGCTGTGAGGCTGAAGAGGTTTCCTGAGACGAGGTGCCGCAAAGATGATGGGGTTGAGGGGGAAGAAGGAGTTGAAGGTAACCCTGGTTTCTACACATTCGTCCGACACTTAGGGAAGATGGGTCCTCCCTCAAGCCTTCTCTTTCTTACTATAGATGGAGAGGAGGATGAGGGACACAGAGAGAAGAGAAAACAACAGATGAAGAAGAAAGAGAGGTGGAAGGATGAGGGGAGAGTAGGAAGGAAGGGGGACAAGGAGAGAGAAAAATTAGAAAAACAGAGCCCACGAAGGTTCGTCATCATCAATCTTAAGCTAAAGCAGAAAAAAAGTTTGCCTAACTATAAAGTGGCAATTGAAAGCAGGACAGCAGTGCTACAAGTGGCTGCAAAAGAAATGGCTTTAACAAGAGCTCTTTAATGGACAAAAGAACAAAAGACATTGGTAGGCTGGTGATAAGAGCAGGGCTGGATTAACCCACTATGGCCTTTGCCTGGTTGGTTGCTCTGTTTGCCTAGTTGGTAATCCAGTTTTGGATAAAAGCAGTGTTCAGAAGACAAGAGCAGAGCACAGAGGCTGAGGAGAAAAAAAACAGAATTTCTCCAATGTATGAACAAGGAAATATACCAGTGCAGGAAGGAAGATCCAGAGGATAAAAAAGGCCAAGGAGAAAGATTTTGTTGGTACAGAAGTGTGGCCAAAGATTAAAGAACAGCACAGATTCACTCTTTGGAAAAATGATGTGGGAAACACAACAGATGAAGACAAGGTTTCTGCAGATTCACAGTACAGCCAAAAGAAGAGCGAACTCCCAGAAGCTGCTGAGGCAAGTGAAAAAGCCTGTTTCATTCAGGGATCAGTATCCTGGGAATATGAAAGCAGTTGAAACCTGTGCATGCAACTCTTGGGTGTTTCTTCTGTCCATTTTGCAATTTGAATCTCATTTTCAGTTTATTTTTATGTATTTCAAGTTTACTTGTGCTGAGAAAAAGTTGACTGCTAAGACATACGTCATTTACTTGTTTCAGGGATATTGCAGACATCAAACTTCCCAGTTTGATGCCTCTTTGAACAAATATTCTTACTACTTACAAAAACCAAAAAGGCAAAAAACTTGTGGCAAAGAAATATATATTTTGACTACACCGGGGACCAAAGAGCAACAGATAAATCTGGGAGGTACTCAGTAGTCTTTGCAATGAGATAAGTAGGAGAGGAAAAGAAGGAAAGAAGATGTGACAGTAACTGTCAAAGGAGCATGACAGGAGGTAGCAGCAGTTCTGGAAAAGAACCAGGAGATTTTGGCAGAGGACAGGCGAGGCTGAGCGGTCAAATGGTGTTGGGCTTCTGTTTCTGTTTTTTGTTTGTTTGTTTTACTTAGTCTTGGACTTGAACTTTTTCCCGAAAGCCCTCTCCAGCTCAGGTACAGACAGAGTGAGGGTGAAGGAGCCGTCCGACTCCGACCTGACGACCCTGGCTAAAATATGACGGGGAGGGAAAATTATGAGAAATTATGACACATACACTCAACTTCAAATCGTTTGCGACACAATACAAGACAATTAACGCACTTATCCTCACTCTTTAACTGAAATCTGTTTTTCATTTTGAAGAACCAAACAGATCCACACAGACAAACTTAAAAAAATATTTCATGTTACATAGTGTTCACTAAATCTGACACGAGATCAGCTTGTTGATCACCTCTTCTTAGCTCTGTAATTCTGCCTGTCTGTCATTCTGTGAATACCCTGTGTAAAAGTGCATACTGCATGAGAAAGACAATACAAAAACAATCTCAGCAAATATGAACACTAATCTAAATATCTAGTGCCATGTGCAAAAAACATTTCACTCCACTACTTTCATGAAGTCCTCTCTCTCATCCAGTCTTTTCTTAGTGCTGATGTCATGACTTAGGAAGGCTCTGTTTTTATTGGCTGAGGCTTTCTAACCGATGATATCACTCCTATTCTTCTTAGAGTCTGATTAAAGTAGAACTGGGGGAGATATAGTGAAGATAGAGTGTCAGCACTGACGCACGTAACAACCAACATTGCCAAATAAAATACAAATGAAACAATGTGCACAAGTTATGTAAAAGCATGGTGAAGTGGATCAGTCATCAAATACAGTATGTGCTTGAAATGTTATCACTTTGAGTCCAGCCCAAGGACTTCAGTCATGTTCCCAACTCTGCTTCTTTGCGTGTCTTCGTGTGCCTGTTTCCAAGGCTCCGAGCTGCCTCGGCACTATCAAATGCATGCGTGCGTGTGCTATAAACCCACCCAGGTCGTTGTTGTTCATCATGGCGTTGGAGCCTCGGAGGCGCGGGCCCTGCTGGGTGAAGTGGTAGCCAAACTTCAACAGCGTGTTGTTTTTCTCCAGCATGCTGGCTATCTCCATCTCTACCTTGTTGCCTAATGGTTGGCTCTGGGGTTTGGAGACAGAGAGAGAATGCGAGAGGGAGGGATGGAGGAGAAGAGACAGGAAGATATGGATTAAAATGGGTAAAAAAAAGGGGGTGTGTGGTAGAGAGCTAGCACAGGAAAATAAAAACAGGAGGAGTCAGAAACTGAATGCTAGTACCACTACAGATAACAGAGTGATCTGATAACAGAGGATGGAGCCGCAGGGGACTGACATGCCTGTTTCATCAGATCTATATCATTTCAATTAATCAGACAATTGAGCCAAATGGCAAAGACTTATAGGAGAAAGGAAGAAAGGTGAGAGATAAAAAAAATCTGTGATTCATTCAACGAGTTGAACTAATGGGCAAACAGTGAGTCACTGATGTCGGGCTATGTGGTATGACACATCACAATGCAATCTAGGACCATTAAACTGAAGTGGCAAAGATGGCCTGTGTACATTACCCGACACACATACACCCACACACACTTCTTTGTGCATGGCAAGTGTGCATGAGTCTGCATTTACTCTTGGGTGGCACCTGATTGTCTATCTTGAGCTCCAGTAGCGTGGTGTTGAACTGCAGTGAGTCTATGAGGGCAATGATTCCCGTCCCTGTGATGAAGTTGGATTCAACGTTCAGGCACTTCAGCGTCGTGTTCACCTTCAACATCTCTGCCAGGGCCTGAGGAAACACACAACACATGGTGAAGCTAAATTTGTTCAAAATGAGGGACACATCACCATAAATAGTCTCTCGGTCTCTCACTAATACATATTGTATGTCTTGTTAGAAGCAGCAGAGGGATTGTATGCAACAGAAATTATGAGGGAGATCTGAACCCCACTGGACTGATGAAAATGTGATCAGCTGTACAATAGGTTTTCTTTCTTATTGGTGCTGTTTTCACAATAACTGACAACAAATATTAGGTGGCTGGAGGACAAAACACTTCAGGCAAAAAAAGACAAAATTGGCAAAAAAATTTATTAATTCAAGCAGAGAGATAATTGAGATTTCTTTTTTTGGAAGAAGGCAGAGTTAGTGTGTGAACAGTACAGTGCATGCAGTGTACACGTTTAGACACAGTGCTACCATAACCCAATCAAAATAATACAAACCACCAAATAAAAGAAGGGTTTAACTTTTGCTGACTTACAAATGCTACGGGGTCATTGCTTCTGGTTCCTACGATACTGAACCTCTCCACCACTGTGTTCTTTATCAGAGCCTCAGCGTACGCCTTCAGAGTCGGGATGGGGATGTTCTGTGAACCAGAAAAACACACCACCAAAATATTATAAGTGCTCTATGTTTCATTTATTATTTACCATTATATTCAATATGTCATTAATCATTAAGTTTATATCTTGAAATGTAGAAACTAAAATTTGTGCACTTCAGTTTGTTTGTTTCAGCTTCTGGAAGACAAAAGATATGTATTTTTTTGTATGAC
The DNA here is from genome assembly GCA_016785225.1 of Psettodes erumei. Classification (NCBI taxonomy): domain Eukaryota; kingdom Metazoa; phylum Chordata; class Actinopteri; order Pleuronectiformes; family Psettodidae; genus Psettodes; species Psettodes erumei. Next base: position 1,522,914 of record JAFBJZ010000871.1, on the reverse strand, counting down.
AAAATTAGTTTGTTTCATATTAAATAAAAAAACTTGAAAAATGAGTTGTGTCTCAACATTATGTTGAGACACACAAAGACACACGCTCTTACCTTGATGTTGTTGAGGTTGACCTCAACTAGGTCAGGGTCATTCCTCTTTACTCTCAACAAGGTCTCCTCTACGTCAGTGGAGTTGGGCTCCTCATCAGGGACTGGTTTGTACTGGGTGCACTGGATCACACCTGGGATACAGTACAATTTTAGTACACACTTTTAGTATACACTCTTTCCTGCAGCAGCAGACTGTTGAGGGATGGACCCTTTCTGCAAAGGGTCTAATCTTAGTAAATCTTAATGTGGGAACAACACTAATTAAAATGTGTGAAGTCTTTTCCCACCTTGACACATGTCCTCATGAGAAGTGTTAGTCTGTCTTTGTAAATGTACTTCACTGAACATTGAGAACAGTGTTAAGTGAATAGTTGATTGCTTGAGAGTCTGTTAACACACTGTATCTGGCTACAGCCCTCGCCAACCAAAGCATAGCATTCTATATGATTCATGAAAGCACAATGTTTTCCCACAATTAGTGATCACAATGAAAAGTGCTCATGGTTATGAGCCTCTCTGCTGGAACAAAGGTGAATGACCTTTCTCCAGGCACGTCATCTTTTAACTTACAAAATCACTAAAATACCTTTTTAACTATTTTTTTGTAAGTTTATCCTTTGGTGTCTCAATAGCACAGAACGAGAACAAAGCACAACAAACCACAACATGGTTTTGCAATTTTTAACCTATTACTACATACCATGCACTTATATATATTTATTATATTATATATATATTTCACATGTATACTTATCTTTTTTTAAAATACCATATATAGTGTTGTTGGGGTTTTTTTTGTTCAACTTTGCAGGCTAATGTAGGTAATCCATCACAATGAACATGAGGGTTTTTGCATATAATACAGCACAGACATTTCAGTCAGTCTGCACATGAAGTTTCTATACTGCCACACAATAGTAATGCAACTTTTATTAGAATATTGGCAGATGAGATGCTGACTGTGACAGATTATACTCCAACTACTACAACTTCAGGTTTCTTAATATTCATTTTTGTGGTAGTGAGCAGAAAATTAGACATAGCTGGTCACTTATGCGGTGACATAAAGGAGGATACCAGTATCAAGGCTTTCTGGAGCAAAAAGAGATGTTATCTTTTATTTATTAATCAAAACAATATAGTTTACTTACATTTAATTTGAGTAACTGTATTTGTGCAACAAAAAAGACTGAACCCATTATCTTGGATAAAATAAAACCAACATTCTGCCAAGATGAGATCATTCCACTTGATTCCCATCCAAGTCAGCTCTAACTTCAAAATTGTTCTGGAATGAGGTAATGTATTTTCTTTTGAAACTAGCTGAGTGATCTGCTGTGTCTCAAGGTACTTTTACTTGTTTCTTAAAAATCCCGGCACCAAACGTATCTGTCTTTGAATCAAGTGAAGACAACTAACTGACAGATTTCTCCAAATCAAGACTTAACAACAACAGCATGACAACATTGACAACAGTCAATGTGCAAGTGTGTGTGTTCAACGTACTGTTGAGGCCTTGCTTGTTGACTATGGTGCTGCTGGCCAGGGCTTCGTAGTACTGCTGGTTACTCATCAGGGTGTGCATACCCAGGATGGCTGGAAGACAGCAGCAAGAAGACAGAGTGAGAATGGGGTGAGAACTCATAAGGAATCATAAGATGGTTAGAAAGGAGAGTGAGGGAGATATGCTGAAAAGGGATCAGCTAATTTAGTGACTGTCTAGTTGCATCCATACAGTGGACCACCATGCTGATAGAGACAGCATTTAGGCACTTGCAGCAAGCCTGAAACTGGCAGTCTGAACAAACAAGCACATGTGCTGTAAGGTTTCAGGTGCAGCAGCTGGATTTGCTTTTGCATCTGTAGCCAAGGCCCTGCTCTCTGTTGGCTGACGACTACCCTCATCATCATCATAAATATACAGAATGCCAAGGCACAGGCCTGTGAAGCCAACCATCAGGAAAAAGTGAAATCTGAGATATGCTTTGTGACTTAGAACATGATGTAAAAGATGTGATTTGGAAAGAATTATCACATCATCTCTTTGTCAGAGAGATCAAGGGCATGGCTTCATTTGTAAACTTGTGCTACTACAATAGTTCTCATTTTAGATTTTCTCTTCCAAGCGGCAATATTATTTTACAGTCAATAATGTGATGATAAATTTCTGCCATGCTAATGAAGGGTATTTTATAAACTAGTTATCACCTGCTCTGAGCTGCAGAGTATAAGATATGGAGTGGGATATACACGTGATGACAAAAGAATGAAAGTTTGTACATGTAACAAATATTTGCCACAGTTTAGAAACTTGTCATACATTACACAGACTCAATAATACCCCTGTGTAATGCAGGTGTGCTACAGACATCTGCCTTGCTGAGTGAAGTTGCATGGTTTTGCCACATGTCCCTTTAACACAAGCTGACAATTTTTGCATGACAGGGGACAAGAATCGTTCCATGCAAATACTTTGTGCAGTCTACAGATACCCTGGACAATGTTCAGCGAGTGAACAGAGCGATCCAGCAGAGATGCAGAGGTGGACAGGATGGAGGAACTGATGGAGAGATGAAGGGGAAGGTTGGAGGGAAGGTGGGAGGAGTGCTAGAGGAGATGGAGAAGAGTTAGACTGAGGAAAGATGATTAAAAAGTGCTGGTTAAAGGCGAGATGGATTGTTGACAGTGATTATTGAGATGATGGGGTGAAGAACAATAAGATGCCTGCACTTTAGTAAATTCAACACTACAAATCAAGATTAATTGTCCTTTTCAGACTTTTCAAGTCTCTTTTTCAGAAAATAAAAAATACAAGGGATCATATCATAAACAAGAGAAAAACAGATGGAAACAAAAAAAAATGCTAAAATGAAAAATAAAATGAAAAATAAATAATCCCTTTTTTGAAGCATAGAAGATCAAATCCAGGTAAAAATCAGTTTAAGATGATCAACTTTAAAAAAACTTTAAACAACAAAAAACTTAAAAAATAACTATGTATATATGCTAAAAATCTGAGAAGAAGAATGCAATAGGTCTTATGCATAAATGATGGAGGACATGCTGTACATGAAGGTATGAGTGTGTTACCTGCAATATCACAGAGTTCAGCATCAGTAGCACTTGCGAGGGCTTCTTCTAGCTCTGGCTCCAGTGTCACGTTTTCTATGATGGGGTCCACCCTCTTTTTAGGCACCCATGCTTTCCCTGCAACATGATTTGATAGATTTAACATACAAACGTGATTAGTATCACCAGCACCTACAGCTTAGCTGATGACATTTTGCACAGTTAGTAATGTGTTTGCTGGGTTGTGTCTTGCTTGGAATTACAGTGTATCGCCAAAGCCCACCCACCAAAGAATTGTCCTGCCCCAACAGGTACAAATATAAACAAGCTGTCATTACGACTTGGATGCTGATGTAGATGCTTTGAGTGTGGCATCAGTGCTACACAGACACAGTTCAGCTGGTACACAGAAAGTATATTTCAATCATGTCCGTGACCTTTCACCTTAATGTAGGAAGAAAAAATATTTCCCCATTAAGTCAGTATGAATTATACAGTGACAGCGAAGACCATTAACTTGTTGAAGACCCTGTACTGATATACAGCATACACAGTAGTATGTGAAATGTCAAACTGAGGTGAAATATCACACGGTGAGGCAGAGGTCAGTCCGGTTACTCAAACCAGCTCCCTTACATAACAGCTGAGCTGTCTGAGATGAGTATCCCTTCATGTCACACCCCACTACAGGCTGTCGTCACTATGTCTTGAAGTGTAAAGATCCAGTTTTGTGTCTTTTCTGCTCGGTCTGCTCTGTGTGTCTGTGTGTGTGGTCAGCTCCTTAAATTTCAGCCAGACATTTTCTGACCCCCATTTAAACACAGGTCTGGCAGCAGACTGTTGAGTTTATCTAGAGAGAAGGGCAGCCTTTTGAAAGTCACATGGGTCCGGTGTAACAATTTTAAAGCTGTGACCAGTAAAAATGACCCATTTCAAGCCCAGCAATAAAGCAAAACAGGCAAAATGAAAACATGAAGTGGCTGCATTTAGAGTGATGGCAGAAGACTTTGGACAGGGAGCAGTAACTGCTTTTGACAGCAGGGGGGCCTTCTTGAGTTTCACATAGAGATGTCTGTGAGATGATCTCTCACCATCCCTCACACACCTCTGTGTCCACACTAAGCTGGTGCTGGATTACTGACAGGCCAGTTGAGGGGTGGTCTTGTGGTAGCATTCACTCATCAGTAAATAAAAACAAATACTCATGGATACCTCAGAATTCCATCCATTTTCATTCCACAATTTTTCCACCGACCTTCTGTATCTCAAGTATTGGACAGTCCATCTTCTCCTCAGCTCATAACACAATTTTTTTTATATTTAAGCAAACAGTGTTGACCTTGAATGTTCTTTTGGTAATTTGTTTGCTTTATAATAAACAGTGCTTTGAGCCACACAGAGCCAGAGAACATTTTCATCTAAGTAGATTCATCAAAAGAAAACAAGTTTTTACCTCTCTTCTCCCCTGTGAAGGGGACCAGGTCTTCTCTGTCAGGATGCTCTTTGGCTTGTTTCTCCAAATGGGCCAGGAGGTTATCTCTCTGAAACGTTCCCGTCGGAGCTTTCTTAGTCTGGTCCTTCTGCCGTAGCCCTGCTGGCAACAATGCGTTCTAGACAAGGATGGGAAATGACATAATTTCAGTATAGCAGAGAGACATGAAAAACAACAGTACAGTATTAGAGCAAAGTGAGGTAGATAGATGGAGATATCTTTGCTCTGGTTAATGTAACTCCCACATTGGTTCCTATCTCTATCCCAGACTAACACTGGACCAAGACATTTCCCAGAACTTTGTGCATACCAAGTTATTTTCAACCTACAGCAACATTCAGAACCAAGCTCATCGAAGTGCTACTTATAGCTTCATATCTTATCCGTCCTCTCAGCACTTCAAGGCTCTCTCTCTTCCCATATCTCTCTCTCACTTTCTCTTTCCCTGTCACTTTTATTCATCTGCCTTCAGTCTCTCTCCTTTTATCAGAAGCTTCTGAAAAAAACAACTGCTAAAGCAGAAAACAATTTCAAAATAATCCCAAACAAATTATACAACTTTCCTTAACTCTGTCACTCTTATTCAGCACTTCCAGTAGTCATCCATAAATGTTCATGTGACTTACAGTTGTATTTATAGTGAAGCCAAGTGTATATCGCACCATCACTGCCAGGCTTTTTATGTCACACAGTTATATCAGCTAAAGATAACAGACCTCTAACACTCACTCCCAGCATGTCTTTCCCTCCCGTCCCGTCTAACTGTACGTCCATTTCTGCTGCTTGCCTGTAATTACAGCCCCTACTGCACTTCATCTCTCTCTTCCTCTCACAAGCCATAGTCATCATCTGGCCAGAAGAACATTAAGTCCAATATTCACTCATTCATTCTTTTAACTTAGGTTTGGTCTCCACCAACTCTGCTATCCGCTAAGCTGCTACGTGCTACACAGTGTTCACCAGCTAGTAACTGACTTCGTTTGTCATTTGATTCTAGGCAGAGTGGTAGTGTACGGTAGCTTTGTCTGCTAAAACAGCTGCTCAGACAAGGGTAAGTAATAAAGTAATAAAACAGTTAGTTTGCAGGATATAAAACCAAAACAATGACCAAAAAGAAGCCAAAATGTTTAGTATTAATATTAATGGATGAGGCTTTAAGATATGTGTGTGTGAGAGAAAAAATGACAAAATCTTCACTTTCCATGATTCCTTGAGAAATGTTACCTGTAAAGTAAGGCACATGGGATTTGCATTAACCAAGTTGTATTACGAATCTGTAACAAATCTCAGACTTCAAAGGTCTCAAGATGTGACCAAGGCATCTTAGTAGAGGTAAACAGTCAGAGTTGTAGTGTGTAAGCATGTGACTGTGACGCAGTACTCTATGTACCGAAAACACAAAATGTTCTCTAAGTGACTGACAATGAATTTATCTCGCTACAATCACAGCACAGCTGGCACCCATGCTGTTTCTTTATTTGTCCAACATGACGAAGCTTTTTCAGTGGCTTACTGGAACTGATGTGGGAAGTCTAACTGGGAAAGTTTCAGTACGTCTCAAACTTTGGGGTTGTGTAACAGGTTACCCTCATAAACAGACACAAACAAGGCAAGCATACGCAAACTGCCTCTAACTGTTACTTCTGTTTATGTCAGTCCCTCTGGTCACTCGGGGCTGGCATCAGTCCCGCTAACACACACACACACCCTGCTGATTATACGTTTCCAGTCATCGCCTCTGCAATGAGGGGGACTCCAAGCTGTTTATGAACTGTATGGCATTAATCAGAAAAACTACTACAGCTGCTGTCACCGACTGGTAAGAAAAAAGCAAATGCGTCATAAAAATCAACAGAAACAAGTATAACTGACATACTGTGCAGACTGTAGTACAAGGAATAAAACCATGGCATGCCACCCAGCCTTCTACAGACCTCCCGTTGAGATGCAACCACTTAATTCCACACAGAGGATGAGTGGTTTATTTTAGTTGTTAAAATGATGGCCAAAGTATTGTTCACCCACAAAACAACAATTTCAATGTTTCTGCAAATGGATAATTCTGACAGTTTTCTATTTGGATGTAAACTTCATCCCATTATCCTGTATCCTATCCCATTATTATATACTGTAAATAATACATATTGTATGAACCAAGGTCTGTGAGTCATTTCATAAACTCCACCCACAATCTTTAGTCTAATTACAGTCAATCAAAGAATATAAACTTGAATGTGCAGTAACAGCTAACTGCTCACTAACAGTGTGTAAGTGGTCCATGTATTAACTGGTTTTGCCTACACTGCATTTAAAGCGCAGTCCATCAGCTGCCACTGAACTAACACGAGATAGAAAGAAGGCAGTAAAATACTTTACACTTACACAGTTTGACTGGCTCAAAACAGAAATTACCATTTAACATCAATTCAGATAAAAACACAAGGACATGTAGCTGCAGTGATACGTAGTGTACTGCAGTGTAATACATCAGGGGGCTCTATTAGGCCTCAATGACCCCATAACTCTCCACTGACACCAACACAGTGACAGGAACTGCTTCTTACAGACTTTGTATTATAAACTTACATCAGGATCCAGCTCCTCTAATTCATCCTCTAACCGCTGCAGCTCTTCCTCTGAAAGTTTCTTCAGCAGCTCATCTTCGTCTATGTCCCTGTACTTCTCCATCTCCTTCCTCAGCACCGACATGGTGGACAGCACGCCTGGAAACATGCAGTGGGTCACGTGGGTTTTCTGTTACAGGAGAACTACATGATGCTAAATATCAGCAATGCAGAATGGTGAGCTTCACGCGCAACATGATTTTACCAAATAAAAAAAAAAATTAAGTATATATTTGGCTAACTTTTATCTGATTTCCAGAAACGAGAAGTTTGCTTGCACAGTATGTCAGAATATCAACATAACATCTAAAATTCTGGGACTTCAGATTGCTTTAGGTGATATAATTGGCAAATAAACCACACTTCTACTCCATACTTCTACCACCTCTTGTTATCTCTAGTCTTGCACTCTCTTAGCAAGGTTTAGATTTCTGAGATGTGTCTGTGATATGAGATTGAGTGCTGCAGAGGTATAGTAAGTGTATACTGTACAAAAACACCAGGAGACCTGAGAGGTATTCCAATGGCTCCCGTACCTCAATAACCCCCTGCACACGAAAAGATAAAACGTAGATCAGGAGCCTGGAAGACCCTGGGGTTTGAGAAAAAGTATCTGTGGATGGAAAAAACTGTTAAGAGAACAGGAATGAAATTAATGGGGGAATATAAGCGTTTAAAGGGTCAGAGAAATTCAAAACTGTCTTCAAATAGTCAACCGGCAGAAGACAAAAAGGCAGATTTACGCTAACCAAGCATCACTCAGTGCTGCTCTTTGCTGTAAAAACTTGACTGTACTCACCTCAACGACCCCCAACTCAGGGGTAAAAAAACAGGAAAGGCAGCCAAGTGCCTGTAGCACTCCTGGGAAAGAGAAAGACCTGGAGGAGGCAGAAGCAGAGAGTGAAGAAATATTAATAGCTCCCAGAATTAGAAGGCAATAGATATGAGTCGTCTATGTAGAGAGTAATTAAACATCATATTCTGCTGCTTGTTGTCCTTTTTCTTCTCATATTTCCTTCTCTCATTTCTTAATTTTTTCCTAGAGTGAACGACAGGATAGCTCCAGAAGGAAGGAAGAGAAAATGTCGTTATAAACAGTGCCCTGTTGTAAAATCTGTTTTGCAGCTCCTAATAAAGCTGCCATGTTGCTTGTGGTCGAATGTAACATTTGAAGACCATCTGTTGTTATTTTCACAAGATTCATTTTTCCTTTTCACATTCCTTAAGCATTCACATTGCACGTGAATATGTTTGGTCCACAAGTGGAAGAGTAATGAGACAACTTATTGTTTTTTTTTACCAAACTGGATTTATTAGCTGATCTTCAAGGTGGATGGTTTAAAGGAATAGTAACACATTCAGGGAATTTTTAAGTTCATTTATGTTCTCACCGAGAGTTGGATGAGAAGATTGATATCCACTCTCAGTCTGTATAATAAATATGAATTACACAAACATGAGAGTGGTATTAATCATCTCATCTTTCTAAGTGGCATTTCCCATAATATCTAACAATTCCTTTCAAAACCAGCTATTCTGAAATTAATGATGACATTTTAACAGCGAAGAAAATTTGATTTTGTGAATTTTGTGAATTGTAATTTAAACTTAAAAAAAAAAAGACAAGAAAAAAAAAGTCATGGATTGTATATAATACTCACTTTGAGTTTAGGGAAAAACACTGGTTTACAGGCCTTTATGACATTATCTCCCATTTATGAAAAGAGTTGTGCTGGTTCTCTGATGTTTGGCTTTTATAATACTCACTTTGAAAATGGCATAAGACAATTTTACATAAGACTGTTTTTTATCATCAGGGCCTCTGGGTGATCTAGACAGTGTCCGAAAATGTGAACAAGAAAAAAACTGGCTTCAAACATCTGAGCTTGCTGAAGGTAGCAACTAGGTACTAAGCAGAAGATAAACTTCCAGTGTTATACAATTTAGCTGTTCACCTCAGTTCAACAAGAGACCACAGAAGTGTGATTTGCTGCAATGACAATTGCCCTTTATTTACACTGTTTATTTGTCATCCTTTATGTCTCCTCCCAGTATTATGTCCTGTTGCTAACCTATCTGCCATGAAGTAGTGTAAGAGTCTACTTCTAATCTTCAAAGCACTCTGCAGAAATGTATGAAAAAGTTGACAGCTGGATACACCAAATATCTTGTGTGGAATTGTGTACTGCTCGTGTTTTCTTTTCAGTCGGCGGCATGCAGAGACTCCAGATTGGTTTTCCTCTCTCTCTCTATAACTCTCTACATGGCAGGACAGAGTCTTGGCTGTGGGACCAGATAACTGATGATGGTTGAGCAGCTGAGGAACATTTGTGGGTCAAAACAGCAAAACGCTTGGCATACATACTGGGCCTCGTTCCTTTTAGCTCTGGGTCAGAGCTGCTGCTGCTGATAGATCCCCACAAAACAAGACTAATAAGAACTGTACAGAGGCTGCATGCACAGATGGGAAAGAACTCAAAATGCTGAGAGAAGTTGAGATGAAGCTTAAATCCACCAGAAGTGCAAGAAATTTAGCGGTCCATGAGTACAAATCGGAGCGCAAACTTTTCTTTTTGATCTTAAGTATGTCAGCAAGTGTGTTTTGGCTAACCTCCTAAAAGGTGAGGTCAAGCGTGCTGTTCTTTTGTTCTGCTTTCTCTAAGCTTATGACAAGACAAGTTTCCAAAACCAAAGATGAAGAACTGGGCTGAACTCCAACTAACGTTGCAAAGCTGCTGGAAGACACTGACCTGCTCTGATGATATCAAACAGACCCGCAACTGTATTTATAACGTTTCCACAGGCTTCTGCTTCATTGGAGGACATTCACTGGGCAGAAAGGGAGAACAACCAGAGACGACCTGAGTTTGACTGTACCCTGTAAAGTCTTAACTAGTTGACTTGAACCTTGACCTCTAAACCAGGCCTGTCCGGCCCACAAGCCTCTAAGAATAGCAGCACTGATGCAGGGTCATTAATCAAGTCAGATGAGTGTAAAATCTCGAAAGCGAGCCGCTCTCACACAAGCACAGCCTTTCTCACAGTAAATGATAGATAACACAGATCTGTTACACAATGCAGCTAAAAGTGCATAAGTCACAGCATTGGGCTTCAAGTTTCAGCAGATGACTTCTTGCTGAAAGTCTTTAAACAGCTTACACTGTCATGAAAACCATTTGTGACCATTTCACATTATTTTATTTTTAGCTTGGTAAGTCCAAGACATATCGCTGTCCTCTCTAAACCGATGACAAAGCCACTTATCAAAGGAGTTTAAACTAGCTGGTCCAAGCTGATCCTCCACAGATCTGTGTACTTTAACAAGTAAGTCTTTACAGATTCAATCATGCATAAAATATAATAACTGCTTCAAACTCCAGATGCATCTTAAGATCACAGAGAAATCAAACCCGGTGTGAAGGTGGATCCATTGTTGAACAGAGGAACAGAAAATCTGTTCTCCTGGAATTGTGACATTTGTGTCATCTGTCTAAGACATTTGTGCAAGACTGCAGTTGTTAGAATTGCACAGGCGTCTGAAACGGCCCAGTAAAGAACAGCTGAGAGGAAACTTTCCTGCTCTCCCGACACATTATAATGTATGTGGCAGAGACAAGCTGCAGGAGAGTGTGTACACAAGTGTGTGTGTGTGTTTACTGCCGTGACACTAAGAAATGTGTCCCCCTGCTTGGCAGATTTAAGTTTAGCACACAACAATGCACAGAGGACACTAACCCCGTCAGTGACAGGCCGGTGTGTTGTTAGTCTCTACTTTGGGGACCAGCACGGAGTCATATATCAGGAGCTGTATAATCAGGGGCCTCGCCGCTCGTTTGCTTCCTCGGACCTGAGGTCAGGCCATTTGTACATTCTGCAGAGGTCGAAATGTCATAATGTTTTACCACATGTCTCTTAACTAATCAGAGAGCTGTCTCAGGTTAGCAGCTGATATGATGTATTACTAAACCTGGAGATGAAGAATGGACTTACGAATGCATGCATGCATGCTTTAGATGGTGAAACACTGTGCAACAATGACACTTAGGAGTGAGAATCAGCTCTGGTAGAGAGATGACCAAAGATGCAGTCTTGTCTCAGGTTCACCACAGTGAACAACAGAGCATGCAAGGCCACGCTAAACGAAACTGAGAGGAAAATAATAACTTACGAACTTACAAATGTCACAAGCCTCTCTCGACACTTTTGTGATATATGGAGGTCAGAGAAGGAGTGACAGCCAACATGCCAGCAGACAACTGTTGTAACTCCTCTCACAGCACTGACCCAAATCCCACTTATGCAAGGGGGTAATACTTCACTCTTAAATTTTAATGTCAATTTTGTTATGCCATGAACTACCAAGGTGACACATTTTCAGGTTATGGTTCGCAAAGATGACAAGGCCATAGACAATGAAATTACTATTTTGTCATATAGGTTAAAAATGTAGGAACTCCAGTTTCTGGAGGCTGCGAGATGCGAGAGTGAAATCCGAGTTTCCTACTGATCAATATTATAAGTTAACCAACCAAAGAAAAATCCACATATTGCTTATGCTATTGCTTATCCCTGGGGAACTCTGTGTTTAGGCCGTTGCAGGATACCTGTTCTGCGGTTTGGGGGAGAACTTGCAGAGAGTCGTAACTTTTTACAGAAAGCCAGTGAAATAATAATAATAATAATAATAATAATAAACATTCCTGAATTTCCCTGACAAGGCCTCCTTTATTCTCACTGATCGCATGCAAACTTAGCTTTTTCCACCAAGTAATTTCAAAACTGTTGTCATTCATTGCGTGAATGTAGACTAGTGATCTTCCCCTATTTGACTATGCAGTATAATTTTTTTTTTGCATTTATTTCCGTACCTCCTCCAGCGCTATTTATAGCCGGACGGTCCCGCTGGGTGACAGCAACGAATACTTTGACCAGATATGGTTTCCTTCAGAGCCGCCTGGAGTCGCACCGCGAGGTCCGCTCTGCTGCAAAGCGCGCAAACCGGGAAAGCGCCACTAACTCCGCAGGACGAAAGCGTCCATGAGCCGCAGGTAATCCTGAATTCTGCCAGATATCAGCGCGTCCGCGAAGTTTCCTCCCCCGTCCCCGGTCGTGTCTCGGCGGGTTTGCGGAGGCTGAATCCCATCTCCCACAAAGGGCAAAGTAAACTTATGGGGAAGCGATCCTCCTCCTCCTCCTCCCCTCCCACCCCCACGCACGGCTGCCCTGTCACTCCAGTGATGTCACGCAGTGGATGTGAGCCCATTATCGGACACGGGCACTGGCTGCTGGTCTAACGACTGATAGCCTTGATGCATTCAAACTCGATTTCACCATATTAGTTTGAAACGCTTGGGCCTGCTGGGACTGGCAGGATGTCAAATGCAAAGTACTCCATTACATGTACAAGTCCTGCATCAACACTGAAGTACAGAAGCAGCAGTAGATCTACAACATACTAATATATCAAAAGCTCTATGGATTTTGAACACTGATGCATTAAAGTGTAAGTTACATTGTGCAGTTACAGCTGAACCTACTTTCAACCGCTTTATGTAAAGCTGCCCGACCTAGAGCAAAGGTTAAAAGGACGAAGCTGAGGGGCTGTAAAATAGTTAACGTTCCAAAAGTAGACAACACCAAAATCTGCCGCACAAACTTGTATTCAACTTCTGTACTCTTCTCCTGTCTTTGCCTTTTTTTTAACTAAATGAAAGCATGTGGGCAAGGGGGTGAAATCGCCGACAACCCAAGGACACTGAAACATAAGCCCCGACCCAGAAGCTGCTTTTTTGTAAGAAATCCCAAGCGAAAACGGCTGTGAACCACCGGATTCCTCTTTCACAGCAAATCACATTTTATCATCTTATCATACGTTAACCCACAAGAACAAACCCCATCCACCTGTGGCCCAGTCTGACAGGGTGAGACATTTCCCGGCCTCACTGGCAGATCATCCTGAGGTGGCAGCTCACGTTGCCACACTGCTCTGAAATCGCTCACAGCTTTCAGTCAGAGTACATGCGCTTTTGGCTCCGAGTTTTATTAGAAAAAAAACGTGTGAACAGCTTTTTTTCGTGTGGAAATAACACTTGAAACATTAACAACTTATCCTTCTCAGCCAAGTAACACAAGGTGATATCAAACAAGGGGTTCCAATAAATTCTAACAACTACATATTTTGATGCAGTGAAATCATTTACGTGGGATTAACGTAAATATACAAAAATATAGTGTACAGAAAATGAAGTGGAAGAGAAGTCACACCAAAGCATGCAAGAGGGGACAGCAAAACAAAAACAAGTTAAATAAGATACAGGCTCACAACAAACGTTCAACACAAAGGTGACTTAACTTGAAGGAACAAATAATCATTGAGCTCAAAGTGAGTTGAGTCTGTTTCAGGCCTTCGGACAACAGATGTATCATTTTTGCTATCTTTTTCCTCATAAATGTTGAACTGAACTGTGTTTTAGCAACGTTCCCCTCTGAGACCAATGCAACAGTCCGCCAGGCCTTAAGTTCAGGAAAATTAATTCCTCAGCAAGTCAACACCTTCACAAGACCCTTGGCCACAAATCCAAAATGAAGAGGCACTCTGACTGGGAGAAAGATCCAGAGCGGTGAAAACGCTTGGCATCTCAAGTGCTTTCACAGTCGTTGGAAAACAAAAAGAACCATCAAAACAGTGGCTGGTTCAAAAAAAACACATTTACACTCAAAGTCTGCTCGTTGATTTGTTTCCCACCGTGCCCGTGGAGATCCTAGGCAGCTGAAGACAGCTCAGTGTCGATGTTGGCCATGATGTTGTGAATCCAGAGGTCCCTGTCCTCCAGTGACGTGTTCACAAGGTAAACTGTCAAGCGGCGCTCCCACAGCTCACCTCTAACCTCCGACAGCTCCTGCACGCTCTCCACCTGGGCGACCAGCGCTCGCCTCTCTACGTGATTTCTGAATAACACGGAGGCCTCCTCCGACCACTGGTTCTGCTTCACACCTGGAGGACGAAGAGTAGGATAGACAACTGCTACGTGGACAGGTGCTGAGCCAAATGCCATGTAACTGAGATTATGCGCAACCTTAAAACAGCAATTCATGGCATTATCCGTCACATACAAATAACATTACTTAGATGCCTAGAAATCCATTACATCTACAGACCGGTTGGACTCACCGGCCAGCTGCGCAGTGATCGCAAGGAAGGGCAGCTGTCTGAATTCCTTTATCAGGGGCCTGATGAGATCCCTACGGACCAGCTCGTGTTTGCCATGGTCCAGTTCATAGACAGACACCAACCCATTGGCCAGAATCCCCCTCACCTGAACGCGGTGCCAGCTAAGTAGAGACAGGAATCAGTTGAGCCTTCAACGTTTAGACGATCACAATCGACCGTTACGTTTTGTTCGTGATTTCCTCACAATGCCACGAAATAGACAGAGGCTGTCCCCGTAACCCCCCTGATTTACACAAGCAGTCAGGCTGGTGAACTAATCTAGATCATGCACCAACCTACAAATGTTTCTGTCAAATTATTTCTTTATGACACAGTAGTGTTATTAATACAAGTGTTTCGAGATTCTGGATGACTGTGCAAAGCCTCATTTCCAGCAATGACGGGAGATCGAGCACAGTCTGCATGAGACGTGCACACACACATTACATTCACCTACTTCTTGTCTATCCTGGCAGCGCAGACATCTCCTTTCTGGACGCATGCGGGCGTGCTCGTGTTCGACATCTGGTTATAATAGAGGATCATCTCCCCCATCAGCACCGTCAGCTTGTGCAGGTCCTGCCACGGCTGCAGCACAAAGTAGCCAGGGTGGCAGGCCACCGGCACAAACACGTCCAAATTCTGACCAGGCTGAGAGGAGGAGGAGGAGGAGGAGGGAGGAGGAGGAGGTGTACATTGGCACAAGGCTGCGGCGAATGTGTGTTTTTACGGTCAGTACACGCCAGACCGTACTTCGCGTCAGTTACGTACATGAAAGTTATCAATGGAAACTTACAGCAGAGTTAAATCAACACACCTCGGGGAGCTGCAGTGGGGGAGGCAGTGGAGGCAGCTGCTTCCCGGCATTGATGGTCTTATCTGGTAGAGACACGTCGCAAGCTCTGTGACAGGGCCGGGTTGAGGCCTCGACAACGGGGTTCGGGAGTGAGCTGCTCAGAGTCCGCATGCCCGCTCCATCACCGAGACCTGGGCATTTGGAAAACACATGCACACCCTGAAGTTGAGAAGTTAATTTCAAAGTAAGAGTGCTTGAATACACATCAAATACAGGAAGTCTCACTGTCCTCATTCTTTGATTTCAGACAATCGAACGCTCTGGAAAACAAACTCTTGAAAAAAGGTACAAAGTCTCTGTCTATTAATACCTGTAGGTAATACCATCCTGTTGCTACTGCTGCTGATTGCGTTGTTGCTCTGTGTCGTGAGCTTCTGCCACAACTCTGACTGAGCCAGTTGACGGTTGAAGCTCTCGTCCGGCTCCCGGCCGTCAGCGCCGGTGAAGAGGTACATATAAACCAGTCGCTCCCCTTTGTGCTCGTCTAATTTCACAATCTAAGGTGGGGCGAGAGAGAAACAAGGAATAAAACGCACAAAGTCGGAGAGACCTTGAGGTCACCATGACCTGGTTCACACGCCTGTGAAGAAGCGTCCGTAAACCGAGCCATTAAAAGCTACGGCCTGTAAATATTCCTGCCTGCCAGTCCTGTAACAAGGCCTTATTTGTATATTTGGATTGCAACAGAAGTTGTATGAACTTAGCTGTGCGCGTAACTTCATGTTGTTGATGTAACAGCATGTTACCTTCATTTTACAGTCTTCAGAGTCCAGGACTGCCTCTTTGACCCACACAACAGCCTCTGAGCTCCAGTCTCCCTCTGGAACCTTGACATCAGCCAGACGACATTTGATAGCCTGGGGAGATGAAAACCTACACACTATTACCTTGAGAAACAAAGTGTGTAGATGCATTTTGCTGACTGAGCCTTTACAAACTGCTGACAGAAGGCTGAAGTCAGGGACTGGATGTGGCTCTGGATTGGTGGAAGGTCAAGGTGTATACACCCCGACGCAAATGCACAAATGCAACTGACCTGCGGTGGGATGATGGTGAGGCCATTAAGGAAAAGCGGGGGGGTCTCTCGGAGATCAGTCACCTCTACAGTCGCTGGGATTCCCAAGTCAATGTAGAGGATCTCTATCACTCTGTTGCTGTACATGTTGGTGATCTGGAAACAACAGGAATAGCATATGGGACTGGGCGCCAAAGATAAAACCTGAACTGTTGGGTCAAAACATAAATAATTTTAAACTTTTCAAGAAAAATCACAGTGGTAAGATTCTGATCTAACCTCCACTCTGGACCACTTTCCTTTGTAGCGGGCGAGACAGAACTTGCCAATGAAGGGTCTGTAGACCAGGGACTCAGACGTCATCTAGGAGGAACAATTACAGTGACAGTCTTAAAAGAGGAACAACGCTGGAGCTGGACACGACAAAAAATGCAGCAGCTCTGGGAAAACACTGGCAAAAGATTACGGTAAAAACTGGTATCAATCAACGTCTTTCCACGGACACCAAAACTGGTCACAACATTGACTGGGGAGAGCTCAAAGTCACTGACTGCCAGAAAAAAATTCAAGAAAGACATCCTTAAATAATGGCTGAAATCACCCTCCGCTGATGTGGGACCTCTCTACAAAAGAACTTGTAGGATCCATGTTATGTTAAGTGTGCAAAAGCACAAAAGCTGAAAATACACAAAAACAACTGTTTCAGTCTCAGAAATGTCAGACATGTATTTAGGAGCCAAAACGTTGAGTGTTTTCAAGTAGAATTTTGATGGTATGTCAACTGGTAGCTGCCTTTCATCAGCTACCAATGGTAAAGTGCCCATTCTGACATCAGAGATTATGATGTGGCATCAACTGCAACATGCTGGAAAGGTTTTGGAGATGTCTGACAACAGTATTGTGTTTGTGATTCAGTTTGGGTTTACTTCTTGGCCTAAATATTTGGATAAAGTCATCCATGCTTTTAGCACATTACATCTAAACAACTGTAAAACCTTGTTTGTCTGCCTCAGACTGCTTGGCTCTTCACAAAAACACGTTGGGGATCCCGACGTACAGGTCCGTTTTTCAAAAAGCACTTCAAAAGTGCTTTTCAGTGAATTCAAACGTGCGTTATCCTGACACAAAACCAGTCTGCAGCCACTCTGTTTACTGATCATGGCGTGAAACGTTCGACGCTGTTCAGTGCGAGGTACTCGGGTGCGTCGAGGTGTGCGCTCCGGAGTCTTGGCTACCTGGGAGACGAAGAAGGCCTCTGTTTTTTCCAGCAGCTTGTCGAGTCTGGCTCTTCCTCTGGAGGGCAGCTGGCAGTAGATGATGCCGTCTGCACACACGTTTGTGACACACACGTCCGGATAGACCGCATTTACCTACAGGTAACAGAAAACGCAATGTGAAATGATACGGGTGGATTTGAAAACACACAGCTCTCTGTCACTAAGGGATGAAAACCCACGGTGTCCCTGTAACGCATGACTTGGCCACTGTAGGACAAGACCGACGAATATGGGAATGGTACAAGAGCACCACTCACTGGCAGTCCTGGTGAAAACTCCCCCCTGCACTGCGATTTAACCGACACAAAAGATCGCTCCCCAGACAAAACCCTCTCCTTGGTCTCATGCGACTGACCCCACCCGACTCACTGTCAGAGGGTTGTTCATGGTCTCGTCCTGCAGAACCTTGAGGCAGGTGGAGTTGATGTTGACGTCGTCGTCGTCGCGCGACGTGTCGTGCAGCACCGCCACGGGCATCTCAGACTGCTGACACTGCTCTAACGTCTCCATCAGCAGGATTTTTCCGACTGACAACTTTTCCAGGGTGGACAGGATGAGTGGATTGGAGCTGAAAGTCTCTAAACCTGACAAGAGGAAGTAGAGGGTGATGCAGAGAAAAAGATGCAGAGCTGTTAATGACCTCAAACATACAGTATAGTGGCCAATATAGATGTTTTCTCCTTAATTCACATAGAGCATTTGAGTGAGATATCTTAGGGGCTTCCCCCAGCATCAGATGAGTAAAAGCTAAAGTCACAGAGCCTTTTCCTTATCTTGTATTTACCTGCGAGTCTCACATTAGTGGCCTGGAAGGGCAGACACAGGAAATCCTGGTGCAGCTCCAGAAGATTACTCCCACTTGTCTCCCCAGAAAAGCCATGGTCAACATAGTACACCTGGCAGGCAGACAGACACACAAAAGCTTATGTGCTGCACAAACACTGATCCAAAAAACAAAACAAAACAAAAAAAAAGAAACGTGACAACCAGCAATCAGCTAACGTGATCAGTTACCTTGAACTTGTTTGGGGCCATGACTTCTGTGACCTGTGCTCTGGCTATCTCGTCTCCATCCTCTCTTACTGCTACCAGCTGACCAACAACAGGGTTAGACAGACAGTGGGTGGAGCCTTGGCTGTAGAAGGAGCACATTTTGTCCTCCATGGCCTCCTGGGCATTGGAGTAATTCTCACCAACGTACCTGAACGGACACAGTAAGTTTTGCTTTTCCAAACTCTGTGGCAGGCTCCAATATGAGCTCACTGGTTTCACAGGTGTCCACGCCACCTACGCTGACATTGTAAAGTGCACTGATGTAGGAATTGTGTGCGCCCTACCTTACAGTAACAGCATGGCACTTAACATCAGTAACCAGCACAGAGGGATACTCCTCTGAGGGAAGAACCAGATAGGGAGGAATCACAGGGCCCAGGATCTGGAGACCAGAGGGGAGGGGATGACTTCTGCACTGCTGACTTTCTTGGCTGCCGGTGCTTTCCGCGTCTGTTTTGCTGGAGATATACAGGATGGCCTGACCACAGGGAAATACATAAACGACACACACGTTAATATTCAAAAGACAAGGATGACAGTGAGGGTGCAAGGGCGGGAAAAATGATCTTCCAAGGTGACATTACAGTACTGCTGACGACTCCCTTAACTTGTATTGACATCATTCACGTACCTTCCTCTTGTCGCTTGGTGTAGGGTACTCCACAGAGCATATATCCATCAAAAGAGACAGGTTGTGCAGAACATGTTCAGGGAATGGCATCTTGTATGTGTCCATGAAGAGTTTGGGCAAAGCATGCGCCCACAAACCCTGACTGCACTTGGACAGGAGCTCTTTTAGTCTCTGACGCACCTCAGCCGACACCGTGGCAGCGGACGACTCTGAGTCAGAGGTGGGGGGAATCCCCTTCAGAAGGGGTAAAACGTCCTGGGCAGGTTGGAGGGAGGAAGCTCCTGCAGAAGCACTGGCTGATGCGGGGCAGGTCCAGGTGGGTGCTAAGGGCATAGCGTTTTGTTTGTGGGCAGTTACAGTCAATTTACGTTTGTCTTTAAACACCCCAATGGCGTTGTCTGCATGATTGGCACCTGGGGGCTGCTGGGGAGCAGGAGCTGGGCCGTGGCCAGGCGCGCGCAACGGCACCGAGGGCAGCAGCTTGCCGGAAGAGGCAGCGACAGGTCGTGGAGGAAAAATTAAAGTGGGATAAGCCAACGGGCTCTGTGGGGAAACTTGAGGCTTAGGAAAAGGGGAAGCGGGGAGAGAGGTAACGAGCTCTTCAAGAGTTGAAGGGCGCGAGGACATCCATGTGGTGCTCTTGCTTGCATTGGTGGGTGATGGCGGAGGGGAGCCGCTACCGCTGCTACGGACCACGAAGGGCTTGGGGGGCAGAGGGGGGTAGACCAGCTGGTCAGTTCGGTTGGTGCAGGTTGGTCGCTCCACCTGACAAGGCCAGATGAGCAGGAGACATGAAGGGGAGGAAAGATACTCTGACTCCTCTTAATTCCTTAAAGGTTGTGTATTCATTAAAAAATACCAACAACAAATTTATTCCCATCTCTCCGTCTGTCAGTGCTGAATCATCAAGCTACGTCAAAACCTGTGCGACACTGCGCAAACAAAACTGTTTTCCCTTGTTAAAAACATTTCGCCCTGCATTTCAGTCAATAGCGAGATCCCATGCAGATCAGGTGGAACATTATTTTGAGAATTAAACTATTAAACAGGATCAATATTGTAAAAAAGAAAAAAAAACCTGTTGGCACCTCTAATTTCTAAACAATTTTCCCCAATGGTGAGGTGTTGGATTTGATTCATGGCATCATTACAGTACCCACATTTAAAAATATAAAGGATACAGGCCCTTAATGAACGGGCTACAGATACATGCGTTTTTATACATATGAGTTTTTGTCTCACCATACAGATGGAGGTCCACTTTTCCAGTTGTGTGAGCACCTGAGGGTGGAGCTTCTGACCAAACATGTCGCTGTAGACCTCTGGTATTTTCGACATCCACAGTCCGTTGCAGTACTTCTCCAGGAGCTGAGTAATTCTGCTCTGCACCAGCTCCACATCATCCGGACCAGGCTGCATGGAGAGAATTCACCAGTCACCGCTACAAGCATGCCATCATGCAGTTTGGATATCCTTTATATATAAAAATCTATTTATGAATCACAAAAAAAAATAAATGAAAGTAAAACTATGCACAAACACCCAATAAAGGACTGATGGAAAACATCTGCTGCAACATCAAATATGAGGAGAAAGTTCATCAGCGCTTGCCTAATATTTGAATTCAACCTAGCGCCTAGCTCTGTGAAGTGAGGCGCAAAGCAAAGAGAGGTTTTTCTGTACCTGGGCTTGGCTGGGTCTGGGGGCTTTCTCAGGGGGCTTCTCTGTGAACAAAAGAGTACAAAGGAAGGAAGGAATGCTAACAAATATCGTTATTAATGAAGAATCTGCGGCAGATCGATTTCACTGGTTGCTAATCTGATTCTCATACTTCAGCTTATTCCTGTTTTGGCAGTTTTCTCAAATGTTGACATTATGCACCGCTCTGCCATCACTTCCCCAGTGACATCCCAGCGTCGAGTGTCTTTTACTCCGCTTTGGAAAGTGTGGTCTGACAGTGACTGGGGAATGTTACAACTGAGCTGACCTCCTGTATCATTATCAAGGCCAGTTCAACTGTTCTAATCATTCCTTATTGGCTATAAGCCTGATCTGATTCTTCGTTTAGTGTGAGCCCAGGCCAATCCGCGATCAAAATGCCCAGCTGCAGTGAAAAGTAGTCTATGAAGTACTGTCATAGACAAGTATTCAGGGATCAAGTATGCTGCATGTAATTTGTTTTGAGCTTTATTCTTTTTAATGATGATTAAAAATACGTCATTCTGAACGTAGTTCACAAAATCAACTTGGTGTGTAGATAGTGTAAATCCTGGAACCCGTTTTATTTAAAGACTCAAACTTCAAAACATCGTGTGAAATAGATGAGGACACAAAGAAGAGGGTGCCACATACCTGTGGGCTTCCGGCAGTTTGCCAATTTCTTCTCTTTCCTGTCGGCATGAGGAAAGAGAAGCCTTTTAATTATATTATGCTTTTCATAGCAACACTGTCATCACATGCACATGTCCTACTGCAGTTCTGGATACAAGAATAAGCTGACAGAAGTTTAGCAATAGCCCCATATCCTAAAAAAATGCGAATATTTTGATACTTGGCTGTCAACCGTTTTCAGAATGGTGGGTGGGAGACATAAAAACAACTGTCCATGTGCAATATTTTAGCATCAAGTACAATATCATAAAGGGAGTTCACAGGGGAATGTGTAAGGTTTGCCCATATGTGCATGTTCACCTGTCAGGTGCCATACATTGTTTCACAGCTGGTTGAGGAGCTGGTGCGTCGACAGGTGGACTGATGGAGCTTAAGCTTTTGTCCAGCTGCCTGATGTTTGCGCAGAACAAAAGCAAAAACTCGGGTTTATTCATTTGAGAGTGCAGCAAAACAAAGCAAATCGGGAAGAATAAATCGAAAATGATGCAACTTTGCCTGAATTTACAGGAGAGAATGATTGACAGAAACAGAAATCATCACATTGGATTGCTGGTTGGCTTGGGTGTTTATCTTGTGGAAAATGCTGTCCAGCCAAATGTTGACACCGCTCATCATTTCTTGACAACAACTGCAATGCAGGTATTGTCTACCTGGAGTCTCCCAGCACATTGATGCCTCTGTTGCCACCACGGGACCCAGAACGGCTTGCATGCTGGTTAGAGGCGCCGGCAGCTGAGGGCTGGCGGAGAGAGGACCTTGGCTTCACTGAATGCATGGGAAAAGGGATAATAGGTCAGGTTAGAGTGAAAAAAGAAGGGGACACGTTTGATGAATGACAAGGAATCAGATTTGGACTTTTATGTCAGAGCAGCAACACTGACTTATGAAACAAAACCACATTTTCCAAGTAACGAGTGACTCCTACCATCGAGCATGTAGGGGTTGCAAGGCTTGAATCTCATCTTGCAATTGACTACTTGGGAGCGGCCACATTTCTTGGAGTTCCTCTGCCTCGCCACCAGCTCGGCAATGTGGGCCGTCTCTGGACTCGCTGTGGCGAAGCACGTCAACTGCAGAGCAGATTTCGCGTTACACTTCCAGACACGTGCGTCGCCGTGAAAAAAAAGTCAAAACCTTCAGACTAAATAAACGGACGACATGGCGAGATGATGGGCGTAAGCCAAGGTAAAGAATAAAAGCAGCCCCCACCTCGCCCATGTGGTTATCCAAACGGACCACAGAGGGAATACTTCGGAGATAGTCCTCCAGTTTTGAGTAGCCCAGCTTCTTCAGCGGGATAAACTCTCCACACAGCGACCGGAACTCTGACTGGAGGTTGGCAACTGACACACCATCTTTGCTGGACTGAAGCACGGCCCGCAGCATTTTCTTGATAGACTCGCCGTCCGACATCCTGGTAAACACACACTGAAACATGAAATGGCACAGAAATAAAAACCCACTGGGTCTTAGAAAGGAATCACGAATGCATCAGAAAGACCCAAGGGAGTAACCGGCTAATGATTTTCCGGCACACCAAGAGACAAAAAGAACAAGACAGTTAAGTGCGTCCAGGTGTTACAGTTACATTCAGTCCATAAAAATGAAAGCTGGACATTGTTTAAATGGTTACAGAATGGCAACATGTGTGACCTACAAGCTTTAGCAGATTTAACTGACACCTACCAGCGTGTTTTCAGCAACAACTGGACCATGGCCTTTTGTTGGTCTACTTTCTATGTGTCATTAAACTGACCTCAAACCTCCACTGAGATCCACCGGCGGAGACAACAGCAAGACTGTCCAACCGATGAAGCGTCCAACCGCTCAACTGTCTGGTGGCCAACGAGGGAACAAGGAGGGCGCTGGCTAACGGCTAACTGCTGGCGCACGTTGGTTAGTTTGCTGCAGGCAGTAAAATAAAGCTTGTTGCTTTGGACCTCGTAAAAGTGGCACATATTATTCACAAATACGTTAGCTCAGATTTTATTGACGTATTAAAGCATTCCCATGTTTAAATTACCTGGAACTTTTCACTAATTCGCCAAACCGTCATTGAACTTCCTCTTCTTCCGCCTCATTCAACGAGCGAGCACGTTCACGAGTACGTTCACGCCCATAAGTTCAAAAGGTCGATGCCAGTTCGTTCGTTGTCTGTCGTCTAGTTTCAGCGTGGTTGTGCTAACTTAGGCGTTCATCTTAATTTAACTAGATAAATATATAACTATGCAGGCGACGTGCTAGTAAAGTAGAGGAAGGTCATCATAACATTCACATATAGCAAAACTATGTTGCTTTTATGTACTATCGGAAATGCAGACCTTCAAAGTTAACCGCACAACACTTAGGATTTTATAATGCAGCAAATTTGAGCTGGCTTCAAAACATTAAATAAAATCAACTCGGCTCTTTTTGAGTCAGGAATGCAACTTTTACATTTTTTTATTTCTAACTAAAAGTATTTGCTGCTCCAACCTCAGAGCAGAAGCTTAGCAAGATTCTTTTCTCTCTTGTTTACACAGGCATAACTTATGCAGAGCTCAACAACTGCTTTTCCTCCATGAGGTGCCACCACTTGTTTATTGAGAGTATACAGCAGCCATGAATAAAAGTATATAAACTGTTATAGTTTATGAAAGACAAGCATAACGTCTGTATAGTGTACCTCAATGGCGATATGTAGTGCTCCACATTCATTTCTAGAATAGCTGAATAAATGTCATGATTGTGCACAACGGTTCATATTTGATTCTGACTATGTCATTATACAGTGCAACTGCAAAGCTGACTTAAATCATATTTTTGTTGCTGTTTTTAGCAGATTCTTTGGTTCTTACCATTCAGTGGCAGGGCTGTGGGACATGAGCTGACATGTGAACTCTTGCGATGAGTAAATAAAAGCTTACATATTATAGGCAGCAACAAAACTGCATACAAGCCATCTGTGATATTGGTTCATCACAATTTCATAATACTAAATCCCAAATGGGTAGATTTCTAAAGATGAATGCTACGTCTGAGCTGATAGACTGGTGACTTTATAACTGATCACATTAACTAGATTATCATGGTAATATATTAGCAGTAGGCTTTTGCTCAGAAATACTGTCAGGTTAAGTATGTTTTGGTGTCAAATAACATCAGCTTTACTGACTATACCAAACCTTTACGAAATGACAAGCAGATTTGTTGAGAACAGCACAGTACCCCACTAGAGGGCATGCATACAACTTGGGGTTCCAATTTTGTTTTTTAAAAAAGATCAGAATTTGTGGAAAGTTTACTTAACAGTCCTTTGCTGATGTGACTGTGATCTCTGCTAGCGGCTGTGATGCTTCTTGAAGCCCCTGTGTTTGTGAAGCCATGACCATAGCCCGCACCACGATGTCTGAGTGGGGAGATGAGGAGAGGTGGTGCTTTCTGAGCAGGATCAGATGAGGATTTCTTAATAAAGTATGAAACAACAACCAGCGCCTCCTGGCATAGCTATTCACAGGGGGTTCTGCAAGAAATAAAAATGAGTAAAAATAAAGGTGACAACCTGTAAATTAAGAAAAAATGACAAGGAGAGATCTGCACAAATAATAAAGATAAAGATAAAGATGCAAAAGAAAAATTTTAAATTTAAAATAGAATGTTAGTTTGGTGACAAGCTTGGTGCATTTTAGATAGTCAATAGGTGGACGCATTAGTTATGTATCAGAATGTACATCATCAGAGCTACATACACACACACACACACACACACACACACACACACACACACCACTGACCAGATGGCGTGTTGCTAAATGTGGAGTATGCAGATGTTGTGTTTCTCTCCAGCTTGCTGGAGACCAGCAGCTGGCAGAAACACACCAGGACTGGATTGTTATGATAGTGGTCAGCAAAGATCATCCCAACCCAAGTACTGTAACCTGCAATAGGTGGGAAATACTGTTATACAGTATGAAAAAACATTCAATTCATTTTATTTGTATTAATTTTACTTATATTCTTATTCTATTTTTAGTGTAGTGTTTGAGGAGGATGCAGAACTGAGGAAACATTAGTGATTTGACTCATGCATATGAATTACATGCTGCAACCTTGAAGTTTTTCACACGCTAACTGCTAATGATCAGCAGCATCAACAAAGGTTGGTAGTCCTTGTACAAACAGTAATACATTTATGAATACTGGCTGGTTTAGATGAAGTGTCTCTGACATATTTCTTACTTAAGAGTTCCAGTTGTATATAATTGATATACTGGAATATACAGTAGTGCTTTTTCAGTTATCACACTAACTTTCTGTACTTGTCTCACAAAACATAGAATGCTGATGCTTTGTAAAATGCATCTCACAGTAGACATTATGGATGAAGCATCTCACCGACTATTTCACATTGTTTTCCACATGTTTTTGGTGAAATTAGGCTCACCGACATCCATGGTCTCGTATCCTCTCTGCATGATACTTCGGTCTATGCGGGACACCAGCCACGTTCCTACAACAATGTTGCACAGCAACCTCCAGATGCAGTTGCTGACACCCATCACCACGTTGTAGAAAAAGAAGAAGTAGTTGAAGCAGTGGAATGCCTTCCTAAGGATGAGAAGGAGGGGAAACAGCTTTACTCTGAATCATATTCACTAATTCTATTAATATTGGACAAATGAGTATTAAATGGATTTTCCACACTATAAAAGGCCACCACACCAACTTCTTGCTCCAGCAAGCCACTGAAATTACTTACACTTTTGAGTAAGTGAGAAAATTTAGAGTTTCATCATCACATTACATCCTCTTTTTTATCTAAAACTTTATCCCTTTTCAATAGTTAGTGCCAGTTTGCTGGTAAATAGAGGATCTGAACTTTGGAGAGATGTGGTGTTCCATCTATGCTGAATATACCCACCTGTTGTTGAGAGCCAGAGGTTTCTGCTTGTCTGTAGGAGATATTTTGTCCTGAAGAAAGAAGATCTGAACCAGAGCTACCTGGAGAATCAATAGGCCAATGACGAGACCGATGGTCAGACTGAATGATGCATGAGAAAAGTAAAAAAGAATCAGTCAGTGTGTCTTTCTGTTAACCATCCAGCTGTATGTTATCATATATCCACAACCACAGGGAAAGCAGCCTTACACAATGATTCCCAGGTTAATGAACATGCTCAGGACTTCCCCATGCTGTACAGGAAGAACCAGCCCATAAGCCAAGAGCAAGGCAAACTGGAAGTGGACAAAATGGACAATCAAATAGCCTAAAAAAAACACACACACACACACACACACACACACACACACACACACACACACAGTAGTTATTGCACAACAGGCGTTTACCTCTTTTCCTATTTTCAAAACGCAGAGGAAGCATAAATGTCCAATTACGGTATATTGTGTGTGACACAAAAAATATATGCACATTCATCTGAGGTTTTATTCAATCTTCAAAATGTCACAACAAATGAAAGGATTCAGTCATAGTTTTCACTTCATTCACATGTTCACCAAAAATGCCAGAAATGTGCAACAATATAGCTTTTTATGGACCGATTCACCAGCAGTTTAGATTAAACCTGCCTCCAGGTTGCTGTATACTTCTGACACATTTATGACAAAATTATCCAAAGAATTACAAATAATCTGTGCCCCTTTCCTCTTCTTCTCTCTTAGGTATTTCTTTGTTTTCCCTCCTTTACATGGGTTTGGTCAAGGGTAGGTACTAATCCTGACAGAAATTTTTTTTGTCTGAAGAATCTTGCCACCATCATTTGCAGAACAACATGTTTTGGATTGGTTGCCACAGATCACATCAGATGCTTTATTTTTCTTTGGGAGCATGCTGTACATGTCAGTTTTGTCTGTGTTTCAGATGATGAAAAGATGATGAAAAGCTCATCAGATGATGAAAAACTTACCCCACAGTGTAAATGCTATTTGCCATCCAGAGTATCTTGCAATGGAAGCCTGTGGAAAATCAGTGGGAAAATGTGTTTGCAAATTAAATAAATGCAAAAAGCTGGTGGTGTACAGTTACCATATTGTTTGCAACATATGGCCCTGACACACATGGACCTATGGACACACACACAGCCTGAAACATAGTGTATCTGGCACCAATATCACATGAATGCTAATGCTAGTTTTTAGTGCCAAGCTAAAATCTGATTTACTCTGGAATAGTCTGGCATCTGCTATGTATTTATATGTGTGTGTTTGTGTGTGTGTGTGTGTGTGTGTGTGTGTGTGTGTGCTGTGTGTGTTACTTACAACACTGGCAGCAGAACTAGGTTTGTGAAACTTCTCAGGAAGAAAATCCCTCTTTCCTTTCCACAGCCTCTTTAAGTGCTTCCTGTAGCATCAGTGTACAGTATCATGTGATAACGAGTATTTTCCCCCAAACCCCCATTAATTTTCATGTTATTTACTGATATTTACTTATCTAATGTTTATTATTATTTTATTCATTTTAAATTAATACTTTCACATTTTTAACATTGTTTTGTACATATCTTTATTTATATTTCTTTTTTAAGGATCTCTTACCTGTAACAGGCCAATACATGGAAAGTGTAGGCAACAGAGTTGAGACTAGCAAAGATGGTGGTAGCTAGCCAAGATTCTGGAGAGAAAGAAGAAATAAATAACCTTAAATGTGTGTTTCATGAACTTGATATAACACATGAGTTGGGGGGTGGGGGGCAGCAGACCAACTCACTCCTAGCCACAATACTGAATTCTTCCAGCTGTGGTATCATAGATCCCAGTGCTTCTGTCTGGTTACAAGATGTAACCAGCTGTTGTAGTGTTATCTTCCACTTGTCAAGCTCATCAAATGCCACATTACTGAGTATGTAGTCTGCTAGGGTCATCTAGGGAAATAACAAAAAAACAAATTAATACTTCTGTACCGGAACCTGATGCACAGATAAATTGTTTGTGTAGAATTTTTTGAAATAAAATAAATGGTTGAGACATTTGGTTTCTCAGAGTTAAAAGAGAGATTTTGGTCTTTACTGTATAAAGGCCTATAAGGGATATAATGGCAGTGCCGATGATCCTGTTAGGGAACTTGAAGTAAGGGTCCCACTCATACACTCGTCTCTGGAACCAGCTGAGTGACTCACTGCAACACAGAAAGGTCAAAACCACTGTGTGTGTGAGTGTTCAGTAGGTGTGTATTCGTATAGTTGTGTGTTTAGGACAGTTGGAATCTTTATTGTTGCATGAGTAGCATCTTGTGCTATTACAAACTAACAATCTCTGATACTCATGATACCAGCACAGCTGAAAATCTACCACATAACAGTATAATATAATTCAATGTGTGTTTGATATACATAGATATGATTTGACATATTTTTCAACTTCAGTTTCTAAAAATACTCATTTTACTCAGAATATCTTGTTATTCATTATTGTAGAATTCTTGACTAATTGTGTCTGCCTGAAAGGTAGTCACAAAAACATATCACAAAATCTTCTTATATTTTTGGAAATTGTTTACATTAAAATGCTCATAACTAATGGTACAAAGGATAACACATGCAGAAATAGTGGATGTCATGACAAGTAAAAGTAAATAAATCCAGTTACACAAAAACACTTGAATGCAGCATTGGTACATGTGTGGACAATGGTGTATTCTACCTGTGTGTGGGTGTTTTCCTCAGCAGTCTCTTAACATGCTGCACCTGGTGTTGCTCATTCAGCTCCTCAGGGTCCTGGCAGCAGATTCAGCAGGTTCATTCTCACATAGAATTTATTATTCAGGGGAAAACAGTTATGTAATCGTGAAATAGGCAAGCTGACCTCCTGTTGCAGTTGCAGATTTATTCGAACAGCTTTACCCAGCATGTAGACAAATCGTCCCAAGAGGAAGATGAGAGAAAGGGTGCAGGGCCACTGAACAATTAGTTTCTGATATGGACCCAAAATCTTAAAAGTCACATGCACACACACACACACACACACACACACAGACATGTCTGTTAACCTACAACAGGCACTTTATGCTTCAACAAGCTTTCATGGGTTAGAGCACTCACCTACCTTACCAGCAGGACAGGTGAATGTATCCCAGACTGTGACGATGATCCTACAAACAAGCATCAAATCATGTAATGGATTTTCTGAGGACAGTAAAAGGTTCATCTCATCCGTCCATACTCGTCCATTCATTTGTCCATCCATATCACTGATATATAGAGACACTGAGATATTTTTGTTACTGTATGGTTCCAAGAAATATACTTTAAAATAATTTTCATTTTATGATTTTTCTTTACATGATACTTTCATGTCACACCACATACAAAGCTCTTGCGGTACTAATCCAAATTCTGTAAGGTATATCTTGAATGTCTGAACATGTATCATGCATGGATGTTTACCAGGTCAGAGAGTAGAGTATTCCCAGCACAGCACCAGTTGTTCTGAAAGGCGTGGACAGACAGGCAAAGAAAGGGAAATACACTAGGCCCACTTCTAAAGCTCCAACCAAGTACACAAAAGCTGAGGAGAGCAGTCAGGAAACATCACATTAGTCATGTGATCACATATACACATTTCATATACATGCATGTTCAAGATGCTTGAATATAGTGTCTGGATAACTGTAAAGAAAGGAGTACCACTAGCCCAAGGTGGCACTGTGATGGGGATGTAACTTTCAGAGAAGAGGAGCAGGACGCTGCAGGACACAGCACCAAATGCAAAGCCATAGGACCAACGGTTGCTGAGGCTGCCTATCGTATCCAAAGGCCTGGGACACAACATTGGCAATAAATCATAAACATAAACAAAGCTAAATTGCCAATGTGGGTGCAAAATCTACAGGTTAAATGCAGGTTAAAAAATGTTTATTGTTATATTTAATATTTACAATATTTATTGTTGCTGGTGATAACTTACACCACAATGGCAAAACGCCTGCCCAGGAAGGGCAGTTGGCGGTCAATGGCATGTCTATGGACTCTTCTCTGGAGGAATGAAAGCACCCCTAAAATCAACACCTGGAGGAGATCAAATCAACATGCAATACATAAGTAAACACAGAAACAAATCTACCGCAGTGATACTTTGTTTGGATTGCTGCAAACTGAAGGTTTCTTGTTTGACTGCCATGCTGTTAGCATCAAGAGTCATGTTCTCTTGTTCAAGCTGCAGTACCTGCCTGTTCATTCATTGTTGTCATTACGACAGTAGCTATGTGCTTGGTGTTAAATTCTGTAGCATTGCTACAAATCTTCTTTTCTGTGGAGTCTTTCCTTAACAGCTAATGCCATGAGTAGGCTAATGCCAGTGTATGGCAAACATACCACTTCTCACAGTTCTCACAGTACAAGAAAGACACAACACAATGTTAGTTTTAGAGAAGTGAAATTTGTAGAAAATGATTTTTAGTAAGCCTGGTCTTCTTTTATGTTCATTTTGCAGGTTAAATAACGACAACTTACTGCTGGTATGAGTGACATGTGCAGGAAGAGATCTATAGAAATTCCATTTTGACAGTCCTGAACTGTGGAATTCCTGGAGAAACAGTGACAATGTGAACATGATGGTAAAAGGAATCAAGAGCAAAAAAAAGAGGAGAACGAGACTGGTATAAGTCAGATAATGACCTGACCTGACCTGGAGTGACCAGAGTAAACTTAACTAAACTAAAGAACACAACTACACAAAAAAATAAAACAGCAGCAGAAATCAGATAAATGTTATAATTA
Source organism: Psettodes erumei (assembly GCA_016785225.1). Taxonomy (NCBI): domain Eukaryota; kingdom Metazoa; phylum Chordata; class Actinopteri; order Pleuronectiformes; family Psettodidae; genus Psettodes; species Psettodes erumei. The sequence continues at coordinate 1,491,491 of JAFBJZ010000871.1, read as the reverse complement.
TATAATGTTTATACAGTCTGAAAATCATTAACATTTAATCATGAGTCCATTCTCAGGTTCAAGTTTTGCGGTCCTCTTGGGTCTTGGGTCAGGTTGATTATTCCGAACTGTACCTGACATTAAAATAACCAACAGCTTATAACGGGTAACTGATGAGAACAAAGTGAAGAGCAGTAATGTTGAGCAGTGTATTTATAGCTTGTACTTACTCAAGTTCCACTTCGTTTCTTGTCATCCTTGATTAGTCAGTTCATTGACACACAAAAAGTCTCATTTCTGCTCTACTGTAACGATCAAGGAAGCGCCTGTGGATTGACACCACTTCTTTGCTTCCTGGTTTCATTCATGTGACTTGAACATTTGACCTTTGACCTCCGGATACAACACTTTGTTGTTCCCCTCTCTCCCCATGTGTGCTTCTGTGTCTTCTGCCCTTTTTTCTTTTGTCAGCTCATTTGTGCATACTCTTGCAGGGTGTCTATATCACAAACATACACACGAACATTATTGACTAATGTGTTACTCAGTATCAGGAGTGCAAACATGAGCTCACCCGCAGAGATAACCGGCTGATCATTCACCTCCTGCCTCCACTTTACAAAAGGACTGATTATCAGACTGTGCTACACAAATCACCAAATCACCTTTCCTTTCTTTTCCTCTCTCCTGATAACAGCTGTAGTGCAAAAATTAGTTAAATGTTACATTTTGCTCTGTTCTTATATGTGATCCCGATTTATGTAAGAGTTAATGAGATTTGGATTAAAAAAGAAAACAACACAAGGATGTTTACTGCTAAATTTATTGCTCATGGAAATTAGGCAAAAACATTTTTGGTGGTTGGGATCCAGTTGCCAGCTTATAGGTCCATGTTGGGCACATAGATCCTGAGTGATCACTTTGGCAGTGACATCCCCACATGCGCAGATCAGCACTGCTCCTCCTTGACGATCAAAATGTCCATCTTGGTTGTTCTACAGAGAGAATAAGATTGTGATTGGCTGTGATTCATTTTGTTTTGCTCAGCTCTGTGTTGGTGCAAAAACTGAAAATAAGGCCAGCCAAAAGGCTTTTTGGGGAAGCCCCTCCTCATATGAGCTCATTGTGTCTGAGGTAAAGTCAAACAACAGCGAACAGAGGGCTGGATACAAAGAGATAAAAGTCATCAGAGTAGAGTAGAGTAGAGTAGTAGACTTTAGCCACAATACCAATATAGCCTTATGGATGGCAACATCAATTTGTACATGTCTTTGGTCCCAACTGAAATCTCAGCATCTGTTTAGTGGGCTAACATTCATTGTGCCAAGTTGTTGTATCCCATATGACTTTGATGTTCTCCAAACTCTAGCCCCCACCACCCAAACCAAAACACAAATAAGAGACTAGATTTGAAATCTTCTGATCATTTAAATCAGCTTCTGCTGTCAGCCTGATTTTAGTATTGCAACTCTATTCTTTCATCACCAGATGGTGACAGAATCACTTTTTTCTCCGTACAATCAGCTTTGTGGCTGTGTGACTGCTATGACAGAGTAGCAGCTGTGTGTACTCACTGTCTCTGGACACACAGGGTACACTCATTGGCATAAGTGATTCCATCACTGCCACACACAGGAGCAAGGTTCAGTGGGCAGGCCACAATCTCCTCCATGCTGGGACAAGAAGGCTGCCAGAAAGTAAAATATCAATACATAACAATAACCTGTTCTGTTCTGTTTCTGAGTACAAACCCTGTTCCTGTGCACACACCATGTAAGTAAAATTTTACCATTTAAAGACATGTACGTCACCTTTCTCATGAGTCCAGACCTCTGCTCTGCATCTGTGAAAAGACAAAGCACATGTCTTCTACAACAATAAATGTGTAAATGATTGACCTCATACCCCATAAAGTCCATATCAGTATACAGTATCAGAAAAGTATCATTGGCATGTAAGTGTAACAACACAGGTGCAGACTTGAATCACGTGAATGTATGCTGGGATGAGAAAAATCAACATAATACTTATACATGTTATAGTCCCTGACAATGATATTTTTGATCTATTATTATTATTATTATTATTATTAATACATTGTAAAGACATTTACCAACCTTCCTATGATTGTACATGTGATCATCTAAATTTCAATACATAACATACAAGAACACAGTGCTGCTAAAAAAACTATGTAAACATGCATTTTCTATTTGTAATGAATACAGATCGTGTTTTAAGGATCTGTCTGTTTTTTCAGTGTTGTTCAAGACAAATAAGATTAAATGAAAAGGTGTGAATATTTTTACATCTTAATGGAAATTGCTTCTCTAAAGACTCAAGTCTCAGTCTATGACACCCGTCAAACTAGCAAAAATGTCGTTTTTCTTCGTTTTTTTTGTTACCTGCGGCCACACAAATGAGCAGGAGTCCCAGGAAAACAGCCCTTCCAGTCATGATGTTGGTGGATGAATAACTCAGAGTGACAGAAACCTCTGAGCGTGTCTCTGTTTTGACTAGCAATATAAATGCGTGAGTGCACGTAGGAGGGGTTTGGTGGTGGGTGTGTGCGCGCGTGGGAACGCAGCAGGTGAAAATAGTCACACAATCACACGCACAATCTAGAAACACATAGTCACTGGCACACATTAACACACATGCCCAAACATGCAGTAAACATTTGTTCAGTCAGTAGCTACAAACTTCCATCTGACAAGCCCACATTAGCTTTTTGTATAGTGTCTAGTGATCAACTAGACACAACTGCTAGGGCAAAAAAATAAAAAAAAAATCAAATAAGGACTCATCATTCAAAACTTTCTTATTTATTAATGTAAAGAGTAACTATACACAATGGGTAACAGACTCAAACTGTTGTTTAATACTTAAAAATGTAAACAAATAATAATATTGAGCACAAGAAGAGAAAAATCACAACCTTACTACTGTTCTGCACTTCTCTCTGTATCTCACCACTGTCTCTGCTTTTTACTCTTTTCTCTCAATCACATGTAATCCTTCCCTTTCTTCAAACAAATCTTTTAACGCAGTGGTGTGGCTTCAATTTGTCTGAATCATATCTGTGCTCCAGTGGAGAGACGTGTTCTCAAAAGTCTAATTTAAACATACCCAAGTCCCAAATTAAACAAATTAAGTGCTCAGATTTTAACATAAGGTATTGGTGGCTTGTGGCTCGGACCCTCGCTGTTGGCAGCAAGGTAAGCCTGAAGCCCCACAACAGTTCTTAGATACCCCGAGGTAACGGAACCCCCCTCCAAGATTTTGTATGACACAGAGCACCCGTAATGACAACCTGTCATCGATTCAAACCCTGGATATGATTTGATTGGACTATAAAGCATTGCAAGCACATCTCTAATTGCTGTGGTCCCCGTTTCTGCGTAGTCTGGCTTATTTACTAGCCCTGGAAACATAGTATGTATCTCACTCTCATGTCACTGACAGTACAGCTAACTTCATCTTCAGTGGCAGTTTACTGATATGGACAGACAGAAAGATTAGAATTTGGCAACATCACTAGAAGACAGAAAGAACTTGTAGTCTAATGAAGACTGCATGATAGAGCACATGTATGACATAATGTGTGCTTTTTGTTGCGAGCTGCTGAAGATGAAAAGAGGAGGTTTTCTGGAAGTGAAGCCGATGGGGGAAAAAAACTGAAATGAAGCACACCTTCACAAAACAGTTACCTCCTCAAGATGATGCTGGTTGATCAAAGATACATATTCAGCTCCATTTTGGCACAGATACTTTTTGTTCACTCCACTGGTAACGATTTTTTGACTTGACATCACATAATTTCTACTGTACAAAGTATCCACATCAGCGCCAGCTCAGGTCTAAAATACCCCCTCTTCATGCCCATCTGATTTCTGACCTCGTTGCGGAAATCACATTTTTCACAACAGAATTTGGATATAAACTCCACATGTATATATGCGCCAGTAATCCAACAACAGTGAAGCAGAATTCAGCCCTCTCCAGTCCTTCACAAGCTGATCCGACGGCATGCTTTGCACACGCACAGAAGCGCTGATAGTCAAGGTGCGTGGCCCAGTGGAAAGCATGCAATATATAATTCCAACGAACTTTCAAAAACAAGTCTTCAGCTTTCTTGTGTCCATCGTGATTAGCTTTCAGTTCCATTTAAAGAGGGCAGTGCAGGCAAAAACAAGCCAGGATTAGACTGCACATCTTGTACAGACATCAAGCAACCACAAGATTTTTTTTTGTTTTGTTTTTGTAAAGGACACAATTTTCTTTTTTTAAAAAAAACAGTCAAGTTTCATTCATCATCTCAACAAAAAGCTCCTTTTTGTGCTTTGATGCATGTTGGTATCTGTCTTATACATTCCTTGGCAGCCTACATACATTGTTGAGTTTAATGGAGTGCTCAGATTCCTCTATCCACCATGATACAGTATAGGCACTGTGCTGGACAATGTCAAGGACACCAAGAACTAATAAAAAAAAAGACAACTTGGTTAACTGTAGACTTAAATTAACCTACAAAAATCGAATTAGTAAAAACAAATGTCTTGCATGATAGCATGTTTCTGACTGAAATCTTTTGGATTTTAAATGTGTGTTTTTTTTTTTTTTTCAAATCCAACTGACTGAACTGCGCCTGGTAACAAAGTGAGATTGAGAGAGGTTTGACCCTGAATATAAAAAAGTAGTCAGTCAGTTAGTCCATCCTTTAGTGGTTGGCAGTGAATGATCTGAACTTGTGTTTGTTTTATGCTGCCATGGTTTCACAATAAAGAATAGCAAACACACAGTCCCACTGACTACTGCTAACTACTTCTAGGAATGGGGATTAAAAACTTGAGATATTTCCTGCTATCATCCCCAATGCCTCGTCCATTGAGTGAGTAGCAGGGCTGCAAGCTTTCCAGTCTAACACAGCATTATAATCCTGCCGTTGCTTCAAGTGTTCTGAGTCTTTTCTTTCTCTCTGCCCACCTAGTGAAGGAGAAGCACCAGTCTCCAGCCCTCACAGGAATATCTGCTCATCTTAAATATATTTATATATGTCTTGCATTGATTTGCATTGAGTTTTCATTGTTTCAGTGTCTGTCACCATACCTGCAGTCTCTGCCTTTTTAAAGAGGCTGTGCGCTGAAGTGCAGGTCCACTGAGAAATGGTAACAATTAAAAAAGACTACAAAATAGAAATAAAAAAAACAAAAAAAGAGTTTTTTCTCCCCCCAGGTTAGTGGTCCATATTTTCTGGGTGAGGGGAGGGTGGGTGGAGCATAGCAACCCCCACTGATGGTATGTTGTGAAATCAGACGCAGGTCTCCCTAGTCTTGCTGTCTGTGAGGAAGGAGTTTAGCTGGGAAAAGTCCACTACCACAGCGTCCCGCTTGCTCAGATGGACGTCTTTCAAATGGTCTTCGTCACTTTGGTCCTTGGCGAAATTTACAAACACCTAATGGAGGGAAATGAAGAGGAAAAGGAAATTACTCTTTGCATAAACTGAAGATGAAATCCAATCAAGGTCAGGGCCTTGGGCACATTTCCTTACTTGGTCTAGAGTGGTCTGAGAGACGGAGTAGTCCTCAATGCTGAGAGCCTCCTTGTTCTTGGAGAGTAGGGAGAAGATGCGGGCGAGGGAGGTGAGGGATGAGGACAGCTGGTACTGCAGCATATTGCGGTGTTTCTCCTTCAGCGTGCTGCCTGGCAGCTCGCGCTCGATGAACTCCATAACCGGCCGAAGGTCTGGATCCGGCCCTGCCACCCGCAGGATGATGGTGTAGCCATCACCGAACCTGATAAGAATGAAAAAGAAGCATATTTCATGACTGAAGTGGTAATGGTAACTAACTGAAGTGGTAACTCCCTTGGTGCTTGATAGTCATTTGACATGTTTTTGCATTGCAAGTCTTTGACATGATAGATTTGTTTCTCAACTGGAACATTTAGCTTAGATTTTCTCTTGCTCTTTCCTCTATTCAAATCATTGTTGGAGCCTAAAAAATACTGCAAAAAACTACATGTAAAAATTGCTGCTGTGCAAAGTATGATGTGTTTCTATTATTATTGTAAGACAATAGGGTATTACTGGAGGTGACTGGAGGAGAAGGATTTTTAATGTTAACATTTTGTTCTGCTATTAAACTACTGAGAAATCTATGTATGTGTGTGTGTTGTTGCTCTGGTATGTGTTCCTACCTGTTTTTGAGGTGCTGTACACTGCCCAGACAGCGGAACCTGCCATTGACCATGATGGCCATCCTAGTGCAAAGTGCTTCACACTCCTCCATACTGTAAAAACACACAAGAAAACACCATGAGTAGGTTAATCATGTTGGGATAAATGCATAGATGAACGGGGATAAAAAGGAAAACTACATATAGCTCATGGTATGATGCTATAATTATATATAATTGTACAGTTAAGCGAATGGAGGTAGCTCATCTAACCTATGAGAGGTCAGGACTACAGATCGTCCCTCTTTGATGATGCTGAGGATGGCATTCCATAAGGCCCGACGTGCCTTAGGGTCCATGCCTGTTGTTGGTTCATCCTGTGGACAGGAAACAGCAGATCAGGTCAGCTGGTCATACATACAGTGTTGAACACACAGGCTGCTGGCGTTAGGAATCTTGTGAGTTTAACCTGCAGCTTGCTTTATGAAAAAAGATTGTTTGTTTTTTCTACTCACCAGGAATACTACAGGTGGTCCTCCTATGAGAGCGATGGCAGTAGACAGTTTCCTCATATTTCCTCCACTGTAGCTTCCTGCCGCCTTGTCCACATATTTGACCAACCCCAGCTTCCGGATGCCCCACTCTGCCACCTGGTGGACGGGATAAAGATTTCAGTGTCAGCCTTATACAGTACATACATATATATACACATATACATATACATATATATATACACACACATATAAAGTTTTTTTTTTTAACATAGACTCTTAATAAATATGTATGGCTTTTCATCTGTATATTTCATACAATCCATCATTTGACTACAAAAACAAGCCAAAAGTAGAATTATAGGTCTAATGTATATATAAAGACAAATACAGTCGATTAAAATAAGTTACAGGTACAATAGCATGTGTTAGATATGTGATTACATATTTATTTGATCCTGACCTCACAGACTTCCTTCTCAGGCACTCCTCTCAGAATGGCATAAAACTCGAGATGCTCTCTGCCGGTCAGCAGGTCGTTGATAGCATCAAACTGAGGACAGTAGCCCATGTTCTGATGCACCTCATCTATCTCTGTAGTTACACTGGAGTGCGATAAACACAAAGAAGATTATGATCAGGTTATATAGAATGCAAAAAGAAACCTCCTGTTTGAAGAACTTTATCCAAGTCATCAGCCTAACAGGCTCAGATGGAGTTCCTTTATTTATTTTATTTATCCTACTGATGCTATGAAAATCAGGTTGCATAGGAGAATATTTGACATCAGTCTATCAGTCTATAATTATTCTGTGGTATTATGTGTTTTTACCTTTTGCCAGCTAGGTAGGCCTCTCCACTGGTCACCACAGAGTCTCCTGTTAGCATTTTGAAGGTGCTGGTTTTCCCTGCTCCATTCACCCCCAGCAAACCGAAGCACTGCAGGAAACGAAAGACAATTTTAACCTCAAGTGACCTTAATTTTCCAGGGCAATGTAGATGATTGTATTAGCTGGTAATATTTTTTAACCAAATTTGAAAATGAACCAGTTCATCTGCTAATAAAACAGTTTCAACACTCAAACCTGTCCTTTCCTGGTCCTTCTCCATTACTAACGGGTGATACGATGCTGTATCTATATCGTACCTCTCCAGGAGGGATGCCAACACACAGCCGGTCCACTGCTGGCTTCTGCTTCCGCTTGTAAATCTTGGTAAGCTGTCGGAGCTCTAGGATGTCTGACTGTCCTCCTCCACCGAGTATCCTCTGTCGCTCTCTGGCCACATCCTCATCTTCCTCTCCAATAGGCTTTAGATGGCTGGTGGAAGACCTGGAACATCACAAATGAGGAGACACCACATTTAAGACAGACAAAGGAATTTTAGGTTTGAATCCTTTGCCAAGAGAAAATTCATATTCTTATAAAGCTGACTGATCCTACATGTATGTAACTAGAGGGAAGGTTTCACCCACCTGGCCTTGATGCAGAAGCGGTACTGAATGAGGACAGTGATGCAGAAGAAGATGACGCCCTCTATGGCCATTGCAAACAGGTTCTTTCCCACCATGTCCCAGGCCAGAGGGGAACGAAACCGGTTTTCACCTACAACAGAACCAACATTTCAGCATTTTTAAAAAAAATGTTCTCAGCTATCTTGTCAAAACCAATGAGAATACTTTTTACTTAAAAATACATGGCAGTTATTAATATAGGTCTGCTCTACTTACCAAATCTCTCCAAGGCATCAGCCATTGCCTGATTCTTCACCATGTCAATCAGTCCTCTGCCCAGACAGAAGTGTGGGAAGATGAGGAACACGTTCTTCAGGATGTCGTTGACACCACCGATCTCCTGAAACAGGAGAGACACAAACATTCACCGTTAATATTCAATCAAGATGGGAGAAGCCTTTGTTCCCATTCACTTTTCAATTTGTTCACAAACATCTCGCATTCTGCGCTTTTCAAGCAAAACTCGATCAATCACTTGACTGGTCCAGGGGGACGTTACTTACGTTGCTCCCAAACAGCTCCAGTACAAAGGTGGAGACGCTGCCATTGATTCCAATCAGTATATTAACGCTGGTCAGAACCACATAGGCAGTGCTGGGGATCTTAAAGAAAAATGAGGCTGGGTACATCAGAGGGGTGATCGACCACCTGGAAGGAGACATGAATATAATTTTAGATGAGAAGGGGTTGAATAAAAAGAAAAAACAGAAAATGATGAAATGAAGAACCAATTGAAATGTGTTCAAATGTATTTAAATGTAACTCACCCATAGAGCAACAGCAGCAGGGCAAGTACAGGCAGGTTGGTGGAGGAGACGTATGCTTCTTGTTGAAAACACACAAAGATAATGATAACCAATGTTGCTGGGACGATGTAGTTACACTGCAAGAGAGGAAGGAAACAAGGCATTGGTGAGTTTTAAAAAGAAAACAGTAAGTGTAGTATGTTCTAATGTATTTTGACTTTTCTCTTTCAATCTCTCATACAGTTTGGAGAAGAGCCAATGGGCCCACAAATCCATCTGAATTGACATTTGGGCTGTCTTACCATATCCCAAACAAAGTTGGCCAGCCAGTAGAGGAAAGGCTGCACTCCACTGATGAACTGCATGTGCTTCGCCTTGTTCACTCTCTCCTGGATGAGGAAAACCACAAAGCTGGCAGGGACAAAGGACATGGCGAAGATCACGCAGATGGACACCAGAACATCCACTGATGTCGTCATCCTGAGCGAGAGAGAAGGGCGCAATGGAAGAAATGAATGAGATGTGATGCCTCGAGAAAAGGTCAATAAACAACGACAACAAAAAAAATTATATCATTAGATGGATATACTCACAGTGCGACCTGTGAAAGCTGCTCCTTGGTGAGGTTGAGTGGGTGATTGTGGGCAGTGATGCCAAACTTTGTGGGGTCTTTCCCAGCCGGCAGACTTGCCCGCAGGATGCCGTTGTTCATCACGTTGAGGAAAGAACTGATGCTGTGCCAGCCCTTGTTGTTAAACCAAATCTGGAGCATAAGAGGAGCAGATTTTAGTTTCTGCATGCTCTGAGATCAGATCGATCATCAAGCTTGACAGTAACATACAGAGCTACATGCAGTTGTATAACCAGTGTACATGTGTGTTTGTCTGTGCTAACCTTGACATTATTGTCGGTGTCCAGTCTTTGGATAAAAGTAGAGAGACTGCGAAAGAAACGATCTGCTGCAGTTCCCTGGAGGGTGAAGAGTGGGGCAGAGCAAGATGGAGGGTGGGAGAGGGAGAGAGTCCTCTTTAGCACATGGGTAAACCGACAGTTTCCAAAACTATCAAACCCAACCAAAACCACAGTAGTAAAAGATGTTAAATAATAATGCAATAATGCTCACCCTCTCCAGACGGAAGCGTCTCCTCAGCTGAGCTATTGCATCGTCAATTTGGTCTTTGTTGGACAGAAACTGAGAACTCCTAGCACCCAGTGAGAATCCACCATACCTGTGGAGAATAAATCATGATTTTAATAACAGTGAGGTACACTCAATTTAATATTACTGATACACCAGTAAGCTCAGGATGAATCACGTTTGAGCAAAGTACCTGAACTCGTTGACCCAAATCTTGTTTCTCAGGCTGTAAGAGAAGAAAGAATGATTCAGCGGTTAAGTTTCGCTTGAGGGAGAAATAACACAAAATAAAATTAACCATGCTAATATGCAAGATGAGTGTTACCTCTTGCCAATAATCTGAGCGTAGGTTTTAACCAGGTAGTCTGAGACATTTCTGCCAGTCAAATTCTGAAGAGTGTCTGTTTCACTGATCTTCATCTAAAAACAAACAGGCAAAGAATTAATGAACACTTGTTTTTGTGGTTGTGTGTATGTGCAATCAGTTTGTAGTCTTAAAATGTTCAGTGTCACCAACCTGTGGAGGTGGAAGTCCCCCGGCACCAGCTGGACACTCTGGCAGCATCCTCTTGCGCCCTTCACAGCTGCACTCACACAGGGGAGATGGATTCGCCATGGTCCAGTTGCCGTTGTCAAACATGTCCTTCACACTTTGAGTGACTTCTGGGACCGACCACTCATCCTCGACTGCAGTGCAGGGGAAGTCGCTGCAGCACAGAGACAGACAAGTTTACATATGTGCGTGTCAACTACTATAATGTACTCCTTGTTTCTATTTGCTTGAATGTTGGTTAAGTTAACTCATCTATTCTACAGTAAGATAAAAAAAAAAACTCACGGTATGGGTTCTCCTTCCATGCATCGAATTCCAAACCCTGGTTTTTCTGTCAGCGCTGCCAGTAGTTTGTTTGTGTGAGAGTCCTCAGGTATGTCATTACTACATAGACACAGACAAGCCATTAAATACACAAAAGATGTGTATCATTCTGATATCACTGGGCACTTGTGATAATGGACATGGATAGTTAATATGTGAATGTAAGTACTGTTAGGCAACCTTTTACATCTGATTTAAATGAGGTGAACTGAAAATTAAAAATAAGTGTCTAGCTATAATGTCATTATTAATGCAACATAAATTCCAGATGGTAAAGAACAATCTCTCACCTGACGAATGTAAACTGTTCTCCATACATGCTCGGATCCAGAGTAAGACTGGGGTACTTTCCAAATGGAGGAACAATCAGGCTGAACACCAGGGCAATGCACACGAACACCGCAGGAAGGACAATCTGAAAGATGACACGCAAAGATTTATGACATCTTACAAAAACATGAACAAACATGCAATACTGAGGCAAGGCCAAAAGACTCCTACACTGGTTTGACTGTATAGATACAGTAGGTTAATGTGAAAAAAAGCATCAGCATACCTGGGCAAAGAAACCTTTCCTGGAGCGCCGAGCGTAGAGAAATCGCTTCCAGAGTAGTGCAACAAACTGCTGTCTCTTCAGACTCCAGCCTTTGACCTGGTACGAACCTTTGCCATCTGTTCCACTGAGCCAGTCGGTCTCACGGGATTCTGGACACAGACACCGCAATACACATGAGCAAACTTGCAACATGATGTACTTGGTAAAAACCAAAAAGTAGGAAAAAAGGAATGACAACAACAAGACTGTTGCTCTCATTGTACTGCATGCTGGGTAGTGCAGTTCTACCTGGGTCACCTTCAGAGTCATTGAAATCAAAGTCGTCTTCAGTGAAGGGCTTCAGGCAGCTCTGGTGGTCTCCAAAGGCATGACGACGGCGAGTCCTGGTTGGTACGACTCCATCTGTTAGCCACAGGATAGTAAACAAATCGATTTCACTCCAGTTTCATGTTTTGTGCTCTTTTCAGAGATGATGTCTGACCTACGCAGCAGCCTACAATTTATTTGTGATGATGTATGGATGTGTAAATGCTGTAAAAGGTAATTATCTTAGTGCAGAGAGGTAAATCTCATAAATCTCACCTGAAAGCTCAACAGAGTCCACACCACTGTCCTCAGCCACTTTCAGGAAAATCTGAGGAGTTGTGAGACACAACATTAAAACGTTGGCTAAACTGAAAATAGATGGTTACGGGCATCAGAGGCATATAAATAGTAAATGAAATATAACACCTACACAAGATTGATTTTATTTACAACCAACTACGGAAGGCTGTGGAAGGTCAATCGGCTCTTCAGAGCTCCTTACCTCTTCCAGGGTGGTGTCAGATATTCCATAGCTGGATATTCCCAGGTCGGTGAGGCGGTCGTCAAGCTCATGGAAGAGCTCCACAAAGGCGCCGTCTTTAGCTGACTGGTAGGGCAAGACATAGGTGAGTTCATGGCCGAGATCCTCCACCAGGCGAGCCTCTGGGACATGCTTGAATATCACGTTAGAGATGAGAGAGACGTCTGCAGGAAAGAATGGGCAGAAAAGGCAAGCATCTTATATTCTATCTTGACAAGTTCATTTTATGAGGGAAAAGAAGATTTCTGCCGTTAAGGTAGTCAGTTTATTGTCAGCTCTTACCAACAGTCGTGGTTTCACTCTCCGGTTCGCTGCCCAATCCAGCATCGGAACTGCTCTCTGACACACTGTCCTCCTGGAAAAAAAGACAAAGTTGGCTAAGTTCAACATTTGATTTCTTTTCGATAATAAGTTCTCACCGACTGAGTCACAGTAACTTTCTATTTTTAATTCTTTTTACCAATTAAAATGTAGAATCTGTCACAATCTGCACCTCCTTACTTTTAGGACAATGCAAGAGAATAAAACGAGATGAAGTTGTTTTATTCCAAGCTATTGCTCAGACAGAAAAAGGACACTTGTGTATTCTCTGTCATTACTATAAGACTATTTATCTGGTATCTTTCAAAAACTAAGCTCTAATGTCACACCTCTTTTACCTTTTCGGTTTTCTTGCTGTAGCAGACGGTGCTGGCGGAATTCCTGCAGGACTGAAGTGTCAAGTCGTAGTCTCTCTTGACCAGGGTCAGGTAGTAGCCAGTCCCCAGCTGGGTCTTCAGGAAGAGCGAGGAGCCAACGCAGCACAGCTTGCCGTGGGAGATTATTGCGATTCGGTCACCCAGGATGTCAGCCTCATCCATATGATGAGTGGACAGGATGATGGTGCGGCCTGGCAGAGGGAATGACATGTTCCTCTAAGTGTCTTATACTTAATGACGTTTAAACCTGAAAATGAAGCACTGGAAAAAAATACTGTGTGACAAGGAGTCTACTATTAGTTGCATTTACCTTGTCTGTATTTAAGCAGCAGGTCCCAGATGCCCCTTCGAGCATAAGGATCGACCCCGGCAGTAGGTTCATCCAAGATCACAACTTTTGAGCCCCCAACAAAAGCCAGGGCCACTGACAGCTTCCTCTGCATCCCACCTACAAAGACATCAGGTAGAACAGTTAGAATGGCACATTTCAGAACTGTTGTCTATATTGAAATCCCCCTGTAAAACGTGTGCCATATTACTTGTGAGACTACAAAAAGGTAAAAAATGTATTATATAATGAAACTGACCAGACAGGGTGCTGGTACGGGACTGTCGTTTGTGAGGCAGCCCGACGTCGTTCACAATCTGCTCCATCTCGGCCTTCACCTTCTCCTCATGCAGCCCCTTCAGGCGGGCGTAGAACCAGATGTGCTCCTCAACCGTCAGCCTGTGTTACAGCAAACCAAAAATCACACATCTCACATCTACCAAAAAATGCAGGAGTCTATTAAGAGTCTAAGTATTCAGTTCTTGACACGGAAAACATACATGCTGAAAAGTACGTTATGCTGGGGACAGACACCCAGATTCTGTCGGATGGTGCTGAGCTCAGTGCGGATGTCTTTGCCCAGGATGTAGGCTGTACCAGAGGTGGGCGGGAACAACCCCGTCAGGATTGACCTAAAACAAAACCAGGCAGGGATATAACAGTCAAACACCATCTCAAATGAGTAGCTTTCACATTTCCCCATCTCATCCCTTGGCACTGTCGTTCTACTGTATGATAAAGTGAGCGTCATCGTACATAGTTGTGGTCTTGCCAGCTCCATTGTGTCCAAGGAAGGAGGTGATCTGTCCTTCATAGAATCGCAGGGACAGTCCGTCTACAGCCAGCTTGTTTCCATGGCTGTAGACCTTCACCAGATTCTCGATGTAAACACCCGGATCGATGTGGCCCGGCTCCTCCTCAATGCACACAGCTGCGGGGAAAAACACACAGTAACAGCATTTTAGCAATGACATGAGCTTTTAGGTTTGTACATAAATGGAGGTGCCATCTCTAAACAATGTTTCACTAATAGATTTCAAAAAGAAAGACAAATAAATGAAAAGAATAATTATGGTCATGATTTTTTACCTTCAGCATTGCCCTTCTTTGACAGGGGGGTGGAGAGGTTCTTGTTCTCTTGCTCTCCACACCAGTATGTTTTAGTGAAAGGGAAATACCAAGGCCTGGGGATCCCGTACTGACCTGGAATAGAAAGAATTGTTCAGGGTTCTGGATCATTTGATTTAGCAGTTTAAGGGAAAAATAGCACACTTTTTCGTCCGTGACTCACCAGGAAACACAGCTTCAATGTACCAGGTCATTATTCCATACAGAGCCGCATCAAACAACATAAGGCAGATGGAAGTGGTCAGGTTGTAGCTGTCTTCCTCCAGAGGGCTGGCCAGCAGGTTCGACCACTGGATACCCACTCCTTGCTCCTCGAACAGTGCAAAGTACTCACAGCCAAACCCAAAAGCAACAGGAGACAGCAGACTCTGAGAGGAGAACAGGAGAAACCACAGTTTAGTGCGGAGAGGAAAATATCTAACTCTGGAATTTATACATAGGTACAGCTCAGCACAACACTTCATTCATGTATGTATGTATGTATGCATATGTGTATTTTTAAACTTCTTCCACACACCACAACAACTTTTGCTCCAAAGCCGACATAGTCTTGCCAGGCGACGCATAGCACATAGGGCAGGTAGAGAGTGAAGTAGATGATCCCGCCGCAGGCAGCTGCCAAGTTGGCACGAGAGAACAGGGTGCTGATGAGGAAACACTGCATGATGGTTACTACGCCGAATGAGCCCAGGAAAAGAAACACGACTCCCGAGTCACTGTAAGGCAGCAGGTTGCCCATCTGAGAAGGGTGGCAGGGAACAAGAGAGAAAAAGAGAAACGACATTTTCTCGTTACAGCAGCATGAGATCATCTGTTTTCCACGATTTGAGGCCATCTTTAGGTAATGAAGTGTTTGGTCATGGAGCATGACAATCAAATTAAATGTTGAGGATGAATCATGATCAGCTATATACATTATCGCTGTGAATATGTCCCCAGTTTTCTATAATTTGCTGTGTGATGAAGCCTGTCTAAATCCAACACCAACCTTCAACAACATCACCAACAAGCCAGCGCTGATCAGCAGCGGGATTAAACTGCTGATGAACCAGCTGAGCCACAGGATGCCGTTGTTCAGTCCCATGATCCTCATGGTTTCCTTGAGCCGTGCCTCCTTCTCGTACACGACGCCCTTGATGATGATGGCCACTGAGTACATCCATGCCAAGGTCATGAAAAGAGGCATCGACCGACTCATCACCCGAAGGAAACTGTGTGGAAAATAAATCGAGGACTAGTTAGTCACACACCCCTCAAGCACCTGTGCATGGTAAGACTTTTTTCTTCTTCCCGCACTGTTCACTCACATGTCATCAACATAACAAGGATAGGGCATCTGCTGAATGTAGATGCCAGTCCTCTCCCTGGTGCCAGTGATGGCTCTGATGATCCCATGCTCGATGACATCCTGCAGGTAGGAAAATCCGCCCCATACGTACCGAAGGTCCTCAAAAGGATCGGCTCTGGGACCAGGGTCCCAATACCTACAATGCCAGAGGAGAATAAAGTCTCAATAACAACATTAAGATGAAAATTCCACAAAGTCACAGATGAAATAATAGCTGGATGCAGCCCCTTACCCATCTTTGATCTTGTTTGTCCTCTCCACATTATCAATGTCCATGCGGATCTTATAGTTGACGTTGGAAGGCAGGTCAGAGCTGTTGCTGTGGGCAATGTCGGGAAACACAATTCCTGCCCAGAACTTCTGGTTGTCCAGGAGACCCATGGACTTGTTGACCAGTCGCTCCTCATTAGCTACTGGCTCCAGTTTGTCCAGGTTCACACACTGAAGGAGAGAGAAAGGGATTATGCATATTTTGATCAGTTTGATTAGAGAAGCACTTTTACATCAGCTTTTGAAAGATGTGGTGTGTGAGGATACTAGTTAAAAGGATAGAAAAGGAAGACAGACAAGTTGTATAATGTTTTTTAAAGAGGGAGCGTGCTGAGGTTTATATAACGCAGTTGTAATGGTAATTGTCTGACTGTAATTGTTATATGGAGCTGCTGTGGTTTACAGAGACCTGTCAATCAAAATGAGCCTGCAGCTGATGTTGAGTGACAGTTATTAACTTTGTACGGTATTCGACACATAGTCATGTGCCTCGGGGAGACACTGAGTAACCGTAACATTTTTAACTGATTTACGGAGACCTCCTAAACATGAGCCTCTCACATATTTAGCCAAAATAAACTGACTTATACCTCATCCCCTCATACTTTCAGAAAGTTTGATCAGAAAACAGCATAAGTGCTCTGAATTCCAAGGGCGAGGCGGTCTTTTGTGCTTGTGTAAGGTCTTGACATAGTTTTCAGTGTGAGAAACATCAGTTCAACACTCCTTATATGATTCTTTTAGAGGCATGAAGCACAGTCAGTAGGTCAGTGACTTGTTTATAACATCACTAGACATGAACAGCGCCAAAGGAAATTCTCTGGGTTTACTATCTGTGTGACAGGGATACCTGATTGACCTGAAGTTAGGGTTTAAATTCTTCTTTTTAAAATGACTGATATTGTGTTTGTGCATTCTGCTGCATTATCCACAGTGGTGACAGCGAAGAGGATGCGGAGGGGAGTCTGAGGTCATGAGGTGGATTCAAAACCACATTAAAGTCATCTGTTACATTTAGAGGATCGTCAGGCTGTTGTAATTGCCTGCATCATCAGTCACTATTCTGATCATTAATATAAACATCACAAGGCTAGTATATCACTTTTACTACATAACCATAGTGTTTATTTAACTGACATCTCAATGAAGAAAACCCCTTGAAACAGATAGATAGGACAATAATTGCCCATTCACTGGGGCATAAACGCTGAGTTAACATTTGGCAGGACCTGTAAACGGTTGTTGTTTATCGCTAAGGCTTGGCTCTGACATACTGACCCAATACACAGAGAAAAGAGAGTAGTGACACACTCAGCATACCGATGATTCAATTTGATGGGGGAAGGAATGGAAAAGAACATTTGATTTCAAGGCTTTTAATGGTTATGTCAAGGTCTAAATGCAGATCAAGTGCATTACAAAACAACTGAAGATGCTGGGAGATTTCCTAATGCTCTGACCCAAATGGGTAATTGGCATTTAACCTATTTCTCCACTATGGTTTCTTTGCATTTTGACCTAAATGGAAGATAATGGATGACAGATACTTTACAGATACAAATTAAGACCCATACCACTGTGGGTTTATTGGCGCTGTCCTAGAAAACAAGGATGGCAACACAGCAATAATTTCACACGTCCACATATGCAGACTGAACTAGTCAGGTCACATCATAACGCAATCTACATCTTTTTCCTCTGAAGTCATATTGGCTTCTTATTCTGCTTCTTCTTCATGGTCTTATTATTATTTTTATTTACTTTGACTAAGACACTAACCTCCATGAAGCGTGAGATGATCTGTATGGCCTGGTCAGTTTCGTTGAAGACATCTCTCCAGGTATAGGCGGATCCTGCAGGTCTCTTGTCCTCTGAGGCCTTGGACAGGAAGCCAAACACATCTGACACGCGCCACTCAGTCCCACTGAGCTGGGCATTTAAGACAGCAGCACTGGCGTTACTCTGGAGCAGGGTCTGCAAAGAGAAGGTGAGAGAAAGTTTCGTAATTATTAAACTGTGTGCATTTGGGTCTGAGAGTCAATGTAATTACCCATTGAAAAACACCAAATTTATAGGCAAACAAAACACCACAAGTGGCTCAAGAGTTAATTTGTTACCATCATAAAACTTTGAAATCCCTCTTAACTCCCTTCCCTTTGTGCTGTACATACATAACATACATTAGTCAAGCAACAGTTACAAAATAAATAGGTGGATAATCACTCTACACCTTGAGGCTTGTTTGGTTTTCTGATCTTTATTACTGCTGCACTTTCTGTGTTTACTTTCATGTGGCTTGTAAACTACTTAACTAGAATTTTAATAGAGGGATCCCTGTTTAAAAATCATTATTCTCTATTATTATGGCCATTTTCCACTAGAGAAATCAATTTGATTGAATCAAATACTGTGTAAAGCAGAAGAACATTTAAGCCAAGGTTATTTAACACCTGTCATCAGAACAAACTCAAACTGAAGTACTAAAGCATTTTTTTACAACCTTAACCAGTTTAGTCAGCTCATCACTGAGAAAAACAGCATATTATTTAATTATTATTTCCTTTCACCACTAGGTGGAAGTGGCGCTTATGCAATTTACAGCACAAAGAAAGACTGAGAAAACACCTTTCTAAACAGGCAGAGCCATGCAATGACCTATATGGCATATGACATAGATTTTTTTTCTGAAGCACATGACAGTAAGTGGCTGATCCTGCAAAACTCCATTTTTACACCCAATAATCAAGGCAGAACAAGAAGTCCTGTGTGCAAGAAAACCAGCACTTGACTCCAGCAGAGCGAACAAATGTTTTACAGCTGACGTTTGTCCCTTTCAGCTGAATTATCTGTACAAGTACTATGATCAGCCCGAGAAGAGGCAAATAAAGAAAAACTCTCATTCAGGGTTATTCAGCTTTTTGTTAAGTATTATGGGTGGTGACCTTCGTGGAAGCTTCAAAACTTGAGTGGTCCTTCCTTTGCAAGTCACAACAGACACATAATTAAACTCGAGTCAAACAGATGCAAATGTAAACAGGAAGAACACTGAGAAAACAGCTTTGATGTGTGTACATGAATAATGTCAGTACGTCCCACTCACCCTAACAAAGTCCATTTCCTCACTGTTTTCCATGAAGTTCCAAACTTTGGGCCTCATCTCCTCCCACATCCCTCCAAGGTCCCTCAGCACGCCAAGCTCCTGGAAGGTCTTATTAACCTGCAGCACACAAACACATATCCTAGGTCACTTTAAGTCTTCAGTGATGATTCTATTAGTTTTAGACATGAAAGGGGCCTCTTGTACCTCATGGATGATCCTTTGTGTTGCTGGAGTATCTGGGGTGTACAGGATCTTCCCCATAAGCAGTGGCTTCAGAGCTCTCCAGATCATCCTGGAAATTGGGCTGGACTCTAGGCTCCGCATCATGTTGTTACAATAAGGTGCTAAGAAATAAATACATAAACATTTTTTGGTTTTTGGGTGAAAAACAAATGATGATAAAATGAAAAAAATGAAAAAAAAATGTTTCTTCAGATCTGGACACTTACTGGAAGTATTGTCATAAGCAGAGAGAGGTTCATTGTCGCTGTCATTGCCATGGTTTCCAAACAGGGCCTTGTAGTTGTTGTCTTCATACCAGTTGAGGGACTTAATTTTGAGGCCGCCTCCCTCTGGGTGTCCACAGACAATACGTGACACAGCCTGGTACATCTGGTTTGGAGAGCCTGTGGCATTTGCAGTTAGATACAGGATCTCCTTTCGCATGTCCGTCCAACTCTTCATACTGGCAAGCTGGGGGAGGCACACACACAGAAAATTTGGCATAATGATGTTTGGTAGATAGTATATCAGACACACCTGCCAGATCCAGACACATGCACACTGACATTCAACTACTACTGCTACTGTTTTCACCAAAAGAAAGAAAAAGTCAACAAAATACGGACACAGACGGAGAGATGTCGGCTTCTAATCTAATCCTCCCATCATAAATATGCTCATATGTGGAACATGTGACTGGAGCTGTTTTTTCTTTTGCTGTCATGCTTAAAGTTCATTTGAAGCAAATGGATATGAATAACTGTACATTTTATCAAAGGACAACCATAGAAAAAATATAGATCCATGGCTGTGAAATTAGTCCTGGAGGAGCTTCCAACAACAGAACAGGCTTTCTGTACTGTTCATGAGTTTGCTGAATGTCGGTGGTTCCCCACCATTTTAGCTATTCTGCCATTCATCTAATTCTTCAAGCCAACTTTTTTAATTGCGTACTTATTACAGTCAACATTTTTTCAATCTGTTAAAGCGTTTTAGTTATCTGGATAAGAGGATGTCATTTTATTTTTAATCAAGCTATAATTCATCATTTCTTTACAAGTTTCTTGAGCTGCTCCACAGTCTTTTCACAAACACCTGTGGTAACTATAGAAAGTACCCCACTGTGGGTACAAGTACCCCTGGTTGGAAATCACAGCAGCATGTCATATGTCCTTCCTGTCACCACATCAACACTCGAACCTGCCCCGTACATGCTCCTCTCTTCAGGAAATCTGACATGCCCCATATACAGTAAAGTGAAAATAATGTGTCAGCATCTACATTTGAAAGACTTTCACAACAGAGGCAGTTTGCAGGGACTCTGTCTGTGTTTTTGATGCCATTCCAGACATGAAGTTAAGTGTTGCACTGTGAGGTGGAGACACTTAGCACTTAGCTGTCTGCCTGACTAAGATAAATATGACTGCTGTTCACACTCCTGTCATGTGCAGGCAAGTGGATTTGTGGGTCCATCTAGAGGAGAGGTAAGATTAATTTAGAACACACAATTTGGTGTTGTTTTCATATTATTGCAATGTTATTTACAAATAAGCAACTTTTATACCACATTCTCATAAAGTACATAAGAGACTGGTGTTTACTGGTGTTACAAGGTTTACATCTCCACTGTTCAGCTGTTTCTTAATTTTGAAGGATCGGGGGAAGTGCAGTGCTGTAACCGAGTTATACTCAACACAAAATGAATGCAGTTATTGTGATTTTACAGAGATGTGGTCTGAAAATTATGTTTCCAATAAAGCATATTTGATGACAAAAAATGAGATGGATTACAGCAGTAGTCTGTCTCCTGCACAGCTCAGTGTTAATGCACTTTTGGGAGGAAAATATTTTGTCATCAAAAATGCACATCCACAAATATTTCTCTCCTGTTTTTCTTCCAGCTATTCAAAAATCCCTTATTAAGTTGAACCAACACGTAGGAAGCAGACATGAGGGAAACTGAATGGTATCTGGAAGCACAGACTTAAACATAAAAATCTACTGCCTTGGGTTGGCATAGATCAATAACAAAAGAGCTCTGACACATTCCTCTCTTCCCCGGAGAAATTGTTCTTGATATCCTATCAGCAGTCACATGCAGCGTTACATCAGGCTGAAGTGAGCAGGGAGTTCATTTTGGCTCACACAGAGGTTACTACAGGTCAAGAGACAAGTCACCACAAGTTCCCCATTTTATGTCTGCAAGCTGGTCAACTGCACATCCAGTTATGTCACCGACTCGTGATATGGAAAGTGCAGAAGAAGAGGGGAGCTTTTGTTTTCCCAGCATTAATCAGGACAAGGGGACTTTGGCTTAAGGAAGACTATGTCAGGGTCTGTGTGAGAAGGATGCTGCCGAAAGAATGAAAGAAAGACAGACAGACAGACAGACAGACAGACAGACAGATGGAAAGAAAGAAAGAAAGAAAGAAAGAAACTGCAGAAGAGCAGGAGGTGGGATGGAAGGTGCGAGAACAAAGAGAGGTTACTCTAGTTCATTCTCCTAATAGGCACCTCTGCAGGCTCCGGAAGTAGAGCTCTATTATACTGACAATTGTGCTCACTCAGTGCCACACAAATGCACACGCCAACACATTAACGATGGGATCAGGCACAAACCAACAGAAGATCGTGACCAGGCACCAGGCGCTACTGCTCCAGAACAAGTAAACACTGCTTTCTCTGTCGACTCTGCGTTATTTCAAACCAGCTGTTGTTGCAGTCTACAGCAAATAATTCTTATTCTGCCTGTCAGCAAGTTATTGAACTGTGTTTTACAACAAAGAAAATGTGAAACTGAGAGGGCTGTTGCGTCTCAGATCATGAACATGCGCACACTGAGATCGTTCTTTGTGTGCGCAGTTGCGTTGCAGCTGAGAACTGAGAACACAGCAACCGTCACATGCTTTCCTGCTCGTTCACACACATAAAAGTGGGTGTGTTGCAGGTGCGTGTGCGTGTGTGTATTTGTGTCAGTGGTTTCCCTCTGTGACATGGTGCATGTTTGCATGTGCGTGTTCCAAATGTGCTTGTAAAAATGTGCCTTCATCTCTTCCTCACCAGAGGCTACGGTAGCTGCAAAAACCTCAAATTATGACTCCACCGTCCAAAAATCCACGAGCGTGCGTCTATGTGCTGATCGTTAATTGGCCTGTTCTGAAATCACTTTTGTGTGACTGAATATATGTTTCATTTCCCTTCAGGGAAGATGCCCGTGTCGACTTGGGTGACTAGGTGAGTAATACACAAGCAGATGGGCAGGCAGCAGAGGAGGATCGCTCCAGAGTAACCTCCTTGCGGAGCCAGTACGAGGTTACTATAGTTCAAATTTCCACTCCAGCACCCAGCCATTTTTGTTAAGACCAGAGCAGCTAAGGGGCCAAAGGTAAATGAATGAACACAAAATCGTACATTTTAATTACATCCTGGGTTGGGACCTGCATATTATTTGATTTTTAGAGTAGAAACAGTTTGTGTTGAGTTAATTCCGAGTCCCCCTGACAATCTAAATCCTAAGATTGTAGAATATCTCATATGAAGGGTGAGATAAATATGTATTAATTGTAATGAGGTTAAAAATAACTTGTTTTTGCAGTCGGTTCATGTAAATGAGATTCAGCTGAATTTATAGACTCTGATCAATCTTCCATCCAGGATCAGGCTTCAGAACAGAGAGGTTACTAGAGTGTACTAACACACCGCTTTGCTCAGCAACCACTTAATCTACTTAAAGCAAACAACGCAAAGAATATCAATGTCACAAATGTTTTGGATAGGAATGTTAATCAAAATTATTCATTATTATTCATTCATTATTCAGCCATTAAATTATTCAAGAAAGAATGTGTGTGTGTGTGTGTGTGTGTGTGTGTGTGTGGGGTGGGGGGGTTAATGACCCCTTCTTACTTAATTACCAGCGATGATAATGAAGGCTTTTAGTATAAGGTGCAGTAATAGTTTGGGAATGAGTGGGAGTAGAGATTATTTGAGTTCAAATCTGTGCACTGCCAGCCTCCTGAGCTAAATCAAATAATCTTCTTACAAACAGAAAAAAAGGACGGGTGGAATATTCATTAGATTTTCAAAATGATAAATTTTGAGTATGGGTGGCTGTTGGATACTCTTCTGATAAAGAAGGTTCTGTTGTAAGTTTTACTTTCATGTGGTTTGTCACATGGCTCACGGTGTAAAAATGAGCTTTTTCTTCTCTCCTGAAAAGACATTTTGCAAAAACATTACAGCCACAGTTTATTTTGCCTTCCAACAGTGATAAACCCTGGACTGAAACACAGACAGGCAGATGATTTCTGATTATGAATTAGAGGTAGCATCAGGACACTTCTCCAATCTGCCAGTCTCATACCTCATCTACCGGCCAGCCAAGCAAACCCATACAATTTGCATTAAACAAACTAATACACACTGAAGAGGAATGCCTTCTGTTAGAAACTAATGCTGAATATGCCACAGTGTGTTGACTTGTCATAGGTGAAGGACCAATGACCACAAAGTTAGAAACTCGGGATGTTGTGACAGATGGATATCGGGTTAACAGTCTTCCATTTTTGTCTGTTGGACATTTTGACCTCCTTTTTCACTTTTTTACAGTTTACATTTGTAAATCACTCCTCACAATGCCAAGCACAAAAGGTGGGAAAGAGATAAAACAGGTTGCTGAAGGTTGAAACATTAGTGGTTGAAGATCAACTGGTTGATGCTCTAACAGCTGTTTAAACAGGAAATACTATCACACCTGCAAACACACACACACACACACACACACACACACACACTCATACACTTACTGCTGATACACATACAGCTGAGTCTTTATGTTTTGCCAACTCAGCAGAGCAGGAGCCTCAGAGAAAGGGGCTGTGTGTTGCACCACCAACTGCTGTTTTTCTCCTTCCCCACTACATTCATAGAACTCAGACTGGGTTACATTAGCTTAGGAGTGTGTGTGTGTGTGTGTGTGTGTGCACGTGGCTGCATGAGATCCTATGCCCTGTGTAATTCACACAGCCTGTTTGTTCTCCTTTAAGCTTAAGAAAGTTTTTTTCTCAGAACTTTTATAATTTACACTCGAATTTTCTTTCTGTCATCTCGATGAAGAGTGCTCTGCGGTAGAAGCTAGCTTTAAAAAAAGGAGAGTGGGATCCGCAAAAAATCCAAGAACACTGTATCATGATGACGTTAAAACGCCTTTATGTGGCTGAATGTTGGCGTGAATCAGACAGCTGACCTTCAGGAGGACCAGTCATGTAACCATGGTACTAAAAGCTTGGCTGTAAATCTCCTTTTCAATTACAATGGAGTAGTGTGCCTTGACTTGCTTGGGATCCTCCGTTTCCCTTTCCACTGACATTATTCAATTGTACTTCAGGAGCACCTTGTAAAACACACTGAACTTCCAAAATCTAATTTTGATCAAAATGCGCTTTCTGGGATTTACAACTCCCTATATGTCCAAGAGACATTATCATTGTGGCCTTAGACTTTTGGACCCCACTGTATACAGTATGTGTCAATACTGTCAATATGACCATGACCCTAACTGCTCCAAGTTGCACTTCTACTAAATAACCTGTGTGTACAATAAATGAAACAAACTCACTGAGAGCACCTTCTTGGTAAGAATTGATTTTATTCACAAACATTACTATTGAAGACTGAACTTTGGAAACAAATACTTCAGTAGTCCTGTTTGCACCTGTTATAACATGTGTGGGTAGTGTGATTCATGTGTGTGTGTGTGTGTGTGCGTGCGTGATTTATCTACCTCCACAGCCAGTGCTCCCAGGCTCTCCAGAAGATTGTTGGCTGCAGCTGAAACATCCTGAACGACTTTGGGGTCTGACCGCACGCTCTCCTGTTAACAAAGAAAGTGGATCATTTCTCATTACATCATTACAGAAATTTTACTGCGTTTGGCTTTTGTGCATAATTAAGACAATGCAATAGAACTACATTTACTTGTGCAGGGGAAGAAAAAAATCCAAGCCCGCTCATAAAGTATTTTCTGGAATAACAAAAAACTGTCAAATTCAAAACTAAAAATGTTACTTGTGCTGAAATCCGAGTGTTGTTATGTGCCTCTCAAGAAGTCATAAAATATGCTTGGCATTGAGCTATTTATATTCTCAGTGTATATTTTACTCACTTATTACATTTCTGTTGCTTTACTCTCGCGTGACATGTGAGATACAATATAATTATACAATATAATACAATGGAAATACAAAAAGCCTGTGTAAACACACGGGCAAAGAGTAAAAAAGCAAGAGAAAGACGAGAAACACCATTTGGGTCAAAGGTGAGGGAGGAGGGGGGCCGAGAAAGAACAACAGGTCGGTGAGTCTCTGACCTCCTGTGTTCCTGTCTGTCAAACTGCTGCGTGTGTGTGTGTGTGTGTGTGTTCTTGTCTGTCACACTAAGCTGTCAGCTGCTGGAACGCCTGGCACTTGATAAAGCACAGGCGTCGCTGATAACAGAACAGCCGCCTCGGAGGAGAGAAAGACACTGTGGCTCTCTCATGACTCTGTCTCATTTGTTCATTCTCCCGTCTCATTTGCTCTTCCCCATAACGATTTCCCACCCCCCGCCGTACATAACACCCACACACAGAGAGAGTAATGGGAGAAAGTTGAGCAACACAACAGTTTTTGACCTCAATTTTTACGCAATTTGGTAACTTTTGGAAAGGAATTGATCAGGTATCAAAGTTTGTACATTGGAAGATGAGTATGTTCTCCTCAGTGACCGAGAAACGACCTGGGTCACATAAAGATCTGTGCTGCAGAACACAATGCTTTTTTCCACCTCTTGCCAGCCTTCACCCTTGTGACTCACATGTAGGTCATGGATTTTAAGGGAAGGGGACAGTCTGTTTGGGAAGACACGTGCAGACGAGAGGGGATGATGGACAGGAAAGGGAGGAGTAAGGCTGTGAGGTGGAGAGGAAAACAAGTCTAGAAAAGTAGTGGATACAGAAAACTAAGCTTCACGGTTTCTCAGTCACTGCCCCCCTTTAGCAGACACAGTAAAAATGCCCTCAAAAGGAAATAACACTGTGTAGAGACAGCCATCTTCCATGTGATTGTGTTTTTGCATTGCACTTGTTTCTCCTGTCCCAGCTCACGTTCTGTGAACACCCTATTGACTGAGAGGAAAACAGCATTTGGAACAAATGAAATAAATATTTGTAACAAGTAGTTAAGACAGTAGAGACACGTTGTGGTTTCCAAATTCTAATATAAAACTCCCAGCTGACTTAAGTATTGCATTTTCTTGGAATATTTTTAACTTCCTGGCAAAGGCAACTTAATTGTGTTTATGCTGGAGGAAACTATGCAGCAGTGAAGCAACACAGGTCAGTGATGATGATAAAAAATTCCCAGTTGGTCCCTGGTTTGGGGCCAGAGGACGCTGTGTTCTAGTGAGATCTGGGAATGGTGTGCGTGTTTGATACAAACTGTCTGATTATGTGATTGCTCACGATGCTTAAGCATTCTTTGCTATAAATCGTAGCAGTTATGCTCACCTTGAAAAAACTGGAAAAAACAAACCCAGGCAGCCACTAATCATGTGACCATTGCACTGGTCTGTGTGTCTGACTCAGCAGATGTACTCACCCAAATGGGTTTGAGGAAGTCCAAGTTGGACAGGAAGTGGCTCTGGGCCTTGTTCAGCCAATCGCTGGATGACCTGCAGATAATTTCTTGAGTCATATGGGACACGTTGTGGTCAGCAATGTGGACAAACTCCTCAAGTGGCGTGGTGTTACAGAGGTCTCTGAGATGGAAGCCAAAGCCTTTAGTCAGCACCTGGACAGAGGTAAAAAAAAAAAAGGACAGCGGTTCAGACAGAGTAGAGAGATGACAGCATGTGTGTGATACCAACTGTGAGAGGACACAGAAGGAGAGAAAAAAACTTCCAGTTTGTCTGACATAGTTAAACCTGACTACATGCTGGCACGAAGGACAGATCTAATAAGTTACATTTATTGTATACTCATATACATAACGAATAAATGTCACACAATTGATTTTTACTTCAAAATAGGCTCCAAACAACAAGGAAGTTGAGCATCTTGCCAGTAAAGGATTCAGATGAAAAAATGCTTAAGTACATTATTTGGACGAGAAAGCACAGCTGCGCCCGTGTGGGCGGAGTGACAAGTGTCCTTTTTCTGAGACATCAGAGCGTTCAAGGACTGGACAGAGGCTCTGTTTTCTCTGACAGAGACAAGACGTTTGTGCACGTGTGTGTGTGTGTGTGTGTGTGTGTGTGTGCGTGTGAGCGAGGAGCACACTGACTTATCTCCTAAATGTCCTTGACCAGTCCAGCCTGTTATGCCATCATGTCTATCACATAGTCACAGCTTGTAATCTTTTCATTGGAAAAACATCAGGGCTTACAGTAGTCAGTTTGGAGGACTGGGAATCATACTCATCATCCAACAGAGAATTCAAAAAATATTTATTTTCCTTTGAGAGATATGTAATCATGTCTATTTGTGATTGCTCTTGCGCATTTAATTTCTGCAGATCGATTGTCAATTAATGGACGAAATTGCTTTCATTCCAGAAAACACAGTGCAGAGCAATAATAAGCTTCCCTTAATTTTCACTCCTCTTCTTAATATTTCTAATGACCGTTCTAGACTAATGGATTCTCTTTAGTCTATACTTTATCCTCTTGGATCAATAGATGTCTGGGAGGCAAACACGGGTTGAACCGACCCATGTAATGTAACGTGAATTTGTCTTTGAGCCTCTGTCTCTGCACGTGAGGAGAAATCGGGGGAAAGGGGGAGGGAAGAGGAGCAGTCATGTGACTCGGCCCCTCCAACTGCAAAGCAGGGATGATGTGATGGGCTGGGCTGGGGAACTGTTGTTGGGGTGGGCCTGGGGAACTCAAAGGGTAAATGTATGTGATAAGGGAATATACAAATGAACCTGATTTGAATGGGAGAGGAGCTATGTGTGTATGTGTATGTGTGTGTGTGACAATGTGCATATGGGGTTGCTGTGAAACAGATCTCCATTTCAACTGGAAAAACAGGCAAAGAGGAATGAAATTAAGAGCAGAGGCAATAACAATAACAGAAAGATGAGACTTGAGTGAGAACTATGTAAACCAGAAAAATGACAATTGGAAGCGTCATGAAAGATTAGGTTACAGAGATGAAAGGAAAATTATTTCATATGAATAGGGGAGGGGGAGGGGTTAGGTGCCCAACAGCTTCTATAACCCCCCACCCCCTCTCTCACTGCTGGGTATTAAGGGTTTAGCCACAGCAGAGTCCTGTAGCCCAGCCCAGCCTGATTTATACACTGTGGCCAGTGCCGTGTGTGCTGTGGCCAGGGGAGTATGATTATCTCATATGTGACCAGGACACAAGAAAGAGGCTGAATGGACTGCGGAATACTGTACTGTTGGTACGGAGGCAATATGAACAGCTGATACTGCTCGATGCCTGTAATGCAGTGGATTAAGCATTTCACTGACAACAACTCAATCAGTGATTATTATCATCTTACTGAAGGGGAAATGCTGAGGGATGGGAGGGGAAGGTCTGTTATTAAACTCTGGAATGTGTGACTATAAGAAGGGCATTACCGTTCTAAAATCTAAACATATACAGAGATGCCTATTTTAAAAAAAAGATTACTAATTGTAATAGTTTACCTTCTCCAGATTGACTTCAGCCTCCACTATCTGCTTCAGTGCATGATGAGGAAGTGAGGCGTTATGGTGCAGGAAGTGGGAGAGGGTCTCATTGTCTCGCAAAAAGTCCTTCAACTTGAAACCTAGAAAAGAAAACAAGCAGAAGTATTAAGTTAACCAATAAGGTGCCTTGATATCAATACTAGGATAATCAGCCTGGCTCCCAGCATACTTTTCCACTTGAAATTTCGGCTGCGGACCACTTTCACATGGAATGACCAAGTGAAACACAATCTAAGGTTAGTGCATACCAGTGTATTAGTATTTAATCCAGTTCCCAGAATTTCCTGGATTATACCTCTTAAAAATCCTTAGTGTTCCATAAATTCTATGACCAGAATCAAATGATGTGCTTGAATACTAAGTTGACTAACATAGACACGCACTGTCTTCACTGTGCTCTGGAGATGTTTTTGTATTTTTGCTGCATTCTCAAGAAGTCAAACCATTTCAAACATACACACACACACACACACACACACACACACACACACGCTCATTCCTCCTCAGCTCTGAATATTTGGTCGGGGTTACTTTAGGGCATTTCACTTTGGCCCAGATACTGTCTCTGTCTCCCAGTCTCTCTCTCTCTGTCACTCCCTAAATGTCTCCTTCTCTGTCCTTCACTTATCTTCTCTTCAACTCTGCTCTCCTCCAGTCTGCTAACAACTTAATAAGGCTGAGCTGAATTTGTATCGCTTGTTTTAAAATATCCTCCTACCCCACTCCCTCTCATCTCCCTTCATCTTCCCTTCATCTCCTGTGGATATTTTTCTACTTTCTATCTTTTCTAGTCATCAGATGACAACCACACACACACACACACACACACACACACACAGGAAACACTTTGCTTCTACTGAACTGGCCATCCTTTGGGAGGAAGTGAAAGAGAACAGTGTGTTTCTGTGTGCAGAGGGAGCACATGTGTAGTGTCGCTCAGAGGCTCCATGGCATATGTACCTGAGTGTGTGTGTGTGTGTGTGTGCGTGCCATTTGAAGTTGAGGTGTAAGTGTGTGTTAAACACACATCTCTATCATTTCTCCTCTCCGTGTGTGTGTGTGTGTGTGTGTGTGTGTGTCTCTGTGTGACTATGCACCTGTGCATATGTGACCTCAAGTCTCAAGGGTGAACAAGCGGGGAATGCTAATAAGGGCTAATCAGTGTCCCGGTAGGATGTCACAGCTCCCATGGTGCATTGCATCCAAAGGCCCTTGAGGACACACACAACTAGATGGTGCAAGCTTGTTAAAATGGGAAGCAGCGTTTTGTGTGGTCAGCAAAAGGTGCTTGCGTGTGTGACTGAGTGTATTCCATTTCCTTGTTTTATTTTATCTGTGCGTTTGTCTTCATTTGCACTGCCCAAGTTATCAAGAAGAGAGACGATGTTTGAAGTAAGAAAACGTAAGAGGCAACGACCCTTATCTGTGTTTGTTTGAGTGTGTGTTTGTTTTTCCTGTGTTGGAGCTTGATACAAGGGCGAGCCCTACATGACTGTAACACTTACACGTCTGCGCACGCTTTCCGGCGGTGTTAATCCTGTTTAAATTAAACAACACTGACAATACACACCTTAACAACCAGTATCATCACTGGCCAAACTAATCCACAAACAGGCTGTAATCTCTACGGAACAACATATCCCTAAGTCTACCACAACTTGGCTAAGATCAGATCAACAACAGATAGCCACTGCATCAATTCTGACAGCAGTGTACAAAATGTCGATGTGGCGTTTGGGCTGTTTTGATGTGGAGACTTGGAGAGAAAAAATAACTTGTTGGATGTCTCTAAGCATGCCCGACTGTGTTTAGAGCTTGTTTGTGTTTTGAAGCGTCTAGATCGGCACATGATTTCTGCATGAGATGCTGTCTGTAGTTCATAGATATCAGACTCAGATATGTCTTGGAGCCTTTTAAAGCAGCCAGCCAGATTAAATATGAAGGTGGTAATCTGTCATCTATTATTGATTAAAATCTTTCTCCCCTTAAAACTGTCACATGACTCTGCAGACCTCTGTTGATTTTCATTCGGAGCCATCCCATACAGCAGAAATGGGAAAACAAAGTGTATCCTGTGATCTAGGTATACCATAGACAAAACCTCAGTGTGACCTTTCCCAGCCCCCCTTCCTTGTCAGTGTAAATCTCATTCGGTGACCCTGTCAGCAGCTGAATTATTAACCGACACGTGAGGGACTGTTTGAACCACGCTGTTATTCCTGTAGCGTCGCTCTGCAGCATCAGCAGCAGCAGCAGCAGCTCTGTTTGCTTTCTCCTGCATCACGACTGTGCGCACGCGACATCGGTGCATTCCCACACGTGGATTAAAGGCAAATATAGAGACGTGTATGGAGTGGACAGCTGTGCATTTAGGAATCAATTGTGATGAAGTGCACAGATGCACCAAAGCCTCATTAAATTGATAAAGGATTCAAAATAAAAAATAAAGGGAAAAAAAAAAATCAATGCAGACCTCCGGATCTGTTCATTAAAGTTAAAATGTAATGACTCAATAGTAGGTAATAAAGTCTATTACTAGCTATTACTGGCCTGTAATGTATACAGCAAACAAGATGGACCGGAAACAAAAGAGAGGAGGACTTCTCATGCCACACAATCAGACTGCGAGAACTTATTTCATATTCAAGTGAAAATAATTATAATTTTACATATACATAAATATCTTCTTTTCATTTGCTTGGATATATAATCCCCCCTTCTTGAGGACATGCTATGGTTTGTAGGAACCATTGCATAACATACGGCACCCCTCGGACAACAGAGCAGAACGCTGATTGTTCTGCTTTGCTGCATAACTTCTGATGGTGGTGTCTGTATACTCATATATTAGTGTCTGACGTGAAACTGAGCTAATAGTCTTCCATTTATAGAAACTAAATGGATTGTTTATAACATGGGCATGAGAGAAATGTTGTTGTAGCAAAGCAACACTAATGGAACAAATAAAAAGACCGCACAGTCAAATTAGACTCCCTCATTTCACGATAGCAGTAAACTAAGGTCAGCAGTTACGTCACTAATGATTGTTGTTGCCGCATCTTGTCTAATTATCCTCCATTTCATACAATATTAATGTTTTTTTCATAACATGTTTTTCTTCTACCTTTTGTCCTGGTTGTCTTTGTAAACATGTTGGAGTGGAACACAGAGAACGCTCCCAGCACGCCTCCCACGTCAGATTAACGGCAACCGAAATTAAAATGAAAATCTTTTTTCAGGGCACAGTGTTACAGCAAAGTTAATGTGTTTGTGTGACTTCTCTTCGAGTGCAGTAAAATAAGGGCAGAGTTCAGCGCAGCCCACTTTCCTATTTTCAGGTTGCTTTGACTGAGTCAGCGCAGATGTTATTTTAGAAAGATGATCTTTCTCGGCACCGCAACAGCCAAGGTCACAGTGATGAATCTCTCCCTCCTTCGTTTTTCAAAATGCCAGTCCAGCACTACCTTTTTGAAGATTATGTTTGAATGTGTGCGGCAGAAAAACTTTAAAGAATAGCCTGCACTTTACCAGCGGTAGTCACCCTCTGGGGTCTGTCCTCGTACACAGGAAGGAGCAACATTCCAGTCGGGGGGGCGGCATTTTTACGACCTGATCTGTGCTGTGATTGTACAATGACTTTCCGTGCAGTACAAAATTTCTCTGCCTCTTCCCGTATTTGACGACCACCACTAGCACATGATAAGAGCGGCAGAGAATTGCAACACCAACTGGCTTTCGGGAGATGGGCCCACCACTGCTGGCAGGCAGTGATAAGGAAGGGACATGTTACACCCTTAACTCTGAAGACTGAGCGCATACATCAGTTACATCAGCTGCTACTCCACAGAAGCGACCTCAACAAGTCACTTTAACTAGTTTTAACAAGTTTACTACTCATTTTGTTGTTTTTTTGTTCAATTATTCAAGCCTCAATTACTCTGACCTAAGTGTGAAATGTCTTACTCCTTCTTTTACATTTAAATGATTAAAATCTACCCTGGAAAGCACAGTCTTTAACCTAACAGTTTGTGTAGAGTAGAATTCTTGATTATGGGGAGGCTTATGTACTGTGACAAAAACTACATCTTCCTATGTCCAACAATATCCTTTAAGAAGTTAAATATTTTTATGGAGTTGAAGTGCAGAGGCCTCAACAGCAATGTGTGGCACACAGTCAATGTGAGTCACTGACACAGGTAAAGCATCTCTGGTCGGGCAGTTACATAGGGTTGTGCCTTTCAGTTTTTAACGAGTCAACTCATCAATCGGTCGGTCATTTCGAACAGGTCATAAAAAAGTTGTACGTGTGTCCTTACGGGCAGTGTTCTTCTGCAGCTTCTTCAGGGCCCTCAGCAGTCCCTTGTAGCCCTCGTAGCTCTTATCATTCTGAGTGTACAGCAGGATCTTTTGGGCATCGGTGAACAGACGGGAGATTCTGTTGATGTCCGCAGAGAAGCAAGAAAGAGACACAAGCAGAGACACTGCTATTATATTTAAAGCCTGAGGGATATCTTCTCAGTTTCATAAAAAGGAAGAATTTTGCTACTGAGTCACATTAATGACTCAAGATTATTACTACAAAATCACACAAAACAGTTAAACTATGAAAGTTATGTTACTCACATAGAATCATTGAAGTTTCCCACCACCCCGGGACTCTCTCCAGGGGTAGGGTTGCGGAAGCATGGGTTGTTGGCATTACAGATGATGCCTTGTACCCAGGGCAGACTACCCGCCGAGGGCATGGCCTTGTTGGGGAAATGGCCTAGAAAAATAAGCACACAATGTTGACTCGATAGGCTGCAGAAATTTGGAATTACAAACAGGTAAAACAGAGGGGAGGTCAAATTTTACATTTGACATCATTAAGCTTGAGGGAGAATATTAGGAAGATTGTCATTCTCGCAAACCTGGTGAATGCTGCCATTTTAAGAGTGTTTCCACAGCAACAAGTTATTCCACTTTACTTTCAACCCAAAAAAAAGAAACGAAAAACTGTTCCACTTGTGGTAAGTATTCATGTCAGCTGTTTCAGTGACAGTCACAAGACCCTTTAGCTAAACTATCATTAGTTCCTCCTGTACATAAAACAACAAGAGAGCGCTAACTCACCAATGAGCTCAAGTTAGGTGGAAGTTTTGTCACATAATGAAAAAAACCTTTTCAAAACATTATAACCCTTGCAAGCTTTAACATACAGGCCACTACTGTCTATGGAGTCAGCTTTAAAAAGTGACAACTTTATCTTTATTTGGACTGTTATCAGCTGACTTTACAGCTACTGCTGCAATTCACAGAGCTTAACAAGTTAAGGAAAAGATAAACATAGAAAGTGACAATTGGGTCAGGCAGTTGACACTAATCTTTGGAGTTCACTGGGTTAACTTGTGAGACATTGTCATTTGGTGTCAGTGCCCTTGTTCCACATAGGGGAACCAGTATGGTGGTCAACAAAATGATCACATGTCAGTTCATGATGATTATATAACTACACCTGATTTGTCATAAAGCAGGTACCATGTAAGATAGGTCAACAGGCTTGAACCTGCATCGACCTTTTCGAAATCTTCCCATGTTACTTACTCACTTGAAACTTAGAAAGGAATGACGTACAAAATCAATACGTTAATATCCCTGGAAGAAATATCTCTTGAGAAACTTGACCAGCTGTAATCTTACTAAGATGTGCCATGGTCAAAGTTGTGAAACCAGCTCTGATGAGGAATGATGCTGTAATTCTTTTCCAGGAGCTGAAAGTCCTATCGCATACTCACACAGTGCGAACAAATATTGACAAACCCAACCGATCCTCCTGTGACAATAACATGGGAAGCTTGGATGATAAACATGTTGATGTTGCCAAGAACCAAGAGGCAAACTCAAACACACAGTGGATTAGAACAATGGAATAACAGACTAATTATCAGGAATGGTATTACAATTTGGAAAGACATGTCCGCTTACATTCATGTTGCTCGTAGGGCGGATAATGTATTCGGACCGAGATCAGGATGAAGAAGATGAACAGGGGCCAGACGATCTCAATCAGCAGCTGGATCTAAGGAAGGAGGACAATAAGGGGGTGACACACGAAAATGGACGAGCCGATCACTTTTTAAGATCATCTCTACGGCTTTAGAGGAAAAAACAATCTCGAGTTGTGTGTGTGTGTGTCTGTGTGGAGGGTGCCGTCAGCTGTTGTCCCTTACAAACAGTAATCTGTTGTCTTGAGTCTGGGTAAAGTATATGGGTTAATTGGGGGGACAGAGTGAGACAGAGAGAGAGAGAGGTCGGCAGGGTTCAGAGGACTGTGCGTTTGTCCATCTGCTCCATATGGCCCCTCTCCTTCAGCTGCCTGTGTCTCAGCCTTGACCACAATGGCAGCACGGGGATAAAAACAATAAACACACACTCTCATAAAATGCACTGTAGCCCTTGGTTGGTATTTAATGGAGTGACAGTCAAACAACCAGATTGGTCACTTTGAGGAAAGGTCTCTGCTTGATGCACAAATGGCTCGATTGTATGCAGATGAGCCTCTTCATGTAAAAAGAGGCACTATGCCACAGCTCGGAACTGAATGTGATTTACATGACTTTGAGTGTGTGGGCATCAACCAGGACAAAACATTAACTGGATAATGGACCTGACATGTGAGTGTGCCATTATCATATCTTTGAGTGACTCACAATGATCTGCAAACTATAATGATTTTTGGTCCAAGTGGTCCGGAGGAAAATTACATCATTTCCATTCTCTTGGGGGTGCATACGCACTGGATCCACGCATATTAATGAGGAAAAACCATAAACATGTAGAAGGCCTTTGTAATGCTTTTGTGTCTGGTCATGTGCAACTGGAAAAATCATTTGTGACTCAAAGTCGACCCACTGAAAATGCGACTAGGGAGTCATACAAGGGAACTGACAATAGAATCCCTCCAGTGTGGTTTTTGAAAGTCTTTCGTCTGTATTTTTGAGGACAATCCTTAAGATACTGCGACACGGATCACATTATTTGCCATGGTAAGACGGCAATGTAGTGAAACTACATGCAACTGAGCACAACATTGAAATATGAAAACCTCTGATATGGAAAACAATCATAAGGACGCAAAAATACTTTTAATAAATGCATGAAAAAGTTTACGCAAATCCAACCAGTACATAATGTACTGTGTACTACTGTGTACTACTGTGCCCATTGTTTCCTGTGAGTCAGTAATCTGATGCACTCCTACTTACTGTCTGTCTCCGTCGGTAGGTGAAGTTCTTCCAAAGCAGTAAACCCAGTTGAGTGGAGACTGCCATGTTGCCGTCTTCCCAGCCTCACTGAGCTTGCTCCAGCTCCTCACTGTTGAACGCCGAAAGACAAAGAGAGAGGGTCAATGACTACAAACTTAGATGCGCACAACAGGCAAATCTAGCAAAAAAATGTGAAACTGTGAAAATGCCACTTGTTAAACGCAGTCAGCTAGCTAACTCTCTAAAGCCCGGTTTTATTTATGTGGAAAAAAAGACACAAAAAATGCAATTCTCAATTACGCTGACGCGCACAAACGAGAAATCGTTACATCACCAAACCATGACCAAGGTCATGCAACTGCACCAAATATGGCAATATTTCAAAAACAGGACTTTTATACACGAAATGCTGTGACAAAACTCAAGAAAAAAGGAGCAAACGGGAACACGACAACTATTACCTGGCTGCTGATTGGGAGATTGTGCAAAACAAAAACCTCTTAAATCTTAAATACACTGAACTGCCATAAGAGACAAAGAATCTGAAGTGACAGAAAACAATTATAGCAACACCTTCACCTATTTAAGAAAACTGTTCTGCTCTGAAAAGCTGACCAGCATAAAGTACAGCAGCGACTGGCAAATGAAGTTGCCTGATGACCGAGGAGGGCTGCCAGTGGCTGCAGACTGGGGTCCGCCTGATGTCGACTCATTTGTTCAAAGGTCAAGCTACACCTCAGTTGGGTGGGTGGTGGGCAGTTATCCAGCGGTGAAAGTTGTTGGCTATCCTTTCATCATCACACGTTTCTCCCCCTGTTCACACCTCACTATCATAACGCAACGCTCCATTTGATGCAAATGCTCAAATGAAATAGCACTTTAACCGTAAAGTTCGGTCACCACAAAACAATCCACTGATGAAACAGCACTATTGACACTTTTCCACTTGTTTTTTTTTTAGCGAGACCTCTGTGCTTTGTCAGACTCATGAAATGGCACATGATCCATCCTGACTGAAAACCTGGCGCTCGCACTTTTTCATGCGTTTATTCCTGTTTAAGATTCAAAAGGCCTTGGGGGGGGAAATGGGGAGAAAAAACCCAGAAGCCCAACAAATTAGAAACATGGAATTACTCCTGTTTTCAGAGAGAGACAACTGGCCACCAAGAGATAAATCACGTCAGACTGAGACCCTTAGCTCCTTATTAGGGTCGTCACGCTTTGCGCCACACAAGGAAAATATTTATGAAATGTAAACCAGAAAGGTCATCTCACACCAAACATTTAATGCTGTGGAATTTATCACAGCTCCCACAATACTCCTTGTCCTTAACATTCTCCACGCATACCTCCCTAAAAATCATACAAGACTATATGCAGCAAACTTCTACCGCTGGTAATGTGGTAACGGATCAAGGCCATCCTGTTTGTTATGCTGAACGTCCTTTATACAGAATAAAGCTGATTGGTTGCCTTCAACAGTGGAATGACAGCAAAAAGTCAAGGACGCTCGTGTTCAAATATAATGATCTCTGCTGGTCATTTGCCCGTGGGACAAAAAAGAAGTTATTCTCAAATCAAACGACGAACCCAGTTGTTTTACAATGAATTTTCTCTCATGCAATAACAATAATGCCGTATTCACATCTCACCACTTTAACAGCAGTTTCAACTTACTTGCAGGGTCAAAGTAATGTAAAATCACTGCCAGAGGTCATGTCCTCTATGATTAAATCATTTTTCAGTGAGGGATGGCCAAAAACATGACACAGCCGGTAGTGATAAAAAATAAAATACAAGACAGATGTTAACAACGGCTATTTTTGAATACAACTAACTCTGCTGCATTGCGCACATTTTCCACTGGTACATGCAATTGGCCTTATTAAATAAATCCACCGGAATTTGGTTGCTGTGTTGTTTGTACATCCCAAAGTTCCTGTTGGTTTTAATTGCAACACATTACAATGTGTGCTGTATTGGTACACAAAGCACTTAACTGTTTCATTGAGAAACAATGTTGAGTACCTGTGGTAGGCTTACTTAAAGACACGTAATAACAACAGATACCCACTCACAACACGACTGATAATTTCATTGAATAAATGACTGCAAAAGTGGCTAGGGCGATGCAACAAGGGCACGGTATGAAACTCTTGAACAGCCCCAGAAACGGCACTGCCGGTGCCGCTGAGAGCTCCAAGACAAAAACGTCATCTGCACGACATCTTCTTGGTTTATACAGTAAACACCCTTTCAATGTATTCCACTACACTACTACTGAAATCCTATGATATGAATGAGGGGGATAAACACCACCTTTGCTCCCGTATTGTGGTCTGCAAATTTGCTGTATGCGTGGATGGACATCGGTGTATGCAATTTACACCTTTGCCAAACATGGAGCAGATTGTTTCTTCTTCTCCCATCACCATTATGATCTATTTTTTGGTTGTCAGTTTTGACGGCTGAAAGAAAACGTGCCTCTGCAAGTCGTCCACCATCGTTTGAGGCTCGACATGGTGACAGAACACTGTACATACATGTTTATTGCCAATTTAAAGATGTGATGTTCATCTAACGTGCATCGGCACAAGTCAACTGATGCTTTCGCTATATGAACAGACCGATTCTTGGTTGAACACCGGTGGAAAACATCGCATGCAGAGATAAGGGGGTTTATCAACTGAGTGTTGAGCAGCTCAAATGGTGCAGTGCCAGGGCGCCTCTAGTGGCGTACACTAAAATGTTCATTTTTTATACTTGTTTACCATCAATCCGAGCTCACGTGTTGTATCGTGCTCAAGTGGGATTTTTTTTCAGTCCATTGTCTCCCTATTCCAAACACGCTTGGTAGAAAACAAGAAAGATAATGCAAAACTAATCAAAAGAAAGTATCGGGACATTTTAGA
Organism: Psettodes erumei; assembly: GCA_016785225.1. Lineage (NCBI taxonomy): Eukaryota > Metazoa > Chordata > Actinopteri > Pleuronectiformes > Psettodidae > Psettodes > Psettodes erumei. The sequence continues at coordinate 1,452,182 of JAFBJZ010000871.1, read as the reverse complement.
CAAGATGAAAGACGATAAAGGACCGTCGAGAATTTTGCAGGAAAGAGATATTGTTTCTTTCTATAAACCACGAATGAAAACAGAAGACAGATTCTTTTGGTCGACGTCGCCGCTCATCAGACATACACATCCTTAAAAAAAACAACCCACAACACATTACTGCGATGTATTTGCATACATTTCGAGAAAATCAAAAACACAAAACAGCGCCGTTAACAGTTAACGCAAACGAGAGGACTGATAAACAGGCCGCAGTTAACAGTCATGTCTTTTTCACTGCGACCCAATGTCAACATTACGACAGTCTGTCAAAATTCATCGTCTGGCTGACTGACTTCTGCTCTTGTGTTTCATTGTTCAATTGAACTGAGGTTACTGTCGGTCAACCTCACCATGCTGCGCTACAGCAGCGTCAAGTCAGCCAAAATGAATCTGCGAGTGACGTGAATGAGCCTTCAGTATTAAGCTGCAACAAACGTGACTTCAATCTCATCTGTAAGCGGGTAGCTGTGATATCTCCCCGTTACGTCACCAAACGATATAGTGTGCATTTAATTTGAATAAAGGTAAGGACAGAGAGGCGACATTTTCTCCACTGCTATTTATTATTTTGTTCTCTGGGATCGATAATCATAAAGACGCTTCAACAAGGCTTTTATTTTTCTGATCCTAACCGGAAGCCATCTGCAGAATGTGGCTAACTTGACGTAAGTCTTCCTCAGACAGACGGAGAGGATACTGAGATGAGGTACATGATAAAAGAGAATAATTTAACAAGGAAAATACTTGTCATTGGACCTTAACCATGGCATCGCTTCGCACATGTGATGTCCATTCCGTACGTTGCATTTCTTGTTAAATTTTGGGACGTTAACACGAAAAAAGGAGAAAAAAACTGCAAAAAAAATTCTCGGGCAGTTATTGCATTCATGACTAAAATTATTCATGGTTTTGATGTTAAATTGTTTAAAGCCAGAAACAAAACATTGACATAGTAATACATGGACAAACAGCGATATGAAAATAAATTTAAGATGTGACACGGTGGCATACATCTCTTTGTTGATCCAACAAAGAAACTCACAAATCCCCCCTCAAAAAAACATAAAAAAAACTCCAAACAAATCTCCAAACTCACCGACCTTGATCCTGGACTGTGTGGATATCCACTCTTTCTCTTTTCATAAATTGAAATCACTAATCCAGATAAACACTTATAAATAAAGAAGAAACTGTACTCCTTCACCACTCTGCGTACCAGTGTCTGACAAAACTGTTTTTTTTTTCCTCCGGCAGGCTTTTATAGCGCTGCTCGATGCGGAGCGGAGCAGAGGCGAACAGCAGAGGTAACTACCGGTCACCGTTTGTTGCTGCTCCCATATAAGGCAAGCACGTGCGTCGTCAAAACATCTCTTAAAGGGCCAGCGACACCTCAGCGCCTCATCAATGCACCGTGCTGTTCTTCAATTACTGTGAAAATACTTCAGTACTGATAACTATTGTGGGACTAAAACTACTTTTACCTCCACAAACTCAATAATCATGGCAGGAGATGGTACATCGTTGAGAGGATTTGAGTTTGTTTTTTTTATATCTATCTGTTTTTCTAAATTTAGAGAATTGTATTATCAGATAGATTACTGTACCATTCAATAACTCAATTAATGTTTGTGTGGTCACACAAGGGGTTTAGCATCTAAAAGCCACATATCTACAGCTTCTAAATTCTCTGCTGTTGCAAAGGTGTTAATAAAGTAAAATGTGAAAATAGAGCATAGCTTCTATTTGAAATGAAAACACTCAGTGAAATAGGGAACTGTTGTCTGCTTGTCTCTGAATCTCCCTGCAAACCTCTTCCTCTTCCTTCTTAAAAAGAACTACTGTAGGTGAGTATGAATGTGGTTGTATGTCTGAAATGTGTTAGCCCTGTGACAGATTGGTGTCCTCGGTGCACCCTGCCTCTCACCCAATGTCTGCTGGAAAAGGCTCCCACCCTCCATGACCCTGGACAAGATAAGCTGCTTAGAAAATGGATGCGTGGATGTTAACTTGCCTTTCCTTCATTTGCGCTTGCTGCTTTCATCCATCAAACCCAGACCCAGATCAGAGTAGGGCAAGACATCAGGCCACGTGCAGCAATACACAGTACACACAGTATACACAGTACACTAACTGAACACTTTATTAGGAAAACCATACTAATACAGGGTAGGGCCTCCCTTTGCTCTCAGGTTCTGGTCATTGATGTGAACATTAACTGACAGCCCTGACCTGCATCTGCATGATTTTATGCACTGCACTGATGTCCCACGATTGCCTGATTGGAAATTGCATTAATAAACAGGTGTACAGGAGTCCCTAATAAAGTGCTTGGTTAATGTATGTAGCTGCAGTACTGCAATGCACAGCTTCAACATGCATGTTTCTGCTGTCTTCACTGAAAGATAATTTTTTCCTACTTCACATCTGTACGATGAGAAACATTAGTTTCTGTTTCCAACATTCATAGTGAGGGCAACAAAGCTACATTGTTTGATTTGTATTTGAAACATACAATCAATACCTAGCACTGTTATTTTTAACCATCTTTGCTTCATTCTACAGCTTGTTCTTGCTGCTGTTTCAATCCTCTTGCTGTAATACTCATATTTCATGTCCAGTGTGCTAAGCTGCTGCTTGACTGATTGATTAAACAACTAATTTCCCTTTGGGAGTATAGAATAAAGTTTCCAACTGCATTGATATCTTTTCATTCACAAAGATAATACATAAGGTTCAAAATGCATTCACTGCACTGTCTTTTTGACCAATCCATCAAAGTGTCCCATAATCTTTTCAATCCCACTGGGTGCAGCTAATCTATGAAACGATTGTGTTGATGGGGCCTCTGCATCACAGGACCAACTGTACTGTCTGACAGCATTCTGTTCAGGAGCAGTAAACACCTGACATGTCGTCAGACACCAGAGTCTGGCTGGCTCATGTTTGTTTGAGTGAGTGGCTGCCTGCAACCCATACCATATTAAACACAACTAAAAAAGTTGTATGAGGGATGATGATGATGTAGACAATGTTGAATTTTCATTCACAATCAATGAAGACAACGTTGGGGTCAAGAGCGACCTTGAGAGAACACGTGCTTGCACAACTAACACTATTTGTCTTACGTCTGAATGTCATCTGTGTGTCATACATGTCAAAACATGCCAGCGGTCAAAATTTTTTCACCTTGTTGTTGCACTGCATATTTTAACAGAAAATTCCTATGCATACTGTACCGTTGACAAATTCTCAAAACAAAGTGCAGAAGTTTTCCTGAAGTCTAATCATATTTCTTTCATTGTTTTTTGATGTTTAAGGGAAGCTACGGGAGCCTGGTGCACAATCCTTGGCTTACTAATGTACAAAGAACATGAGAACCATCTGGCAGTGATTATCTAGCCTGGTCGGGCCTCCACTGACGTTTATTCTCTTCTCTTTGCTTAAGGGTGCAATTACTTTAAACATGGTGGACAGCTGAGTTGTTCTTTTTTCTTTCCTTTTCCACTTAAATCTGTAGATACCAAGAGATACAGTAAAAAAAGAAAGGTACTACTAGATTAAAACATTCCAATGCTTGTACTCCAGTCTATTCTAGAGTTGGGTTTCATTTGTCTACTGACACTGTCTCAGCATGGTCTGGCTTATATAAAATTATCTATGATGAGTATTAGTTGTTTTTCTCAAACAGAGCGCAGGCTCTTGATGATGGAAAAATGTGTCAAAAGTTGGAAAACCAGCGTCATTTACAGTAAATCTTTTCTCCTCCACTGTGGATGGGGGTACAGTGATGTCTCCTGGCATGGGGTCTCATTAAGACAAAACTCTTAATCAGAGTGATTGGCCACTTAATCTGTCTCCAGAGCTTTGTTCATAGACATGGTAATCATTAAAGATAGCTGGATTTTAAAAAAGCAATTTCTTTCTTTTATTAGACTACTTCAGGGTCACCGAGGAAAACTGAAGCTGTTGTAATTTCCAGGGTGCAGAAATGTTCTCATGACTTGTTGAAATAAATGAGTACATCCCAAAGTTCTAGATCCTAATATGAAGTGTTTTAAGTATTATTTTGTGGATTTTCTGAAAGGTTACATGTTACCTGGGGATTATTCTAATCACAGACCCTCTCTTTGATTAAATCTCATCACCTGCTTAATTGATTTATTTATAAAGCCATCTATAAAGAGACTGATTAAATTTGCTTTAAAACGATTCAATTCAAAAGTAATACAATTACAATTAAATGTGCAGTGTAACATTTTCACTGTATCATTCCATCTTCAGATGAAAAATACTGTAAATGAATGTTTTTTTTAATGTAAAATTAGAACAATGTAGTCATTCACTGATTCATGGAGGTTTTTTTCTGCTGTCACCTCCTGTCCTTTCAGAAGGTCAGTGATTACCAATAGCAACAGAGTAGCTCCCTGGAGCTAACAGGCGATCTTTGTCTTGTTCCAGGACATTTGAGGACACTAAACTGTAATAATGAAATTTACCAGCATCTCATAACAGATTCCAAATAACACGCACAAGTAGAAGGTGTTCCCTGCTTGGTCTGGGACAAAAGTTGGAAGTTGACAAATTATTCAACAAAAGTCCATTTTAGTCGAATTATACTGAAAGGACAGTGAAAATGAATGGATATAAAGTCATTAGTGTTGAAATCAACATATGTCTGTCTCTATGTTTTGTAGAGAGTTCAGCAGTTCACATCTAATTCATTGTGATTATGCGTAGTGAACTGTCAGGTGCAGTTATACCCACTGGCTGAAGAACAATGGTTTGTTATGGCTGGCACAGCATGAGCTAGCTTACATGCTCGAAGCTGATGGGCTAACCCTTGAGATGTTTAAACACTCATGGATTTTCTAAGAGTTGTGCCTGCAAGGGCATTACAACGATGATGGGAGAAGGTTCAAATCTTGACACAGAGTTAGAGCATGTTCAACCAAGTGGGCTGCACATCTCTTAAGGAGAAGAAAGGGCATATGTGCACATTAAAAAGCAAAGAAAATGTGGGAATCCTAGTACTAGGATTTGTACCGTACATAGCGTAATTTGTAGCTTGCAAATATAAAGTGGAACTCATGGTATCTTTGGTAACGGACATATAGCCTAAGTCGGTAATGAGGCATGAATCAACGCTGTATGCCATTCTTATCTATAAGACTTAGAAGAACCAACAAAATATATTATCACATTTAAAAGTTAAAAAAGAACCATGGGAAATTTAAGATCACTCAGATGTGTGCTAAGACATCATCGAACGTTAGATAACTTCAGGATCTTGAGATAACCGTACAATTGTGTTGTGCATATCTATATCTATATCTAATGCAGACAGAACAATTTAACAGTATCGTCATGTATAGAAGTAGATGCTGTCATTTGAAACCTCACAGTTTTTCCAGGAATGAGCAGTGAGAAAAAAGCTCCCTGAATGGGTCCATCATAATAATACCCCTGATAAGAATACAGAAAAGCTTGAGAATATAGTAGGCTCAGTATGTGCATAAAGACATAAGTATATTCACATTTCGGCACGTGACAGCTCCACCATTTATATCTATGAGCCAGTAACCTTTATTTTGAATTCACAATTCACAAGCCCAACCCTGTGATCTGTGTGAATCCTGAAACCCCTTATTTTGTTGGATAACCAGTTAAAGGGTCAATTGAAACTCCCTGTTGACAGCTTTTTAATCAAGAGAATTGTCTATGTCCATTCAAGGAACATGGGAAAATAGAGCACAGTAGCACTTCCACGTCAAGGTCTGAGCAGAGAGGATAAGGTGAAGAACCTGTAATCTCTTTCTAAGAAATACAACTTCGAGGCATCTTAGTCACAGACCACTGGATCTCTTCTTATTTGAATTTGGTTTCAGAGTAAATATGCCTGTTTCACCCTGAGATGTAACAGCTTGTAGATTAACTTGTTTTATCCATTCATACTCACCATTCCATGTTTTTTTTCGTACTGTGACTAGATTTGAATGAATTCTTCCCCTGTTTAATTTTTTAAGAAGGAGCACTAGTGGAAACTTCCTCATTTCCACTTTGACCGATAGTAACCTACTAACTGCTGCAGAGAATTTTTTTGCATGAATAGACTAAGCTTTAACATGTCTCACTTTTCACAGTGCATTTCCCGCTTACAAAACTGTGTGCTACAAGAACACACTGTCATCTCGTCCTGTAGCTACTGTAAATAACAAATAAATATACAGGCATGTCTCTGTGTGTGTGTGTGTGTGTGTGTGTGTGTGTGTGTGTGTGTGTGTGTGTGTGTGTATGATGCGGGAACAGACAAGCAGGATGAGAGGAGGAAGAGGAGGAGGAGGATGGAAGGTTTGTCTGATAGTAACCCCGGTACAGAGAACGAAGGAGGAGGGGAGATTTGTCCGATAGTAACCCCAGGACAGAGTATGATGACGGGAAGCAGGATGCTGGGGAGGGGGGGGTAGTAGTGTGCAGGTTGCCTATATTTAACTCTGCAGTGCAAAAATGTGGCACATCTGATTGGTATAACGAAAAATAATAGATTGTCCTCAAAATGCAGGTTTCTTTTTAAACCATGCCAATGCCAAATCAGCCCGGCGGACGACACGATATGCGGAAATGCGGAACTTCATTTTAAATCTGAAATTAATATTAGAGTAAACATCGAATGGACTGAATTAATGGTATGTATCATTTCTTGAAAACGCCACGATGCTAACAGAAAACGCTGCAGGATCTCAGGTGTTAGGTAAACACTGGCTGGAGTCTCTCCTGCTCGCAACGTCGACACGTACGGGGCTTCAGGTGCAGTCGGAAATACTGCAACTGTAAATGAAACGACTATTGATCAAGCCATCTGTAAATTAATCAGCCATGTACTCAGAATGAGCGACTATCACAGGTCTTCCCCACAATTAAACCATGTTATACTTGAATAAAACTCAATAGCCAATAAGCTGTTTTTCCAATTGTGTCGAATTTTATGTTGAGGATTGGTGATTACGTTTTTGTTTTTTGGTTGTTTTTTTTTTTTTAATTGTCTAATAGGCTGAATGTAGAACGCTACATTAAAATGTCAATGTTCAGTGCATCTCCTTCCTCTTACAGTGGACATGCAAAAGGCATATATTCACTTCATTCATTCATTCATTCATTCATTTTTGTGAAGTTTTTCTGGTCTCTCTGCCCTTTCATATTTGTAGAATTATCGTACCCTTTCAGCTGATTTACATGTTAAAGTACAAACAAGCACATAAATAAAGATAACATGGGGTTTCTGAAGATATCAATTTCTTTACATGTTTTGTGAATGCACATGGAAGCCACTGTCTTCACCAGTACATCAGTCTAGTTCACTTAATTGTGTGGCTTTATTCGTGTGATATACCACTGACACCCACTAAGAGTAGCCTTGTCATAACTCTGTTATTCCCCCTATTTATTCTCAAAACATCTAATTATCTTTAGAAATATTACCATGACACTCAGATGATGGAGCTGTGGAGGAGCCCGTGAATGCATCGCGGTTTGACCGCTGGTTACCTCGCACTGCAGCCGTCAGAGAACTGGGTAAAAGGGGAATGATGTCACTGCCGAGCTGAGAACGACTGAGGAGAACAATGAAGGCCCCAGAGCTAGGTTACCTTGCAGAAATATAGCAAGGAGGAAGCTCATTATCATAGGAATTTTAAACGTCTGAACAGTCCATGGATGGCCGAAAGTTAACCTCCCGACAATTCCTCACATAAAATTAAAGGGTTCATCATACCAGATAGTTTTTAAAGGACTATATTTGGCTCCCACATAATCAAAACATTGGGACAGTTACTGCATCTTTGGTAATCCATTTCTACAGAGGCAACACTGTAATATTCGTATGAGGATCTAAAGAATATATATGCATGTAATTCAAGAATAAATGTTGGAGTTTTTTTGTTGAATCTGTGGTGAGTTTTACCAGGTCAGCAAGTGATAGAGGTAGGGAGCAGGGGAAGCTGTGTGAATGATTGCAAGCAAGATCCCGCACTGATTTTCTGTAAAAGATGGATTTTATTTGTCTTTCTATGGATGCTTTGGGGATTTTTCTCATCAGAACTTAATAACAGAGTCAAACTGCTCTTCAGAGGAGGAGAAATAAATCAGCTGCTATTTGCTCTGACATGACAAGAAATTCTCAGAGGACTGTGTCATGTCCTCTGAACTGGAGCATTGCTTTGCATGCATGACCCCATTACAGAGTGCTGGCCAAGACGCTGAGCTTCTACGCAGTATAATATGTAATTTTGTTTTGGGGTTTTTGTTTTTTTCAATAAAGAATTCTTCAGACAGGAGTGTAGGTAACCTTAAAGTGATACTGTACCAGTGTGCAACCACTGATTATATTCACAGCTGCTGCATGTGCAGCATTCTTGTAACATGATACAGTATATATATGTGAGATGTGTGTTGTTCCTTTGTGCATGTGCCACGATGCATGCTTGTGGATTATGGGCTAGGACATGAGCAGCAGTTTGTTATTAATTTCCCCGATGGCTCAATTAGTGACAGAATTATGAGAAATGATAGTGTTTGTCCTATATACTGTATATATACTGTACACATACATGTCAGATAGTGTTTTAGTGCATGCAAGGCTTGTGTGACCTATACTCACACTGAATAATGATCTCCCATGTAGCTGTAATGAAGCTCTCTGGCTCCTCTCAAAGTGTCCTACTTCACATGCACAGCTGTTGAAAGAGCCAATTGTTGCAGCAACTGGATTTCATTTATATTTATTCTCGGAATGGACTGAAAACAATTCATTGTCATAAGTCATGACCCTAACTAATGTGAGTGCTGTTATGTGTGCACCATGTACTGCTACGTTTTTTCATTTCTAAATGGGACTTTTGTAGATTTAATGTGTCAGTGTTCGTGGTTGCTACACAGCAGGATAGTTGTGAGGCAAGTAACAAGCTATTTGGTACATAAATGATGGTGGCTTCAAACTCCAGATGGTGCTGCATGAAATCTGATTAACTGCCTTGACTGGAGTCACTCAAGTCAATGTTGGTTGGTTCTCAAGACTAAAAATTTGACAATGAACAAAATCTGTTTGTGAGGAGTAAGAAGAGAAATAAACGAGCTTACCAAACCTCTGTAATTTGCCCCTCATCTTTACTTGAGGCTCACAACTCAAAGTTGCATTAGCCAATATTAGCATAATACACCTGAACCTCTGACCTAACCTTGCAGTTGAGTTGAATTATGGGTATGGGTAGGCTCCAGGCTTGTTCTTTTCCTTCAATTTTGAGTGCAATGAGAAATCAAGAGAAGCCATAAGAATTTGAGCAATAACCCATCATTCTAACTTTAAAATGAAAGCAACATTTAAACAGAGAGAGTTTTAGAGTCCATTGTCCCTGCTGCATCTGTAAACCTGTGTTGGCCTTCTGTGAAGTTATTTCTGACCTCTGATCCAGGATGTTCAGGACTCCGTCTTACAAGAATTTTCATTCATTCATTTCATGGTTAACTTCAAAATAGTAATATAGCAGATTACATTTCACGGCCTCTGTATGTTTTTTTTGGCATGTCCCACAAAAACACACACATTTTTTTATAGACACACAAAATTTTATTGCTGATTTAATCAAGTAAATGCATCAGTTCTGTTCTGACATTGTTCTGATGTTGCGTTCTGAACATTTCACTGGTTACAATTAGTTTACTGTCATCATTAAAATGGTGATTGTACACAGGACACAAAGGATCGCAGTCATGTTAAAATGTAACTGTTGCATGTGAACTCCACCTTGTGACCAGCCAGCCAACCAGTACTCTATGTTCACAGTCATCACATTAATTGAGTAGTATCTTGAAGATGACCTATGAGCACCCTTCAAATGGAGAGTGAGCTGTTTTGGACAGCGATTTGTTTCAGATTTCTGTGGTCACAGTGCAGCATATTAATGCTGTCATTCTTGAACACACACACACACTCATTCAAGTTGCTTTCTATTGCCTGCATCGAGCAGCAGGTACAACCCATGAGTATGTGCGTAAGCATTTGAATATCTGCGTATGTCTGCATCTCATGCTTGTTTAAAGAGTCTCCAAGGTTTTGACCGCAGGCTATGTTGACATTGGTAAACATCCTCTTTCCTTCAGTGTGTCAAAGTGTCCTAGAGAAAGCATGTGCTATGGGTGAATGCTCAGTTTCAGGCCTAAGTAAGCACTGTCCATTAACACGTAGGAATTGGGTTAAATATTTTCTTACATAAAAGGACATTCCACATGGGCAGTTCTGCATTTAGAGGATTTCCCTTTAAAATAGTTTGAGGGAATATCAACAATAAATTTGATTAGGCGAAACATTGATTAAGCTTTATTTTAAAGCAAACATTTAGACTTTTTGACATTTTGTAGTAGTAGAACTAACGACATTAACAATGGCTCAGTAGAACTAACAACAAGAATGGCTCAGTTCCATTTGTGCGTCAAGTGAGTCATCATGCATGATAGAAGAGCCCTAAGACTGGCAACACTAAATGGAAAGAAGCCCTTGTTTTGCAGTACCAGGACATCCTCAAGTCTATAGCCAAAGTCCAATTCAGAGTTGAATTTTAACTTCATCTTAGCTTTGTACAACCTGGACGAAAGAGATGAATGAGCTACTATGAAGGTTCCTAGGACTTTGTCTGTGCCAGTCAGCTAAATGTGAAATTGGTGGCAAAGGGAGATCATAACATGCCCATCAAAAACACTGTTCCCTGCCTATGGTATTTAAGAGTTTAAAAATAAGATGTGTAAAACTAAGGCACACCTGTGCTCAGACTTATGGATAAATGGCATCACCCTGTTATATCCTGTTTTTACTATTACAATTAAAAATTACCAAACAAGCTTATCCAATGAATACAATTTATACTGCTGTGCACAAAATCCATTTGGCAGACTTAATTAATACATTACAGCTAAAGGGAAGTGTATAATGCGAGTTCAGCATGTGATGCAATGAAAGCTGAATGCATGTGTTCATACTGTGCTGTCAATGTGCAGCCATTATGAACTTACATCAATAACAATAATGACTGTTTGTATAGCACCTGTCATGCAGAGATGCAGCCCAAGGTCAAAGGTCAGAGAGGTTAAAAACTAAAATAAAAATAAACCATAAAGATAATGATAAAAATTTATCACTACTAATTATCACTATCACTAGCCTTACCAGGTCTCTCCTGACATATCTTGTGCTAACTTCTGCAAGATTAAAAGAAAAGCAGTGGAGGATTATAACTGGCATGTCCCCCTATGTGCACGAGTGTGTCTGAGTGTATCTATGATCGAACAACTGTTGGTGTTTGTGTCTGAGGGCATTTAAGGTTGAATGCGTCTGCATCAACTGTTTCTGTGTGTTTTTAGAGCACTGGAGTTGATTACTCTGAGTGAGATTAAGTTCTTCTACACACAGGTGTGTGTTGAGGTTAAGTGTGTGTAATGTAATATTTGCAGCTGTGATGACAAACTCAATTATGGCATAGAATGGAATGAAGGTAAACATCTCCATTGTTACTGAGAATTTTTGTGCACTTTTTTCCAATTGTAAAATGTTGTGCGGTTGAAATTATACCACCTAGTTCTTCTTGTTGATACCAAACAAATCACAAGTGTAGAAACAGTGCTTTACTTGCCATGCTAACTCCTATAGACTGCCAGTGATGAAAACATAAAAGAAAATGTGAAAATATAAAGTGATTGTGTTGAAATGTTCTTGTGTAATCTGTGTATTTACAAATGATTACGTGCCAACTATCAGATTGTGTTTTTGGGATCCTCACTAGTCTTTCTAAAATGTACTCACTGTGCGTGTGTGTTTGTGTGTATCAGTGTGCTGACTAGCCATCTGCCCCCCCCCCATTCCAGCCTATATAATGGTCTATTCATCTCAAACAGCTGGCAGCCACTCTGACCTCTGTCTATTCTCTCTCTCTGTCTGTCTGCTGTTCCTTTTCCCATCTGATTATTCAGATCTCCCACTGTTGTTGTGGGATCCCTGGAATATCACAGATCTAATTCGTCAGTTTTTTTTCCTTTTGTAGATTATTTGGGAAATTTGGAGAATATACACTACAACTGTAGCAGGTAATAAGACTTTAGAAAATATTAACCCTCTCATGATGGGGGTGAATCAGTTACAGTAATGTTCCCAACTCAGAAACACACACTTGAAAACTGAAAATCCCTGATAATCATGCCTCCAATGGACCATGTTCAGAACTTCTTTGGGACATAAATTCAACCACAAGGGTCATGTCACTTCAGATCTGGAACAGTAAAATACTTTAAAACAAGTATTTATAACTGCGTATGGATAGTCTCGTTGACCCCAGCTTATCTCCGTCCTCCAGGGCCCTGCAGGGAGAGGCGATAGGATGGAGAGAAGTCTGTCGACATGGTGCTCATTACAGAGTGTTTGTGTGCATACAAGGTAGTGTGTATACAGGTAGTGCCACTAGCTTGCTGACTTCTGTGCTACCATTCTGAACCAAATCAGCTAATGATTTGGACCAGGTTTTTAATTTCACATGCATGTTTTCTCTTTTGACAGTATCATTACTTTTGATAGTGAAAAGGAAGGCTTGTAGGTGTTTCGGTGATATCAAAGTATCAAGTTAACAAATAAACCGAAATTTAACAAACCAGGAGACAACAGTGAATGACTGCATTGTTAAAACATCTACTTTTCCATCTTAATCTCTTTTCCTCAAGTTACTGTACCTTTGACTGTGTTGCTCTCTGCCTGTTGCATTGTATTTACATACAGTAAATACAGTGAGTCTCATTCTGTCTGCTGTGTTTTGTTCCTGTCTCTTCAACCCATTCATCTATAGTCTACCTGTCAACTTTTGGCCATTTTAGGATTCTCTGGTGTGTTTTGGGAGAGATGTAATACTGTTCTGTTGTGTTACTCTGTTACTGTGTGTATTGCCCCACCATCTGGAATAGCTGTCCCATATTTTTCTTTCTCTCTTTCTGCTGCCGTTGTTGTTTTCTCCTGTCAGGGCCTCTGTTTGACTCTGCTGATTAAGCAACATTTTGTGGCCCATGCAAGTTATACATGTACACACACACACACACACACACACACACACACACAGATTATTACAGCAAAGCTCTGCTGTAATTCCCAAAGGAGAACCCGTGGCTATTTTGGGCAACATGGAGGACTTAATACTGAGTGAGAGAAGAGAGGGGGTTTGTCGAAAAGGGATTGAATAACATGGACAATCCTCTCTAGACTGTAGCCAGGATTATAGCTGCTATGTTCATTGTCCTGATACCATGGCAATGACAGATCAGAAGTGTAAAGGAGTAATTCAAACACTTTGGGTGATACACTTTTTTGTAATGTATGTGAAATGTATGAGAAATGTATGATAAAACTGACTGCTCAAGTCTGTTTCCACATTTGTGCCTGCAGGTAACAGGCAATTACCTTAAACACTGGCATGAGGGAAACAGCACAGCTCTGTCTGAAGGTAAAGAAAACTACAGCTCAAACTCATTAAAATGCTGTATCTTGTTTATGTAGCCTGTACGTTGTGCATTCTGCACAAAGTGTAAACATTACACTTATTAACAGATTCAGATTCAATCTACCAACTCTCAGAATGATATAAAAAAGTGTATTACTCAAAATGGTGCTCTTTTACTTTCAGGCTTGGATGAATGAGATTAAAAAGCAGTGCTCTACTTGTGAACATTTAACCCATCCTGGAAGAAAAATTAAACCTTATAGTTCAAAGTCGTCATCCCAGCTCTCCGTGGGCTTAAGAGCTCTGCTGGCACTCATTATGGAGACAGTATCAATGTCAGAACCACACAGTTCATTTTATTCAGTTATTTGCTTTTGCAAAAATTATGCTTCAGCAGCTCCAGCAATGCCAATGTAAAAAGTGCTTTAATTTTGACCAGAAGTGAACCGTATAGCTGGATCTATTATTGGACAGTGGCTAAAATGAGAAACAATTTATCTCAGAGATGAAAGCAAGCTCTGGCATTGAGAGCTCTGCAAGGATGCTCAATTGCACGCACAAAACCAAAAAGGTATATCAGTTTTTTTTCCATTGACCTTGAAGGCAACTCAAAAGAGCAGGCAGATGAAAAGAAGATTAGATTAAGAAAATGATGGAGAGCAGCAGGGGAAAAGAAGTGGAGAGACAGTGGAGGGAGATACAGTGAGGTAAAACAAATGGAGGTCAGCAAAGAGAAGAAAAGACATGACAGACGAAAGCTAAATGGAGAGAAAAGAGCAGAGGTGTATCGGTGAGAAGGGAGGAAAGTAAGAGGGGACCGTGAAACAGCACAGCTGCCCCAGTCAAAAACAGATGAGCCTCATTTTCATTCCCCCTCATGCTGCTCTCACCGCATCCACGTGAGGGGGGGTGGGGGGTGGGAGGGGCGGATCAGGACTGCTGAACACCACTGCATGGCAATCCTGCTCCATCCCTTGGCCAAAAATCCAGCTTCACCATTTGTTCCCTACTTCTACATTTTCATTTTCTTAAAAGCAAGCGAAAGCAACAACACATAGGGGATGAAAAATCCAAATCATTAGTATGACTATTATTATATTATATTATTAGGAGTAAGAGTCGTATAAAATTTTTTTTCCACCATTTCAAGTAACTGACGACAGGGTAGGAAGAAACCTTCTTTCTTGTCTCTGAGAAAACTATTTAAGAATAAAGACATGAATATTCACAACATTAATTTTTTGTAGTAAAATGAAACAGGAGAGTTGCAGATGTACACAGGAACACATACACATACACAAATACTTACACAAAAACACGTGCTTGGACTCTGGGTTTTATTGAGAATCAGATTAAGCTGCTTCAGTGATTTTCTAGTCTAATGAGTTGAAGATAGAAATAAATCTGTGAAGTGATGGTTTTGGCCAGGGGGAAATCAGGAATGCGACAACAGCATCCCATCAAACATTTGGTCAGACATGTTCAGGTTCAAAACATTGAAGGATTATTCTGATGCATTCTGATTCACGTTTAAAAAAGGATGTGAATATGTACCATACCTGGTTTGACAATAATGTCAAAATAATGTGCTTTTTATATTTCCCAGAGTGCATCCATATGTTTCCCTTACTGGAAATAAAAACCTATACACATAGGAGCAGTTTTATAATGAGTCATAACCTCAGCAGTCTTGCAAGCATGCAGTTGTTTTGTGGGAGTAGGCCATTGCATCAAGGAATTGGTTGATATCTCATTTTGAAATTCAAGGGATCCATAATTTCTTCAGATGTTCTGCTTCACTTTGGCTGCAAGCCCAGACGTGAATCTCAAAGTGTCGGGTAACCACAGATACTTCTTGCAAAGAAACACTTGTTACAGTCAGCTCTCTGCATGTCTGTAAGACAGAGACACCGATATGAGATTTTTCACCATGGCAATGGAAATACAGTTTAGCTGTGTTATGAATGAAAGGAATTTCATCACTGGCAATGACCATCATTGGACTGTGTTTCATAAGGTAAAGGTAAAGGTAACTATCAAAAAATATAACTTTGATTTCATTCTATTTGATTTGAATTATACCTTGAATTCTAACATGAGTGATGAAAACGTGAATGAACAGTCTTATCAGAAAAATAGAGTTTTTACCTCACCAACTGATGAGTCAGTGTTTCATTTTGTTCCATCAACATTAATATCCACCCAAACTAAACATGTCCACTGACCAACAATTTCTAAAGCAAGACATCTCTTGTAATGACATGTTCTAATCCTTCAGTATGCAAAGATTTAAAATATTTACATTCTTGCTTTTCACAAAACTCTTACACTCTTACAGAGAAATATAAATGAAATTTCTCCGTTCCCCCTTGTATCTCACCTCTTCTACTTCTCTCCCCTCACACTGCCAGTGTCTTATTCCTGGTAATGTCGTGCTTGCATTGTTTCCCATCAGTGCTGTTTATACATGAAGGCCACGTTATCTTTGTCTAATCTGGTCGGTCTGAGCCATTTCAGTCTCAGAGGAGCATTATGTCCTCTCTCTGTGAAGGTCAATGTTACAGTGCAGTGTGATTTAAATTATGCCTGCATTTTAGTGTGTTCTTCTACATAAGCCAGCCTGTACATCTTTCATTTATTTGTGGGTATACACAAATGTATGCATGTATGTTAGTGTCCATGATGATTACATAATCACAATTTTTCAAAGTCACCATGCAGGACTGCATCAATGGAGTGACTCATCCTCTTCTCCTTGGGACCGCAGCAACAGCAGCAGCAGTAATGCTGTACGACAGCACCATCTACTGTGCTACTCATGGAAAAGCAAACAGTACTGCGTGAGCATGTTTAACAAAAAAATCGCACTGGGAGAAGTGGATGTGTTGTGCTTTGCCTGTTTGTCACCACCATTCTGATGTTTTGAAAGTTGTTTCAGTGCAGTTTCTGAGCTGACATCAGTAGGACATTGTTGCTCTGCTTGGAAAACCTAATGGAAGATGAGGTAATACATGAAAACATGAGTTAGACTTAGCCAAAAATACAGAAATGTTTCAACTTTCAAAATAATGTTGCACCGTGACATTTCATATTTCTAATACCATGCATTCTATACCATACCTTGTAAAAAAAAAACTTTTTGTAAACAACATTATTAACAATTTCCTCTGCAAAGGCTAATTCAACTTTTCACATATTAAGTAGTGCTCCTCAAAGCCTGCGCAAATTATTAATTAACTATCTGCTTTAATTTGATATCAAATTCTCAAAGTGTACATTGTACAACAGTTTCACAGAGGGAGTTTATTGTTGCAATGCCTAAATATTGCAATGTTTGCGCTGAGCTGAAAATATAAACACGTCATAAAGGTTGTGCCAACACCCTTAGATCCACTGTAAATACATCTTGAACAGTATTATGTTGGTTATAGTCAGCACAAAATCCAGGCTGACATATTTAGTGTGTTCTAAAACTTTGTAATCCCCCAGTAAAACAGTGTTTGAACAATGCTTGGTCACTGTGCTGGCAGGTCTGACAGTGTTTAAGAGATTAAAGAAAATAAATGTGTGTTATAAACAGTCTACAGTAAGTTCCTGCAAAACTCCTATCTATGTGAGGACTTTAATGTTCAGTTTATGTTGACAGACAATGGTGTTAAGTCCCATATTGCTAACAATAACTTTAACAATAACTAGGCTTCATAAAGATGGGATGAATTACAGGGCTATAGGAGGTCAACTTTAGCATTACATCACCTATACAGATGGAAAATGTGTTGCTTTTCTTGCAGCTCTCCCCTTAAAATTTAGTTTGATCTCTGATCTTTCATTTGAGAGTGCACTGCCAATAATTACACTTAGATGTACAGCATGAAGCCAGAAGTTGACACGTGGCAACCACAATTTACACTTATGCCAGATTTCTACAAGAGCTATGTAAAAAGAGCAGACCAAAATTATCTTTATTTTTAATGCAGATACAGTTTAATTATTGATTAATTTATTAATCAGTATTATATATAATCATAACAAATGTCAGTAAATGCAATGTGGCCAATCTTGGAACCAGACTGATGAGTCTTTAAAAAGAGTAAAGCATCAGTCAGTCATTTACAAAAGGATGGATAATGATTAACTCGTGATGTACAACTTTTGCCAAGCAAAGATGAATTGTCAGGGACCAGTAATCATTTAGATCTGTTATTTCTCTGCTTTCATGCAGGTGAAGGGTGACAATTTTGGGGATTTACAGCTAAAATTGTCAATATGCTGTGCAGATAATGAAGAAAAGGGGGTCTAATGCATCTTCACTTGCTGATTTCTCAGGATCAGCAGTGAAAAGGACAGTCGTGATTACTTTCTCCGTGATGGATTGGAGAGCAAAATAAGGTTCACTGTGTTGACTATAACAAGAGTTACTGGTTGTGGGAAGTGGCTCTGGTAAAGGCTCGTTCGAGTTATCAGCATATTTTTTTTTGCTAGAATAAGGTACTTTTAAATTTCCAGGGCCTGACAATTTTTGTGTGCTTAAGGTACAGCAGTCAAAACAATTCAAACATGCAGTGTTGATGTGCCTGTACACAACATAAAGAAATTCCTTTTTTGGGCTTAGACTCAAAGACATATAAAAGTAGAAGCTGTTTTAGAGAATGATAGCACACAAACTCACAAAAAACCTTCTGGCCACAAGCCCACTTTTCTGATCTTTAGTTAACTGCTGCTTCAACCCTTTCATTGAGTTGTGTTACAATATTACAAAGCTGGCTTAACACTTGCAACAACTGCAGTCTAAAGTGTATGTGTGATGAGAGCAAACTAATCTAAAGTGAAGACCAGGTGAATGTCCTTCTCGCTGCTCAGCAACAGAAAACATTGCTTTCCCTCGCAGGAAAGCAGCCCATTTATAACCTTTGACCTATTCCTCCTCTTCCACATCTGCACACACACACACACACACACACACAGCAGCTGTAAGTCTTGATAAGCTCAGGCAGACTGGAACAAATACATATCATAGCAGGTAACTTATGTTAGATGATAAAAAAGAGGCATGATGATTTAGGAAAAAAGGAAATGAATATTTATGCAAACATCTTTAACATATCCACTCCTTTGTCATTCTCTCAAAAGCTCATTGTCTCATGTGCCTCATCACCAGTTAATGATTTTTCTCACATGTCCCCACAGCTTAGTGAGCCACAGGTTAACCCCCAAATCTGTTAGATATTGAATTTCTGGGGTTAACATCTTTCGACACAACTCCTGATGGGCTTTGTCTATGTTTTTATTCAAATTGTATCCCATGATGGACTTCTCTCCGATGGGCTGCCATGGCTGCAAGGCCTCATCATGAATACTGCCAGCCACCACAGCGTGTCCTCCCTCAATGCAGATCTCCGCCATCTCTGCATTCCTCCTCCTGAGCTCAGCAACATCCTTTGCCATGCGCTCTCTTCCATAAGCCTGCACTTTCTCCCAGAAGGTCAGATTAAAATGTTTGTAAAGCTTCCAGTCAATGCTGTTCCACTGTAAAGCCTTTGCCCTCAGTTCTGGGCTTAGCTTGGATACCAAGATTTCCTTACGGGAGTTGAGCTTGAAGAAGAGGAGGTCATCTATCTCCCAGCAGAGGGTGTCCTTGAGCAGGATGAGTGATTCCTCAAAGTGCTCCATTAGCATGACCAAGTGAAAACGCCCAGCAATGAGCCGGATGCTCTCTTCTACACAGGGGTCATCTGGATCCAGGGTGTTGTCCTGCCCCAAGTCAAAGAAAAGCAGATTCTTCAGGTAGAAGGAGTTAAATCCATCTGGGCTGAAGTAGAGGTTGGGATTGTGCAGGAACTCAGACATCTTATCATCACCTGGTATCCTCCAGGTCAGAGGAACAACATGACCAAAGTAATGGAAGGATGACTCAAAGAGCTCTGCAGGATCTCGCAGGAGCGTGATATAGAAAGTGTCTCTGGGCAGCACTTTGGCCACCTCAGGTGCATTAAAACGCATGTGGTTACACATGATGTTAAAACACGTGCCGGATTGGAAACCTTGAACACGTGTGTGCTGAAAAGGTGAGGGATATAAAAAGTCGTTTCGGCTGTTGGGGAAGGCAAATTTGAGTCTGTGCTTCTCTCCAAAGCGAAACAGGATGTTGAGGAGCGTGCTGCTTGCAGTTTTATGGGTCTTCATAAACATGATGTCCACTTTAGGAACACAGCTGTTGGTGTTTTGCTGTGAGCCATTTATGGTTGACTGGGTATGGGGTTGACCTGGTTGGGGAGCACAGGAGAGAGGCACTGGAAGCCTAAAAAAAAGGCAGCATGTTGAAAGGATTTAATGTCACCACAATGTGTTTGGGTGTTCAGCAGATACAGTGAGAGAATACATGTATATGTAATATGTCATACATAATTATACATCACTGTACTTTGACAAATGGCAAGTGAAGTTTGAAGTCAGGTGATATGAATTAATATTAGCCCTCTTGAGAACATTGAATGGGATCCAAAAGGTTTTGGACCCAAAGCATTTTGTTTTATTAAAAGTTTTATTTTCCCTTAGATTGATTGCAGTAGTAAACGCATGCTTTTCTAAAAAAAAAAAATCGTAATGCAGCTTGAGTGGTTTAAGAGTCATAAATACACTGGCAAACATAAAACTTTATTTTATGCTTAAAATGCCAAGATGGTTCCAAACACAGTATACATTTAATATGCAACATGTTCCAACAGTCAGTCAGTCAGTTAATATATAGATACAAATTCAAGTGTTTTCTTCTTTTTTGGCCATGGTAGAAGAGGCAACAATGACAATAAATAACTATATAACTTAGTAAATGTCAAAATAAATTATGATATTGTAATGCTCAAAAACTCTGCTCTGAGCACAAAGAGGCAATAAGATTCATTGACTGTAAGTTGCTCTGGGCCAGTTGTAGTTTTAAGACTTGGTTCAAATCTGGACTTTGAATCTGTAGGTTGATCATTTGTAATTCCATCACTGATAGGGTGCATGAGATAAAATTCCATTTATAATATCCTGGGGGCATTTTTTGAAAGTCTTCTACATGGTTTCAGAAAAGCTGAGTTGAAGCTGTGTCAGCTGGCTCACTGTGTGTTATATAGACAAACAAAGTCAGTATCAGTTATAACAGGAGGCTGAGTAGATTTATGTTACTAAAATTAAGATTTTTCTGAGCTGTTGTTTCAGAACACATTTAGACCCAGGGGAAATATATGTTAGCGTCCATTAGTAATAATAATCATGTAATTAATTCATCAAAACATAAAAAAGAAGGATATAGGATATAGCAGCATCACATGTAGCACCATGTATGCATAAGGATAATTATTATATTATGAAGTTCTAGAATTAGAAAATACAGTCTATTAGTTATAAAGGAAAGGTCAGAAGGTTGAGGCTAATAGGAAAAGAGTTACAAAAAAGTTCATAATATGGTGTAATTTGCAGTGTCAGCTTATTCTGAGTACTTTTTAGCCTATAGAGATATTCTACATCTGCAGTCACAGTAAAGCCTTATTTCTATTTTATTAAGGTGATGCTGTGAAAGATTCTTACTCTGGTGGGTTGATGTCGATTTGTAGTGTAGAAAGACAATAGAGCAGAGTCCCACTGATGAGGAGGGAAGCCACAGTGACACGTTTTGCCAGGAGCTTCCACCGCTGTCTTTGTTCTTTTACAAGCATGGTAACAAAGAACTGAAAAAGAGGAAGAATGAAAACACACAAAGATGGAACACTATCTCTGGCTCACTTCCTTTCACAAATAAAACACGCTGACTTCTATATTTAATGATGGAAAGAGTTTCAGTACCAGGTCAATCAAGCTCCCCCTGACTAATAACCAAAGCAGACTCCAAATTTAAAAAAAAAAAAATCTTCAAGTTAATAATAAAAGCATGATTCACTTAGTCATTTAAATGGAAAAGAATCATAAAGTACTGAGATAAAGCAAACAGTAACAAAGACAAAGCAAACCACAACAGCAAAAAAAAGTTTGTGAAATTACATATTTATCTTCTTTATCTTTAATTTTCAATAATAAAAATAATAATCAGTGAAAACAAGTCATGAAGTTTATACTTGAACTTGTAACCACAGAGCAAAGACAATCGTGATGTTTTCACTGCAACACATCTATTTCTTTAAACAAAGTCTCTAACCTTTGTTTTTAGGATGTAGCATTTGAGACTAAAGGGTATATAATCAGATACTTTTGTAGACATTAAGGAATGTATGTGATTATTCAATAAACAGGGGATGTAAATCCTTCAGGCATAGCTGCAAGTTGTGATGATACCGCAGTACAAATTTGAGCAAACAGAGAAATTGTTGTTTTTTGTCATGTTTCATTGTTAAAGTTTGCTGACAGATATCGAAATGACACTTATACACAACACTCCATTTAAACATTATGCTATATTCACTTAGTTAAATCCATGTATGAGATGACATAAAAAATTATAATTATTTCCAGTCATGTTAAAATGCTGTTAAAATAGGCAAAAGGACAAAAGAACAGACCATGAGCTCTCCATTGTTTCCCTTACAGCATTGAGTCACTTTCTCTCTGGGGAATTACATTTGCAATATAAATACATTGTGGTCAGTAACTGAACATTCAAATAAAATTAAACATTTTTGTGGTATTCATAGCCAATATGTTAGAATTGTCTTCATTGTAAAGTAAATGATTGCTCAGTGTTTAGATTTTTTGATAATCTAAAACCAAATGCTTTTATCTTAACCATCAACTCTATTACAAACTAAAAATATTCTATTGTTACAGAAAACTGCATAGTCTACTGCATCATCTGTTTCATGGTTATTTGAATAGACTAAAAATGATAAATCCACTGAAACTCCACACATGAGTTTAATCAGTGTGTGTTTTACTCTGTATTTACATTGTTCATTCAAGAACAAATCATTGCCTTGAATGCAGAAAGACAGAGGAACATCTAATGTCCTGAGATAATTAGCAAAACATCGCTTTAGATTTGGAAAGGAAAAGCGTAAACGTACCCTTTGTGGCATGTCAGTTGCTTTGCTATCACATTGACTTTATTGCTGCCATGGCTTGGATTTCATATCTTATCTTTTTATGGCCTTGTTTACCTGGGCAGCCTTTCCTGGATTATATATTCATTCCTCATCTCCTGTATCAAGAGTATTTTACGAAACCAGGGAGGGGATTGATGAGGTCAGTTCACTCTCCTCAAACTCTTAAATAATGATTTAATGTATTAACCATATTTTCTCAAATAAAAACTAGCGGTTAAATTAAAGGTCAGGTCTCCAATAATGGCTTGGGAGGGCACGGACAAATAAACACAGCCTGAGGAAGAACAAGGGTGGATAAATTCCTCACTGTACTCTAAAGAAGTATCTGTAGTTAGCAGGATAACATCAGGTTCAAACCTGGGTTTTCAGAGTTACAGGTTGGTTCACTTCTTCACGGGGTAAATCGCCACAGTAACTTGTGCTGAACACCTGACCTGTTCCAGAGCAGGTTGTCTTTGAGATAACACATCATTACATATAAACGCACCACCTACTGATGAACCAGCATCTTCACCGTTCATTGAGAATCCTGTGGAGGTCAGTGGACCATGAGAGGGTCTCTTAGGAGTCACTTTTATTTGAATATGCTCAGGAAACCCTGGGTTGATTTATGTGATTTGATAACCGTGACTGTGGTTGTTAGGTTAAGTGAAGCCTGATTACAGGTAGATATCCTGGGTATGTTGAATTTGCTTAATAGTACAGGCCTCTGGTGCCTGTTATATATAAGGTGCATGTCATTTAAGCATAATAGAATTGATTCAACAGTACAATCATGCTGTTATCAGCCCTGTTTTTGTTCCAGCTGTTGTTACATATGGCTGCATTTGTTTAAACATGGCTTTTTTAAGACTCAAGAATTTTAAACAGGTCTATAGAGCTGTTTTCAAAAATAGCCATTGGATTTGCAGATAAAGCTTGAGCAACACTAAAGTGAAAAAAAACAAAACAAAAAAATGCAGTTACCTCTTATAGCAAGACATAACTGGAAATTGTAACTGTTTCCCAATTACTGAGCATTAAAACACTGAACATTTTGTCCCATTACAAAAGACTGGAAATTCAGCCTGAGTTCCATTATACAGAGCCAAAAGTTGGGGCTGGGGAATTTGTTTGCGTGACATTCTAAGTGCTGTTATGTTTCCCTCAAAGTCCTGCATGTTAAAGCACCGCCACTCATTAGTCAGCCATAAAAGAATGTGGTGTTCGAGGCTTGTGGATCTGTAAATGTGAAAAACCATATTCCTGAAGAAAACAAACAAACCAACCCGCTTATCTTTAAAACACATTGCTGGATAATTAGGAGCTTCAAAAACTAATCTGAATCAGGCAGGACCTGTTTTTCAGCCACAGTTAATCTTTATTTTTCAGAAATAACATAAATATGGTGTTTACATGACACATCTTTGAATTAAATTCAGTTTTTTTAATGTTAAACTCTAAAGACAAAAACATTTCAGACAAACAACATTTATCTGTGGTAATGAATCCATGTAGCAATTCTATGGCTAAGTATACCCCTCCCCCAGAGACACACAAAGCATACATTAATCTATTATGTTTTAATATTAGCTATTTCACAACTGACAGTGAAGTCATTTCGGGGACAAAAACAACACATTTCAGTGCATCATCCGATGGATGCTTAAAATGGGAAACATGCAAACACTGTATTATACATTAGTCCTCACTGTCAGTGTCAGATGTGAGTTGTCACTTGTTGGTAAATCAGAGCAAAGCAGCTACTGCACCAACACACATCTGCAGTCAAAATGTACTTTATATTAGGAGTGAGTTTTGATAGATCAAACCCTCTTACACACCAATTTTAGACAGTATCCTTCCTTTACATCAACATCACACTCAGCCCAACGAACTCTTGACGTGATGATGAACATTGTTACAGCCCTCGGTCTGAAATTTGGCTTTCTGCATGGAAAGTAGGTTTTTAGGTTTTAGGTCTTATTGTATAAACTGTATCTAGTAAATGCAAAATAATCTCTTGACCAGATTTGCATCAAGAATGACAAGTTAATGATCTTTGAAGAAACATAAACTTTGTTTGCAACAAACAAACTTTTGGGGCCATGGGGAAGCTTGCCCAGTTGCCAGATTTGCCCACTTAGGTACAAATGTTTTTATTGTCAAACATCATCACAATTAACTTTTACTAAGATCGGAAGTATCACAGTGATACAATCATTAATTTAGTATTATAGTATTTACCGATATTTGTAGTGTTTGCATGACGTTTGTGGGAAAACTATTGCTTTGAGTAATGATGGGGTCCTTGTTTGGTTTTGAGCAGGCCTCAGTAAAGAAAGCAATGTCCAGTAAATAAAAAAAACAAACCTTCATTTTCTATCAAATTTCTCTAATCAGCTTGTGCAGCATGAGCTGCATTTTATGAACAAGCAACTGCCCGGAGGGTCCAAGAAACCAATATTTACCTCACTATTTCCAGCCCTCTGGTGGCCTGTAAACAAACAACAGCAGGCACTGACCAGTGCACTGAAGAGAGCTCAGATGTAGTTATGAGGAATAACGCTGTGCTGGCCAGGGAGATAAGACATATAAAGTACACTGAGAGATATTTTTTGAGTTTCCTGAATCTGTATCAGCATTACGTTCTCCTGGAAAAGAAAATATTGTGGCTAATGGCTACATATAAGGTGCACGTATTTCCTGATATGATCGCGGCATTGCAGCATGGCCGCACTGGGGAGTGAATGAGAAGATAAGACAGAGGGAGGAGGAATGATAAACTCATATTTGGATGACTGCTGAAAATCTCGCGCCACTAGGCAACAGAAAATGAAAACTGATTTCCTACTAGCTAACCCAACTCCAGCTTTACATATGAATAGTAAGAATATGAGAAATCATAACCATGGCTTTAATAATAACTACATCTACAACATAAATTATTCATAGGGGGTGCATCTTGTACAGTGAGGGCTTGTGTGTTAGGGAGCATGAACATTATAGCCGATGTTATCTCTTCACCTCCTCTATTTTCGCATCTAGGTACGAGGTAAGGGACAAGAATCAAATTCCTATTTTTTGGCAACACTTAATCTGATACTACTTGCTATCCATCCTCCATAAACTGGGCTGTTGGCAGGTGGAGAGGGAGGGAAACAAACAGGCTGTTTTTGGTTGAAGGCGCAGCAGTCGTGATGACAGAACGTGGGCCAGTGTTTACTCATCTTGGGAATGAAAGATTCCTCTGACTAAGCAGAGGATTTAGAAGGTAGACAAGCATGTCCACGCACACACACACACACACACACACACACACACACACACACACACACACACACACATCCATAAAGACAAATAACGCCTGCAGACTTGATTCCTTCTCTTCCCTGTCTCTCCTTCTGTCATTTTCTACCTAATTAGGTTGCTTCTCTTGTTTTTCCTGTTTCTCTGCCTTGGTGTTTCTCCATTCTCCTGCTGCCTGTTCTGCTTTCAAAGCAATATTTCACTTTGCAGCATGATTTCTCAAAGTTTCAGCTTGGGAAATTAATGTTCAAATGACTGAGACTAGGAACAAGGTGTCTTTCATCTGAAGCTGGAAAGTAATTCATCTCCTCGCCTTTGATATAAGAGTTTGATTATGGTACTGTTTACTAACCAGCCAGTGTCTCTTTGTCTTGGATGCTCTGCATCATAGAGCACTGAGATTTATCTGACAGTACCCCCTTATCCCTGAATTTATCTTGGAGCCATGTTCAGAATGACTGGCCTGCTGTGTCCACATAGAGGCCTCCATCTCTCATTCACATATGGGATAGTTGTCAGATTCTCTTTCTTAACATTTTTGTTGTGCTTGTGCAACATTTTTTGTACACTCACTTCTTTCTTCTCTGTTTAGGGTCTTTAAGATAAGTAACCTACAATTTTCGCTGGTCTCAGCGCACAAGGAAATACGGTATAGTCGATCAATATCAGAATTTATACTGACTTGTTTTGCACAGATCTGAATAAAATGCCTCCTTTAAACCCGGTTGGTCAAAATAAATGTATTCAGGCATTCATATCCATCCCCACTGAAAGGGATGGATTCAAAATTGTATTGTTATGACATATCGAAAAATAAATATTCTGTGTATATCTATATAGTGTATCTTGCAGAATGGCTTCACTGTTCCACTGGGAGGAGGTTCCTCTCTCCTTTCCATTCCTTGTCATTTACGAGCGCTCTCTATCTCTCTGCCATAATAGTGCATTTTTCTCAGGAGAACTATCACTAAATAGCCGATGACTAGTGTGTTACACCTCCTGTAGGCTAATTCCCTAAATTTATTTCCCTATGGTCTACTATTGTCTCACAGTCGTAAAAACAATAATTGTACTAATATTACACAAAGTTGTTGAAGGAGGTCAATATTCTGCCCAGATCTGCCCATGGTGGTTTGTTTGATTGGTGTATTTATGACCATTTTCAGATTGCTTACTGTGAATCATATGAGCACAACACTTTTGATGTGCTGTAACTGACAGATGTCACTGATGTACCTATGGTTTTGTATATGTTCATGGTTTTGCATTTGGAAAGTCTCAAGTCTGATAAGGAAGTTTGTGCTTGCCAAACTCAAACTCGACTGACTGGCTCTGCTGAGTGTAGTGACAGCGACAGTATGGTAAATACTTGAATGCACTTTCACTGATAATTCATCATTTCCTTTGCATATGAATGGCTCCTTTCCTTTTATCATACATATTTTAAGTATGAAAATAATCAGTTTTAGTAAATGGAATTAATAATTAGAAGACAGTAACATATATCATCATTGTCATCATCATCATCATCATCACCAAAACTATCATCATTATTGTCTCCATCATCATTGACTTTTATACCTGATTTGGGACAAATTAAACTATTCACAGCATTCCAGCAGATAATCAGGGTATGTGTGTGTGTGTGTGTGTGTGTGCACTTTTAGGGTCATTACATCGACTTGCATTCATTTCATGGAGCTTTACCCTAATCCTAACCTTAAACACTATTTGCTTAACCCTTATCCCAATTGGGGACACAGCTCTTGCTGTTAATTGGACAAGCTGTCCCTCACTCACTTAACTAGTTTAGAGTCTGAAATGTGTCCCCAGATGTAGGCACCGACAGACAGACAGACAGATCAAATCGAAGAGTACGGAGTACAAAATGCTGTCTTTCCTAAAATGTTGTAACTCCATAAAGGTCTATACCTCTAACTTGTCCTCACAAAGATGAAGCACCCCCCCCCCCCCCACACACACACACACAGTATGTGTGCACACAGTGCATGCAGGTTAACAGCCGCTGAACACAGATCTGCTGAATTTTTCAGGGGATACACACATTCTTCTCACCAGCCTCCCTCCCCTGCCTGCACATTGGGAGGTGTTATGGCAAAAAAAAGCACATCCATGACTTATTAATGCCACAGAAATGTATGTCGAATGATGAATGATGGAAGGAATAATAAGAAGAAATGATGAGCTTTTGTGCTCATTATGATGTGAAGAATTGTAAATGGTGAATTATATGTGCGTTTGTTCCCGGGAGCTCATTAAGGCTGAGTTTGTTTCAAGGTTTTTGATGAGGTGACTCAGTTACCTCAAGTTACTTAAAAAAACAGCAATAAACGTCACTCAGGATTTCAGGTCTTTCTCTGACACATACCCATAATTTAGCTCTTTGTCTCTTTCCCACTCTTTTTATGCATAATTTCTACAGACTCATCTTGCCTCATTTGCCTCTGGGGTTGAAAACTCTTTTATTTATGAAGATCAAACAATATGTATAGCATAGTATAGTCTCAAAGTTTAAATCGAGGACTCTCTTCTGTGTACTGCTGCAGTTTAGTGGATGCCTGTCTATGCTGGCTGTAAATCTCAATAAATGTGTTTTCTTACCAGCAGAAAAGCAAAAGCTCCATCTTGGTAAACGTACCAGCTTTTCTTCTACTGCCAAGAAATCCAGTTGAAGCAACCTGGGTGCCTCTTTTGGATTTGTTTGAAAAAAGAGAAATCATTGCTTTGAAGGCATAGATACTGTCTTGTGGAAGGGTGTGCATGTGTATGTATATATGCTGTGTGTGGCAGCACATAATTAAATACAATGCATTAGTAGTAGAAGCACACACTGTAAAAAGAACTCTGCTTAACCCATTCATTTAAATGGAGCTAATTAGAGGAGCTGTCTGGGGGGAAGGCCCTCACTGGGCCATCTGTGTGTCTATGTGTGTATGTGTATGTGTGCATAGCAGGTTTTCATAAGATAAATGAATGCTGCTTAACAGTGCAGTAAATACAGAGGTCCCACAAGGGTATTACCACTCTCACTCTCTATTTTCATTGTAACTCTCTCTCTCTCTCTCTAACACACTCTCTCTCTTATTCCTTTAACTCAAGCTTGCTCTTTTATTTTAGCATATCTGATCGTATCAGAGAGATAAATTCAAGAATTGAAGTCCTTTTTAAGAAAGAACTAATCACAATAATTTATCAATGAATTAGCTGATGAAAAATCTGTAATTAAGAACCCAGGAGAAATGAATTAGTACAAGTCCTGAAGTCTAATTAATGCAGATACTGCTGATACTTTCTCTTAATGAGTAGCCATGAGGCAGAAAAACAGTCACTACAAAGTAGAAAAAATAAGGACCTTAATAACTGTACTTATATTTTTTAAAGCCATGGTTTATCATTTTTTTCATCTCATGACCGGCGCATATTTCCTTTTTTTGTGGATATCTCTCCTGCATGTCTGTCTCCACTTCTTTTTTTCAGAGGCATTCTTTTGTCACTTTATCTAATATTAGGGTTTTTTTTCTCCTCATCTGTGTCTCCTGTTCGGTCTGTTCAGGCAGGATATCATCACTTATCTTAGCACAATATATCATCATCATCATCCATCACTGTAATTGGTGATGTTGAATTGCAAGTGTGGCACATATGCACATTTCAAAGAGATATTGTAAAGTGGAGTGATAAAACAATACCAACAATATCAGCCATTATTGATGATGAGAGCTTTGATGTTTATGAAGTACCTGAAACTTTACTGACGGAACAAACACACAAATGAAGCGATTAATCCGTCAGGCATGGTTGTGTGAAAATAAACAGCAGTGTTGAGAGGTAAAACGTGAGAGGGAAAATGTGACTTTATTCTTCAATCAAAGTGGAAGGCATTTTTTTTTTTTTTTTTTTAAACTCAGGGAACAATTTCAACTCAATTTACTTTCCCATTAAAAATGTAATTGAACCACCAGATGAGAAAATGATTCAATCAAAACTTCAAAATCAAAACTAAAATGATATGAAAGAAATTATAGCATGTTGTCAGCAATGGAGTATGGAGAGTGCCTGTCAAGCTAGACATCATTTTCATGCCAATTCAGGTACCCTGACTCAGTGTCTCCATGCTAATTTGTCATCATTTTCTTTAGCCAGTTTTCCCCATCATGCATTGACAGGCACAGAAAAGACAATTCAGACAGCTCTCAGTTGTTTTCTCAAGCTTGTTAAAAGTTTTACAACACTTGTGTCATTTTAGCTCACTCACACCTGGGTGCTGCTGCAACCACTACTGGAGGTGGCTTGGCACAATCACCAGCACAAGATGTTCAGGAAGAATGTTGCCCAACTAAAGGTGCAATTTGTAATATTCCTTCACACACAGTGACTGTTATTGACTGTAAATATAGTATTTCATTAAAAAGGAAAATATGGGAATAAAATAAATGGGGTGTGCATTGTGGGGGGTAAAGGACATGCATCTGCAATTGCTGTTATAGTTTCCAACAGCTGCCACTAGATGGAACTAAATAGCCTTTTTCACTGAGCACTCCTTTAATTTCCACACCAGCATCTTCCCACCCTGTACTGTGATTCCAGGTTGTGACCTTCCAATCACAAGCAGGCTTCTCCAATCCCCAGACTACAAACAACCCAGTCTCGCCCTTGCGGTGAGCCACAGGACCTGTGGATAAATATAGATACTACCAGCCATGTGTGGTGTATGCAGGCAACAACACGAGACAGCTCCTGCTGGACTCAGTGCTCAGAACCTAAAACAGCTCAGTGCTGGACAGCAGAATGCAGCAAGCATTTCTTGAACCTTACTTTGATTTGACTCTGAGGCTACAGGGAATGATATGTGCAGGGAATTCAGGCAGACACCCTTATGTTACATTCATTTCAGCCGAGCGTTACTGCATTATGCGCAGAGAGCAGAAATAGACTGTTATGTAAAAGTACACCCATCTAATCAGCCTAAATCACAAAGTGGGGCTGCACACAGATATAAAGCATCCAATTCCCGCTAATTGAGACACTGCAGTGTCAACCTATTTACCCAAATGGAAGTCTGATATTGAGCATGGTCATTAACAGAGAATCTTCTCACACTAAAAGTGATGAAATGAAACTAACTGTTTCCTAACCACTAACAAAAGCTGCACTATCACCAATAGCGTGTTGTGAAGAAGAAATTTAATATACTGACTACTGGCTCTTTTAAGTGTTGACCTTCAAAACTTGCTGGGTGAAGTGCAAAACCTCTTTTTAATGTGTCTCTTTAATAATATCAAGTGAGGAGTGGAGAAGATGCACAGTGAGAGATATAAAAGTGTAGAATGGAAAGTCTTGCTCTTCAGATTTTTTATAAGTAAACTGAGGACAACCAGTGAGGGAGGTGGGGGAGAAAATGCAAAGGATGCAAAGATCTGACTGCATAAGCTGTTAAATGTCAACATTTGCCCATCACTCATCCCCTGTGGAGTGCGCATACGCCTGTGTATCTTGTCCATTAGTCACTGAGAGCTTCCTTAACGAAGTGCTCTTAATTGCCAAACTCATTTGGGAGTTACTCTTCATCTTGCCCATAACCCTCCTCTCCTCTTCTCTTCTTTCCTCTTTTTTGGTTGTTATATAAATCTGTCTTCTTTTTATTGCTCTTGCACTCTCTTTCCTCTCACTTATCATTGTCTATTTTTTTAATTTTCAGTCTTTGCTTTGCCTTCTGCTTCCTTGTGTTCTGGGGTTGTTCTGTGAGTGATTACAGCTGCACAGAAGGAAAATGTATGTTAGGTCTAATGTATGTGTATTAATACCAGTGCTGGTCAGTAGCACACAGTCAGGGAATGCATTTACTGCATAACACTTGTCATCATCAGAGAGATTTATAGAGTGAGGTGCTTTCACCACTTCACACATACATTCATACACACATTTAAAAACGCAGCCTCACATTAGGGGTTCGGTGTGTTGCTCAAGGACACTTCGACAAGCTCCCTGGACAATTCTCTTATGACTAACCACTACTTTCTAAGTATTTCACTAATCCCAGTAATTCTCATTTGCTTTCACAATTTTCTGGTGTCTTTTTTAGCTAATTAACTATGAGCTTGATGTGGGATGTGAAGATGTGGGGAGAAAAGTAAAAAGCAATATACCTCACCTTCTTAACTAGCAAAAAGCCAAAGGTCACTGACTTTGTATCTGCCATGTATTTGTATGTGCGTGTGCTTGTCTCAACTTGGCAAGAAAAAGAAGACATGTCTTCTGTGAGTCAGATGGTTACATTGCGTTGGCTTGCCTGGCTGACATTCAGATTGTCTGGAAATATCCTGAAGCTGCTGCAGAGAAATGGAACCTGAATCACTGTCCATAGGACCTGGATATAAAGTCGATTTCGAGAGAGGGAGATGGTGGTGGTGGTGGTGGTGGTGGTGAGGGGGGGGCTGCCTCTGGGTTGAGCTGTCAAAGGGACCTTTAGAGAGAAAGGTTTTGAATATTTTGCCTCACCTTATCTCACCACCCCCATCCTCTCTTGCAGAATTATCCCTGGGCTTGTCCAGCTGGGGTGAATAAATTGTGCAAAATGGCATAAAATAGAGCAACTCACATGCCTATAAAATAGTACAGTATGTTATTGGTAGATCATTATCTCGATAGATAGTAGCTATCTGTTAATGAATAGATTAGTTGTGTTCTTCCATCAGTGAACCAGTTTGCAAAATACACTATTTCCGGGGGCACTTTTATGCCCTTATTAGACAGCTGACAGTAAAGACGTGTGACTAAGGTCCCCTGCTGGACTGGGACAAGGCTCATTGCGGTCGATGACTGGCACCATAAGGGGCCATTATACTACACCATTACCTGAACTGCTTGTCAGATGGTTGAATTGCTTCAGACACCCCCCCCCCGCCCCCCCACACCTTTCCAATGTGAGATAAAGGGGGGCTGTGTCCTAACATTTCTGTAACTTTCTGAAACTGATGATGGATTGAAGAGTTTGGTTATTTTGGCATGAAAAAAGCTTCGTAGAAACGAATGAAATATTGTGAGTAACATTATTATGGTTTTAGTACAGAATTTCAGGTTCTAACTGTACTCGAAATAATATGGACAAATACTCGATTCTACCGATCACATTACAAAAATGTCTGCCCCCACCTCTTCTTTCATTTGTCTGCAAAACTTCCTGCATATTCTTCACAGCTGCAGTAGATAAATTGTTTACTATTGTTCTGTCTGCCAATCAAACACTGGAGAATGCCAAGAGCTTAGATGATACACAATTCAATTATATTTATGTAGATCTCTGCAGGTAAGGCACCTAAGGGTTACACAGACTCTGTCAGGTTTTGATATCTCTATGCTCAACGACACCATGCAGAAATTAGGTGGCACAGAGAGTCAGAGCAAACAGGAAACGGGATCACATTTCCATGCACCAGTCTCCCAGACAATACTAACTGTTCTGATCTCTGCTTGTTTATTCAGTATCTGGTTTATTATGATGGATTATAAAATGCTGATTTTTACAAACTACTGTTGCCTGCGATTGCCTGGTTCTTCCCCGTGGCAGTTTATGAATGCTGCTTATTGCAGGATAAGCTGCCATTTCAAGGTCAGTGAAGAAAGTGTTAGGGAGGAAATTCAACCAACATGTCCCACCTCAAGGCTAAACCCTGCATATTATAGCTGAATATGCATGTAAATATTCATGTATTTTTGTATCTTCGGATACTGAGGACCGTTTTTTCTTGTGCACATTGTTGTATTTGTCAGGTTCTGGAAACCCAAGCATCTCGCCCTAGGCTCTGATCTCTTGGATAAAGCACCTTGCCGAAGGGCTCTTTTCCCTGACTGACACCTCTGTTATAAGCATTTTTCTTAACCCCTCATGGCTTATTTTGCCTCAAGGTAATCTTGGTGACCCCTTATTGGACTTTTTATTTTCAGTCCAATGCAGGACTCTCGGTCCTCCATGTCTCTCCGACTCTTTCTCCACAATGCAAGATAAATCTTAGGCCAAAATTACTGGTGTAATTATAATAAATAATGTAGCAATGGTAACTCCAGAAAATGAAAGCTACTTTCACTGGAAGGCTTGAGACAATAAATGGAGCCAAATTTCAAATTACTCTCATTTTCTGCAGCAACTAAGTAAATGTTGCTCTCTCGCTTGTCCCCAATTAAAGCTGCTCTGGAAAATAATTTAGATTTTCTTCTGATTTGTCAGACACAGAATTGCAATGGGAATTGAAATTCAAGAGAATTGCATTATGTAGGGAATTGTCATAAGTGAAAAAGCCAAAGTCAGTGATTATTTCTGTTAATCTTGTTGTTTTTTAATTTAAGGTTTGTTTTTATCAGTCCATTTGGTAACTTCCTCCAAATAAAAATGTGGTAGCCCAATTAAGGATTGGCTGGGTCAGATAGAAACAAAAACACCATCCTTAAAATGGTCACAACATTTTGAAATGCAGCCCACAATGCACATGGATCAGTGGTCACAGTGGTGGAGAAACATAATGCAGATAAACAACACTAAATTTGGAAGGATCACCTTCTTATTCACACCCAGAGAATACACTTTCTTTATTATGCATAGTTCCATATGGCTCCAGAATACTCAAGTGGATTGTGTATAGAGCAGCTGACTCTTAGCAGCATAAATAAAAGACATGGGGGAAACAGCATCATTATCATTAGGACTTCATCTCTATTTCACCATCTTCACATTGTCATTTCTCTCTTTAATGTTTTCTTGTCACATTCACATTGTCACATTCCTCCTCTCTGTACAGCACATTCAGCAGAAACTTGGACTTAATTAATATCCTTTCTCTTTTTGCCTACACACTCCTTTGTTGCTGTTTATTAACTCTGGTCAGCTGTAAAGCAGAATAGAATAGAGTAGAAGACAATAGACACATGCGACTCACACAGAATAGTTATGAGAATAGTAGTTGCAATTCTGAGGGAAAAGAGCCCTTATAAGATTAAAGAAAAAAAATCCATTTTCGATATGACCAGAAAATGTCTATTTTTGACCTGAGCCACTGCCCTTGGAAATGTCAGCATACATAGCTGACAGAGACAGACATCAAGACAAGATGTAAACAGCACAGAGAACAACTCCAGTTTATTTAGTTCTATTGGTAAAGTGGATGTTGTGAAGAACAAAGGGACTCATGGAGGATCTTTTCAGTCAATTTAAAATTCATGCCAGAAGACTGGCAGTGGTGGAAGACAAACATACAGCGAGAGCTTTTCTGAACACAGGAAGAGAGACACCGCTTGTGTAGTGATGCATCAGTGACAAAGTTGATTCAAGATATCATCAGTTTAAATTTCTGTTTGCAAGATGTGGCAAATCAGTATTTCTCATCTTGGTGTCAGCAAAATTGAATATTGAAAATTAAGTTTATACAATGTCCAGTAGATCGAGTGTGAATTATGTATGTCTTTGGCCACCTTTAAAAGCCATTATCCAACGTGAAAATCACAGCTTCTCTGAACACAAACTGTACGTTAATTGAATTCTCCAGCTAATGGCACATTGGTCAAAAAATATATTGTGGGAACTGTGACATGTTATATAACATCCTGACAACAGCCCATTGTTAGAGTATGTTCTGATGACATATGCAACCCAACTGCAATTTATAAAAAAAAAAAAAAAAACACTCCCACCACTCACTGATTTTTTGACACACCATTTTTTTTGAGAGTTGGCAGAATTGGTATTCGGATCCAGGAAAGTTTTGAGGGATTTTTCACCATTGCGTGATAGACAGTTTGAATTATATTTCCACAAATGCATTCAGATTTTTAAAAAGTGAAACTGGAGAACACTCTCTCAATGCTCTGAAGAAAAAAAATCATTTATATTAGCACAATAAAAATAATACAATATTGATAAAATGATAGGAAAAAAGTAATATTTACTTAATGCCAGGAGCATATGCTTCCACATATTTGTGGAGGCACACACACACACACACACACACACACACACATGCACACGCACACACACACAACACACACACACAAAATCTATCTCTGCCTTAATTGTTTTTTCCTCCCCCCCTTTTCTTTCTTCCAATCAGTCTCTCACTCTCCAACACTACATCTACTTCAGTCAATTAGCACTGACTGCAGCGTTGTAAAGAGCAGTCCAGTAAAACTCTGTTAGCATGCACAAACACACACACACACACACACACACAGACAGTGGGTGTTGGTGGGGTGCAGCGTGGAGGACAACAGCATCAGCTTTCTGCCAACCCCCCTAAGAAGCTGGCCCTCCCTTACACTGCATCGAGATAATTGCCACAGTGTGCAGGCATCTACTGTGTGGCTATAATGAACTCTCAATCCCCCCATACCTTCCTCTCTTCTCTTTATAATCCTTTTCCTCATCCATCTTTCCTTTCTTTTTTAATGTTATCTTGCTCGTCCCACCTCTATCTCTTTTCTTCTCTTCTTCTCCTTTCTTTCCCCTCTCCCCCATTGTCCCTGTCCCTCAAGTCCTTGTTTGCCTTCCCCTTCTCCTCTTAATCTACATTCTCCCTATACCTCCTCTCATTTCATCCTGTTTCTCAGTTTTCCCTCTTACTTTTGTTTTGTCGCCGTTCTTCTCCACCATCTCTGACAGCATATAATTTTAAGGCCATCATTGAGCTAACCCACAGTGCTAATAGCCCCGGATTACATTAACTGTTTGATACTACATTTCCAATACCACCCACTCATTTTGCAGCCATGTCTCATTTTGGCAATCCAGCAGTGCAGAGTGAATGAGCAGATTATTTCCCAGGAAATCCCACATGAAACCACAAGGGGTAGAATGTCTATCTTTCTTTCTTTCTTTTTAACTGACTGTAAACATGTTCACAAACTTTCCATAGCCACGATTCAGCCTCCAAGTGGCTAAAAGTGGGACATAAATTAAGATTATTCTTTTTAGTTAATTCCTATAAATCTCTGTTATTTTACAGTTTACTACTGGGCTACAATCTCATGATGCCATTTACCAGTCACTTTCTGTGATGAAGACATTATTGCCAATTTCTATTGCCCCCAAAAGCTTGTTTTATGTGAAAAAAAGATTGTGTATTCTGTTCTTCAAGACAACTTCATCAAGGTGACATTCGAAGTTGAGCTGATTGTGGCCCAGGGCCAGTTTTAGAATTGGTCCTGTGTCCTGGATTTGATATGTCTAAATAGTTAGTTCAGGATCATTTATCTCACTGAAGACAGCCCTCCAAAAGACATGCTCTTGCCCTGAGACAGGAGAGGGGAAGGGAGTGAATATTCCTGGCATATTCTTTGTGGAGTGAAATGATAATCACAATCAATCAATAATTGATTAGGTTGGTAATTATCTTTTGAAATTAATAGAGAGATGCAAGAGGTGATTAAAGTGGAACTTGGAGTTGAGCAGTCTGACGCTGTCCAGGGAGAAAGGGAATTTGATAATGGTGTGTGTGTGTGTGTGTGTGTGTGTGTGTGTGTGTGTGTGTGTGTGTGTGTGTGTGTGTGTGTGTGTGGGGGGGGGGGGGGTGGACCTGTGTACTGTTCTGTCTGTGTGCTGTGATATCTATGGGGAAGCCAGAACAAATGTAACTGTCCTACATTCAACCATGGACAAATGCACACACACACACACACACACACACACACAACTATATCAGTACTTTGTGCTGAATCAGAAACTTTTTATCCAAAATATCCAACTGTCTGCATGATGTGTTTCAATAATGAACCTTTCTGTTGACACTTCCATGCAAAACAGCAATACACAAACACAGTGTGAAGGCAAAACTAATTATTCATAGCAAGTAGCAAACAGATAGAGGGACCACACTTTGTGCTAATGTCCTGGCATACACGTAAACCATGGAGACCACAACTTGGCAACAGACGTGATACTAAAGAAAATGGGTATCATCAGTGGTTGGCATCAGTGGTTAATCATGAAGAAAGAAAAAGGCATTGATAAAGTGGAATGAGGATACTTGGGTGTGAGTTGTGCAGCTTTTGAATATTTCAGTTTCAAAAATGCGATCACGCTGTTGTTTCAACATCAAAAATGCAGAGGATCTGAGGGGCTCAGCAAACATTCATCACAAAGGGCTAACAAGCAGCAGTCACATAAAAACTTGTCAATTGTCAACCTGTCTGTGTGGGGGAAAAAGCTAGCCTGTCAATCATTTTAGACAGGCCCTTTGATTATATCTTCAAATCAGACAGAAGGCAGTATTTATAAATGCTACTCCCTTTGGCAAAATAAAGCTAGGAGTTTAACCTTGATTGCAGCTTGCAATGAAAAGCAGCCTTTCTCCTTGTTCTTGCCCTTCATGAATTCTGTCCATCACACCCCACAATACAGCCAAGCTCTGGTCCTTTTTGGAATGAAATCATAGTCTCTTCTTCTTAGTGTTAACAGCTTGAGCCAACTCGCATATGACATGGCATGACATGAATTTTAGATATTAATTCTGCCTGAAAGCTAATGTTATTTTTCTTTCTTTTTGTCTGATAAGAGATAAGAGAAAATGAAATGATCAAAACAATCACAGAGTGAATTAAATTCCAAAAGGGTTCCTTTAAGATTCAATATATCCATGTCAACAATTTGCTTACCTCAACATTGTACTGTCATGATACTGAATTGACAAGAGACAGAATGTCAAATACATCAGTACTAAGAGTCAAATTCACACTGAATACATTGAGTACATAAGTACACATGCACAAGAGCAGTGACATGGTGAGCCTGGTGCTAACAAATAACAAAGTTTATGCAATAATTAAGGACTCAGAGGACATGGAAGAGTCTAACCCAGTGGTCACTTCATCCAGTTTGCTTGGTATGAGTATTTGTGTGTTCTATTTTATGAACTTAACCACAGGGGCTTCAGCGCTTCCACCTTTTTAGCTAAAAGGTTGTGACTGTCCAGTGCCCAGTGTCTCTGAGAATAATCTTTTAAAAAACCCAAGCTGGAGTTTTAGTTCAGCAAATATTTGTAGAGGGAAGGAGCTGCTACAGAAGCAGAAATGAGCTCATTGCTCATGAGACTTGTTTTTTTTTATTTTCACGTAAAGCTACGAGGAGATAGGGAGCATCAGTAGATGCAGGTCTTTTGATGTGGAGCATACAAAGTCGGTTCTTCACCACAATATTAATGAAGCACAGATTTTTTTCTGCAGGACTGAGACAAGGTTAGTGTTGAAAATTATGTGCAAGTGTAGCAGTGGGAGAGAGCTTTCAAAAGTGGAGATTAAGTTAACATTATCCAAATTTCAGGAGGCAGAATCAAATATTCATAAATGAAGCATGATTGACATCTCCTTATAAAAAGCCGCAATTTTCTCTTTCATCAGAAAAGAAATAATAGCCATAATGACTTAATGGAGGAGAAACAGATCATCTCTAGGTTTGTCATTATCTGTGATGGGTCTCGTTTTAGCACAAATCTAAAACATGAAGCAAAAACTGTGGAAGCTGAAAATCAAGAAATTATTTATAGGTTTATGTTTATATGAGTTCATATTGCCGTACACAGGGGCAGGAACACCGTTCTCTACATTTCGGTTGTGTGTGCAACCATGATATTATAACATCACAACTAGTTTGGAAGCCAAATATGGCCACCACTATGCAAATCAGTGTTATTGGGGCAACTTGAAGCCAGAACATGAAAACTGAGAGTGGACTTTCCGCTGGGAGACATTTTGTATGCAACAATTAAATTGAACAATATTTGCTTAAATATTCATATATTTTGGATTGGGGCAATGAGGGAGCAGGTGTAAATGTGCTTTTTTAAAAAAAAAAATTCTTCTTTGTGTACAACCATGTCATATGCAAATTGTTATTATTTGGTTTCAAAATATGGCTGTGGGGCATCTTTAAAAAAATTAAACAGGTAAAGGTTCAGTCAAAGCCATTTTAGAGGTTGTTTTGCACAAGTGCAAAGCTGTGCTAAGCTGCTGTTCAGCTCTACTAAGCCCACAACCAATACAAGAAGAGTCTGTTACAGCTGTTAGAGTGCATTAAGCCAGTTGTGTAATCATGCCAGTGATCTGTAAAATTGGTCATTTTTGTCATGTTTTCCGTTTAATGATGATTTACAAGGAGTGTTTCTTGTTTTATTGCTACTACGCCCTTGGAGTTGACTCTGCTGCTGTAAACACTTTGGTAGAAAGCTTGAATTCCTGTCCTCACATTTGATGTTTCAAAGTGAAATGGTTCTTGTCATGCTTTTTAGAGGCACAACAGCTGAGGAGCTATTCAGTCGGTGATTGTTTTGCCACAAAGTAAGCATGAACCAGTGATTTTAATCAAAGTCCGGTGGGTACAGTTTGGCCAGCTCACTTTTGTCCAATTATAACAACAACAGTGTCTCTCAAGTGATGGGAGGGCTTGTTGCTATGTGTTGTTAGCCTGTTTATTTTTTGGCCTCATTTCCAGTCACAAATAGCTCAAAGGCCAATGACACATTTGCCTTGTCATGTTGTTCTACCCCCGTCAGCCATGAGGTGGCAACACAGAACCAGATATCCATCTTCAGCATCTTATCAGTGTTGTTTGTCCAACCTCACCTGTCTTCTTCCTCACCCACATCTCACAGTGTCACTGACTTCTGATGAACTTTATATGAACAAAATCCAATCAGCTATACTATCAAGAAGTTGCACAATCATGACATTTTAAAACATTTGTATAATCAATGTAGTACACAATATCTTGTAAGACAAAACACGACTGTACTTGACCTTCCTGGTATCACAGACAAAAGATAATAAACCAAAATACAAAGGAAGTCCAAATACATATTCATTGAGTGTTTCGGATGAAAGAAAATAAAATTTTGCCTCTGACGCTCACCACTGCTACGTGTTCAGTTTCATGTGACCACTGGCATCAAATTTGCCAGGGCCAGCCTTTCGTGGAGCCGACTAAGATATTTTGCCAGCTCAGTTGAGCAGCAGGGGAGGTAATGGCACTGAAACTTTCTGTGAGCTGCAGTGTTAAATTTCCACTTGGTCTATTAGGCATCTGGACAGCTATCAAATCTGCAGTGAAAAAGATAATTCGCTCAAACTGCTGGCAATGTTTATTTCATAAGAATTGGTATTCTACGTGCCTGTTTTTTTTACCGCCTGCAGCGTTAATTCTTTGAATGACGTCCCTTTAGAGAATGAGTCCAACGTGCTTTGAAAACATTCAAACCCGACAAGCATATATATATATATTCAGACTCATATGGAGGGTAAATAAAAGTCATTTCTACCTGAACAGTTGTAAATTGTTGTTTTTGCTGTAATTTATTTCATGTAATTACTAATACAATGATAATGAATGTACTGAATTTAGTTGTCCAAGAACTGAGTTTGCATATAAGGGAACTAGTACAACTAATGGGACTACAGCCATTATGCTATGCTGCTATAACATGTCACAGTCTGCACACCTCTGCCCTGACAAAAGAAAAAAACAGACAAAATGAGGCTTAAATTCCAACAGTGAGATGTGAAGTGTGAAGCATACGAGTAAAGTGAATAGCTGCTTTTGGGATTCACAGCTTCTCATCTTGTAGTTCTTCAGATAATGAAACTTAAGGATCCTTGAGCAGTGAGGCAACAGTGCTACTCATACTATTTGGTATCCAAGGCTATCTAAGGCAAAGAATTCATGCAGCTCAAATTGTAAACATCCTGTCTGCTTACAAAAGAATTCCTCATATCACTGCGTTTGCAAAGTAAAAACAAAACATAGTGCACATGCAAAGTATGTGACATCACTCCCTGTAGCAGGCCACACGCACAAAAATATGCATTAAAAGACAAGCGATTCTGTAACAGTGCTGCAGAGTCATTCTGAATCATCCACATTGAATATTATCAATTACAGGCACCAGCACAGTCGTCACAGCAGACAAGTGAAATATCCTAAAGATTGGCAGAATGGTGAAGCACACTAGCTCATTAATGTAACATTACATGTGTGCAAAAAAGGTAAATACTGAGCTTTGTGGAGCCGTCCATAATAATGTTGTTTCCATGCTGTCAATTATATGGTCAATACACTGAGCCCTTAATATCACATGTTGTTTTTAATGAATCATTTGAGCTCAAAGAGAAGGAGAGCCTAACAGTGATGACTGTAAATGGCCTGAAATGGAAGTTTACAGTATGGCTCTGTTCTATCTGTATGCGTTTAAGTGGAATTCAGCTACCTGTGTCTCCCATGTAAAAATTGACCTTCTACTGTCAGGAGTTTTTTTTT
Organism: Psettodes erumei; assembly: GCA_016785225.1. Classification (NCBI taxonomy): domain Eukaryota; kingdom Metazoa; phylum Chordata; class Actinopteri; order Pleuronectiformes; family Psettodidae; genus Psettodes; species Psettodes erumei. The sequence continues at coordinate 1,409,949 of JAFBJZ010000871.1, read as the reverse complement.
TTCCTTTTCAGTTCAGTTCATATCATGTCTGTATGTAAGTGGTATAGAACAATTTGGTAGGAGAGACAGGCATACTGGATGTGTATCAATTATTTCACCCTGAAGCAAAATCTCCCAAAGGAAATATTTCATCAAAGGCTGCATGTGTCATCTGGGAACAAAAAGTAGAAAAGCAGCATGCATGGTCTTTCTACATTTTAGCGATAAATTCCTTTTTTTCAGAAACTAAAATTTTCCTTTCGTTTTGCCTTGCTCTCTCTCTATCAGAAACAGCGTGCCCACATGTTCCTTTCATTACAAATCTCAGCAGGAGCTGAAAGCTTTTTTTATTTTCTCTGCACAGGGTGTGTATTTAATGTCAGTCTGTTTACAATATTCATATATAGTACTTGTGTGTTTATGTGAACCTGTGTTTGTGTGAGAGATTGCACTGCTACTGCTCCTCTGTGGGGTGCTTTTCATGTAAACAGGTTATTTTTGACCTCACCAAACACTGAGGCTGATAAAATGAATGAAATTTATGTTAGTGAATGTTTCTTTTTGAGCGTGCATGTGTGTGATGAAGGCAAATTATCTCACTTTTGAGAATGATATAAAAACTCAGCTTGATTATCATTAAACTCAAAACACCCTCCTGACTTTGCTGAGAACTCCTCTTGTCTTTTGTTTGCATGAACATTGGAAGTATATGCAAGCCTGCATACATATAAATGGATGGCTGCGAGTGCTTATATTAATGCATTTGCATTATTAATAAAAACAGTCTATGCAAATATATGTGTTTGTGTGCTTCAGCACTGTATGTGTTTAAACAGGAGGAGGTGTCTTTCAGCAAATGCTGCAGCGCTAATTATTTCCATATTGAATTAACTGTGCTTTTGTAAGTGAACGACTGAAGTGGACTGTGTGTATTTCAGCTGAGTGCCTGCTTGTGTGCCGTCATGCCTGTGTGTGAACATGGTATATGGGATGGAGAGAGATAAGCAGAAAGGGGAGGGCGAGTTGCAGTAGGATAAAAATGACAAGTGCCAAATGTCTTCATTAAATTCTCATTTCTGGAGTGTTTCATTCTGTCTGCCTCTCTAAACTTTTAATAGCATTCAGTGAGTCTGTGGATCTCCGTCTCTGTGACAGCCTCTCTCATTTTCTCCATCTGTACCACCAGTCTATTTTCCTGATTTTCTGAACTTTATTTGTCACTTTCTGTGTTTCTTTCTTGTCTCACTGACATGCAGCTTGTCATCGCTCTTTGCAGGCTCTTCTCCATACTTACATTGTACAATTACTAGTTATTGTCATTGTATCACTGAAACAATATAACCCTAGAGCACTCAAAATCACTCAAAGAGACCCCCACCAAGGCTGTACAATTACTAGTTATTGTCATTGTATCACTGAAACAATACAACCATAGAGCACTCAAAGTCACTCAAAGACCTCCACCAAGGCTGAACATTTCTTACCAAAAATGTCTCATGAATCATGTTCATTCCTCAAGTAATCATTGAAAACTCCTATATATAAAACATTTGTGGAATCATATGCTCCTGGCACGTGATGAAGATTTTGTTTAAATCCTCTTCCCTGGATCTGGAATTGTATCCATATACGGATAAATCTGTGATTTATTTCTTGAGAGCATTGTGACAGTGTTCCCAAATTTTTCAATTCAATTTTTCAAATCCAAATACATTTATGGAGATAAATGCATATGCAAATAAGTTTTTTTTTCAGCAATGATATGGAATCTTTCAAAACAAATTCCAGGATCTGGACACTGATCTGCATCACTCCCAAAATGTTATGGTTTCTAAGTCAGGCCAAAAGCCACCTCTGGTAAAATCATAAAAATCCCTTCATAACCTTTCACATAAGTAAGAGTTCTTTCTGAAGTTAGAAACACCAAACTAAACTGAGAAATCAGGGTATGACCTGGAGCCTGAGCAAAGAACCAGAGGCTGTTAGTCACTTTCTCTCAAAACCAACTATCCACATAGCAAAACAGAGAAAGGCAGACTGAGAGGGAAAAGCAAGCTAATGTAATATACTCTATATACCTCCACTCCAATCCAATATGTGTATTCTAAGGCTGAACAAAAATCTTTACAAATATTTCAACAATAGCCCACGCCACAAATTGTTGTGCAGCAAACACATAGTAAATTGTTGAATTGAAAAAAGAGAGGTTTGAAAACACTAACACTAACACCCTAACTGTTAGAGTGTTAGTGTTAGTGTTTTCAAACCATGGTGTTTTACTCCCTTTTTTTCAGTGTACACTATATAAACACTGAATATATTGTCTAGTTTTCATGAATATTATTTAAAGTGGTTCCTGAGCAACATAGTTTGATATTCCCAGTATGATTCCAGCAAAATTTGTGCCTCAATTATTTTTCTATTGTTCTTCTCTTCTAAGATTTAATATAACACATACATGTGTGATGTATTAAAATTATTTATTTATTTTACATAAAATAATTATGGCATGTTCACAGTTAGGTCTGTGATAGCTTGCTGCTTCAATCTGCCTTGCTCCATAGAGGGAAAACTACTTCCTGCAGTAGCACTGATCTCAGTCTGGCTATGGATTCGATTTGTGAGGTGCAGAATTGTACAGCGTTAATGGATTTTCTGGGACAGAGGCCTGATATTTCTATGTAGGAACAGATGTTATGTAGAAGGTACCAGGGAAGTAATTGTTGCAACTTTGAATGTAGGACCACAAGCCATGTAATATGGATTTCTTTGGGTTAAGGAACAACAAGTATCATCCACAGCTATGTGTGTATTGGCGAGGATGGGAGTTGAATTCATCAGGTACAGTAATAAAAACAGTAATAAAAACTAAAGTAAAAACTATACTAGGTGCAAAGCAGGTTTCCCAGCTTTGCTGCCTAGTATAAATTATGGGTGCTAAGTTTTATAGTGCTTCCTGTCTTAGATTATTTTACCCTTGCATGAAATTTACAATTTACAAAAGGAAAACCCTTGTACAAATTTAAAAGAAGACTGCCATACAAGACATGCAAAGTACTGTAATCTGATGATCTGTCTGGATGATGCTGTCATTCCCAGCATGAAGGAGCAGGGGAAAATAAGCCCTGCAGGAAAACACTTTCCCCTTCTTGAGAAAAATCTGTCAGTGACCTCATGTTAGCTGTTATGTAAAAGTAACATGATAATGATTGCAAATACAGTTTAACGTCAAGAGTTTGCTTGTTGGGATTTGGAAACTGTGAGTTTGCTGACTGTTCCAAACTATTTGACGATTTTGTGTAGCTCAACATGTTAAAACAGGGTCCACAGTTTGATCTGCAGCTGCAGCTGAACACCACAATCCTTCAAGTGCATTGCATTGTAGCTTTCTGCTACTGGTTTGCAAATTGTAAAGGGCTTTGGATAAAAGTGCGATATAAATGCAGTCCATTATAGCAGTTATTGAATGAGTTTCAGAGTCTGGTATATTTTTAAATATTTCTCCATATTTTACTGTGCCTCATGTTCTAGTTTTTGCTGCTCCTGCACACAAATTAATGCAGACACACTGAACTCACTAAACTATTTCCATACTGCCCCTGCATTCAGACTGCATCACCATTTCTATTTCATTTGTTCTGTTCTATGCAAGCGGAATGCCACTTGTTTTATTAGATGTCACCCCCTCTGCATAGACAACACACACCAAAACAAATACGTAAGTGCACCATCTTGCTGACTGAAAGACGACTGTGACAGACACGCACTCGCCTCTTTGTCAATGATCAATACACTAAATTAAATAGCAATCCAGGGGATTAGATGCCTCACGCAGGAAGAGGGGGGGGGATTCATACAGTATTTGCATCCTTCCAAAGTAGTTGGTCGATGTTAGATAGGAGGTGATGTAACTATCAGGAGAGGCTACAACCACGCAGCTACCTCTATTTCAGATGCAGGATATACACACACACACACACACATGCGCGTGCTTGCTCTCTCTCTCTCTCTCTCTCTCTCTCTCTAATGGCCTAGTTTCAAACTGCTGAATTAAGGACTTTGGTGACTTACTGTCGCTTTGTATTTTTCTGAGAGACAGCTGTGGGAGAGCAGACAATCATTATTCTTCACACACCCAACACAGACACACACACACACACGCAATAAAAATATCCCTGCTCTTCCCTTTCAGTCAGATGATCCCAGTCTGTTTGTTAGAGAAAGAAAGAAGATCAGACTTATTTTTAACCTTGCTGATATCAAACAAGGCTGCCCTAATTTGGCTTCACACTCTTCAAATGATCTCAGAAAGTGAGAATTCATCCTTTATTTTGTGGAGTTCAGTGTAAATTTACATTGAACGCAGGGGATGCAGGGATTGTGGGGTTTTAAGAATGCAGTGCTTAAAAATTGAATCTAACAAGCATCTTGAAGATAAAATACCCACTTGATCTATGTGTCAGAAACATCTTAGTGGACAAGAATGATTAAGTTTTTATCTGCTCAGCTTTAAACAAGTTTAAAAGAAGGTGAAGGTGGCAGAAGGATGACTTTAAGGATTAGTGTTTAGATATGCTTGCTCTTAATGCTTTCTTTTGTATACAAAGGGTTGGGAAATATACTCAATATATTGATAGATATACCTACATATATATATTTATAGATTTTTCAATGGATACGTTTTTTTGATATATGGTAAAGGGGTAAACAACACACTGACCTGTTTAAAGCAGAATTCAAACGTTGAAATCCAGGCACCTCCATTACTGCTCGGATGGCTCCAGATCTTCTGTTAACGTTGCAATGAAACGTGTTGAGTCATTCAGCAGAGTCATTCTTATTTTGTTCTTGACCACCATGACACTGTCTTAGTGATGTTTGTCATGCTTTACTAAAGTCATTAAAAGTGTTTTTTTTAGTGCTGTAGTGTTGCAGCCATTCACCTCTATTCTCTGTTTCATGCATTGGTCTTTGATTGAGGGCAGCCAGCAGCGACCGACCCTCTCAGCCTTTGAAATGACACTCTGCAGTGTAACCCTGGAGGAGGCAGAGCCATCAAAGACTGTGACGGATTATGGGAGCGAGTTCTCAGTGATGGATCTGGATCAGGATATGTTGTGACACATTGTACAGGGCCACTGACACAGAAATCCCATTCCCTGACACACACGTACACACACAGCATCCACACATGTATACATGGATATACACACTGAGCATGACAGAATCGACTCATTGACTCATCTCTCTCTCCGGCTGTGCTTTCTCAATAGTGTTTGCAAGAAAAATAACCAGTGCAACAATCTCTATGTGTGTGTTTGTGTGTCAACCAATGCGTGCACACCTGCAAAATTGCACGTGTGTTTTGAGTGTCTCCTGTGTCCAATCTCATGCCATCAGGTTGTAACATCAGCTCCTACTTTAGGGAACACAACTGTCAGCTTCACAATAAAAGCCCCCTACTGCCTTCTTGATTTGTTTGGGTACCACCTGAGCCTGTTATGTAAGAGTCTCCTGGTATTCTTTTCAGCCTCTGTCTTTTCATTCTCGCCTGCAGGTATTTCTGAAGGAGGTTCCTCAAACAAAGAACAATGTTGAATGTAGAGGGAATAACCACATCAGAAAGCTTTTGTTTCTGTTTCTTTAAGTAAAAGACAATAGATAAAGGAAAGTGAAAGTCATAAAAAAAACTTTGGGGGAGGTTTACTTGATATATCTTATCAACTCCAAGGGTAAGCACACCTCTGCCCATCTTTCAAAATCAGAAAATCTGAAAAATGTGTTTCAAGCTGTACTTTCAAAGTAAACATTGATTATCTTTTTACATTTAGTTTGAAGTCAGTTTTAAAGGATGAGGCTGGTAATGTTCTGTATTCTGTCAAACCAACAATAAATTAATCTTTCTAACACAAGTACAGTATTATCGGTATGTAGCCAAAGCCTGATACAACAGGTTCCTCTGTGCTATAGACATTCCTTGCTGTCCAAAAACTTATCAATAACCCACACTGTTGGACTGAGTCATGCCTTTTTCCATTACCATGAACACACAGTGTCCACCATCCTGGACTTGTAAATACTGATTAGAGCATGAAATATGCATTAATCTCAACAAATGAGCCGATGAATCTTGGTGGGAGACACATCTCAGAAATGAAATGGAAGTCCATCAGAAAAAAGGAATGAATTGGTGAACATTCAGGGCTTGGATTTTTAGGTGGCCAACACTGGACTCATCATTTTTCTGCACAAATTTGTATCTTAACTCCTTGTCAGGTCATCTGTGCCATCTCAGCTCCCTGCAACGTGGACTAAATGAAATACCGTGAGCTCTGACATTAGATGAAACATTAATGATCCCACTGGGCAAAGAACATTATATAGGCAAGAACCGAGCAAATGGGGGAACTGAAGTTAATGCAGAAAGTTATTACAGCAACAGTAATCAATTAGGATTCAATGTCTTCGTTAATAGGTTTTAAAGTCAGCAGGGATTTACATGTATACAATTTGCAGCATGTGTGCAGGGACTTGAAAATGTGCTTTGGTTATATAAATAAGGGAGAGCATATGGATATGGATATGTGTCCACCTGTAAATGTTTTCCTCATTATCAGACCATACCTTTACTCTTTAGTGGCGACAGAAGGGGTGATGTGTGTTTACTTGTGTGTCACTTTTGGCTCTTCTGGCTTTTGCCTGTATCCTATATGTACTACTACTATGTTTATATACTGTACAGTACACCAAAGTTATACTATTATAGTCCAAACCATGGGATGCAGACACAAAGAAGTTATTCTTTGCATAACTAAGGCAATGCCAAATTTTCCACACCAGGCCTGCCAGTAATCTTTTTACTCAGGAAGATTCCTAACTAGGCGAAATGACCTGGACATATCTAGGTGGCAGCCATGATAAGAGCTGTTCAGGTTTTCTAAATGCTTTGGAAAGGAGCTTCAGTGTTTCCTATCTTATCTTCTTTTGTAGATGGTACATTGGACCTTCATTGATGAAAGGAAGAGATAAAGCTGTCCCACACTTCCTTGCAGCAAATACTTTTAATGTGATGCACCACTGTTGCAGTTTCACCATGGCAGACCCATGTAAATGTAGAAACAACAGTGCACCTGCTTTATGCTTATAAGACGATCCATAACTTCTGCAAATCCTTCATGATTGTGCTGAGCTCCAAATCCATAAATATAGATTTCCTCTCTCTCTCTCTCTCTCTCTCTCTCTCTCAGATTTATCCAGTCAGTAGTTATACTGAAGAACAAGTCTATTGACTTTTTAGTTAACAATATCATTGGGCGAACAAGATACTTTGTATATAAATATCATTTCACTAAATCCCCTTCATTGTGGAATGAATTAAAGATTAATTTTCTGTACTTAACAAATGAATAACAAGGTCAAATTGCCCATGCAAGAAAACTCTATACACAGCACTTCTGTTCTAAAATAATTTACTCTGCTCAATTGAATTGCCTATTTAATTAATATTTTACATAATTTTGCTCACACAATTCAACCCTGTTTGATACACTGCCATTGTTGGTCTGAGTGGGTCCTTGGAGCTCAAATAGTGAGATTTTGGTTGCTTGTGCTATAATTAAACAATTCCAGTTGTATTGACTTCAGACTTCTCAGCGGACGTGCGGGAGGCAGCAGTTTAAACTAGTGAGGACTTGACTGTTCATTGGTTTGATATGGGAGAAGGGAGACACTTGGGTGGAGAATTACTCCACCTCTAAGGATGCCTCAGTGGTAAAATTGGTGAGACTGAGGGTCACGCTCAGTAAGTACAAGGCTGTTGATAGTTTGAGGTGCACTGCTCTATCAAAGATCCCCACTGTCACTGCAGCCCCACACTCTTACATCAGGTGGAAAACATCTGTTATATAAGCATTATTCTCATGAAAATAGTGTAAGAGTGTGTATATAGATATATATAGACATGCATTTGTGATTATCTTTGCATTTATTTTGTATATATTTCACTACCATAAGAATCTGCTTTCGTAAGTCAGGTTCCATAATCACATACACAGGCCCTAATCATCACAAGGATAACCAAAGGACACAATCAATGAAGGTTTCAGTATTAGGCATTGAAATCAGTGTTAAGAAATTCAAGGAAATGAGATAAGTGACATAGCACCGATTAACTTTTGCTCACTGTTAGGAGAAAATATTTCAAATAAACCAAGGGCAAAGATAAAATTGATTTAGTCTTATCACTGTGACAAGACTTGTTTTCAGACGAAAAATGATTCCCATGGAGCCTATGGTTCTTCCTTCAGTTGCACAATACATACAAAAGGTTTTATGTTTCGTTTATTTAATTGGTAGTCATGCTCCAGGGACAAGAAGCCTGCAAGTAATTTCTCTCAGCATGTCTTATACACTTCATATGTAATACACACTCAAATTGTGGCAAATGTCTGTGTGTCTCCTTGGGTATAAGTGTCCTCTTGTTTTGCAAGAGTCTGTATTTATTCCAGCGCAAACAGGCAGTGTGTGTTTGTTTCTTATCTATAGTTTGTGTGTGCGTGTATGTCTGTATACAAGGTTGTAATTAAACCCAAATCCATTACAGTACAGTGGGGAGTTTTTCAGGGGGATTCATCTCTACAAAGGCGCTGCTTACACCTCCTCCTCCAATCCTTTTTAATTTGATGGATATGTTTATCCATTTTTGTGATAAAGTGCACACAATGCATCTCTTATACTTGCATAAATGAAAACTGTAATTAAAAGTGACGCAGTGGGTTTTGATTATTCACAAATACACCATTGTGCATTTTGTTTCTGATACATACCTAATTCATACTTGACAAAATGCATGGTGTCCAGCACATGTCATAGGTGAGATTCATCACAAAACATGTTATTTCTGCCTGTGTAACCTTCATGCGTAACCCAAGCATATTATAGGGCTTAAAACAAGTTATGAAAAGACTATGCTCTTACAGTCGATGGTATAGCACAGAGGAACGTGTTGTATGATGTAGAGGCAAATAAAAATGTTGAATAAACCTTGGATTCCATATTATAATCTGCAATAACATAAACATGCAAAAAAAATGAATAAAAAATGGCAGGCACTATTCATGTAGCTGGTTTGTGGGATCCATTTCAACCAAAACTTCTTTTCATCATCATATGCGATGCATGTGCAAATAAATTCAAGTGGAAATAATGTTCTGGTAGCCTTAGTCTACAGCTTTTACTGAGGTAAAATAACCATCATAATCAAAATCATAATAAATGGCATGTATGAAAGTCTAACGCCCTTTCTGCTATACATGAAAAAACTGAAGCCCCTGAAAATGCATTTTCTCAGACAGCATCACAAAAAGTGACTGCTTCTTGCTGGGACCCTTTCACTTGTTTTGATTCGCACATCAAAGCTGCAGAAGACAAAGAAAACACAGGAATTTAACTGGAGATTCAACTTGTTTTCCACTCAGCCACCAGCAATAACAGTTCTTTACCAGCAAACTATTTAAAACTTTGGTTCTTCAAGAAGTGTGGCCAAAATCTAAGAGAGGACCATTAAAAATTAATTATTATTTTGTTATTATTCTTGTAATTAATATTATTATCATTAGTAGTAGTAGCAGTATGGTATTGCATCCTTGCAATTCTCCATTCTATGGATAGAATAACGGTGCATTATATTTTACCATCTGCCTCCATATTCTCCGAGGAATGTACTTGTATATTTGTAGTTCTCTGCCATAATCCATCTTTAAAACTGCTCTCATCCATCTCATTTACATCAGAATGCAACAACTCTCTCATAAAATCATGTGAGGAAGGGACAAACAAAAGTCGTAAAAATGCACAGGTAACTTAGAACACTAGGTTTTCAAGTGTACATCTCTAAAATGCCTATTCATCTTTGCTACGGCTATAATCTATTCTTGTTATGGCTGCCTGTGGTGCTATGACAACAATACCCCAGATGCTTTGTGTGTGTGTGTGAGTGTGTGTGTTTTCAATAACCAAATAAAAACCTTAAGCAAAGCAACATAAAAAAAGAAAAGAAAAAGTCCAAGAAGAAACCAACACAGGCAACTTTCAAACTTTAACGTGAAAGTTTTGCAGCCGCAGCGAGAAATGTGGAAGGGTTGACACCAGCCTTGGCTGTGGTTAGATTAATTATTGCCATTTTGCTTTGAGGGGACAAAGCAACCAGGCAAGAAGTCTCATTTCAATTGAAACACAGAAGTCAATGACATTAGCACTGTATAGGAAACCACACAATGCTTGTGCAAGCAAAAGGATGATGAGAGAAACATTTTCTCTGGCATGAGTGTCTGTTTACCATGTGACTGTTGTACACTGATAGCAACTTGAAAATAAACTCAGATGTGCAACTCTTGTTTGTCACTGTTGATGTTCCCAGAGGATACTTCAGGTACTGAAAATCTGCATTTCAATGCAGATGCAAAGGTAACACCGAAGGTCACAGGCACATGAAGAAGACACTATTTTCCTGTGCAAACACTTGTACGTAAACTGTAACAAAATGTCAAATTCCAGGTATTAGCATGTATCCATGGTGACATGATATAAGTCAAATTAAGGCAATGGTTTTGTGTGAATATAATATTTGTTGAAACAACTTGTTGCAGTTAAGTCAAATCTCATCGACCAAGGTCAAACAACAAAATAAGATGGTCCGCTATTTTAATCCTATTATGGAATTTGTAATCCGAACATAAATCTGTTTCACAGTCGGTTAGCAAGCCACATCTTTTCACATTCTGAGCTCTAACCACTGCAACAGTCAGATCTCTTCAAAAATAAATTGGGTTGGGAATGAGGCCAAAGTGGCTATATTTGTAACACCATCTTTCAGCCTCACAGCGAGAATATCACAGGAGATTGAGGGAATGAGGGGTGAACAAAATGAAGTTACATGCAGACAAAGCGAGTGTCACAGCTGGGGGCGAAGCTAAGTTGAGCAAAACTGCTGAAAATGGCCCTACTGCTGCTGTCAAAATGTCATGAAGTAAAGAGTAAAGATGAAATATCTGACATGAGGGTGCTTTTAGCATTTCACTTATTCTAAATTCCATCTGTAAACCCATTTTTAAAATACGTACACTGAGGTAATAACAAGCATCAACATATAATCTGAAACAGTTTCCTGGTAGAAAATATGAGGATGTCAGCCTCTTCTTGCTGTCAGATGTATCTCTGATCTTTTCACTTAGATTTTCTATTTTTGCCTGAGAGATACAAATACAGTCCATTATAAGTCATTACTCATGAACGGACACCAATTATTGCTGAATAGAAAAGGGGTCATAGTTATTTTTCAAATGAACATACTGTAAAACAAGACAAGGAGCCTAGAGTCATCTATGTGAAGCTATACTTGGTGCATCTTTTCGTGGTGGCCATTAGAATGGTAGAATTGTTTTGTGCGTACCTTCAATCCATTGCAATCTATAAATAAAGCAAAAATTTAATGAAGTGGAATGACACACTAAAAAAAGAATTGGACACATGAGCTAAAATGATTCAACACTTGGTGGAGAAGCCTTTGTTTGCAGTGACAGCTTCAAGACGCCTCCTGTATGAAGAAACTAATTGCTCACAGTGCTCAGGTGGGATTTTGTTCCATTCTTCTAAACAGACTGTCTTTAGATCTTGAAGTTTCCAGGGAGGACTCCTGTTCTGCTGGGTTTAAGTTTGGTGATTGACAACCTTATTTTCTTCCACAGGAACCAATTGAGAGTCTCCGTGGCAGTATGTTTGACAGTATCTGTCAGGGGAATGCAGCCAAGCAAGGATTCCAGAAGACTCTTGTGCTTTTAATGGTCATAAAGTGGATATTTGCAGTGTATATGCATGTGCACCTGGGTGGGTCTGTTTTGGGGTTTTAGTTGCATCCCATGCATCAATTTCCCTTTGGGTGACCTGAGGTGCTTCATTCATGTCCTCCGGAGCAGATATATAAAGGGCTGTTGGTGCATCCTCTCTTAGCTTCTGCATTTTGTCAGAATCTCCACTCCTCTTGATCACTTGTTTCTTTGCCACATTTTCTCCCTGTTCTTCTCCTCTTCTTGGCTGAAGGAACAGAGTCTTTCTCTCCCCTCTCATAACTCCCTCAAAAGAGAGAGGGAGAAGCATGAATAAATCATGCATAAAAGTGAACCAAACAACGAGCGTGGATTTGATTACATTTTACATTATTTAACACTCACTGACTCTTTAGAAAGTAAGTAAGCGTATATTGCTGTGCGTGTGTGTTTATGTGTTTTTGACAATCACAGCCAGGTCTCCTCATGTAGCAAATTAGAGGATGGTGACAAGTGTTGTTTTGTGTGCTTGGATTACAATTTAGATAAGCTGCTCCTCGAGCGTTTAGCCAAATGACGCCTTGGCCATGGTTACACATGAGCTTTCTGAACTGTACGCTGCTAAATCCTATAACAAGTCATTAAAACCCTATAAACTGTTTTTTAAGGCCCAAGGCAGTTACTCTTTGTATTTGCACTTCAATTTTTTGCATATATTTCATCACAGTTTGATTAGTATGGTCGCTACTTAGTATGATATCTATCCATAGAAAAGGGATGACGTGCACTAAAAAATTTGGATGGTCATATAAATTATATCTTTGGGGATAAATGTACAAAATGCTGTGCTGTGGCCACAGCAGCAGATCACAATAACTTGTTGGATATAAACCAGTGACTTCACAGCCCCATCTGACAGTGTTAGGGAATGTTAACAGAGGATTATGGGAGTTTGAAGAGTACTTGACATTGGGGAAAGTGATGCATGACGGAGCCAGATTCTCTACTGCTGGTGTTTGTTTGTGCAGTTTGCCAACATGTATAAAAAGATACGCTGGCATAAACACCCTTAGAAACACAATATAGCCTATAACTCTCTTAAACACACACATACACACACAGATATGCACACAAATGCAGTTATATACACCAACAGACATACACACACTTGTACACAAAGACAAAGACAGACGACTTTGCAAGGTAAACATGTGCACATGCAGCTGGAAATGCAAATGTACTCTCTCTCTCGCTCGCTCACACACACACACACACACACACACACACACACACACACACAAATCCTCTCTGGCTTGTTCAGAAGACCCACTTTCCAGTAAATCCTAAATAAACTAATCCCAGAACATCAACAAATGCAATTTTCAGCTTAACACAGAACACATGCAAATGGAAGGCAAAATTCTCTTCGCCCTCGTGTGTGAGCAAATAGAAGCGTATGTGTTTTCTCTTGCAGCAGGTATCAGTCAGGTCAAAAGGGAGGGCTGTAGATGAGGAGGCGGATGAGGTTAACAGGTCAACTGTTTCAGGTTCCAAGCTCGGAAGAAACAAAGGGAGAAGAGTGCAGTGTCTGCATTATATAACAGCTGCTGGGGATGTGTGTGCTCTCTATGTTCTGAAGCCAGAGAGGTCAACGCTTTTAAAGCTTTGCTAATCTGTTACGAAATATGTGTGCAAAGACCATGCTAAACTGGGCTAAAACTTGAACAAAAAGAAAAATGATCATTGGCTAATTAATTAAAAATCTATTTAAAAAGTTTTCTTTATACATGCAGGGTATTACATTTTTAGTAAAATCTTTGAGTAAAAGATTTTTCTCTCTTTTATACTGGACTATGTAGTCTGAAGTCTTTGGCTGAGAATCAGAGACTGAGCCCTTGCTTTGGTGCACCCCTGTGCCATTCATTTCTTACTTAACAATGTACATTCTTTGGAGGGCAGCCTTGACTGGTCACCAGTCATCGCATGGCAGCAGTCACAATCACATTCACAAGTGTGGCCTCGTTAGAGTGCCTGGTCCCCTCCACTTTTCTTTAGACTGGGACAAAACCAAGAGGAATACTGTGACAAACAGCAAACTGTGTAAGAGATTTAAACCTGCATGCAGTGGGCTGTGGAGAATATGATGTGGTACTAATGCAAAATGAAATATACAAAAAAGTCCCACAGTGGCTGCTGGTATAATCAAAGATATTCTGAAATGTACTGAATAACCACAGACCTTCCCCTCTACAGTGTGTTCTAGCCTACAGTACATCAACAGGGAATGGCTCTGCACGACGTAATTTCTGCATTACTGTATTTTCTCAGTCTGAAGTCAGCAATTTGCACCACAATACCTGAATGTAATCACATTTCAGATGGAGTCTGTTTAGTAGATGCTCTAAGTGAGAGGGAATTCATGTGTATTTGTGCCCATGAACATGAGAATGAGCTTCTGTGTCTGGTAGGGTTAGATCTGCCTGTGTGTGTGTGTTCTGGCCAAATAAACATTAATCATTAGCCTCACCATATGGTGTCCATGTTGATCAAATTCCCATGACAGTCACGCAGTCGCGCGCACACACACACACAGAACCCTAAAGCCAAAAAAGAAACTCAATCTGTACCACAAATTCCCCTTGCTGCCACCTTTGGGTTACAGTCTGTCTGTAGTAATACTGCTCCTGTTGCCAACAGTTATAAACGAGAAAAGGAATAAACTAGAGTTGATGTCCAATTTCCTCACTGTGTTTATGTTTTGTGCCACACTATCTGTGAAGACACACTTAACCACAGTAGATAAAAAAAAAAAAATACAGGGACATGAAAATAAACTGGACAAAAGAAATATACAGAAATAGAAATGCAACATCCAAGATATTTTTTCAATCCTATTTTATCACTAGTAGAGCTCACTTTACTGTGACCAGCCTGATGCCTCACCTGTGCAGTAATCATGCTGTGTCATGTCATGTCACACCTGTCAGGTAAATGGATTACCTTGTCAAAGTGCTAGTTTGAGAAATCAGCGTTTTGTATGCTTACAAACACACATACATGTGCCAGTATATTTATATATTAGTGTAGGATCTGTTTAATTAAAGTAAATCTAAGCTGTAAGTTTTTTTAGACATAGAATAGATATCTACAGATCGATATTGGACCTAAATCCCATTTTTTTTCTCTGTAAGACCAGTATCTGTATGAGATACATACAGTGAATGTGTTTCTGTAAGTCTTCAAACTCTGATGAAGAAAAACATTCATTTTGAAGAGAATCAATGATATTAAGCACTGATGCATATAAAAGTATATGCATACAAGTGTGTTTTTAGTGTGTGCACATGTGATATCAAATGCATCTTTATCTATATAGATACGTGTGTGTGTGTGTGTGTGTGTGTGTGTGTGTGTTGTGACCCAGCTTGTGCCCAGTCTAGTTAAACAGAAATAGCTACAAGAGCAATAACATCCCTGACTAAGCGGCAAGGGATTCAATTCCCGAGTCATTTTACAAAAGCGTGGTGTGATTGAGTCGGTCTGCCCATTGAATTCAGTATTTAATTTCCTCAAGGTCCCAGGAGCCATGTCTCTGTTTCCAATTTCTCCTTCTCATGAGATCAGGATGAGGGACTAAATGAAGGGCTTTCTTTTTCTTTTCCTCCCCTTTTTGGTCCATCGTTTTCTTTCATTGTAAAATGCTGAGCACTCAGGGCTGGATAGGAGGGGACAGGTTAATGAGTGTTCTTGGTGTAGCAACGCTTTCCATTATCATTGTTCCTTGCTGGCCTCTTACCCCTGCTGCAGCATTTATCAGCTCGAGTCCTTGTTTCTTCTTCTCTCTCTTCTCTCACACATTTCTTATGTATCCTGAGTTCCTTTTGGTTGTATTCGGATGCTACAAAACATAAGCAAATGTTGGACAAATGTTAAGAAGTCCAGTTTATTTTTTCAGCTCTTAATTACAATGACTGGTAGGTACCATTAGGTAGATAATGACATGATGATCAAATAATCATTCCATTTTAAGTAAAATACTGAAAGACAAAAAGAGACATTAATAGTAAATGCTCCTTTAACTCGCCAAAAATTACACTCAATTTTATTTGCACATTTTCTGCAGAAGAATTAAACATTTTAAAATCATTCGTGGCTCATCCCAGAATCTCTTTGAGTAATGAAGAAGCTTTTAGGGATCATACTATCCAATCTTTTGTGTTTGGAGAGAGAGGAGTAGAGTTTTAAAATCTGAACATGTCACATTTTCCTCCAATCTCCAAAATTACGAAAGCAGAAGATGAGCTCTCATAAAATTGCTAAAGCACATCAAGCACATCTGAAGAAAGCAGGTGTAATTTGCTTAAGTGCAGTGTCTCAAGTATTTGTAACTTGTGATGACTATTAGTAAGATTCTTTGGCAATTTGATCCTGTTTTCTGGTTCAAGAATGTCTTTTCATGCTAAGGACTTCCATCACGTAAAGTATGCCTTACAAGAGATATGGATGAGCCCAGATAAATGGAAACATTTTTGTTCTTATTACTGAGGATGCTTTCTGAGTGCCTCTGGTCGATTGGATCTAGTAAAGGCTGAATGACTGCTTATGAACCAACGATAAAAATACAAATGCCTATTCAATAACTAGAGGATGCACTTGAAATGCATCACAAACCCTGTTACCTGAACAGAAATATTGAACCACATTCCACAGGATATATCTTAAAAGGCATTACCTGTCCATACTCATACACATGTACAGATAACTGATGTTCAATTGCAATAGGTAGTTACTGTGTTACAAGTGCCACAGAGCCAATTATAACTGCATTAAAACCAATGAACAGTGGAATAAATGAACCCCATGGAAGGTCAGTAATTCAACAGGAAGAAACTATTTTAATAAAGCCTTTATTCCTCTGTTGCTATGATTCCTCAGACAAAGGGTCTCAGTTCTGGAAAAAAAAACAGGCCTCCCCAAGGGCTGTTTACGCAACAAACCATCACTATTTTGTCTTTTATATGACCCCCTGGGGGAAGAAATGATGAAAGGAGGAGATGTGAAGGTTGGTATCACAATTTACCCTGTGACCCCTGGGGTGAGTCATGGGGGAAGCCCAGCACCAAGTCTTTGCTGTGCCAAGTGCCAATTAGGTGGCAGAGTAGAGAGGTAATTCAATTTTTGCACCAATGTAACAATTCACCATAGGGGTCAGTTCTTTCATCTGTCTGAATCAGAATAACAAAATAAAAAATCAAAGTAAAATAAAAAGAACTCATGGGGTGTATGTGGTGCATGCATGAGCAACATTGCATCATTTCTATTTCCTTATTTGTTGGTTTCTTTTGAACTGAGGAACATCAGCTGCATGCAATTGTGTTCATGTTTTAGAAAAGAGGTTTTGCATGAAGCAAAGCAGTGCAAGCAACAGTGTGGGTCAGTTTTGTTTTTACAATAAGTTCAAATTTTCAGTACAGTAGCTATGATGTGTAAAACTGTATGTGATAAACTTAACAAACTAGACCTGACCTTCTTAATTTTTATCATCATTTCATGGATGCTAAATAAATATAATAACGATGATGCTGATGTGACTTTTAACTTAGAAACACTACTGTATAATTACAAAGGCAGAAAATACTAATGGATCATGAGTAAGGATTTGTCAGCTTGTTATTGGGGTATGAGGAGAATTGAGGAAGAATTCACACCTCACATTATACATCCAGTGCTAACATCCGGCACCACGTCAGAATGAACGTCAGCAGAAAGTAAAGGTGTGGAGGCTGAGGTGGCCATGAAGTCATGGTAAGGTTTAAACATGTTATAAATAAGAAAAGCTGCCTAAACATGAACACACATCCACAACAGAGAACACAGTATCATGAGTAGGAAGGTGACTGTGGGTAGTTACATTACCATCCAATCTACCCTTCCAACCTATTGCTTTCAAGCACTGCAATGTTAATGTCAAACAGCAGCAACCTGTTTTTGGCATGTTTCAGTCATGTTAGTCTTTTCTGTAATGCACACAGTATGCTATTTAAATTTTAGGACACGGTGTTCACTTTACTCAGTTCCTGAGATCAGGCAGTTCACTTTGTACATCAGGAGTCTGACATGAGGAGTTTCAAACTCTAAAACTCTCTCCCTTATTACTCCAGACACCTTAAAGCTTATGGAGCGCCCCAAGCAGCCATCTCTGTGTTATCATTATCTTGTTCCAGTGAAGGTGAGTTAAAGGTGCCATATTATCATGACACAGAGGGTGCACAGGGGCAGGTTTGGCCTCAGCTGGAGGTGGAGGGAACCGCATTTTGGCTTTGATAGCTTCTAATAACAGGCTCTGAACTCCCAAAAAGATTTAAGGAGTGGTGTGTTTTCATGCTGTAAATTCACAGATTGCAGGATCTGCTTGCGCGTGCCAGATAAACCTGTTTTGTGAGATGTATAATTGGCTAAAAGGTCTCCAAAATCCAGGGTGGCAGGAGAAGGTAATTGGATGATATGACTTTGAAAGTAGCTGTAATTGGCTAACATCAGAAGTGCAACTCAGAGCAGCCAGATTGTAATGGTTAGCTTTGACTTTAGAGGCAAGGGCAGGGGGTAGAAACTAATTAGCTTAAGGCACTTTGGAACCCTAGGTTTGCTCGTAATCCAGTCAATTTGATTTGAGAACAGAGATTGGAAAGGTTTTTAACTGGCTGAAGTCCTATTCCATGCGAAGTGCAGTATGACAATATCGACCATTCCTTTGTGATGAATGTAGGTAGGAACCTTTCTTTTCCACTATTACATCGATAGTGTGCCTCATTAAACTCAACAGGCTGCCAGTCCCACACAGACTTAGTTTCAGAAGAGAGTTGTTCTGTCCTTGGCCCTGGCTGTGATTAATGCAAATTTGTCGACAGTAAACAAATGCCAGGGATAGGGCTCACTGAAAAATAACAATAAAAATCTCACAGTACTATCACTGATTAGAAGAATTAAGTGTGTGAATAGCTCTTAAAGTTGACCATATGTCTCCAGAAAATTCATGTTTATTGTCTCTTCATATCCAAAAAATAAAGAAACCAGAAAGTGACGAAGAATGAAAAAGACAACAGCTTGGATACACACACACATATGCAGAGATAACCACTATGAGTATTTAAAACTTTTAAAAGAACTGTGAACAAATTGAGTCAAACTGATCTCAATACCTGACTCTAAACCATACTGTATTCCCCTGTCCTCCTAATGAACATCCTGCTTCCTTTTAGGATGTGTATCGACTGGATATCATGTTCATGTTTTCAAGTTTGTGCTTTTTTTTTACTGTAGAAGTGCAAACTGGGGATTCAAATTGTGATGGAGGACTGGGACAGCTGTCTTCATTCACGTTTTCAAAGCAAATTCACTCCGAACAATTCCAGTTTTAATTAATCACAAAGACATCATTAATTATAAAGCAATACAACAAGGAGATGTAAACTTGAAATGTGTGATGTGACAAACTCAAAAGATACTTTTTCTTTGCCAGTGCTGTGTCTGCGAACAATACATTTGCTGCCACCGCCATCAATAGGAAGACTGACATTTGGTTTTTGAATGTGTATCTGCCTTATTATATTAGGAAAAGTGCTCCTCCTGCTCTCCCCTAAGCCTCAGAATATGAGTTGCAGTGTGGAGTTTTACAGAAAAAGAGCACCTATTTTATTCCTAACAGACCTTAAACTTCAAAATTGTTTTTCCTAACGTTGCATCAGTTTGTACCTTGTAGGATTATAGGAAAATTTAATTTAAATAGTAACTCAGACACAAAACTGACAGAAAACAACATGTAAAGACTTGTAAAGACTTGACATTTAACAGAAAATAAATAAACACAGAGATTTTGAGATGCTTTCTGAAAATGGGTACCGACTTGACTCATCTGACACCATATGTGAAGCTGTTCCAAAGTCGAGTAGCAGTGACAGCGAATTCAAGATCACCTTTTAGTTTTCCGCTTGGATCTTGGAGCAGCTAACAGTCTCTGCTCTGAGGTCGACAAGTTCCCATTCCCTGAGGTCTGACTAGCTAATGAAAGAACTTTTCAATCACACATCAAACGCACCACTCAGGGAAAAGCAACATTTCATTTTCTGTATGAAAAATTCTTCCAGCTTTGAGCAAAAAAAAAAAAAGTAGCTGTTTACAGCTGTGCATTTGAACCAGGAAATAAACAGCAGCGAAGCGCTGACATTTCAAGTTACCAAATATGTAGTGAGCTTTAAAAATGTATGCTTTTTGGATTCTGAGTATTTCATAAAGCACTTTAAACTAAAATCAGATCTTACATTTGGGAAAGTTTAGGGATAATCAAGTGGACTCAAAAGCCATTAGACCCTTGGGTACAACTGCAGTGGTGTTTTCTTTTCATGTTGCCTGACTAAGACTAAGTATACACTGTACACCGACATTTCAAGACTCTACATGATTCACAGTAGCCAATCCACAACATTACATTTCCAGTATATGAATATTGGCTCTGTCTCTCATTTGCCTCTGCTGAAGTGAGCATTTCCTGTTCAGATGGGATCTGCAGCCTGCTGCAGTGGATTTGCAGGTCAGAGTGCACCGTCATTTTATATCTTTGACTGAGCACATTTTCACATTCAGACAGTGCTGCAGCGTGTTTGGAATTAGGAACTTTTTTATCACTACATTTAATACATTATCAAAGTCTACAAATTTCCATGTTACTCTCATAAACTGTACATACTCGGATCCATGTTTAGCTATTACAGTCCATGCAAATTAGCTGCCTTTCAAAAGGTGTGCAGGACCTTCAACAAACAGGCCCAGAAGTGGCTACTGTCAGCAATCTCCTCTGTAAACAAGTAAATATTTTTAAAAGATTTAATGAAAAGAGTGTTATTAGAATTAGAAACACCCTCTATGTTAAATCTTGCAAAACTTTACCATACAGTTCCAATATTTTCCTAAACTTTCCAATCTGTGTGTGTGTGTATGTGTGTGTGTGTGTGTGTGTGTGTGTGTGAGTAGAGAGAGAGAGAGAGAGAGAGAGAGAGTTGGCTAATCCTTTCCACTTAGTAGCCGGATGTCATTGACTGTCATTGGCAACACAGCACATACCCCAGGCCACTGCACTCGTCCCCTGGTGGCTGATGTACACAACAACAGTAACAAAGCTGCTCTTGCTCTCTGAGCCTGACAAGAGCAGCAACTGGAGGGCATTCCCGCTGCCTCTCTGCCAAGGTGACTTCTGTGTGATGTGCGTGCTTGTGTGTCTGCGTGTGCTGTGATTTAGAGTGAGAAAAAGCATATTGTAAAAGTTACGTATTGTACAGAGGGAACATGGAAAGACAGTGAAAAGATGTTAAAAACACAACAACAAAAAAACTCAACCAAAATTCAAACATTTTGACGTGTATTACCTCAACTTACATGTGATTCTTTAGTTCATTATTTCAGAAGAAGGTGTCAAACTGCAAGGTGCAGTAGTACAATATCAACTATTGCCTCTGACTGATGTCATGACTAATTGCATAAAAGTGTTTTTATTCTCTAAATGCACTATCAAATAAATTACATGTTCACTTAATGGAAAAGTAATGAACAATAATTGACATTCCCACACAGACCTGAATTATTATGTGTCAAACCCTGGCACTCCACCATTTTCAGTTGCCAGGGAAAATTTACTGTATTCAATATAACACATAATATAAATGCATATAATAGGGTATATATATATATATATATATATATATCTGAATCTTGCTCTGACACATTTTTCTTTCTCTTTTTCTTTCAAACCTAGTAAAGCTCGAAACTGCCAGGAAAAAAGTAATTTAAAAGTAAAGCAATTTTAAATCTCCTACTTTTATTTAAATTTTCCTTGATAGAAAAATGACAGCATTGGTCATTTGTTGAAATGCTTAAATGACCTACTGTATGTTTACAGTTAGGAATTTCCCAATAATGACAGCAAAGCCCTGCCGTAGAGATTGAGGAAGGTAACTTGGCACACACAGCATGACTGCGAGAACGTTCAGTTTGTGCCCCAGTCACCTGCCGACAGCCGCCACTGATTTCCCTCCAGTCACAATCAGAAATTATGAGTTTTCAGCCAAATCTCATGGGTGTTTTTTTTTTTTGATACTATCAGCAGATGGCACCATATACACATAGTGTTACAGACTTGAAACAAAAAGGCAAAATATCTTACTGTACTGTATTAAAAGAAAAAAGAAAGTATCTGCAGTGTTTGTTAGCACTTACAATTACGATGAAATGTCTTGATAATGAAAGTTCTCAGGAATGATGAGGACTGGCGGTGAGGCTGAAGGCTGCAGGAGCATAAATTGGCACGATAGCTGAACCGGAGCCTTCTACATCCCACCTGGGCCAAGGAGGGGTTCCAGGTCTTCTCTCTGTCTAATGAGTACAAATGTACATCTACTGAGCCAGATTTATATACATATAAACAATAAGTCCATGTGCAACTTCACAATGGCTTAGATTGACTTTGATTCTAAGCCTAAACTACCAAAGTTTCAAGTATCAAAGTTTTATATATAATGTAATTTACTCATACTTGACTTACTATAATTGAATTTACTCTGTATACAAATAAACGTTGTCGTAGTAATACAGCTGGAAAATAAGAGCTGTGTTTAAGCTCCTGAACAGTGTTTACAGAAAAGGGAACAGGTCAAAATCGTCTCTCCTGTTTCTGACAACAGGAGACCAGTGATTCAATGATTAACAGCGCAGACTAATCTTTTCATACTACACACTGTAATGTTCTCTGAGATGGAAAAACCTACCTTGACCATAGCTCAAATGACAGATTCATCCAATATAAGACTTGACAAGCGGATGTCCTTTGTCCACTGCAGGTAAAGCCTGGAAACTACAAGGCTGCTCTCAAACCTGCCAAGATTTTCCCATCTGTATTTTGGAAATGTAATGAAACCTCAGTGTGATCATGTAAACATGTTCTGGTGTCCTGTGAGTTAATGCCCCTGCATGTTTGTTTGTGAGGCTCCTGGTTCTCACCTGTGATTTACATGCATTTATCCTTCACTCAGCCAAGAAGAATACACTGAGATGGATACAGCATGCTTACACTGATTAGATAAGTAGTTGGAAAGGGATTTGAACTCACTCACATCCTTCTCATGTATTGTAGACCAAGATTTGAAGTCACAAAGCTCCTTTAAGATGCAGCTGAAGCTATGGAGTGTTTTGTTGAAGCATGTGCACAAAGCCTTTGAAGAGTTTGTACTCTTCTGTTGTTAACATAAATCCTTGAAGAAGAACTTCTGTTGTTCTTGGAGATCGCGTACCTGGGCAGTGGTGAATAATCCCTCCTCACTTTTCACCTTTGCTGGCATGATGGAGGGAAGTAGACCTTAGTAACCAAAGGCTGCAATTCAGTCTTGGTCTTTGTACAACCAATAGTTGAAAATCCAACATCCTTGACAGAGGGTAACTACACAGTAAGATGAAATCTATTATATATATATTTAATCTAGGGAGGATATTTCAGAGGATTGCATTGATTTTAAGTGGATTCTCTGAAGCACAAAACTGCTCTCTCTGTTGTCTGCACACAACCAGGTTCCTGAAGGTAGCAGGGACACCTCAACACAATATCACCCTTCGGGTTCTCTTGATTACTTGAGAGTAACACTCAACACAACACAACACTGGGTCCATTTGTTCAGCATCAGTGGGAGATAAAGAAGGTCACAGTGAAACTGACAAGCAGCAAACAGTTATCACAACACACTTTTAGTTTCTCATCTATACCATGAGTAATATTGTAATTTCTATACTATCATTCAAATTAACAAATAAAATAACTGAAGATATCACCTGATCTCCTTGGCAAAGATCATGTAATACAGAGTCTGCTAGAATAAACTTACTGTATCAGAATGAACATAAATAAAGAGAACCAGAAGAACACAGAACCACAACTGAAAGTTCTACCACCAATGAAAGTGCTTCAAAGAAAACGTACGAGGATATTCCTGGATAAACAACAAAATATTTCCTGGCCTATTGTCCACTATTTTACAACTACAAAACTGCACACTTTTAAAAGTAGACTTACCTAAGCATTGTCATCTAGGATCACGTCTGTCTTGGCGGTCAAGCCTATAAAAATAAATGATGTATAAAAGACGTTCAGCTTCATAATAATTGATGGGCAAGTCCATTTTTATAGAAAAGAGGTGATAAGACTCACATAATGATGCAATTTGTCGTCTGAAGAGCACTGGTCCAATGAGCCCTATCACCGTGCTGCTTTTTTTTTTGCCAAATAGCAATACAGTTACTCCTCTACAGTGTAATTTCACGAAGCATTTATAATATGTATGAAATTTAGATGAGTGTACTCCTCACCAGCCAATGAGAAGCTAAACCCAAGGATGACTGATTTAGTTGTCAAAGGTGCAGAAGGTAAGAGCATATCTGAAAAAAACAAACACTACATTTTATTAACTAGGTATGTATTTGGGTATTAATCACATATTGGTTGCATGAAAAATTTGGTAAATCATTTCAAGTTTCTCCAGATGCTGCTTAGTTGATGATGTATAGTTCTTGCTGCATGAGCCCTCACAAAAGGACTTCAAAAAAATGAGAAAAAAGATCAATGACTTCCTTGACCTGTGCTCTGCCCATCCATTTCTATGGGTAGAGCACAGTTGAGTGTGTTTCTTTATTTTCTGTAAACAGATATACCACACACTTTGAGGTTTATAGACTGCACATCAGCACACAGACAGGACACGGACAGTAAAATCCTGAGGACGCCGTACTAGATCACACAGATCATCAGGATTTTATTTCCTCTTCACATCACTGAACTCCCTCAAGATCACCATACTTCACTCTGGAGCCACAAAAAAGATATTTTTCATAACCAAAGTTTCCAATTCCTGTGATTCTCTTTGGATGATTAAGCGAAGAACAAAATCAGGGCTCCAGCTGTGTAAACAGCATTATTTTGGGAAGCAATTTCATTTCTGCATTCATAAATAGATAATTTTTTGCATAAGCAGCATTACTGTAGCATTTTTTGCATGCTTGCCAACATCAAACTTAATCAAAAATTTAAATAAGCAAAATGTCACTAAAACAGTGCTGTTGATGCATGTCATTACACACTGTTAACAGGGTGTAAAAGCTTTGGAAAATTCCACAGGTGATTTCCCCTCATAAAGGAACATAAGCAGCTATTTGTGGCATGATTAGGGAGTCATACAGTCACACCTTCTTGATCTTTCCTTGGCCACCTCGGTACATTCTGGACGACACCAGCCCTCACCTCACTAACTGACACTTCAGTCCTTCCACATAAACACATTTCACAAGTGCACTGATTGTGACAAGATGAAAAAAATCTGTAGGCTTTTCATGGAAACACAGCATCCTCTTAACCCTTCCATCATTCCACCGTCAGTTTTCCTCTTTCCACTTCATCTCCTCTCCCTTCCCTTTTTCTCTCATAGTGATTAACACAAACCAATCTTCTCTCATCTGTAACATGTCTCGAAGTGCATGGAGGAAATGAGAGAATATTCTCAACCTTCTCGTGGCTTTGACAACACTTGACTTTCAAATATACACTTGCAGCACAAACTGACGGGCCTCTGCTTTGTGTGTGTGTTTGTGTTTATAGTGGTGTTATAGATAAGAGGTTTTTCAGGACATCTCAGTGAATGCTGCCACTTGACACTACAAACTACACGAGTCAACCATTTTCACACTGTTAAGGGACAATACTGTTTATCAGTGTTGTCTCATTTACACTGTATATCCTCTAAAATGTTGCTCACACAAAAGGGCAGCAAAATTATCAAATAACCTGGAGACCTTTTATTCTGATGAAATTGAATAAAGCTGATTTCATAGAACCAGACAAGACAGTGACAGACTCATTCATTGTCAACAGCCACTCAGAGCTTGTTTCTCTGCCAATGCAATTTCATAGTAATTTTACCTGGGAAATTAAAAATGGACAAGAAATTTCAGGCCACTCAGTATGCTGCATTTCCACTTCCACCATTTCCATAATTAATTTCTTGATTGCTGATTGTGTGATGTCAGGAAAAAACAAACAAACAAAAAACATTATTTTCTAATTATCTCTTTTTATTTTTATAAGTCCACTTTTAAAATGATGGCTTGCATTCCTGTGGCCAAAACAAATTGGAAAAGGGAGCATCTAGATTTTACGGGAGGTCGTGGGGACAAGTTATGCAAACTAGATAGGTCATAAAGGTTACAGTGCATAGATGGGAGAATCCTCTGCTGTTGAAGATTTAGTTCATCGACAAGATTTGTGTACTCAGCCAACAACTTTTTAAAGCTTCTAATTTAATCTAAGCATTTAGTTTCTATTTCAACTGAACACTAGTTTTACTGCTCAAGTTTCAAGGTCTTTCTTCAAATAGAAATATTCAATCTACGCTATCTATCATTTGTACAAAAGGTGCTTTGGAAATGTCAAGTGTTTTTTGCTGCAGGTTAGTAATATGTCAACATGTCTGTCATTTAGAAAATCATTATTAATTATAAAATAATTATAATTACATTTTCCCCCTTGTTTATCCTGGATGAAGACCATTCACTCTGACTATTATTGATCATATATAGTGTACTTTAACTTTTTCCTCATCCTGGATGCAAGGCTACATTCTTCTAGCTTCTAAACACAGCACCACCACACCAATCAGCTAATATATCAGAAACCTTGAGGTGAGACCCCACTAGTAGCTGCGAGAAGGCGACAAGGTAGACAGAATGTCTCAAAAAGCAACAGAAAGAGGGACCTAATGATTGCCAACAGTACCAATGCCTTTATCTCAGAAACACCATGCCATTTATGTATGGCCTCCCCAAGATTCACAAAGAAGAGAATCCTCCTCAGGCCAATCATCAGCAGCATCAACTCAATTTTCTACAACATTGCCAAACATGCAGCCAGTATCTTAGCCCCCCACTATGACCATAACTCAATGGAATTTGTGAACAAGGTTTGAGGATTAAAACTGTATGCAGACAAAACCGTGATATCCTATGAAGTTACTTTGTTGTTGGGTTAAAACGAGAGATGGGAGAGAGAGGAGAAAGAGAATGACAGTGGGAGAGAGAGACCAGGAACACTTGCATATACTAGTATAATGAAGCACTGTACATGGATTGTTCTATTGACAGTAATACTAGTCTTAATTATTATACTCACACTGTGGGATTCAAGTGTCTCTGTGCTCCTGAGGAAAAAGTTAAATTAACTCTGCACTCAAACATTGTGACCAAAAACAAAACCCTCAAAAATAAAGAAAATGTTGGAGAAGCTCTAACGTTGTTTCACTGTGGCAGATGAACTTTACCCTGGGAGAAGTTGATGAAGAACAGCGGCTGTGGCGGCGATCCTCCTTTGGTGGTTTGCCTCGTCGTGCCAGGTGGAGGAAGTATGCTGTCATGGAATCTATGACCTGTACTTTATCTAAAATGAACATTTACTTTGTTGAGAAATGTCTGCACCTCCAGAGTGCCTCCTAGTTTAGGTTGTAATCATCAGAGGAGCATTTTCATTTCATTTTAACATTAACTGGCACTAATTACAAAAATAAATGTAATAATTACAAAGTTTATTACTATGAAGACTCCAGAGATTCTCCTGAAAAACAATATTTTATTTTGTATTTTATTGGTACTGTTATATACATGGCATAATTTGTGCTTTTTTTATTATCAAGAATAAAACCATAAGGGAACACATCAGAAAATTAAACTTTAAACAAGGATTGAACTGTTTTTTTCAGCTGAATATACTGATAGTTCTACAAAATCCAGAGAGAGGGGAAGAAAAAGACAAAACTAAATAGATAGATAGGTAGATTGATAAATAGTTTGTCCAGAGACACTTGCAGATGGTCCACTGAGGGTAGTGTGAATGTTCAGACTGTGATGTGCTTTTACCAACAGCAGCAAAGGCACCTGTGTATCACTTTGTTTTAAAAAAGTACGCCTCAGGGCCTTATTCCAGCTGAGTCCATACACATACAACCAAATCCATCCACAATTTCTTCCAGGGGGATTTCTGCCACACAAATTTGCTGATTTCCTATGAATTCCGACCATTGCAGACGTTGGGTGCTAGGTTATCCAGCTTGAGGACATTCACACTGATTCCTCCATTTGTGTATGTGTGTTGGGGGGATGGGGATGGGGGGGGTACCGACTGCATATAGATGGGCTTGCCTCCACACACTGTACTGACTCTGGAGCCAAACAGGAGAGGGAATGGACTATATAGTACTCTCACAGGATTTGTAATGATCTGCATGCCACTATGTTGGAGACCATTCTGGAGGACAAGAGGTTCATCTCCATGGGACTGGATGTTGATGAGAAGAGGGCTCCGATTGCTGTTTGTGCTTATGCACCAAACAGTAGAGTATCGACCCTTCTCTGAGTGTCTGGGTGGGATCCTGCAATGGGCACCACCTGGGGACTCCATTGTCCTCTTGGGATAATTCAAAAATCATGTGGGAAATGATAGAGAAACTATGGAGGAGCATGACTGGGTGGAACAGCCTGTCTGATCATAACCTGAGTGATGCTTTGTTATTGAACTCCTGTGCTCATCAAAGATTGGCCATGTTTGAGAAAAGGATTGTTCATAAGTGTACTTAGTACCGGAACACCCTCGGCCTAAGATCAATGATCAACATTGTGATGGTATTATTAGGCTCATTATTAGATTAATAGGATCAAAGCTGGCAACTGATCACCCCCAGGTGGTGAGATGGATGGAAAACCAAATGTGTAATGAGGACGAACTGCAAAAACCTAGCTGAGTCAGCAATACCTTAAAATCCTAAAAGAACTTCTAATGAGGTTGGAGGCATGGAATTCAGTGGGCAATGTAGAAAGCCTCCATGGTGGAGGTGGCTGTTCAGAGTTGCATTAAGATAGTCATAGGTGTTTGTTGCTGTGGCAACCTGAGAACCCGCTGCCGGACACCAGCAATCAGGGAGGCAGCAGTTAGGTATTGGAAGGCCCAAAGAGTAGTGGGCCTGGCAGTTGCAGATCCAAAAACCCAGGAATTGGTGGAGTTTGGGTTGCTTTCAAAGAAGTTGTGGCGAACCATCAGACAACTCAGGTAGGGAAAGCAGGGCTTGGCTCAAACTGTGTTTAGCAAGGGGAACTGCTGACTCTGACTCAGGGTATTGTTGGGCAGATAAAGAACACCTTAAGGAACAAGGTGCCAAGTTTGCACGATATTTAGATGTGTTCTGGGGACTTGGAGACAACGACCAAACAATTCCGGGGGGGTGGGGGGGCTTATGGGGTGTACTATGGAATTATGGGGTACCAGGGGCATTATTATGAGCCATTTGGTCCTCATAGAACCAGAGTGAGAGTTGTGTCTGAATTCTTGTTGTGGTGCTGACCTTTGCCAAAGTTGTTCCTTGTAACGAATTGTGTTTGTGAATTTGACGGACAGGATCTCATGGCTAGTGCAAGTGGGGGGTTCATTTTGAGGACCTCAGAATCATTTCTCTGTTCTCTCTTTTTGTAGATTATCTTCTTTTGGCTTCATCAGACCATGACTCATAGCACGCACTGGGATGGTTTGAGTGTGATGTGGATGGGTCATCACTTTCAAGACTCCAGCCATGGTTCTCTGCCACAAATTGGTGGATCGCTCCCTTCGAGTTTCAGTAGGAGTTTAAGTATCACTGAGCTTTGCTCATGAATTAGGGTAAAATGGAGTCTAAGAATGACAGGTTGATTGGTGCAGCATCAGTTGTAATGCATGTGTTGAACTGGACTATTAAAGGAAAGAGCTGAGCAGAAGACAAAGCCTCTGATTTACCAGTCAATCTACATTCCAAACTTCACCATGAGCTTTGGGTATTCACTCAAATGAGATTGCAAAAATGAGTGGCTGAAATGACTTTCCTCCATAAGATGGCTGGACAGGAATTGTGTAAAGAGGTCAGACATCCAGGGGAAGCTTTGGGTAAAGCCACTGCTCCATCCTTTTGAAAGGAGCCTGTAAAGAAGGTTTGGTCATATTATAAGAATGCCTTCTGGGCACCTTCCATTGGAGGTTTACCAGGCACATTCCACTACCTGGGGTAGACCCAGATCGGGATGGAGAGACTACATACATCTCATATAGACCGCAAACACCTTAGGGAGAGCTGGAAAATACTGTTGGAGAGAGGGATGCCTGGACTACCGTGCTTAACCTGTTGTCATGGCAGAAAATGGATGGATGAATATATGATAGATTAACCCCAAAATCATATTGTGGCCCTTCTTGTTTTTCTTTCTCATGTAGATGAAGTTTTGAGAGGGAGTTTTTTGTACGAGTGGAGGTTTCCTGATGATTGAGTTTGTGGTGGCCAAAAAAGACTGGCAAGAATTTAACAAAAAAGATAGATGCAACATCAATATACAGTGTGTCGTTTGGTGAGTGGTGGTGAACAGAATAAGCGTAAAATAAGACAAAAATAGCTAATTTAGGTGCGAGAAGGAACATAGAATGGTGAGGAGCAAGGAGTGGTGCAGTCTTTACTGCAGTAAAAACAAACTGAAGTCTGATGTCTCAACGACAGAAAAAAAAGACCCCAGAGGGAAGAGCAATACTTGGCAAGAAGAGCAGAAGTCATGCAAAAGAAGTGAAACAATGTCTGACAAATAAAGAAACCAATAAGGATGAAGATTTATAATTTGGCCACTGGATAAATACTGTCTCTGCCTGACTAGAGGTTTGGTGCCCCACCACAAAATAATCTTATCACCCACCTGAGCCATAATTTAAAGACTTATAACTCACTTTCCTCATCTATTATAATTCTTTTTGCTTCTGTTCTGTGGAGACCATAAGATATGGGAACAGATGGTGTGAGGGAAAAGCATCTGGTACAACTGTGATGGTTTGTAAGATGTTTTAACTAGTCCAGTGGAGGGAAGCAGACCAGTGTTTTCTGTTTTGGTTTTTTTTTACCAGACTGATGGAAAAACTTGGATAGGCAGAATGACATTTTCTCAGTCAAGTGAGACTAGGTGCATAGACAGAAAAACTAAACAGAGCAGGGGGAAACATTCAGAACAGCAGCAGCAAATTATGGAAAGATAAAGGATTACAGAGACAGAAAGTAAAATAAATGTGAAGATCGGAGAATTTATGGAGAAATAAGTTGGTGAACGCAAGTCTGGAGTATACTTATTTGCATTACGTATCCTACGAAAAGTGGAGTTGGAGAACACAGTCACTATTAGGTGCAGATTAATGTGGAAGGATCAAACTTCAAGATTTGGGTTGAAAGACTGGGGGGGTGGGGATGGGGGAAGGCCTTTCTGGTATAGATTGGTCCATTAGCTAGCCTTAGCTTCCCACTAGACTAAACCATTGTCTAATTTATCTGTTAGCATCCTGCAAGGCTAAACCAAAGTCCTCACTGGTATCTGCTAACTGCTTAACCCAGAGTCCTTGTCCATGTCCCTGCTGGAGAGTTTGAAGTCCATCACCATATCAGTTTATCCTGTTATAAGCAAGATCCTGTTTTTTTTGGTCACTTTGTAAGAGTTTGCTGTTGTCAGGCAACCCCCAAAGGTAATCCGTTTGACCTTCAGAAACTGTCATGGCAGCAATTCAACAATGGCAAAGACAACCAAAAAGAGCCCCGGAGTGAGACTGTCCATCCATGGCCATGAGTTGTCTTAGAATCAAAACCACAAGTTAACCTTGTTTGCTTTGGCTTTCTGCCAAGTCACCCATCATCTTGACTAGCATTAGCTACTGACCAATCCATATTAATTTGGTAGGTGAGCTGACTTCTTACCATGCTCTAGTCCATATTGACTCAGTTCTTTAACTGGCATTAGCTTCACACCAAGCCACAGTCCAAGTGGATTTGGTCTGTTAGCAAGCATTAGGTTCCTGCCAAGCCATAATCCATGTTATTTGGTTGGTTAACGGATATGAACTTCTCGCCGTGCTACAATCCATGTTGATTCGGTCTGTTAGCTGGCATTAGCCTCCCATTGAGCCATAATCCACAATGATTCAGTCTGTTGGCTAGCATTAGCTTCAAACTCTAATAGTCCATATGTCCCAGGTGTCTGTCAATGTCCCACTTTCAGCTCCAGAGACAAAAGTTACTGGTGGTTTGGCAGGTAGAGCCTTTTTCAGCTGGGGACAGGTAGAGCTTGCCATTAGCACAGGCACACAGCTCGTACACAGTCTGTTTAGTGTAGGTGGTACCTGCAGGTGCCCCCTCCAGGGGATCCACTGCACTGCCAAGGGGAATGTTTCCCAGCCTGATGGTGTTGGCATCTAGAAAGATCTGTGAAAATGAAAGAGAAATGTTTTAGGAAACATGAGAGGATTAATGAAGAACAATGATGAAAGAACAAAAACTGAAGTTAATGTTAGTGCTGCGGGGGACTGAGCTCACAAGCACCGTCTTGCCTAAGATAATACACAGAAAAACACAAAAGAATGTTAGGTTTCAAAATAAAAACAGAAAAGAAATTTGGGTTGTTTGCAAAGAAAAAGAGAGAACACACTGCCTTAGGGGATGTGACAATACACTGTGGTCGATGAGGGTTGTCATCAAGAAAGATCTAGATCTCCATTGAGATAAAGGGTGAATTTCTATTTAGAAGGGTTCTTTTTTGATGAAGAAACAGCGTGAGAGTCAAAGAGGCAGAGGGCAAAGGAATCAGGAGGATGAGGGGAGGATGACGAGACAGAGAGACATATGGAAAACAGCAAGCAAAAAGTCACAGCAGTCACAAAGGCGACTTTTAGACCAGTTAATTTGATACTATATCATATTACATTTTCCTTCAAACATGTAAAAGGAGATTACTAACATATTTTTAAAAAGGTGGTTATATTTTTGTGGATAATTTCCGAGAAATAAGTGGTTATAACAAAAAAAAAAAGGCTAATGGATTTGATGATTCGTGTGCTCAAAGATAATCTTAAAAATTACTTAATACTACCTGCATTGCAATGAAATGATAAGGGAATGAGTATAGTGATACCTGATCTTAAGGCCCTGTGATGAAAATTACTTTAATGAACTCTATTTGTCTTGATACTGTACATCTGTTCCATAGCATTTAATCCCAATTTCCTCCCCACACTCTGGTCTCCATCCCCCCAGTCTTCTACTTCTCCCTGTATTCCTTCAGCCCTCTTATCATCCTCCAACTGATACAAGCTGAGTTTTAAATGCAAATCATTACACAATTGTGGTTCCTATTGACTGTTTTTCCCTGCTTCTTTATTTACTCTCCAATATTCAAAGTAACTTGGCTCTCTTGCTTTCCACTCTCTCTCTGTCATATACTCACACACCCCAAGACTGGATGTCTCTATGCCCCCTATTAATGTTCCTCATTTTAGGAAAGAGGACAGGGAAAGTGTAAATGTGTGTGGAAAATAGCTATGAGTGGGTTACCGTGAGTCAGATGAAAGGATGAGAAGAATGGCTGAAAGAATAGATGACATACAGAAAGGGAGAGCAGAAGAATGAAAGGGAAAAAAAGAGAAGACAGCAATGAGGGATTCAGGTAGCCAAACAATGAGGACCCAATTAGTATCACTAATGATTTCACATTGGCTGACGGGGCACATCTCGATCTGTAAAAACAACACACGTGCATGAGTATGCAATCACACAAAATGGAGCAGAGCAGAGGTGCTGCTCCTGTTGCCGTAATAAATCTGTTTAGCTTAAAGCAGCATTTGGAGAGAGACAGGTAGTTTGAAGAGCAGGTAAGATTAAAAGATGAACCTTGAGAGCCCCAGCCTTCATTTAAAAAAAAAAAAAAGAATGGTGTGACAATTAGTCGAGAAAATAACTGACTGATTGTTGGGAACCAAATTATATAATTTGTTTTGGTAATAAGACCCAATATGAAAAATACTGATGAAAAACCTCAAAAGGAGACAAAAAAGAGCATATGGCCTTACAGGATTATTAGAATGAATATGGAGCTGTTCACTGATAAGACGTTTCTGTGTAAACAAGTAGCATTCTCGTTTACTTGCGTGTGTGTGTGTGTGTGTGTGTGTGTGTGTGGATAAAATGTACACTACACAATAGTCCTGTTTCTACACAAGATTCAGAGAAAGGTCTTGTTTGTTTCAGTTATTCTCCACACCTCCACACAAAAAAGAGGCAGCATAGAGAACCTTTTGAAGTTACTGTGTATGTAGCCAACTCATTAGCTGGCTATGCCCATTGGTTTTAATGAGACATAGTAACAGTGACAATAAGACACTTTAACAGCTAGTGAAAAACGAATATGTTCACATCTCTTTCTGAGTCCTGAGCAAAGGAAAATACCACACTAAATCTCCAAATGTCAAGGTATCCCTTTAACAGGTCCCTGGTGGACACCTGTCATCTTTCCCTTTGGCTCCCCAATAAAAGCTGCCAGGGCTCAGTTATAGCCTTACTGAGGAAAGGACTCAGTCACGGTTGGCAACATAACCCAAATCTAATTCCAACAGCCTGCTTGCCATAGCAACAAAAACCTGAAACGAACTTTGGCATGGCAATGGGATGGGAGAATGAGGAGAGATGTGTGTGTGCATGTGGAAATGCCAATGAAATTACTGGTTTCTCTTCCATAACATTGGAAACATCATGGCAACAAACTGAAGAAAGGGGAACGGAGGGGGGAGCGAGTGAAGACAGAGGAAGAGGAGGGAAGGATAGCGATACAAACAAGAGGGGAAGGAGATGCTGATGCTGCTTATGCCACTGGAAAGTTGAGATGGTGATTAGTTGGTAGAAATGATAGGAAGGAGGGATGGAGTGATAGAGAGATCAATAGAAAAGAGGTGAGAGGCGAGATGAAGGTGGGTGGAAAGAGTAAAAGAAATGGAGGGATTTTAGGTAGCAGGTAACAAGGACAGTAGAGGAGAGGTAGGCGATGGATTGATGGATAGAAATAGGGAAGGAGTAGAGGAAGGGGAGTGGAAGTCATTTGTTCTAGCTTAAGTTTGGATTAACGCTGACATTCATCCCAAATGGAAGTGTCTGTAAGTATTAGGTCAGCGTGTTGTTAACAGTATGTGAGGGTCGGTACACACAAATGTGTGTGTTTGAGAAAGCGTGGAGTGTAAACACGGCACAATCTACAGCCTCATAAATGGTCAAAGTGTTGAATCTAACACTTGTGACACAGTCTGTCAATATTTTACTGCAGGGCTATTGCATTGCAGGTGTTCAAATTATTTTGTCCACTCACTGCATACATACTATAGCCTATATAATGAGAAAATGTGGGCTCCTGTCTGTGTCCCATATGTATTTGCATAAATGTTCCATTTGCGTGGGTGGCTGGTTGTGTGCACACAGTATGAATGTGTGTGTGTGCGTGCCCATCTCTCTCTGACATCAGTTTAGCAAGCACGTGGCTCTAGCGTCAAGGAGATGGGAAACATGCGGCAAGCAGCAATTATGGAGGGTCAAAACATTTTTCATGGATGATTTCCTCTGGTGCGGCTGAGGAGCAGGCGAAAGAGGGTGGGAGGGCGAATGAGCTGTGAGAGGGGAGGAGAAGACAGCGGAGGAGATAAGAGGGTTAAAGTGTCTTTGGGAGGAGATCAGGGGGAAGAAGCAATGCTGGAGTAGTGTTAATTTCGTTAACGAAACCTTTGTGTTAAGCCTGCTGAACTCCAGTATGACTGCCTCCTCGCTCTAAAAGTGACAGTCGTTGGTCATGGTGAAAACACATTTGGGTGAGCTTGTCATGACTACGTGAATGCAAGGCTTGTGCTGTTCGTATTAGACCCTTTTTTCCACAGGGGATGTCAGGCCCAATCAAAATTTCACACAAAGTCGAGGCTTGCAGAAGTTTATATCATGCTGGCCTTGAGCCAAAGTGGAGCAGACAGTGTCAACCCTAAAACATCTGACTGAGAGGATGAAGAAGTTGAACATGCACGGGTCAACCTCTGTGTTCGTGGAGCCTCAGCTCACCTGCCGCCCATCCTCCTTTTCTTTTTCTTGCTCCCACTCACACACACTCTCCAACAACACAAATAGGTGGGAGGTTGTGAAGCCATCTGAGTGTATTACACAGACCATTAGGCTTGCTGAATGGACAGATGCTGGAATAGGAGCTGACAATGGACTAAATGACAGAGGCTGGAGAGAGACTCAGAGTGTAGTAACCCAGATGTGGCTGGGACATAAAGCAATATTAGTCTGCTCCACTGTACTACTGTACACACAACTGCAGGCACAGGTAGAGAGTCACAGAGATGTAACAGTAACACACAACGACACACAGACAGTGAAGCCTCAGAGTGTCATGAACACACACACAAGCTGTGACAGATAATAACACAAGCAAAAGAGAGAGAGACAAGCAGACAAAACTCCAACATGTAGAAAGACTGAGACTGACAGAATCACACACATAGACACTCTTGCGCACACATTCTCACACATACACACACACACACACACACATGACAATCGCCTCGAGCAGTGTGAAGTCTAGGCTAATGAACTCTCTGATGTTAATCACACCTTTTGAAAAACATCCACTTCTCCCAGCTATTGGCAGATATCTGTTAATCTGTTATCTCTCTTATAAACACACACACACACACACACACACACACACACACACACACACACACACACAGATGCAGAGTGGAGTTGGGTGATGGAAACAAGTTTTGGAAGTAAACAGAGAGGCTCTAGAGATGGGGCAACTATGATAGCACGAGCAAACTGTGTATGTACATCTTTGCATATGCATTTGTAGGTTCTTGCATGTGTGTGTGCACGCACGCAGGAATCTGTATGTGTGTGCTTGAGGAGGTGAGTATGTACTCTTGCAGTTGCATCCATATACGCGTGTGCACAGCGGATGCGAGTGCTAATTTTGTCTGTGTATGTCTACATATTTGCGAGACTTCCCAAGCATCAGTGTGTATGACAGGGAGCTACCCCCTACCAGCATTCTAATTCACTCACCATTCTGCCTTACCCCCAGGTAAAACAACACGCAGCGGCAAAAATAAATAAATAATAATAAAAAAAAGCTAGTCCCAGCGTACTATACCAATAACACCTTCAGGCTACAGCGTCTTAATAAACCCCAGCATTGTGTCAACAAACAATAAAACTCCATGGCAACACAACTTCTGTTAAAAGTTTCTGTTAACCCGATTTCACCTCACTGCAGTCACTCTCTTTGTGTATATCATGTAGGGGATTCAAACTTTCCTCACATGTCTGAAAAGAGTTTCAAATGACGATGCTTGCACTCAAGTTGTGAGTAAAACATTGTTCATTTTTCTTCCAAGGTGTAATTTTGCATGTCAGAGAAGTTGATTTTCTATTGTGCATTTTCTGTGGTCTATGCAGGCATGAGGCAGACTTCAAATCTGGTGTCCGTGTTTTTCTGCACAGGTCTACACCTCAGCTTAGGACCCCACAAAGGATACTGTCCTGTTCTCCAACATTCAGCTGCA
This sequence comes from Psettodes erumei, assembly GCA_016785225.1. Lineage (NCBI taxonomy): Eukaryota > Metazoa > Chordata > Actinopteri > Pleuronectiformes > Psettodidae > Psettodes > Psettodes erumei. The sequence goes on along the minus strand of JAFBJZ010000871.1, from coordinate 1,372,605 downwards.
TCGAATTTAAACACACTGCCTGGATTGTCACACCATCCTTTCTTCTCTTGAGAGGTGGATGTGTCTTTATGTCTTGTTTCTGTGGTGAGAAAATGCCTGGACCTCCACAACATGAAACTGAAGGATTAATGGACATATTCTGGCGAGCCATAGCTGGAGAGGCTGACCCCTCAGGTGAGTATGCACGTCAAATAAAGCTTGCAAAACACACTTGAAAACAAAGCAATCGCTTACATATGTTGTATTGCTCTACTGATGCTCTGTACCACTTCTTGTTGATATAAGTGGAGTCAAATTATAAATCCTCACTTCTTTATTGATTTAAACACAGGCAAGATTATCTAATCACTTTAGAGGCTATTTCACCAACCTTTTACAAAAAATGAAAGGACTTAATTTATTTTCAAAAGTCTTAAATAAAGTTGTAACAATTCAGAGAGGACCCAAATGCAGAACTACAGAGCAGAGGCAGTAGTTAGGCCAACAAGCGAGTTTACTTGAAGCACTTTGGCAGGAACTGTACAGTCCATTCCAGAGTTCAAAATCCAAGATTCAGTCCAATGAACAGAGGTACAGAGGCAGCAGGCAAAAACTCACAATCATTAACAGGAACAGGGCTCAAAACAGAACAAGTACTACAAACAAACAGGTGGGAACAAAACAGACAGGAGCACAAAGTATGATCTGGCAAATGACCGCGGCAAAGGGACTAGTATATACGCTGAGGAGTAAATGAGCAACAGGTGTGTGGCGGAACGAGCAGGCTGACCAATGACAGGCTGACAAACAATACGTAGGGAGTGTGGGTGGAGACTGCACTGGTGGGTGAAGCTGGCAGGTGCCGACTGTAGCGTGAACAGATGAGGTGTGCAGAATAGCCAGCAGAGGGGTGGGGGAGTCAAGATTTTCTCTCATTAGGTGTTTTTTTTAAGGATGTTAGTAGAGAAAAGCCTGAGGGACACAGTATCCTACAGTAAACTAGCCCTGAGCTCTACCACATGTGCAATGTGCAAGCTGTGATTGGCGACACCAGATCATTTCCTCTTGCTCATTTTGATTTTTATTTCAATAATACGGACAAACTTCACCTTCAACTCGTGACCTGCGCATGGGCAGGCAAACTCCATGCAGAACCTGCAACCTTTTCTCTGAGCGACAATAATGTGTGAAATGCGATGCTGACACTATTTGCAGTCTGCACGCATGCAGTGCTCGCTAATTGCTCCTGTGAATAGGCCCCCTTGTTAACTGGGCCCCCATGCGCTGCGTCCTTAATAAAGTCTGAATTGAATTGAACTGAATTGGATGAGACCCAGCACCTGCTAGAGGCAAGTCACCATAAAATCTGCAAGTGCTGCATTTAGAGAGAAGACCGCATTCGATAAAGATAAATAATGCTCTCCAAAGAAAAGTTTTTGACAAGATGTAATGCTGTCAGCAGTGGATGTCGCCAACACTTACTACCGAAATTTCATCTAGGAGAATCCATGATTTACATTCACACGCTGGAGCTACCGTATATAACCACAAACCGCTTACTGCTGGATCTCATTGTGCCCTATACTCGAGGGCATATGGACGGTATTTGCTGAGAGTGTTGCATTATCACTCCCTGGAGAGCATTTCTGTGCTGTCTGCCTCCAAACACACAGCAGATAAAGATCAAAATGTAACCATTGCACGCAGTAACTGGTGCCCTAGTGTGTCCCACTCCACTGGACCTTTTCTTCTTGAATTCAAATGTAGCCCTTCTGACACTATAAATGTATTAAAGACGAGAATACTTCATATCTAACGCAATGACAAGGATCCTTTTTAATATTAAGGAAGTGACGCAACAGACACTCATCAGTGGAAATAAACCGTAGTGACTTTCATCAGCAAACTTACAAAATTGTTAAAAGCAATTTCTCTGAATTTCTCTGACTGAAAGCTGGTTCTGATGGAAACATGAGTGTCACCAAATGCAGGTTCCATGTTTCAGTTTGAGGGACCATCCGTTCTCGAAGGGCTTGTCAGTTAACATAAATGGCAAGCGAGGTAAAACAAGTTCTCCCCTTCAAAGAACGGGACAAAAATGAGTCCTGCACAAAACCTTCTGAAAAGAGCTGCGGATGCATAAAGGGCATATAACATGATGCGGAGAGGAAGGATTGATTGAAATTTAAAGCCAAAATAATCAACAAAGAGTGGAGGGAAGAGGCAGTGAGAGACAGAGCACACTTGAAGGGGAGAAAAAAAGCGGATGGACGAGAAAAAGCGAGTAAATGAATGAGGGGAGAGAGGAGGTGGGGTGGGAGTTGGGCGAAAAAAAAGGACAGGGCAGGAATCCTGAGAGGATCTGTCAACTCTTGTTGGCTTTGATTTTAATGGAAGCCAGCGCTCCCCTACCTCTAACCCATTTGGCCCTAATTCCAGCACTGCTTTCCAAACTTTTTAAACTTTAATGGCCCCTTCTTAAGTGCCAGCTGCTGACAACATTGATTTGGCTTTAAGCCTCGCTGTCCTGCACGCCTTTATTTTCCACTGCAAAATCGACAGAAACATCTATTTTCTGCCATCCTCCTGTACCTCCCACTCATCCGATCCTCCCTCTATCCTCCCTTCATCTGCGCTCCTTTGTTCATTTGACGGTGTCAGCGGTCGGTAAAAAGCTCGTATGAGAATGGATGAAAAAGAATGCTATTTGGATAAACTGTTCTTTTTAGGGACGTATGGGGGTATTTAAAACAAACTGGGCTTTTGTGTCTCAGTTGAACTTTCCTATTGTGTGTAGAAAGTATATGTGAAAAGTATGCTGTACTGTGCGTTCATGTCCTCATAGCTAAATCTTTATGCTCGGCATGCTGAGCTGGGTGGGGTTAATGGAGAGGATTGCTGCAGGAGGTTATGTAACATGCAAAGCTTTCTTGACTTGTATTCATTGAACCACTCTGTTCACTGAAAGGGTATCAAAATTATACATAAAAATTTATATGAAAATGTCAGAGATTATTATACTTTTCATAAATGTCAGAAAGACTGGCTCTGGACTTGTCACCTCAGTAACAGTCACACATGTGTCTCTCAGCTCAGGAAACACACGTCCTCCTATAAAATTGACCTTCATAGGACGAGGAATGTGCCGGACGCAGTGTCATTTGGCATTACTGTGATAAAATAGTTTAGAGGTATAGTGGGATCTCAAGAGACAACTGCCAGCATATGGCTAGGGGGGCATGTAGTAAGATGGGAGGGCAAAAAAAAAAAAAAAACGAAACATGCCGTAATGCATAGGAGTGATCTGATATTAATTAGGGAAAAAAATCGAAAGCATGAAATTAGAAAAGTAAAAAGTCGGTGCATTTTGTGGAAATGGAAGTGAAACAACAGTGAGAGAGGAGGAGAGTATATGTTAAAAGAGCATGGTGCCCTCTGGAGAAAAACCTGCCAGACAGTTTGTCAGATAAGATTATGAGAACAGATGATAAGCAAGTTCTTGTACCTTGTATCAAGCCAAAAAATGAATTTTAAAGTAGAAGAGCAGGTATTCCGGTTGAATTTGATGCCTTTAATAAAAAGATTCATTAAGGAATTCATGTGGCTGATGATTGACAACTCTGTAGATAAAGGCTTTGTTTTTAATGGCTGGTGCAGCTTGACCGTGCTCTCATGCTACACACGTCGTTTTAGACAGTTTCAGCTTGAGCCCCTCAATGAATTCAAGAGATTATACTTTACTCAATTGTGACACGTGTCTTTCCATGAGTCAGCCTGTCTAACCATGCCTCGTTGACACATTTCTTTTACTCTCCTCATCAAAGAGGTCAAAGGTCAGGGTCACCTTTGACAGGGTAGCGCTTCATTGTAATAAATAAATAATAAATATCCTCTGCTGAAAGATGGACAGTCACAAAAATTTTAAAATAGAATTTTGTTTCAGGAAATGTACTTTTTCTTTCCACTTAATCAACATGTCAGAATTTTAGTTTTGGTATAGCGCAGATTTCACTGCTTCAAAACAGGAAGCGAAGAGTAGGTGTTCATCTAATTTCTTTGTTATTGTGAAATCTGTGACGTTAACAGATACAGTGTGTAAAATACAACATCTACTTTAGTTAGACTTTTTACGATTCTTTGGAGAACATGCATTTCCTCATTTTGGCAAAGCTTCTTGGCATAAGTGAATTACGACAGGCTTATCTTGCTGTCATAAATCCCCCCCCCCATTTTAACACTACAGTAATTATTATCAGGGGCTTAATCATTTTCTTCCCTCAACTCTTTCCCTAAAAAGTGGTTATACTCCAATGACTATTCTTTTTCTATTGGCTGAAAGGTATTAGGGAAAGACAACTGACGTTTATCACATCAATGTAACTCTGAATCTCACACATTTTCTTTAGAGCACTGTAATAACATGGGCCTGCTTCAACACATTTACACAAAGTGCTGATAAGGCTCCTGTTGGCATTTATGGAGCTTTAATTTCTCAAGCCTTTCACAGTATCAAGCCTTGCCAAAGGCCCACAGCACAATCATTGTTAGACTCTGCTAAATGCTATTGTTCACCATCAATAGCAAGACATCTATTTATGTGGGGATGACAGAGAGAGAGAGAGAGAGAATGAGAGAGAGAGTAGGATGACAGAAAAGAGGTAAAAATTAAAATTCCCCCTTCCCTCCCCTCTCCCTGCGAAGTGACAACCACAGTGATGTATAACCCTGGCAGTGGAAAGTTAATTAGATAGGCTGGGTTACTTAGAGATGAAGGACTGAGAGGCTGAGAGGAAGGGGTGGTGGTGAAGAAAGTAAAACAAAAACAAAGAGAGGAACAGAAAGGAGGATGGTAGAGATAAGTGGAGTGAGACAAGTCAGGGATGAAAGTATAAGATGGGGGAACGAGGGAGAGACACAGGACAGAGAGCAGAAGCAAGTGAGAGAAGAGAGACGTGGTAAAGGGAAGAGAGCAAGTTTAAATAAGAGGCAAAGGACCTTGTTAAAATTATATTTTGCCTCCACACTCAGTTCATCTATAAAATTGTACAGCCATAACAATACCATAGAGACAAACCCCATCGTGTGAGAGGGGTACCATGGGTATAATCAAATACATAAATTCCAAGAACAGGCTCAGTCTCTCTCTGGCACCCTTGTGCTTGGCTCAGAGACACACTTTAATATGTCATGTGCACTGGTGAGCAGGTGAGGGGATGTCTGCCCTTCATCGGCGGAAGTGCTTGACGTAGACGCCAAAAGAATGGGATAAAAACAAACGGCATCAGAAGTGCAGACTCAGGCGACTGTCCATCCATAAAAAAAGGTTTAACTGGAAAACAGGAGCCATTCACTAGAGCCAAGAGCAGCATTGGGATTTCAGTACTTCTGGACTCTCCTCAACCTCCTGCAGACCTGCCTGTAACCCTGCCAGGGTAAAATCCCAGATGGCACGCCGTTCTATCACAAGGGTAACACATATAGACTGACACATTCATCTTGTACCTTCGTGTATGTGTGAAAGGGAAGGGAAGAAAGAGACTGGGCCAAACTGACCAGCAGTTTTGTGTCAAAATGCTTATTTTGTTCCCTCAATTTAGTAATTTATTGATTTGACTATCTTTCTTCTGCCTTGTGCCTTTGACAGTGTTTGGTGTGGGATGCTTTATAGCATTGATGTTTTGATCTTGAACAGAAATATGTGGGCCTCCTTAGACCTTTTGGGAGTTTGACATCCTCCAAAAGTATTTTATGGCATCTTTTTTTGTTGTAAAATCCTTGATACTGTGAATATGATCTGATACATAAAAACTCAGCTCCAAGGTTCTGGAGTACCTCATGTCCATAGTCTGATGTACAAAAGATTTGTTGTTACTAGTTCTGTCATCTTTTTTTGCTTTCTCCCAAACACTAAAGAGGTTTTGCATCAGAGCTTGAGGTAATAGCAAATAACATCTGCACAATCATGTGGCACTGAGATTTACTAACACTTAACATCAAATATTTTTGCCGTATTTGTTGTTGCTTAGTTAACGTTACTCAATAAATTAGTCTGCCTTCAGTTATTGGAGGCGTCTGCTTTTATGTTGTTTTTACTGCTGTACTTTGCAAGCTGGGACAACTACTTGTACAGTTGTACAACTTAACAACTTCTGCTTTTTAATTTCCATTATTACCATAGTGCTACATATTTCTTTTAATTCAGTACAATAACTACCTCACTGGATCAAACTTTTCTCTGCTCTCTGTACACCTACACAGTTTTAATATGCTGTATGCCACTCCACTATAGCTTGACATATTAAATATATATTTGAAGAGTCCACCATCTATTGTATATCTGACATCCCCCCTTATTATTTTTTACCAATATACCAGAGCTGTCCTGACCTTCTGGTGACCTCTGTGTGCTTAATTTAAAGCGAACTTCTACTGTCTGCTCATATGGATGACACTGTGTACTTTTCAGAAGTAAGGCCCAGAGGACGGAAACAAGATAAGCAAAAGAGAGGGAAGAAAAGTCAAAGAAAAGACAAGCAGAAGAGAAGAAAGAAAGAAAGCAAGAAAAAAAGAAAGAGGGTGATAGAAAGGAAACGCATCAAACTTTTCCTGTTGTTTTCAGAGACTTCTGTTATCTACATGTGTGTTTCTGTGTATGTGTGGGTGGATGTGGGGTTGTGTACGAGAATGTGACTGCATGTGTATTTGTGATGGAAGACAGTGTGTATATGTGTGTGCGAGACTGACAATGGCAGTGGGTGTGACGAACGAGATGGGCCCATTTTTCTGTTAATTACTGAGTTAATGATAAACTATGGTCCAGTGGTCATGCAACAGCGTGCACGAACACACACACACACACACACACACACACACACAAGGATAATGGCTAACTCTGCTTCAGTGCTCACGCATCGTGGCAGGATGCTATGCAAAGAGCTTGACAGTGAGATATCAGGCTAACAAAGACACATGCGCGCGCGCACACACACACACACACACACACACACACAAACAGCAGCAGCAGCAACTGACAGGGAACCTCATCAAACCAGCTTTAATGAAGTCACTTCTCCCAAATAGAAGAGAGGAAGAAGGGAGGGATGAGAGGAGGAGGTGAGAAAAGGAGGACAAGGTCGCCTGGATTGATGACGCTCATTAGCCTAATAAGGTACTTTAATGAAGCAGACCCAACACTATAGAGTGCCACAGAGTCTACACACACACCTCATCGGTTTTGTGGTTTCATTGGTTTGTGTTGTCTTTTGTATTTACTCGTAAACATAGCTACTTTTGTCAGCTGCTCTCACAGTCAGATACCCACACACCAACACAACACAAACCCACAGACACACACGTGCTGTATGTGCACATGAATTCTGTTGTAAGACAAACCAAAAACCTGCTGATGACAGAATTCTCTGATGGTTTTCACATACAAACACACACACCTCTCCTTCTGAGGACTGCAAGAGGAGGTCTTTCCTACAGGACGCCGTGAAGTCTCCCACTCCAGCATTGACCTCGATGCCTCGGGGGGCCTCCAGGGTAAGGGTCCGAGTCGGGGACTCCAACCTGGAAAAACGTAAAGCCACTTGGTCATGCTGGAAGCAGTGGAAACAGCGGAAGCACACAGCTGCATGGACGGCAGAGGGAAAAGACAGTGTTGTTTTAGCCTCATGCTTCAGCCACCATTAGATTGTTATTACAGGATCAATAAGGAATTGACTGGGAACAAGGTTCTCAGTCCCCCAGCTCCTCAGTCAAAAGCAGCAGAAAACCATGTTGTGCTGTTAAACTAATATAAAAGAGAAAAGTCAGCACTTGCTGATGAAATAAAACTTGTTCAAAGACCTCTAAGAAGTAAAACACCCTGGAATTACATGAAGTGAAGCATAAATGTCATGCTGTCTCTTGAATACACAACTAAAAAACACAGTGTTACACATAACAGTACCTTGTTGAACTAGAGGTGATATATAATAGTGCAATTACAGTTTTTATACATTAATTATGTGAAGTTGTAACAATGTGTTTGCTGGAGTTTGCTGGGACGTTAGGTATCCATAAATGTCTAAATACCCACACTCCAATAAACTGAAAACATTTTGGAGTTTCAGGCTCAGTGACTCAGACTGTATCTATAGGGAATGTTTCAAAGACCCTCCTAGGAAATACTTCTTTCGTTGTTCTGGGGATCAATACATTTTTATAACATATACAACTATTTTATAGTATCACAGCTTCTGTTATATTTCTCTGTATGTGCTGTATAAAGACCCGTCTTGGCTCAGGCGGCGGAAACTATAAATGTTGTGGTATGTAGCATCGGTCTTTGATTGGCCCAATAAAACAAAAATATTTCATAAACTACAGTGGCAACAGCAGAGGACAGTAGTTGCAGGGAACTGGTGTGCTTTGTTGGGGTTTTTTTCCTGTAGGAGAAAATTGATTTGATTTTGAGGAGAGTTGATTTTCAGGTTTCCACCAATCCAAACAAGTTTTTGGTATCTTATGTACAGATGCAGTGGAAACAGCATTTTAAAAAAGGAGACTCAACCTCATCTGTTTCAATGCAACATTAAAACGCAGGACAATTACTAAAAAACAAAGCAAAAAAGCATTGATCTTCTGTATAAAATGCTGTATTCTTCAACACTACATCAAGCTTTGGTACAGGACTTTTGAGTGATTTCTTCAACAAAATACAGCACTGTACTTAATCCAACTCCATAGCCAGATAAGGAGCATAGAGTGAAATGATACATGCCAACTTTTTTGAGATTCAATCCCCTGGGAGCGTGAAGGGTCAGCAGTTAAGTATGCGATTCAAAGTTGAAAACAATATGTGATGATTTAACAGCTTGGTGTTTGATCAGTATAGTGCTCCACTCAAGGGGATGTGGGAAAGTGAAATTAAATAAAGAGTGCTTTCGGCAAAGCAGACAGAATTACAATTCATGAAGAGGAAGCATATCAAATTAAACAGCACGCTCAATAAAGATCAAATGAGGAAACAAAAAGCTTGCATTTTTAGGGCACTTTTCCAGACACAATTTGCTCAAGGGCACTTCAGAAGGTTGGTCTCCTCATCCCTCCCAGGGATGAAGCATGCAAGCCAAAGGGTAGATTAACTAAACTCATGATCTGCAGTATGTGGCCAAAAACAGAGACATAAACAAACATTAGTGCCTTGGCCCAAACAGTTTGGCTGAGGGTGGTTATACCAAGCTCTTTTTGTTAATGTTCTTCTCTGGAGTCCCCAGATAGATAGTACACCCTCCTAATAAGTAAGAAATACTGAAAGGTGAGAAATACTACTGCATTAATTCAAGATTTATTGTAAGGGTGTAAAAAAACACCTGACTTAGTTGATTCAACTAATTCTGGGATTTCAGGTAAAGTGAAAACAAGCTGAGTTAGAGCAGATCACTGCTGTCCAGATAATGTAACTTGAGCCTAGATCAGAGTAATCTCTCAAGTCATATCATACCATCACTAATGTGCTTAAAGGAGGATACATTGGGTAGTTAGCAAAGGGTTGAAATCCAGGATATAAGTGGCCAAAGTGAGGAGGAGGTGAGAAAACGAGGACAAGGTCACCTGTCCCAATCAACCCTCGTCACTGTGACACCCCCCCCCGCCCGCTACAAAGTATATGGCAACTGTGAAAAGCCGCAGTTCCAACACAAGCACAGAGAGTCTTTGCTAATTGTTTCATCCAGTTGCAGGTGCAAACTCTGCAGGTTTCAGAAAGTTGCAGAACCGCATGTTGCGAGGTAACATCAGTGCCAGTGGCTATGACACAAAGCTTGCTGATTTTGTTCATAGCCCACTGGAAAGCCACACGAACCTGCAGCTCATTGGATTTGAACATATCAGCACATCAGAAAGGGCCTCCTCTCTTCCATTAACCATTCCATTTATGTGGTAATTGTGGTTGTAGTAATTAGCTTTATTATTAATCAGCACCCCAAATTAGTATAGATAGCATATTTTGAAACTGAATCGGGAGATTAGCTAGCTTGTGGTGCCCTGAGTAGCTTTAATATTAATTATGATTATTATTTAACATGAATATTTTAATATTAACATTTTGCACATTTCCAAGAGGCAATAATTGATGACCTGCTAAATACCCAACAGGCTTGGTATCAGATTAAACAATTTGCTTTGTGCGTTTTTGGTGTAATGGACGCTACATCAGAAGAACGTGCCAGCGTTTCACCAGTGTTTTGCAGTTTAGTTTTATTGGCATGTAAAAAGTCTCCAGAGTTGGGTTTTCACCTATTGAATTTTCAATTCAATTGTTCTTAGTTTTATTGAATAGTTTCTTAGGACCTTTACAAATTAAACAGTTTCTTCTGTCAACATTTGCTATTTGTCAGAGCAAAGAGTGGTGTTTACTCTGGGTTGAAGCTAACGGTACTGGAGAGATAGAGGAGTCGGGAGGTGGATTATAGGTGACTGAAGGTTTGCTGCTGTGCAGTGCTGAGTATCCAAGTAATATAATAAGTGTTGGAAGGAGACACTTCACACTGGGCCTGACTTATTGATCTGTAAAAGCAGAGCATATACTGCAGCAGTCAGAGGTTAAGAAGCGAAGAAACAAAGACAGAGAGACAGACAGAGAAAACAGAACGCCTCACTCATTACTCTGTAGCTTTTGCACGTGCAAAGGGAAAATGTCTCCAAACATAAAACAATCTTGACAGAATATTAAATACTACTATTAACTACTTTAAAAAAACCTAATAAAAACAAGTGGATTTGCATCAGAAACAAGTATACGTTGTCTCGACGATGACAAAGTTTGAGTATTGTACAACAGTTAAATGGCTTATTTAGGTGGACATTTTTACAATGATTGCCCCACATACTTATATGGTCAGAATTTTACATTCACATTTCTTTTCCATATCTTCTGTCTATCAACTAAGAAAAGCGAAAGATTAATCACTTCCATCAACTTTTATTACTACCTCTAAGTCACTCAGTAACACACCTATATAAACAAGTGCGCGCACATGCACGCACAGACACACAGAGCCACATAAAATTTCTGGTCAGGCCCCGGCATGGTTGTGCTTTTTTCATGGTGCAGATAGCAGGAGTCTGCAGCTAAGCCGTTATCTTTGCAATTCATTATTATTAGAGAAAACTGTCTCCCCTACCTCTCTGTTTCCAATTCTTACATTATTCCTCCCCTCCTCTCTCTCTCGCCAACAATCCCCGGCCCCCTCCTCTCTCTCATAGATTTGTTTTGACCTTCAGTCGTGACAAGGCCATTTTATACAGTGTCCATATTCGCCAACCTGACAAGATAAGCAGGACAGAAATACATCAACATGAAAAGGTTTTTATCTTAATTCATTTTGGCAGAAAAACAGAGGGAGACTGGGAGGGGAGCATCTTAGATATTGAACAAGAAAGACAAAGAAGACAAGAGAAGAGACTAATTTATGCACATTTTAAGAAATATGAAATCTAAGAAGCCTCAGATATGCATCTGTCAGAAATATAAATGAGGACTTTTAAAGTGTGATCAGAAATCCCCTTTTGTATATTGTAATGTTGACATTTTATATCTTAGTTTGATGATCACTGCAATTTTGTCTTATCTGTTACTCCCTATTATCACTTGTGAATGTATTGAATCTATTCCAGGTTTCCATTTGGTTTAAATACTGCCCCTGAGGCATGCCTGTGTTTGTATCACTGAATAAGACATCTGGTGTCACTTTGTAGAGCTCAAATAATTACTGCTATATGTGTTATTGCTGTTATCTGTGCATAAAACACATCATTTTCAGCATTGAGGTTGACTACATAGAAATTCCTTTGAGCTCACAGATCATATACAAGCTCCATCCTCTGGCCATGGAATGAACCTACCTTTGCTGAAGAGGAATGACTGCTTTTGGTGTATTTTTGCGAAAGCTGTATGAGAAGTTGTACAGAAAATCTTGCAGGAAATGTTAAAATCTGGGTTTTTTTTTAATTGTGATTTATATTTTCCAGAAGACTTGGCTGACATTCATCTTGCCCTTTTCCTCTTCAGAACCACTGAAGGCCACACCACCTTATCGCCACCTTGCCATTTGGGACGCAAACCTTTAACCTTTTCACACTAAATGCTCCGTCATCTGCTCAGTGCTCGTGCTGCCACCACCCAACCCTGTTCAAGAGACACTTAAAAAACTTGGTGCTGAAACAAGAGCGAAGAGATAAAAAAAAAAGTCTCTGACTTTTAGAGTTATATTGAGACAGAATATAGAAATATGGCATTTCCAAAGCTTCCTGACGTTTGCAGTGAGACTATGTTCGGGTGAGTGAGGATGATGTAGCGTGTTTAAATCACTCAACGAATCCTGCTCGTGCAAAAAAAAACAAACAAAAAAAAAAACACCAAGTGAAAAGAGAAAGCCCCAGGCTGTTTTAAAAAGTTATAAATGTCCCCATGGAGTTACTGAAGAGGGACAGGAGAGAGTCAAGGTACATTAAAGGTTTTTCTTTGTGGAAAGAATGTGGATGTATGTTTGTGTGTACCAGAAAGAGCGAGAGACAGAAGTTTGTGTGTATTAAGACCACTGAAGAGTAACTCTGGGTGCTTAAATATGAATTTCAATCAAGCAATTTGTTTGTATATGAGTGTTCTATACGCGCATGTCCGTGTATACATCATAGTGTGTACTCATAAGTACACAGAAGCTTCAAAACGTATTTGCAGGTGGTATGTTTGTGTGTTTGCACAGCTGACATGATGTGATTCACATGTCTGCCTGTCTTCATAAAACTCACAGCCTGAAAAATCCGCTCTCGTTGTCCTCCTCACTGTGAATAGTAGCCGAGGAAATAGCTAATAGCAAAGCGCACAAGGAGAAAAACTGTCAAGCAATTTCATGCCTTTGTGCCTCCGATGGGGTGCCGAGTTGAAAATTTAATCAGTGGTGAAAGAATAGCTTCACTCCTCCACAACTTCACCTGTTCTATCCATTGTTCAATGACTTGTTTCTCCCAGAAAAGAGTTGGAAATTTACATGGAAAGACGAGTGAGAGAAAAAATAAACTTGTTGCACTTGCACCACTGTGTGCGGTCCATACACCTCCATCTACCCAACACATCTGGTCACAAAACAACTGGCTTGTACATGAAACGGTAGCCCCTAACTTTATTGACTGTTTTCACACTGACATAACTCTAAATTCCTCAGTAATAGATGTGATCTGTGAAAAATCATATTTGAAGGGTCCATCATTTGAAACCATGACATGGTTAGATATTGTTAGTTCTAGATCTAGGTGTCCCTGCAGAGCTCGTGTTTCACTCAAAATGTGATAACTGTATACAACGGAAACACCTCCATGTATGTGCTGTCTCAAAAACAAGTGAGTGAGACAGCTGAAGTAAACCTTGCTTTTTTAGTGCTTAACGTATACAGTCCTACATCTACATCTTTTCAAGGCCATACAATAATTTGACCCATGAGGAAAGCAGTTACACTACTGAACTATTTCAACACCAAGATACAGCTCTGCCATCTGCTTTCGAGCAGAAGAAAACAAAGTAAAACGGCCCAACACGATAAAGTTTCTGGCTTTCTGAGACACTTTGACACACGAACAAATGCAAACAAACAGAGAAAGGTATTTATGGGTGTTTGCTCTGCTCTCAGATATGAGGTCAGATAAAACCGTGGGACAGTCCATGGTTCGCTTCATTAGTGGTGTTGCAGTATTTCATGGAGCAGAGCCTGACAGAAAATGCTCCTGAGCAGAGAAAGTAGAACTAGAGAAAAAGAAATCAGAGTTCCCTCACAGAGGTAATAAAAAGACTACGGTGCATTTAGTCTCTGCATTGTGTCCGCTGTCTGTGGTTCACGCCTTCTGTAAAACAACATAGCCTTTTTAATGATGTGGTAAGGGGTAGGCGGTCTGTAGAAAACTGAAAAACAAACCCTTTTCAGGTGTAAGAATATTAAGCTGTTTATTCGACAGAAATAATATGCAGCTAACTCAAAAGCACACCTTTGAACACCAGCTTAAGAGGCTGCTATGGGCCCTTGATGCATTAATGAGATGTTTAGCAATTGTATCGCCGTCCTTGTTATTTAATATGCCTCCCGAATGGTGCTATCTGGTCCTTTTCTAAAGACTGGATGAAACTTTAATGATCCCTGTAGGGTATTTGCAGCAGCGTAGAGAAGGATAGAGATAAGAAAAGAACAAATACACAGTGCTGAAGATAATTCGATAAGGAATTGCCACAGCAGAACATACTAGGATCAACACAACAAGATTAAAAAAAGGAGAGAAAGACAGCGTGTCCTCACCGAAAGATTTACGGGTTGGAGGCGTATCTGCAAGTGTGCAAGTTTAGCTGTTCACATTACCGGTTATACAGACGGAAGAACATATGTTGGGAAATGAGATTGTGAAAGTCACTATGCTCCCATAAAAACTAATAAAGCACCCCTGGGAGAGGCACCTAAATCCGCTCTTCCACTTTAGGATACAGAACCCATTGCCTCAACTGCATTTTGTGCTGATAATATGAAAAAGGCTTGTGGCACAATTTGTGCTTATTTTCTCATCTCATTATCTCAGATGTACTGCAGTTTTCTTTATAATAAAACACAGACAACATTAATCAACAATGGATACGCAGATAAAGTTTATCACTGTATGGTGTGTTGGTGTGATGGTGTGTATTGAGCATAGGTTAAAGTATATTTATTTATTGTTTGTTTAAAAAGAAACAGGTCTTCTCACAACAAAGTACACATCTTTTTGCTCATCGCTCATTGTTTATTTTTATGAAAAAAGGGTTTGATGGCATGAAAACGGCTGTGTATGTTGTTCCCCCATCAACTAATGCAGGCAGAACTTTTAAAAAAGTTTTATGTCTTAAGTAACATGGCAAATATATTTGTAAATGTTGTTCAAATTGGTTTAAAGAAGCTGATTATTCTCTTTTGTTTTAACAATTCTGAAATCAATCAAGTGATCATGAGAAACACCACTGAAAAAACACACACATACAAACAACAAATTAAAATTAAAAAAATAAAATAGTAGGTCCACATTCTTGAATCATGCAGACCACCTCGACAGATAATAGAGGGTAGATCATACTCTCCCCCTACTGGACAGAAAGAGAAGAAAATAAAAGGGAAAACCTGAAGAAAAAGAAAAGGGGATCAGGCGATCAGAGTATGGGGAGAAGAATAAGGGGGAAGCAGAGAGAGTGTTTTGATAGGGAAAAAAAGAAAAGCGAAGCAGAGGCAAACACAATCATAACATCATTTCCTTGCTTTTCTCCCTGTCTCTGCCTTATTGCCTGCCCTCCTATAGTCATCCTATCTGTTTATCTCTCATCCTGCCTCTTCCTCGCCACCTGGCTGGATTCTAGCTGTGCTTGCTTTTTTTTTTTAGCTGAAAACAAACAGAGAACGTTTTGCCAGTGAGAATGCAAAACCATTTCCCTCCTCTTCCAGTCTCTCTTTTCTTTCACTGCTGCATTTGATATGAGCTGTTTTTTCCCCATCTGCTTCCCTTCATTTCACTCTCTCTTTAGGTCTTTCCACTCTCTCTTCTCCCACTCTCTCTACAAATTACATCACGCCACAAAAGGCCTGATCAAACTCTTTAAGGGCCTTTGGTAGTCAGTAATCATATTACCTTAAGTAAAGTGTAACCCAAAGTTAGCAGGTGCAAAATTATGTGTAATCCAAGAGGAACAGGACAGCATGGGGGTACAGTGGTGAGCACTGTCGCCTTGGAACCTGGTCGTTCTGTGTGGAGTACTCATGTGGAGTACTTCATCTCACCATCAAAAGACCTGCAGGTTCAATTAACTGGCAGCTCAGTTTGAATTTATAGTCACCAGTCAAAGGAAATTTGTTTCCAAATGAAGATAGCGGATTGATGGTGAATTTTTCAATTAACAATCCCACAGTCGGTCTTTGTCACTGCGCTTTACTGGATGTTTCTTTGTAGTTCCTTGCCTTTCATTCCCACCATGAAGTCAGGTTGTCTCATTACAGTCTGCAACACGATACAGCTGCTCGCTGTTGTGTTTGGATTAGGGGCGTGCATGCACATGAAGTGTTTGAATATCTGTGTGTGTTCGGCATTCCCTAATGTTATCTGTCTGCTGTGATTCCAGCGTCTAGCCAAAACAGCCTCCAACCATTCGTAATAGTCTTTATCCACAGCGGAAAATTTGGCTCTGTCGCAAAATCTGATATTAACAGCTGCCTATCTTTGCAATTCACACACGGAAAACACACAGCAGCTGAGTTCACAGACACAGAGACGCACGCACAAATTCGCACAAGGAACAGATGCGTGGCAATATGGCAAAACTGTTGAATATTTACTGTGTCTTGCTGTTTTCACAAATTCCCCCTCAAGATGTGTACATCCAATGATAAACAGCAGTTGATAGACAATAGCTAACAAAGACAAACAACAATCAGCACACTCAAACAATGGCAGAGCAGCAAGGTATACAGTTTTCCAAAGCTCCGGGAGCCAGTTTAAAAAAAAAAAACGGACGAAAGTTACACAGTGAGCAGTCACCATGCTAGCATACTTTTTATAGCAAACGCTGTGCACGATAACACAGTTAATGTGACATTGTTGATGTTGCAGGAGACTGGGTTGGTAAGTCCAGTGGACAGATATATAAAGTAAAAGCCCTCGCTAGATTTAATGTTGGAAGTTTGGGGTTTGAGGAGAATATAAAAAGTTTCTCTGTCTTACCACTTCCACAGTGTATGGCTTCACCTTCTTCTTCTTTTTGTCTACAGAAAAGAGGTGCTAAGTTCCTTTACAGTGTGATTTTCTGTAGTCCTTTCACCAAAAGTTACAAAAGGCAGTCGCTCATCCAAAGGTATCCTCACTGGTTTCTGATGTGCTCTTTCTTTGTGCTTTGGATTCATGCCGCTCTATTACATGGGAAAATGTAAATATCACATTGGGATGCTCAGTCGCCGCTGACAGCTCTCAGGACAGGCGTCAAATACTCTGACGGGGTCACCCCCACCAGCCACATCACGACCACATCAGTGTCTTCCCAAAATTTAGGACACTCATTAACCAACATCTGGGAAAAGGGATTGCATCAATAACACACAGCAACACAGACAGAACTTCTGATACATTATGGATTGTTCCCATAACTGCGCTTGCCTGCCTTTACGCTCTCTCTCTTTGTTCTCAATGATTTCCCTGTGTGTCCAATCAATATGAGACAAAACACAGCAGGGCAGGGCTGATTGTCCTTGTTGTACCAATGAAAAGGGAGGTATTAGACACAAATCCCAGGACAGCAAGTTGTACGAAAGGCGATGCGCTTTTTTCCACCTTTTTTTTTAAGAGCACAAATCTGGTTCAAATGATTGGTGACAACAGATTTACTCAATGCATGCACTAAATTGTGAATTCATAGAGCCACTACTTTCTACTGCAGAAGTGCAACATTTTCAATCTGCATCACAATCGAAGGAGACAAACAGCACTCTCTGAATTCCTCTAAAGACAGCGCTGCTCATGGTGATCACTGCTGGATGCATGAAGGGAATGATGAGAAGGGGCGAGACAACAAAGAGCAAAGTTGGGGTTTTTTTCTACCAAACTTGAAATCGATCCCTGTATCAAGTTGAACCTAGACACTAAAAAAAGAAAAACGAGAAAAAAACAGGCTTTGTTCAAAACCATCATGCCAGTGAACTGCTATTCTTTAAGGGGAACTGTAGTGTGAAGAGAAGCTTTTCCCAAAGGCACAGTTCAAAGAGAATGTGGCTCATTCTACATTTTAATGATTTCCAATTACTTTGACACAAACCCCAACTTTTTAATCAAAAAACAGCTAGGGGCGGGCTTACTTCTGGGTTTTTTTGGAGCTAATTAGGTGGTGTACTTTGCGATCCCACACCATGCTCCTCCATCTGGCTGCTCACACAAAAACCTGGTTAAATCAACTCTGCCCTGAGACTCCTTCAAAATAAGTGAAGGAAGTCAGCCTAATTCAGTTCATACTGTTCTTTCTACAAAGCATGTGAGGACTGTAACCTCAATTAAAATGTAAATGTGAAGTGTACTTCCCTAATGTTAAGGTTCATGGCACTGTGGATTATTTGTTAAACCATTTAAGTATTCAGGACATTGCGTGTACCATGTGCACAAATTCAGAAATTTTTACATTACATCCATTGACTATTCATGTAAAAATGCTGTTAAATATTTTTCATTAAAACAACTATAGTTACTCTTTATATTCCAATCTCAACACCAACTTCAGGTGTTCGGAAACTTGTTGAGACCAGAGTGAACTGTTGAATGCTTGGGTCAGCCAGGGGAGGGAAAGAAGGCCACAGGGTGAATCACTTCTCCACTCATTCAATCTGTACTTCAAGGACTCGTAAAATTTTACAGTCTATAATTGAGTTGAATTGGAAGTATCCCTAGGACCCTGAGCCATTAAGTCATATTAGTACTCTTGTCATTTAGGGACCCACGACAGAGAACCGTGTATAACAATGTTTGGACCCTGACTACAAATCAGTAAGGCACAGCAGTACATTTATTACATGGCTTAGGAGGAAGAAGGTGGAAAACAAAGTCAAGAGTTCCCTCAGTCCTTTACTTGCTGGGATTGAGGGATGGATGGCAGAATGGAGGGCAGAGGGGGATCCCCTCAATTTTTATTAAAGCAATAGATCTCTCACTCTCTCTCTCTCTCTCTCTCTCTGGGTATGTGTGTGTGTTCGGAGCTGACTATCCTTCTTGCTGTTTAATCAGCTACAATTTTACACCAGGGATACCAGGTGAATAAAATCAACAGCATTTACCATCCCACTAAGAAAAACCATCAGCGTTCCTGGGGACCAGGACCTAACTGAAGTACAGTGAAAAGGACCCAACAAAAGGACAGCGGCAGGCCAACCGTCTCCGTCAATGCTACTTTCAGAGGTCGTAATTTAGGGGGAAACATCAATGGATGGACCAAAGTGCAAACAACGTCTGACACTTCTTAAGGTTTGATCTCCCCATTAACTCCTGAGCACGGACAAATGCTACAAGAATATATATGTAAAAAAAACCCAAACAATTAAGACAAAGAGCCAAAACACATCCTCATTAATAGTAACACCCTGAAGGAGTAGTTATTACGGGGATGGAGGGTTAAACACATTCCCACTACGAATTACTCTCATTGCGCGATGTTGGGTTGTTTGTGCCTTGCTCTGCAAATTCTTCACTTGGGAATGGTTGGATGGCTAAAGCGATTCTCACTCAGCTAATGTTTTCCCCTGCCAGTTGCAGAGGTTGATCTAATGGCTCTTAAACTGTCAATTACACAAGTCCATATAAATGATAAATTTTTCGTTTTCACTGTTATTTCTGTCAACATCAATCTACTAATTCCTAAATAATAAGAAATATACATATGTATCAGTAGAAGCAATGGTTTCAGCAACATATTTGCCATCACACCCCTTTGTGTTGTCAATTTCAAATCATGGACAAATATCTTTCTGTGATTTTCCTGACACTTGACCTTGGTGATTTGATGGGAATCCATGAAACATGTGAGAATCTTCAGGGTCAGATCCATAAAAAAATTGGAGTAGAACTATTGTTAAAATGGGGGCATTGCCTGAAAAGAATCAGAAAATTCTGTGTAGTAATATTCTCTCAAATCTCAGATGTGATGCGATTCAGACAGACTAGGTAGGTGAAGCGTTTGCCCGGCTCTAATACTAATCTGTTATGTAAACCATGTAAAAATACAGTGTGTGCACTTTGCGAGTGTGTATTCTCTTGGTGTAGATATTTTTATACCTGGCTCCGTATCTGAGGAATGTACTGTCCAGAGCCCACTTTTAAACTGTTACCCTACAGTACTGTACCCTTCCTAAATAAAATCCTTTCCCATGCCCTGAGTCTGATAGGGCTCTGCAGTCCTCCTTAACTTTCTCGGATGGAGGGCTAGATAGATACATGGAAATAGAGTGAGGGATAGTTGAAGGGGCACAGAGCACAAATCCTCCTGCGATGCCCTTGTCTGTGTTAGAGCTTACTCTCCCCAGGGAGTCTTCCCATGACCCCAGGACTTGGGTAGAGGAGGAGAAGGCGCAGAGGGAGGGATAAGAGGATGAAAGAGTGGATAGAAATGGAGATATTGACTGGGCAGCAGATTGTTTCTCTCTGCTGGGGAGCCAAGCATCAGATGAAGTTAGAGAACTGAGGTAGCCTCAGTATGGTGACACTGCCTTGTGAGACTGCTTCAACTTCTTTGGTCAGTTAATTGGTGATCGCTTTTTATCTCCCCGTAAAAATAGTATCCCTCGTTGCAGTCGTTTTTGCAATGGTAGCGCCACTATGACACGGGCACAAGCTCTGGATTATTTTTTTTATACAGTGTGTGTTATTGTCAAGGTTCATATACCACTGTAAACTGAAAGACTATTTGTATCTAGTTCCATTCATTGTCCTTACAGGGCCTATAAAAGTACTCATCCATTTTTTCCCCACTTATTGTGGGGAAATGGTGATCACCTGAGTGCAGTGACACACATCAGTGTGTCTGAAGTGATTGTACTGGTTAGTCAGTATTATCTAGCTACAATTACACCATGAAGACAAAAGGACTCTCCAAGCAAATCAGAAAAAAATGTTCTTGAAAAGTATATGTCATGGATGGATACAGAAAGATTTCCAAGTCACTGAACGTTAGGGGAAGAGTATGCCAAAAAATGACGACGAGGCAAGTAGCTTTTGTGTCTGTACAAGTCATCCTTGTCTGCCTACAGCTGCATTCACGCTGTTGTGGTTTGCGTGGTTAAAGTGCTACATCAGCCATGTTGGGCTGATAACGAAAAGCTGATCTTGTTATGACACGTGACTTTGCTACTTCTGTCAATAAACTGTACCAGCTGCACCTCTTCGAACATCTAGAAACATCCACAACCAACTTTTGTACAGCCGCTTCACCCATTTTCAGTCTGTTTGTTGTTGTTGTTGTTCGCTGCCTATGTATTGTCAGTCCCCGCTTCTTTTATGTCATGTTGTTTTGTCAGTCACTGTCACGAATGCTTCTCTAAGATGCTACTTAAAAAGATGCCAGCCACAGCACTTTCTCTAAAGCGGCCGCTTTCTGTCTGCCTCCCGGCCGCTCCCCGTACACTTAAAAGTAAGAATAGTGTGAACATGGCTTACAGCAAACACACCAGAGGCTTTGAAAATTCATGGCGTAGTGTCCTGGAGTGCTCTCTGCGAGGCAGGCTGCTGAGCAGTTTGTTTCTGTACCACTAGCATAACCCAGTTTTCGCGCCGCGTGCGTGCATTCATGTCTCTTTAGCTTCAGTCGTATCCATTATCCACGGTTTTATTCTTGAAGCATTTCAAACGGCCGATACTCACAGAAATCTTCAGTGAATCCAACTGCGGTCGCTGTGATTGGCACGTTACATGACCTGAAGCCTGCCGACAGTTAATTCTAAATGGACTCAGTCAACGCAAACAATGCAAATCCAAACGCACCGCATGCTGTTTTGGGGTTTTATCGAGGCACAAGCCCTGTAGTTTTCAGTAGATTGAAATGCAGGACTGGAGTCATTTGATCTTTTAGCTTGCTAAGTGCTTATTCCCTGCATTCAACTTGCCATCAAGTCTGCATTTGCCCAAATATAACTTGATGTTGAGCGTCTGATCCAATCTTTCATCTGCTCTTTCCAGTCTGTTGCATTGTTAATTCTGTTCCCAAGATACAATAAAGCCACATTACATACAAATCACTGTGTACTATATTTATAAAAAGATTTATTCATCCAGAGAAGTTATAAAACCTTTCTTGATGGGCATTTCTTGACCTGTTCTTTATCATGTTAAGTGTGCACCATCCATCTTTCTTTGTTTCTCTCTTGTCTTCTCCAAATTTCTCACTTTTAAACTGCAAGATAGATCATTAGCTTTAAATGGGGCTTCAATCCGCTCATTACATGTCCCATTTACTTTCACTGCATAACGTTCTGCTTTTCATAACAAGACAGAAAATATGGAGGGCGGGGGGTGGGGTGGTGTTGGGGGGGGTGTAGAGGCAGAACAAAGGAATGCACATGTGGAAAGATCTAAACACAAGGAGAATGAGAAAGCCAAGAGATGAAGACAAAGATATGATGAGAAAAACACAGATAGATAGGAGGCTGAGCAAAAACCTCCACCCAGAAAAGGATGAAAACCTTAGGGAGGAAAGTGCCTGTGACTTTGGAAAGAGAGAACAGAACATGTTCTTTCTTTCTGTTGATACCGTCTGCGCCAGCAGTGCGAGATGTCTGTTCATATGGAATACACCTCAGTTGAAGACTGGATTAAAAAAAGCAGCATGCTGTGCTTCAGTCTGGTTCTTTCGCTACCATTTAACAGCTAATGACTGACGACAGAGAGGGGGAAGTATTTGAACCATGTAATCGCCTTCTTAATCAGTGTTATTTTTCTGTGCTTTTCATTAACCCTGCAGTAGACAATGCAGTGGATAGAGCAGTGTAATGTGTGTGTGTGTGTGTGTGTGTGTGCAGGTTTCACTGCATGCATGTCACTTCCTGTTTCTGATGCATTTATGGGGTTACACTGACAGTGCTGTGCTGTGGGGTGCTACGTGGTTCCCCTTCATGCATGCACTATGTATGTGTGTTTGTTAATTTGAGAACGTGGGCGAGTTCCTTTATTCCGTACCTTCATATGACACGTTTGTATTTGCGCCATTTGTGGCGTATGTGTGTCAATATACTAAATGTGTTTATGTGTGTGTGTGTGTGTGTGTGTCAGAGTGTGGATCGAATGCTCATATTCTCCTAAGTGGCGGCAGTCTTGTTTATGATGCCGCTGATGATGGCAAGGTCATTTCAGGCACACCTGACGCATTAAGTGCTTTCTTTTTTCAACAGCAATAATTTGTTTGATGTCACTCCACAGAGGTGTTAATGACCTGAAATCTGTTAAAAGTGATGAAAGTCAAAACAGCCCAGATGATAGCAGGATTCGCTGCATTGAATTCATAACACTGTGCTACATACCCTGTATAACACAGTGCTTCTTTTCCTCTCCTCACCGTAGGCCCACAGGTTTCATCGCCTTACTTATCTGCACTGACCTGGAGACTGACCCAACGTTCTCGCCCCTCCTCTCTGTATCTTTCCATCCCCACATCCCCTGCCATCACCCCTGTGCTTCCTTCAGGTAATCTAACTCCCACAACTACTACCACTCCTTCTCCAGTCCTCAAAGTGCCTCCTCCCTCTCTTTCGCTCTGATCCCTCTGCATGTGCGATGTCTGATTTCCTTTACTACCCATTCTGCCTTCATTTGTCTCTCTCCATCCATCCATCTCATACCTGTGTGTCAAGGCAGTCAAATGTTACTCTTTTCCTGAACCCTATTTCATGTCTGACTTCAAAAGGTTATCGCTTGGAAACAGAGTGATAAGAGGGAAGCCAAATGACGCAGAATTTATACCAGCTGAACTGGACAGCAGATTAAAACTTTGGACAAATACGGGTATTAGTTCAGACTATGTAACATCCTCCAATAATGGTTTAGATGCCTTTGAAAAACTCCATTGAATCATGCAACTAAAAACTACTGTTGTTTATATCCATCTGTACTGACAGAATGGGTTTTAAACCCCTCCCTCCTTCAAAATACCGTGGCTTTGCATGAACCAGAGTTATGGATCATAGGAACTTCTACGATTCCCAATGACACAATCAAAGATAAACAGGATCCACAGACCTTGATGCTGCTTCTGTAATACGATACCAGGCATTTTGCCTTACCTGAGATGACCCTGCCTTTTTGTCAAAAAACAATAAAAAAAATAAAGTGTATCATAAAAAGGCACTTGAGTGAACTAACATTCACCTTGAGCAGGCAATTTACCCAATGCGATAAAACAGATGTTTCAAAGGAGGAGGAGCCACAGACGGTGCTGCTGCCATGCTCGATGCAAGGTGATAAAAATGCATAATTTAATCAAGAAATGAAACATCCAAGAAGTGTAACAAGCAAACGGCAACGTCTTAAAAAAAATTCCCCACATTTAAAGCTCCACAAAGGCTGGCATGTCATGTGGCGCCATCAGCCGAGAATGCCTCACAAAATTCCCTGCTCCTTTTTAAAGCCAGACAATGAAAAGTCACATCTCGCAACTCCTTTTGTGAACCCCTGCTCCCCTACTTTTTTTACACTTGTCTATATTTTATGCTTGTCTCAAAAGGCAGGAAATGTTGACATTTTGCACACCCTGAACGCATTCGCATTTTTGTCGTGAGTCATTATCTGCTGCCGCTGTGGCTCAATGTCCGTGCGGGAGCAAGTTTGATTTAATCTGTTCTTCTACACATTAACTTCCATCCCCTCCTCCATTACCCCCATACTCTTTCCTTCTGTCAACCTCCTCTGCCCTCTATCTTCTTTTTCCTCTATCATTTGATTTTCCTCTTCATCACACCTACCACAGTCCTGCCTTCCTCTTCCATCTGTCTAGTGTCTAATCTGGGTGTCTTTCCTTCAGTCAGTTATGTCTCTTCCTCTGTTCGCTCCTCTTGTCCCCCTTGCTCAGAGCATGATGTCCTGGATTCCACCGTGCCTTATCACTTCTTCATTCTTTCTCCACCCCCCGTCTCTTTCCTTTCCTGCCTCCCTGTTTGAGTTTTCCTCTCTGGCCAAAGGCCACTTCAGCTTAATCCTGTCTGACAATACCCAAATGAGGCTGAGACATTAGTAATTAAGGAATTCATATGCCCCGCAATGACCCAAAATGCACTCCAGGAGCAGGGATGAGGAGAAGGAACATGCATACACTTAACTATTGCTCAGTAAGGGAGACCAGCTTGATGAGTCTTAGCTGTGCACTGTCTGTGGTCACATGTGCACCAAACGCCCTGCTGTGTTCAAGTACTGTACATGTGTCAGTGGCAGACTCCATGTGGTAACAGCCTGAACCTTGTGGCCCGGAGGACTGTCAAGACCTGTCAGACCGTCAACCACCTGATTACAACTCAGCATGCTGCACCACGCATCTGGCCACTAAACTAACCAAGCAAGTTTTCTTTCAAGTAACAACTCATTAAATAAATTGTCATTTGTGCGGTCACTGTCTTAGTAATTATTCACAGAAACATATGATTCATAAATCATCCACAACTGAGCCATAAGCTGCAGGGGACCTTGCCAGACTGTTTATCTGACACATGCATATGTAGAAAATAATTTATAACACTTACTTGAGGTCCTGGAAGGGTTCTGCCCTTACATGTGATGTCTCAACAGAATGGCTGAACACCACGCCTTCATTCCCTGGAGAAATGGGGAAGAGTGGATGAGAGGGAGGAAAATAAAATCACACGCGGTTTTTGTGTGGGAGCCTGCAAGATATTGCATCATACCTCTACTGCTGTAAGAGCTGGGACAGAAATTTAAGATGCCTGACACAGTGCTTGGATCCAGTAGCAGTAAATGCATTTGCTAGAAATATGAAGTATCAATGCCAGGAGCAGCATGGACATCATCCTTATCATCCTTTTCCTGTGATTCTGTATGCTCGGTATTTTCTATGACGTGTTTATGACAAGCTGTCACCCTGGTGGCTTTACATTTCCCCCCAAAACATACACTCACCGGCAACTTCATGAGGTCCACCTGTACAGTGTTATACAATCCAACACAACATCTGCCCTGAATTTGACTTGTAATTGGATCACATTAGATTGTACTTTTAAGGTCAGTACAGGAACCAATCACAAGGCAGTGTTGTTGGCAGCAATAACCTTTATTCAGTCCAGAATTCTCAACAAACAATTCCAAAATCCGTGATCCCAAAAGCAGAGTTGTAGTCCTTAAACAAAGTCGAAATAACCACAGCAGGAAAAACCAGAATCGTGGTCGTACACATGAGGGAGGTAACGAGCAAACAGGACACAGGTGCAGGGAGTTAACTAGATAATTAACCATGAGGGAGAACACAAGAGGGAGCCCTAATTCACAGGGAAGGAAAAGGGACAGAGGCTGGAGAAGAGCAACACCAGGAACCACCTGAAACATGTGAAAACACAGACAGGGGAAACACACCAACAAGACAGAAACCAGAAGGACACGGATCATAATGCGTACAATGCGTACAAAAATAATGACATGGTCTAAACATAACTGTTCATAGAAAAGTCTGGCTCAGGTATAATATTGTGTTTTACCCCCAAGTCCTGCAGCCCCGAACAAATACGTGAGGAAAGTGCCCATCACTGATTCCAGCAGAGATTCAGAAACATGTTGGAGGCTCAGCTCAAAGTTGACACTGCACAGGGTAACTATGCTGCTTGGCAGGCCGGCAGACAACAAAAGCCTGTTTGGAATTATTATTTTTTGGAATTGTTTGTTTGGGAAATTCAATTGAAGGAAATTCAAGGAAGATGAGGACCACATCTCGTACAGTTCATCCACCAAACGGAGCCAAACTTTGGCGCTTTTGAATTGAAATGTTTGTTTACTCCAAGGTCCACTGAACACTGCACAAATGTCTATGTAACTGCCAAAAGAAGAAATTATACCCATTCTGCTGGAAACGGCAGCAGATGTCTGTGTTTCAACTCTATGTGTGAGTGGTACTACAATGATGCTTGCCCGTTTGTCAGCAACGGGCCATGTTTGTTCCAGCTTCTGACTGTATTGCTTTTTGTTTGATTGCTATATTTACTTTTGTCTGAGACCCTCTCCTGAGCACCCTGCTGCGTACATGAAGTGTAATAAGCTTGTCATAGCCTGTTGGGTGGCGCCTGTCCCGCTACACGATGGCCATGAATTGTTTTCAAAGCACGGCCAATGCACTCAAACCCACACAAATTCACACTGGGCTTATATTTTTCACACATGGAACTCGAGAACAAGCCCACTAGTATCTCACCTCAGCAGCTGCCACGGCGCTGTCTGATTCACTCAAACAGCAGCAAGCTTCCACATTATCTATGCAGTCTTTGCATCTCATACTCTGGATGGCAGCAATAGGATTATTCGTTGTTAAATAAATAAATAAACTGCTTTCAACAAATCTAAAACTCAAAACAAGTAAATAAAAAAATAGAACTACAGCATGACTCCACTGGCCCCCTCAGGGCATGAGCTGAGTGGATGAGTCCGTATTTGCATTCTTTCCACATCTGAGTTTTCTCTTCTCTCACCTGCATCAAAACAGTAAATGACAGCAACAGTCACGTCTGACTTCTGACCTCTGACCCTTCGACTCTCCCTCCATCCTCTGCTCCCTCATTCCTTCAGAATACCAGAGTAATGGACAAATCCAGGCTGTGTGTTTGTGTGTGTGTGTGTGTGCGTGAGGAGGTGCACACACTGTGAATTTGTGTGTTTGTGTTAATGCATATTCTTCGTGTTCCTTAACCCCCCCAGAGAATTAACATATCGGACAGAACTGTACACTACATGCCATGCCTGTAAAAAAGTATTCACCCCGACAAAAATTTAAGGGTTTTGATGTCAAAGAAGAAAAGAGATATATAAAAAGTAATGTCAATTAATTAAAATATATCATGGAAAATAAGTGATTGCATAATTACCCCCCCAAAAGTTTTTTGTAAAGTTCTAATGGTGATGTCATTATTACATCATTATAATTTGTAAGGTAACTGGATGCAAAATGAATTTCAGTTTAGAGAAGCATTTATGGTGTTATAATGGTGATATAAAATGTCTGAATAAGTAATATCTGATATTAACCCCAAAAAGACAAGACACACAAACAAATGGTATAAGTTTTGGTAATTTTGTAACATGTGTTGCGTCTCCCTACCTGTGACTCTGAGCTTCTCAGTACCGATGCTGATCTCCTCTTCATCTGCAGAGAACAGAACTCTCTCGCCGTCTGCGCTCCTCACCTCAAACCTCTGACACTGAGCCTCCACCATCTCCGAACCTGAGAAAGTGGGAGAGAAGGGGCAGGGTGGGGGGGGGGGGGGTGTTAAAATTGATAGAACAGCACATAAATTTGACCGACTCTGAAATCTTTTCATCCAAAGCTCATAACAGAACCAGTACAGAAGGTTTAACCTGAGCAGCCAAAAAAAGGATGCTAACTCTCCACCGCAGCAACTCTGAGATTTGTCTTGCTGTGACACCACTGCAAAATCAGAAGAGAATATTGGGTGTTATGCACTTGAGCAATGGTCTGGCAACTAGTGTGAGCTGCTGTAATATGTAATCAGCAGAAACTGTGGTACAATGTCCTACTTAGACTGGATAATCCAAGGAACAAGCTGTGCTCCAACAGCTCTTGTTGGAACGACTTTTTATTGAAGAAAGTCAATATGAAAACTGTTGACAGTGTGCTCTGTGGATTAGTGAGTTGGGGACTGTTTTTGGAAAGAGCTCTTGCTGTTTAAATTTTAGTTTCGCTCACTTTTATTTGTGCTGTGCTTGTCACACTTGAGATGGGAGACCTTAAACCCTGGGTTAGAAAAATGCTGTTTTTTCTTTAAATCAGGGAGAAAAGACCATTTAAAACAACTTCCATGAGTTCCAAATGCATGGTTCAAACTATTTTAAGAATTCTATTATATTAAAACTTTAACTACTACTACTACTAAACTATAACTTTTTATCTTTAACCAAGTTACATTCTGGTTGCCAAAAGAAATTTACTTTCAACAGTGATATTCATATTTCTATTTATTCACATTGGGGAACAATGTGTGCATGTTCCAAGTAAAATAACCAAAAAACAATGGCACTGCTGTGAAAACCAGCAGAATAATTACAGTAAAATAAATGGTGGAAAGAAATGGACTTTTTTCCTTTTGAGAATTTCTTTATATCTCTGTAAGGTTTCAGATACCAGAAAAAAAACTACTGAAAGCTATCAGGCTGCACTAGGCTCAGATTTGTTACATTGTTAATTGGGTAATTACGTAATTATCAGGTAATTATTATCGGTAATTGAGTAATTATAATTACTCAGCGTTTATCGCCACTAGCGGGTAAGAGAACCTGAAAGGAAGCCGGCTTTTTTTCTGGGCTAAAATGTTAGCGATTAGCTCCTCACACAGCATATGCACAGAACAACATTACCGTCCCATATTTCATATTGTCCTCACTGCACGAAGGAGCACATTAGGAGAAAATAGCCCATATAGACCACTTCTGCTTATGGTTTTCAATGGAAAACTTGCATCACCAGAATATGCATATACTTATATTTTCTATTATTGCCTTTCATAGCGGAGGTACAGTATGCGGTTACTGTCAATGGTTATCAGTTATCTAAAAGCAAGTAGCACACCTCTCCATCAGCTATTATTTGTTGCCATTTGCTGTGTTAGACAAAAAAGTGACATTGTTCCAAATAATTGAAAACCTCAGGACATTTGTTTCTGCTGGCTCTTCAAGAAAAGGCTGGTAGGGAGCTCTGAAAAGTTGCTGAATCCACTGACATGAAGTTGCTAAATTAACCACCATGGTCACAATGACAGTTTAACCTGTTGTTCATCCATGTTCTCTTCATTTTGTGATTTGGACTGTCATGTCACCACTCTTCCAACCCAGGCAAAAGAAAAGTCTCTCCCCCATCCCCTTGCTTCACCGTCAGGGCTCCCAGGTGATTACTAGTGTCAATTAGAAACCCAGAGTGTCTCGTCACTCACAATCAGACTTTATTAGCGGCCGTCAATGTGGGATTAAGCTCCTTTTCTCATCTCTCCTTTCCTCTATCCTGTCTATCTTTTCTTCCCTCAGTCTCTCACTCCTCCACCAGCTGTGTGAAAAAGCAATTGAGATTGGTGTTGTTTGCTGGTGGTGGTGTGTGTGTGGGATGTGTGTTGACAGATAAGCGAGCAGTATGGTGAGAGATAACAAAAAGAAAGGAAAAGGAGTGCTGAAGTTTGAGGAGAGATGAAGAGAAAGTGAAGCTGGTTAGAAACTGGAGATGTGCTGCGCCAGCTTCCACCTCACACGTCTAACTAGTTCTCTTTGGCTGCTCAGCTCTTGTCCAATCATACGGCTCGTACTGCAGATTTCCAACACGGGTGCTGGTCAGCACATTTCCAAAGATTTGTGTTTTATTCACAGAACGTGTTCTTCTCAGTCGGGGTGTATAAAAGATTCTGAAACGGCAGGAAGTGAGCAGGAAATGTGAGAACTTGGAAAAATGTAGGGGCAAACGGAAGAAAGGTGCCTGTGTCTCTTACACATTTCAGACATACTGTCTAACAGCAGTAACATCAGACACCATACAGGTATAATACAGGTATCATTTATGGCCTGTTTACCTTAACCCTAGGCCTTAACCCTACCTACTTTCCTCATAATAATATAAAATGATTTGGTCTTCATCTAAAGAACACAAAGGTGGGCTACAATGTGTGATTACATAAGAATGTTGCCCATGGCTTTAACACTAAATTGAAATGAACACAAAGCGATTTAGTACTCTGTGGTGTATGCATGTGCTCACACCAGCAGCGACAGCATGGGGTAATTTGGCCAAAAGATCTTAGTGTCAAACGACTGCTTTGAGAAAAGGACTGACAGAGTGGGACGATGGCTCGCGGAAACACGTCGGCCGAGAAGTTCCACTTTATGGAAATGAACAGGGATGTGGTGTAGCAGCGGCAAATTAAACCGCAGTTGTGTTCAATTCATGATGGGTTTTTTTTTTTCCTTCTTCTTCTGCCGTTTAACGTGTCTGAGTTTGGTTCTAATTGAAGTGTCAGTCAGTAATCCTCTAAACTGCAAAATGAAAGAAAAGCTTATTATAGCTGTAGTCACTTCTGAAATGTTTGCTCTGAATGTCTGTTAACGGTGACAACAATGAAAAGAATGAAGCATAAAAGCTTTTCAAGGCTCTGGAGCAAACCTAATAAATTTAGACACTTGACGTCAACTGTCTATGCGTTGGTATCAGTCGTCGTCATGCGCATTTTGGTCAGCAACGTAAGTAGCGGCTTGTCCTGCAGTAACTCTCTGATCTTTCTTTTCTTCATCTTGTTAGCAATCTGCAGGTAGCCCATGTTAATAAAGTGTAAATTAAATGCTTTTGGTCAATTAATTTGTTCCCACAAATGTCTCCCTCCACTGCAGCTCTGCTGTCACGATGACAACGGGAGTCCTCGTTAGGCAGACATGTTAATTGATGCATTGATTTAAATAATCACTTCCTGACAGGATCTACTCTGCTGTCACAATAGCCTCTCTCAGCAGGATCCTTCGGTGATGATGAAGCTTTTAGAAATATCTCACTAATGGAGAGAATGGAGAAAGAAAAGGTAATTAAAACAAAAAACAAAAAACATATTGGTACATGTGACTGAGGTTCATGAGTCAGAGCGTTTTTACCATGACGTGACACCAGCTCAGGCGTGCTGCATTTTAACGTTGTTAACTGTGTTGGCTTTTAATTTGGCCGCATGCCGCATTTCGCCGCATTTAATTTGGGATAATGAATACACACTCAAATCACTTTGCTCATTCGTTTCAGCCTGCTGTCACAGGATCTTTCGCTGTCAGCCGCTGTAACAATACGTTTATACCGGGACTTGTCGAGTCAAAGTTGTCGACGTTGGTTTCCGATCATTTCTGAAATACTCACGTTTCAGTGTGAAACTGTGAAGCGTGACGTTCGAAGTCGTGAAACGCCTGTTCTTTATTTGCTCATCTCATGCAAAGTTAATGCAATGCAGTGATACTCCTCATCTGCTTTGATCTGAAATGGGTTTGAGAAAGAAAGTCATATCCTTATGAATCTGCGCTATCAAACTTTATCACAGTGTTAAAACCGCTGTCTCAGTTTTAAAAGAAGAAGAAGAATGTTTTATCATGAAAATTTAACATTTGCCCATGACTTTTCATGTGATGGTTTTGATTTGCAGGTTATTATCCAACTGTTTTTACTCAGTCATGATTTACTTAATGTTAGTTTGTTAAACGAGTGTAATGTGCTGTATCACCCAGCTGTTGTAGCGACCTATCCACATCCAGACAGAGCAGCAAAGAGGACATTTGTTCAGAAGACAATATTACAGGTGTTTACAGAGGTGCTAATCCATAATTTATCTTAACAACGGCTCAGATGACTGTGTTTATTGTGAAAGGGGTCGCTCCTCTGATGAAGGAAGTGCACTTATAATCAATCTGTGTAAGCCATATGTATATATGTATATATGTATATGTATATAGTTTATAGTTAAAAGTGCAGTTTGTTGTGTTTATATCCTCTGTGCATGGTGGCAGTTCATTAAGTCCATTAAAAAGATAGAGGTATCCCTCAGTAATTGCTCCCGAATATTGCTGATGCCTCGTTTTTCCTGTATCTACCTGTTTGTCATTTGTCATCACATGTAATTGCTTTGCAGCCTGGTAATACTAATACTGCTTAAAATTAATGATCTCTTCCTGAGTTCCATGTGCCAGCAGATGTACGTGAGCACAAAAAAGCACTTCAGTGCAGCACTAACACAGACCGAACCTGAACTCAAGTGAGAAAAATGCATGTATTTGTGCCCTTGGTGTGTTGCGTGTACAGCTTGTTCAAAAGAAAAAAAAAAGATTGCAGGTACTACTAGACCTTTGAATGCTCCATGAAGCAGGCAGTTCTTACTTTTTCTTGCAATTCAAGGTCTGAATAGGGTAAAAACAAAATAACTGATTTATCAAACTTTTCATGTACTTCAATGGAATTCCGAGGCTTGCCATTTGTATGCTGTAACTAATGAAGAGAGGACATTAAAACGGTGCCCATGTAACTTTTACTACTACTGCACATTAAAGCAATGAGGCCGTAATAAAGTTATATGGGTTTGCTATCCTGGATTTTTAATTCAAGGCTCTAAATCAGGGCTTCGGGCAATGAAGGGATATGATGCAAAAAGACACTGTAAAGGGACTGGGGGCAGGTACAAAGAAGAGTGTGGCTAAGTTAAGTAAACACGGCTCGCATGGTTGATTTTCCCTAACAGGTCAAGTTGATTATTTGAAATTTAAATCCAGTTTCAGCGTGCTGTGTGATCACACTTCCCCTACACTCCCACCTTTCTTTCCCTCACCATCCTTCTCGCACACTCCTAAGATGAGAGATCACAGGAGTGTGTGAAACAGTGTGTGACAGTCATGTAAATTTTTGTTCCCTACGTGGGCATCCGGTCTTGCAATACATCCCTGGACTAGCATATTTGCATATGTGAATGCCAGTATATTCTCCGGTCCGAAAAGACTTGGGAGAATTGGTCCAATTTTTGTCCCTCGGCTTTGTAGAATAAAAAGTCCACCGTATTTTGTCTCATTTTAATCGCTGTTCTTTGCCTCAGGTCAAAATTCTGGCAATATGTTAAATGCAGCATTAAGGCTTTTAAGCAAAATATGAGGTTATATAACTCATACTTTAGTGTCCTTGTGCTGGTTAAATGTGGATTTTATGGCTGTTTTTAAGATTTTTCAGGGCTGCTTTTAATGCTTGGCTGGGTCTGGCCATTGGCTAAATCACTTTTCATCTTTTATGAATTGGAGTACAGTCTGGGACCTTCAGGCATGGCCCATTCAAAAGCTACACCGTCTAAGCGGAAAGGTTAGAGGGACCCCAGGATGCAGGAACATCAGCAAAATCTATTCTCCACAACTGGAGTCATAATAGCAGCCCTGAAAAGGGTTGTCCAATTATCGAAGGTGCGAGGGCATCAATACAATTTTACCTTTACCTCGCCAAAAAAACCTGTGTCTGGGACATACTTTGTCCCATATACTTGAGGCTGAACTGGCCACTTTTCTTTTTTGTGCATAAAGGGTGTGTGCAGCTTCAGCGCAGCATGTTAAGTTTCTTCTTCTTTCCGTTGTTGAAAAGCACAAATTATTTTCGGGTTCAAATTTAGTTTTAAAGTTGTGCAAACAGCTTTGCTGGCTTGATGTGTATACAAGCTAATTCTAATCCAGGTTTCTACATTCATGCAATGTATGAGCTGCTGGTGTCAATGCTAATGCATTGTGCCAATTACTTTTGGGATATTTTCATGCCACTTGGTTTTGTGTTGCTTGCCTCATGTGTTGAGGTATGAATTTATCGCTGGGCAACAGCCCACACAGTGTTAAAAAAAAAGTTCCCTTTAGCCAATTGTACCAAATCAGACACTGGCTTCATGTTGTAATATATCTGTGCTGGCTTCCTTGCAAACAATCTTTGCAAAACTCTTCATGATGTGTTTCAACTCTCACTTAGATCACACTGGCTTTAAGCCTCCCATTGGCTATGCTCCACTGGTCAGCAGCCAGTGCATACACACACTGACACACTTGCCAAATGAACTATCCCTCTTAGTGAGGTGACCACAAGCAAGGTTTTTTTTTTATTCATGTATGCAAACATTGGGATGTGCCCGTGCATGTCTGTGTGTTTATTAACAATCATGCAAATAAAGAGCAACGAACTGGAGCAAGCAGACGCACGACTACAGCAACTATGACACGCAAACGTGCTGTATCATCCTTCTCCTTCAAAAGAGGCCGCGTGGTTCAGCAACAATCATACTGCAGCAAACCTTTGTCCTCGTGTTTTATATCTACAGTTAGTGTGTAAAAACGACGACAAGAAATGACTTTCTGTGCCGGGTAATTCATTACAGCTATGAGATTTCACTCACTAACCATCCTGATTAGTTATTCAAACATGGCAAGGCTTATCAGCGGATTGAGATGAGCATTCTGCTGAGTGAGA
The DNA here is from genome assembly GCA_016785225.1 of Psettodes erumei. Lineage (NCBI taxonomy): Eukaryota > Metazoa > Chordata > Actinopteri > Pleuronectiformes > Psettodidae > Psettodes > Psettodes erumei. The sequence goes on along the minus strand of JAFBJZ010000871.1, from coordinate 1,337,864 downwards.
CGGGCTGATATGCTTGTCAGTTCTCCTCCTGTCTAGAATGTCAAGTTTAATGAATATTCAAAAGCACAGTGGGCGCTTTTGTGTGTGTTCTGCGAAGGAAATGCTCCTCGGAGGATATTTACGCAAACCACCTTATGCAGCGCACGGCACGTGTGCTGAAATATCTAATCAGTGTAAACGTCTCTCGCTCGCTCTTATTTTTGGAAATATTAATGCTTCAGTCTCGATGAGAAATGACTGGGTGCCCTGGACTACTACATGCTGTGAGACAGTATTTTATAAATGATGGTACTTGTCATACCTCTCTGTGACTCATTTTATACACCAGATATACAGGATGAGCCATACCACAGTTCCGTCAAAGTCTTTCCTGGCATTTCCTTGTCACCTAATCCGATCTGCGTGACAGGACACAAGGAGGACACCTGAGCCCACGGACCAAAAAAGCTTAACCTTCTCCACCTCCTGCAGTAAAACCTGCCCATGGAGAGGAGATTTCCTGAGTAAAAAACAGACCAGGTACGAACACGATGGATGTGAAGACCATAATACAAAGATTCTGCCTTTTCAGCGTGTCTGAAAATATATACAGTATGATGTTCCACTGTCTGTAACCTTGTTTATATCACTCCTCAAATGTTTTCACGTAATTTAGAGCATCATCTCCGTGCTACACAGGGAGCCTGAGTTACCGACCAGAAGAGTATGGTGTGTTTCTGCCTTGCCAATTTTTCACCCTTTTAGCAGTAATTAGTCAGCACTTGAGTCCGTCATTAGACGACATAGGGCCGAACAGCTGAGAGAACTGGTGGAGCCAGTTGCCCGGTGACCGCGCAGCGTCTCCAGGGAAACAACCCTTAGTCCACCGTGAGGAAGTTCCCACACATCAGCCACTGTGGGTTCAAGCCACGGCAAATCAAGTATAGGCAAAGCCGACTGGGTTACTTAAATTTCATTCGCACACATCTTAACGGTCCATTAGAAGTAAAGTCATAGCCTACAAATTAGACTAATTCTCTACCACCATTGACCAATTTGTCAAAATGCATGTTTTATCAGCTGTTAGTTTACTCTGTTGCTTGACTGCACATTTTTGCCGATATCAGTCATTGCATTTATCCTGTGTTAGTAGACTGTAGTTAATAAATTGTCTTTAGTCATATACAGCTGTGGCCCTGAGGTGGTCCTTTTGAAAATCCTCAGCACTTAGCTTTTATCTTTCATGAAAAGACATAACAAGTGGCAAAAAAAGGCCCCAATGTCCTTGTCTGAACCTCAGGCACTCAGAAAACCTTACTCTCCGTGTCTTCATGCAGCAACACTGCAAACACACGGATAAGTTTCAAGATAAGAGTCAACTAAGTGCAGAATTAGTTGCCTGGACTTGAAAGAGAGCCAGTGTAACTTTGAGAAATAAGTGCTGCACGCACAGCACTGTTTGAGGGAGCGACAGCATAAAAGAGGGAGAGAAGGGGGCAAAAGAGAAAGCGTTATTTTAGCCCTCTGAAAGTAAACAGCATGCAACACACCCATGATGCAACAGCAGGAAACAAGAGGGTCACCGCATCATTTGTGTTTCTGCCGAACAAAGAGAGAGGCAGGCCCTCTGCTGCACCACAGTGCACCTTCAATCTCTTCAAGGTGTTTCTGAGATGCCTTTAAAAAACAGACAAAGATAAATGAGGACAAAGATAAGGAAAGGAGGAAAAGGGAGCACTGCGGAGAGAGGAAGAAACTGCATTGCATAGCACTTTTTTAATCCAACTTTTGAATTTGCCACAGGTGGGAGGGAGAGATTCATGCACTGGGGGACACAAATTATTTATTTAGAGTTGATTACAGTCATTAATATAGTAAGGGAGGAGAGAAAGAGACAGAGGGAGAGATAAATGAGTGCCGTTTGTCACCTACATTAATCAACCTGATCTCTGGAGTCAGGACCGTGGGATGGAGGGAAGATGAAATGGTGGACGCGAAGATGAAAAGACAGGCAAGGGCTGTGACATGCGGCGCTGCATATTCACACGCGAGCAAACAACTAAAACTGGCAGCGTGACGACATGATAACAATGTGATATTGCTAGCTTAGGGCCCACTTCCACTCAAAGTAAGAAATCTTATTCAGTAAAATTTAATTTCCCTTCATTTCATTATCGTTTATTCTTTACACTCAGCTGAAACTCAACTGCCAATCTTCTTTTACAAAAACTCTGTAATGAACTAGTGGATTAACTGCAATCAGTCCTGTATTGTAAGCTCCATACAGTTATTCTGTTGTCATTCTTTTTCTCTTCTTTATCTGTGTTATGTGGTGTCTCTATGCGTGTCGGGGGTATTTTGTGTATGTGTTTGCTCATGTGTACATCGTAATCCTGGTGACAGAAACCAGGAAAGGCCCTGTGTTCCTTTTGACATACTGATCTGTTAAAAGTTGCTGCAGTGCTCACCTTGGAATTGTATAATCTTGGGTTCAAATCCATGAAAAATTAAGTGAAGTAGCCTAAGGCAAGAAAATGTATTTTTCTTGTGCATTCAAAAAGCACTCGTGCAAACTCCTGTAAATACTGTGCACATACTGTGCATAAGCCTGGTGAAGGTCTGACCTATGCATTTTACATGGAAAATCACTGCAGCCTAAGTCACATGGATGGATTTGATATGAGCTGCAGGCATGTGTAACTACTACTAGACGCTGTGCTATTAGAATGTAACACTGACAAGCTAGGCTAAAGGGTGAAGCTGAGCCCGAAAACAAACCAGTTGTCAACGTTGCCTTCATCACTGGCAGCAAAAGAACAACAAAATACGCATGGATAAATGAATGGAAACAGTTTCTGTGAAGGCAACTCTGAAAGTTTGCAGGTCAAGTGATGTGTATTTGGGCAGCATGGCTCCCCCTGGGATCAGAATGACAACACAACAGAGTCTTTGCGACTCTCAAGACTCTTGCCAAGCCCCAGGCCTGGACCCATTCAGCTTACTATGTCACATGACTTAGGAAGAAGACAAAAAAACAGAAAACGAAAAAGAAAGTTTCCCATTCACATTCACACGAGACAATTTGGAGTTGTTTCCCCTTGTTGGCGAAGTTGAAGAACTCGCGGCCTAATGTAGGTCTGATCTTTTTCAAGTGTCTTACATGCCTCTGTGAACATAATTACATTGATATCCCAAAGTCATGGCAAACACAAGCCACAGGAGATAATAATCTTGCATTTAAATATGAGCTAGTGATCCTTAACTGAGACGTTTCATTAATTGACCTTTTGCATTTGCAAATAGAGGCTGGGTGCCAACTCACGGTGCCTGCTTCTAGGCAGCATGGCGCTCGCAGTAAATGCAGAGCATGTGCGACGTCAGACTTCACTTACTACATGAGTGTCGCTTGCACCCTTGCATTACTTTGCAACTTGCAATTACAGAGATTTATGCATGTTAACATATTCCAGGGATTGCAGTTATTGAAAGGCTCCGTGCGTAACAGCGCCAGTCTGGTGCTTAAAATGTAAACACGATGTGGCAAAAGTGCCTGAGGGGATGTAGCGCCGTTCAGAATTGAATGAGAGTCTTCAAGGGAGCTCGGGCGCTCTATCCTTTTATTTAAAATGTACACAGCTATAAATGTTTGCGTTCCAAACATGCCTGAAGGAATACTGAGTCACTGCTCTGACCTTGTGGCAGAGTTTCAACGGTGGCTTCACTCTGCATTATTCATGCCTTTAACTCAAACAATGCTATGCAAAAAAAAAAAATGCAAAAAATGAGCATGTCCTGCAGAAAACTTTTTGTTAGACTGCACCATTGTTGGTTGCAAATGTCTGTTTTAATAATTTAGTTTAATATTGGCGCAGTTACGTGCATTCCCATCTGAGACATAGATAATATAACCACAGACCTTTCCGATTGGCCGGCGGAGCCCGCTGAAACAAGTGCTTGTCGCTCGTGTGGTTATGAATGAAAGGAGCGAACTGACAGAAACTGTGCCAAGAAACAGCTTCTCTCAGTTCCTGACAAGGTGATTTTGTAAAACTGAGATGTTTTCTGCTCCCCTAGCAATAAACGCTAAAAGTTCATAAACACATAAAGTCTTCCTTGCTGCCTGTGGGCGACATTGTTCTTACTTGTCCTACGTCACCCAGCTGCATTTTCAGATTTTTATAAAATGTCCTTTTTTTTTTTTAGACACGCACAAAAAAAAGAAACTGATGGTTATTGTTCACGGTTGTGTAACTCCTCTCAGTGTATGAACAATAAAATAATATTGTAGCTTTTACAATGTTCTCTTTAAGACATACTTTATCAACAGAGAAAACGTTTTCCTGATAATGCCGAGGCAGCCACAGACTGACAAAAAAACCCCACATAATGTAACCGAATAAAAAAAAATCACAAACTGTTATATTAAAAAAACAACATAAAATTGTATCAGTGCCTCTCAGACATAGTCTCCACAAAAGAAACAAACATGAGCTTTTTATTAAGTTTGACTCTACTATAATCACTTGCGCTATACTGTATTGAAAGTTAGTTGTTTGCTGCTGCAATAAAAAATGAAAATAGTCGCTACCTTATCATTATAAACAGGACTGCAAGCTGTTCCACGCGTCTTTTATTGAATATTCTCTCTGCACTACCAGAGGCAAGAAGTGTGCGCTCATGCTTGAAGTAGTATATACAGTATACCTGTCATTTTATTGTTGTGTCCAAACACCAGCATACAGTCAGCAGCCTATAGCTCACTGGTGCAGAGGGATGACTCCATACGGACCACTGAATCTATTCCTTGGGGCAACACATGCCGGCACACATGAATAAGTGGTGAAAACAATATTTGCCATCCTGCAGCCAAAACAGCACGCAGACAATTAGCCTTTGTCCAATTAAAGGGAAATCATGAGGATAAATGACAACAATGGCAGTAAATCCATGCCTTTATTGAGTCCTTGATGGCCCCTTAAGTGTATTTCAGTTTGTTAATGCTCAGCTCTATGTATTTTTAATTGCCTCATTAAAACCACTGATTTGATCATAGAGCTGCAGCATAAAATGAGGAAGACGTGCTGTCTGAACTTTACTGATTGGATGAGCGGGGGGGACAGAGAATCAGACGGCTTAGTAACTCTGCGCTCCTCAGTCGCCCAAATCAAGGCACACAGATCTCACTGTGGCTGGAAATGTGATCACTGCGAAATATGATTGTTACGTACATCATTTGTTTCTCAGAGGGGGATTTGCAAAGATGTAGATTCATAATTAGACTGCGTATAATGGAACAATTGAATTTTATGCAAAGCTTTGCAAGTGCTCACTCCGCGCACTAATCACCGAAAACCAATTTTAGCCAACATTCAGCTGTTTAACTGTTACCACGTGTCTGAGAATGGGTGAAAACAAAATACAATCAAATTCCCTAAATGCTTTTCATTTCTGCAGCCACAAATCCATAAATCCTCCAACAAAGAGTCTCAACTCCAACAACACGTGAAAGCATGTGACTTTTTCCTGGGCCTCTGCCTTTCGGTCCCCTCATTTCGCTGCGCCGATGATCCACATTTCGGAGCTACATCAACTGAGCGTGTGAGAAACGAGGTGATTCCACCCACCTAAACGGGAACATAATTATCGTAAGAAGGCGAATGTAGTGAAGTGATGAAAGTAAACCTCAGGAGACGGTAACAAGATTAACAGGGAAATCATCGGTTTAATTGCCAACCTGTCAACGCGCCTGATTTTCACACGTCTCCCTGCTTTAAACCTGCCGTGCTCCTGATCAGTTACCCCCCCCCGGTAATCTCATGATTTAGTGAGACAAATCAAATGGCTGTTTCTCAGTTTCTGTGTGGGAGAAGTGTCATGGTACCTGGCAACCCAGCCCAGAGGTGGCAGAGGTGAGGATGCACAAACCTGACCTGTCTGATGTGCATCACTCACCCTCACTCGGCCTCTCTCGCAGTGCTCGCACTTGATATTTTCCACAATGTAAATCTTCGATGACGACATGTATGTTTCTGAGAATTTAATTAAGTTAAATTAAGAATTTAAGACAAATTAAAAGTCAGTTTACTGTCACATCCTTGTACCTATTTCATTCATCTCTGATGTGGGGTTGTACGGGGGTGGCGGCGTTGAGGGTGGGTCATTTGCCAATAACCTGGGAACCTCCTTCTTTTTCATGGCCAAGTGTTGGCAGGAACGCAATAAAAGATTAGGTCCATGCGTGATTAAAAAAAGGGGGAGTGACGGGTGAACCAACAGAGAAGAGAATGACGGGGCGAGAGAAGGGAGCGACGAGGAGAGAGGAGCAAGGGGGCGAGAGAAAGACGGAGGGACATGTGCGCTGAATGATGAAAAAGGGAGAGAGGAAAAGGTTTGAAAGTCACTTTCAAAGTTGGGAGGGTTGTTTTTTTCTGGCAGGTACAAGTGAATGACACCCTCACTGTGAGCAAACACACACACAGATACACACACACACACACACACAGGTAATGAGGGGCTACCCATACCTGCTGGGGGAGAAAGAGCATTCATTATCAGCACTGTGCTCTTAGAAAAATGAAGAGTCGATACGACAACCAGAACATAAACACACAATCACTCAGGCTGTAATGACAGTCAACCGTGCCGAGAGAGCGACGCACAGGTAAACACACGGGTGATGGGAAATAAGCGGTTAAAAATATTTGCGCTCATCAGTTTAAGCACCGCGGCACTTAAGCTGTCTTCACATTAAACTGTCTTCAACTGTTTTGAATGGGTTTTTGTTTTCTTTACTGTAATAGAAAGTAAATACAACCCAACTGAAGTGGACTGCTAACACACAGTGTCTCCAGCATTTACCAGAAATAGTGAAGAAGCAATTTGGTGCTTGGGGAAATGCAAACATTTTTGTGTGCGTTAAGATTTGGGGTGATTAATCTGTTGTCTGCTGCTCGAAACATTGAAACATTTAATTGATGTGACAACTGTTTCGTCCTCTACTGATTTCCAAGATTATTTCTAATTCAAACAGCGTTTCTCTGCCATACATTACAAGTACAAGCAGCAGTTTGACTTGTTGTCAAGTTTGTTGTTTTTTGTCAAATCTGCACAGCCAATCAGAAGCGAATGAGGAGCATCTCGCTGCACCGCCGCGTTCCCTTGCACTGCGCCGCCTCTCATGCCGGGACATCATCACCGAGGCGGGTGAAAGGGTATGGCTTCGAAACTCCCAAGTTCACTCATCATCTTTATGGTCGGCCGTTCAGAAGACAAAGATGACAGGTTCTCACTCACATTAACGAGCTGACAGCCAACGGAAAGGATGGCGAGGAAGAGACGGGACGGAGGGATGGAAGAAACAGAGAGAGGGAGAGAGAGCAATAAAACTGGAGATGAGAAGCCCAAGGCCGACACGTGTACTCGCACCCTCTCTCGAAAGATAGGTCTTCGGGGGGGGTGGTAGAAAAGCTTATGTGTGTGTATTTCTATCTGTCGTATGAAATTCAATTGAGTATGGCAAAGTGTTAGCAACCCCTCAAACAAGTCATTTTTACCACTGCAACAGAAAGCAAAAAGATCAAATACACACTATGCTTTTTTGTGTGTGTGTGTGTGTGTGTGTGGGGGGGGGTTGTCTGCTGTCTCCTTTTGCTGTCTGCTCCACAGACCGGCCAGGTCAGGAATCCTCGCCGTGTCACGGCACCAGAGTACTAAAAACCAAACATTCGTCAGTTACCCACTGATGCTGACGTGAAAAAGAAATGTCAGGCACCAAACAAAAATCTCAAATAGCAATTAGGGCCAGTGCTGCCTGTAAGTTGATATTTTGGTGACCTATGTCTGATGATTTATATCAATCATTAAATCTCACTGACCTCGTAAAAATGCTTAAAGAGACTATCTTGACAGCTGATTCTTCATTTTGTCCCCTGAGGCAGTGATTTTTTTTTTTTTTACCACGGAACCTCTCACCTCTTTCTCTCCTCTTCCACTCCATTTCTGCGCAGCCCGAAATTAGCGCCTATTTCCCCATCACGTAAGTGCACCAGAGTCTAGTCAGAACGTTTGTGGCCATTTCGTCCTTTCCACGCCACCGATGATCCCGCACCTCTCGTGCGAGCCGGAGAAGGCCGCGGCCCCGGTGAGTTGGCGGGATGAATACTAATGAGGGGCTCACTGAGGTGGAACTTGTCTGCTTCTGACGTGGCGAGCATCTGGTAAGATGAAATAACCGTCTTACTTCCAGGATTTCTGAGTATCCCATGAGGATACTTAAGAGAGAGAGAGGAGTGTGTGTGTGTGTTTTTTGTTTGTGCACGTGCGTTAAATGTGTGTTCCTGAGCGAGCAGAGGTAACAGGAGGCGGCGGCAGGAGGAGACCGAGGGATTTCCGGAGCCCGACAGACGAAGCTCCTGAGGAGGATTCATTCTGTCCCATTCATCCCGTCAGCCTGCCCGCTGAGGTGTCTGAGTGTGTGCGCGCGGGCGTGTGTATGTGTGTATCTTTATGTCACAAAGTGGTTATTGATGGGACTCCTCCTCGCTTGGCAGGTTTCCCGGTGTCTGGGGAATCTTAGCTCGGAGTTGTGGCTGCTGTGCACGTGTGAGGGAAATGTGAGCGTGCGACGCAGCGAGGATGGGTCTGCCCGGAGCTCGAACGTGAGACAAGCGTGGCGTCCGTGTGAGTGCGGCCACCCGTTCAGGACCCCGTCCAAAACGGTGCACGCGTCTCCGCGCGTCATGCTGCAGCAGCCTGACTGAGCCGGTCGCAGCGGGCTGTCCGGCCGTCGAGTTTTTAAAACAGATTCTGCTGATTCTGCGATAGGCAGGCAGACACACACAAGCATTAAAGCGCCTTTTTTTCTCTACGAGAAAAGAAGCTTTACGGAGTTTTGTACCAGCAGGAGGGGAGCTGTCGGGGATTTTAAACCTTCAAAGTGTCAGAAAGGGGAAAGACTGTGTGTGTGTGTGCGTAGGAAGACACGAGAAGAGCGCGGCCAGCCTCGATGCTGCGTTCCCGTCAAACCAGCAAGACTGTGGAGACGAGCCCTCCACCTGGAAACACCGCTCACTTCACCCGTCATCTGGTAAATGCTGCTCGGCAACGATCTCCTACATCTTCAACGTCCTGAATTCTGATGTCACCGCCGCACATGAAGTGTGCGCAATGATGACTTTCCTTTCTCTGAGCCAAAAGAAGAAATGAGTTCGCACATTTAATGATGATGATCCATCATGATCAATCCACAAACGCGTTCCCTCCATGATCCGAGGTTAAATGATACAACTACACAGATAACAATTAGGCCAATCTCTCCATAATGATGATAAGATTGTTGACTACTTCAGTTTTGTGGCACAAATTTCTTTTTTTTCCGTGTGTATTCAAGGCGTCAGGTGTTGAGCAAATGCTTCTGCCCATGCAATTGTCTTCAGTGAGAACGTAGCGTGTGGCTGGAACACGGTGAGCCGTGCAGGTTGTGATGCACGTCACGATTAATCTCAAAATGCAGCCATATCTTGCACCAGCCAGGCACGTGCTGGCAGGATTTTGTGGATCATCAAATCGCACGATGGATCTGGAAAGTGTTTCTGACGGCACCAAGTGAGCAGCCAGAACTCACCAAGAGTCTCATCCAAACTAAACAGACCTAATCACAGACGCAAGAGAAGGAGAACCAATCAGGGGAGGAAAATGCCACGAGACGAAGTGTGGTCACTGTAATTTCTCTAGAAACTAATGCTAAGACGACAGTGACGCAAAACATAACTTTCTCGTTCGCCAGTTTCCAGGTAGAGTCGTGAAAGATTTGCATCGTGATACAGGACAAGATGCAGGGCCAAGATGTTACATCAGAAAACTTCACTCTTCACACGCATGTTAAAGCCGGAAGCTAAATCAAGCAAGTTAATTTATTTTCACCGGTTATTCAATTCAACTGCGATACTGCTACAAGCTCAGCGTGACAGTGTCGGCTGAAGAAAGCTTTGTGCCTGAGGAGATGCTCAGAGGGCTGTATAGTGCTGACCGGCTGCTACTCAACTTTGGCAATGAAGAGACTAAAAAAGAAAAGATTATCAAAAAAAAACTAAATCTGAAAAAAAAGTTTAGCTAACTCCAACCCCTTAAGTTTGAATGATGCTGCTCACCTGCAGAGCTTTCTGAGTTTCTTACATCATGGCTGTACCAAACCAGTGGCTTTTCATCTTCAGTTTAAACATCCCTTCAGGTCCAACACCACCTCCGTGTGAGCGCTTTATTATCCAGTTCCACTTCCAGAAAAATTCGGGCTGAAATGAAGGGTTTCTCTTGTTTCTGGTGACAATTACACCAGCCCACACATGAATGCCCCCACCATCACCTCTTTCACTGGGCTACTGCTGGCACATTTTACAGTGAGATCATGACCTACCCAACCCAGAGACACGTCCACGACAAATCTCTCCACCTAAACCACACCTTCTCCTTTCCAATGATTTGTCTTCTGATGCCTTGATATAGATACTTTTTTAAAATAATGAAGTCTGCTCTTTCCGAAGCAAAACCCCCCTCTGATGAATGCCAGCGACAGAATATTTTGCCTGCTCCTGACCTTTTTCCTGGACTCATACATCTCTGTCTCAGTGAGGCCGCTGTTGATCACATTCTCCTGAACGACACTGTCATCCAGGATTCAGTCATGGTCGCGGTCCTTCAGGAACCCCTGATGTATCTGTAAATGAGTCCTGACCTCATCGTTCTTAAGGAAGGCCACTGCTAAGCACTTGTTCTTTATCTCCGTCTCTGAAATTCTGAAACTCCACATGATCAACTCCACATCCTCACGTTGTTGAGATCAACGCCACTGTAGTCGTAGAAGAGATTTGGACATATCTGGTCTCACACGACAGAGAAAAAAATGATTAAGCTATACTCTACATGGATTTTTTTATGAATAGGACTCACTTATTCCTTATTTACGTATTATGCACATTATGTATGTTAAAAATCTTTTCATTCAGGTTCTTGAACTTTTATTTGTAGTTTTTTCAACCCAGTAAGATGATGTCATGTCAGGTCGCATGTCCTCGAACTGTCGTCTTCTGTAAGACACTCTACCCTCACTTATCCCTTCGGAGCGCGGAGAAATGACTTCGTTGAGAAAACCGCACGGCTGTCAGCCTCGCTGAGCTACACTAATGGAAACAGATAACATTTATTTTGGTCAACAGGAGGAGGTAAAATCAGCGCATGAACTGAAGCACAAACAAAATAATGGCGTGGTGGAGAATGTGGTCTTGAGGCTGCATCAGGGGAAAAAATGTTTGCTTCCCATGTAGCACGCGCGGACACGTCTTAGTATTGTGTGTGGACATGTCTTACCCACGGTTAGCTGGCCGGTCAGTTGTCCCTGATCGTTGCGAGCGTTGACAGTCACGTTCCTGTCCGACTGAAGGATCAGTGGACTGTCCTGAGGAGAGAGAGGAGGGGGGAGAACGATGATTAAGACAACAGCAAATTGCACTTTCTGGCGCTCTCACAGAAACATCCACGTATACTGTTACACCGCCACGATTTCCATCTTCACGCTTGAACTCTGATTTCTATCTCTTCGCTGTAACGCCCCCCCCCTGAGCACCAGCCTGTACGGCATTAACCTGTATAACCAATACTGTCTTCGCCTGTAGCAACCTTCACAGTTCAACCCTCGACTCCCTCGCTTCCGCCAGCCCGACACTCTGCATCTAATTTGCATAATGTATTCAAAACAACATCCCGTCTGTGTGTTTGCTTGTGCTCAGTTGTCCGTCTGTGCACAGGTCTGCCAAAAAAGGCAATTACCCTCGACCCGAAAGAACTAAATGCAACGGTGACCCTGACCTCTCCCCTCACCTCGGAAGTCTGATCGAACCCGATCGCTGCCCGCATTTGTTTCCACTCAGCGGGCACGCGTCGCAACAACTGCACGCTCCAACTGCACGTCTCCAACTTCCACTGAGTTCCGTACTCAAGCGAACCTCTCGCTGCCATTGACGTCAGTCTGCAAAATCTTCAGGTTTCCTCCCGCTCTTCTTTCCTCTTTTATTGTACTGCCGCACTTACATCATTTTCATTGTTGTTATCCTTCCCTTCGCTTTTCTCTCTAAATTGCTTATTTGTTTTGGTGGCGTGAAATGAATAGCACACAGGTGACCCAATTTCTCTGTTGATTCCCCCAAATTAATATTTTGCTGCAACCCGGTCTGAATTCCAAATGAGAGCTGTGTTAAAATTGGAAAGTCGCTGATCTGTTGAAACGGAAAGAATCCTCTTCTTTCCCCGCATTTTCTTCCCCTTCACTCTCAGTCTGCCGCTCAGCTTTGCTATTAGTTATCAGTGGATTTCCAGTGTGTCGCGGTCGGCTAACGTGGGTCGAGGCCGAATTTCTAATATATTGCACCTGTCTGTGTTCCATTTTGGAGAGCCCCGGGACCCCGATGATCACAAACACAAAAACAGGCGACCGCAGAAACCGTGAGGGGCAAATACGAGCTGTGGACGCACAGAAAAAAACCCCAACACTCTCAAACATACACACCTACACGGCTGCATGAAATTTTATTCATATTACAGATATAGCACAACAATAACCCAATGAGTGCTCAGGTGCACGATCGCGCACACTCCTGCCTCGGTGCACAGACGCACATCGCCCACTCACACACAGTCAGGTAACAAATTGGCCAAACGGCAAATGAACGCTCCACGCGGTTTATTGTGCGCTGCTTCCCTCATCTGTTTCCTAACGCCTGTATGATGGATTAATTATTTTCAACGGGGCGTGTGATAGGATTCACTATATTATCTTTCCACTCTGTTTGAAGCGATGGGCGCTTTGTAAAGCATGACAGATGTAATGCGCTTTGAATCCTTCCGGCTCGATGGGCAGTGTGCATGAACAGGTCTGATCCCATTCGCTCGGTGCAGGACTCCGTCATATAGACGAGTGGCCGTCGGATGGAAATTCCCATTTGATTAAGCGCTCGTATGCAAATATGTGGAAATATGGGCGGTAAATGACTGCATATCAAACAGCCGCTAATGTCTATTTATATACAAACCGGCTGCAGCTGAACAGCCTGAGTGGTGTGTGCGTGCATGAAAACGTAAGAGCAGGTAACGATCATGGCCTGTCCTTGGAAACCATTGTCCCGTCCTACAAGAGGCTTTCAGCAATAATCTCACTGCATATCATCAGTTTATACTCAAGTAGCATTTATTTCGAGTTAACTGTACGACATCATCCCCACAATATTGCTCAAGGTCTGTGCTGGTTCACGCTGGCTGTTGTGACACTGTTGGTAACCCAGCAGTAAAACCTGTGCACCTCCACAATGATGATGATGCGGAGAGCTTTTATGACGCACGTCCTGCATCAGTCGACGGCACATCTGATTTGTAAAGGGCTGCTGCCTTAAAGCACCACGACTGGCTACGAATGCTCCACACGCAACGAGACGAGCAGGAGGCTGAGGCGAGGCCGCCCACAGTCGTGTTGAGAACCCACTGGTGAAGTTTGCCGTGGCTTTAAAAAGGTTCGTTTCCGCCTGTGAAAGTCCTTGAGGAGCTCTGCTCTTCTGTTTGTTTGATGTCCTCTCACGTTAATGTTGAGTTGGATGTTGCTCACGCTTGCAGTCACGGGTTCTTGCACTGCGGAACGGTAATCGTTTCAATTGGCAGATTTCAATCCGCTGGTTGCGGCACACATCATCTTTAACATTGTTTGATGCTCGAAATCTAATTAGTCTGGGTGTGTGGGCGGAGGGGGGGGGAGTTACAGGGTGTCTATTGGTATTTATACAGAAATCCGAGATATATCACTGATACATGATAATATGTCACTGCCATTTTTTCATGCCAGTTGCAGACCGCAGCTGCACCCACTAATACCGGCTGCCAACAGATCTCGCTTTGGCCAATTTACAGCAGCCTGACAATAATTACAGATGAGTCCACCTCAGACGGTCCAACACCGCGGTCGCGTACAATCATTCTGCACAAGCGCGCTGATTAAACACAGCAACACGAGAGGGCCCTGAGGCAGTTCCGTATAAAGCACATCACCCTTCCGCAGCGGCGAGCCTATGTTACATGCATTACAGTAATGCAATTCAAGTCGACGGGCAGAAACATCCCTGGGCAGCCAAAGGCGGGGATTACGGTTACAACCGGTGGATTCTGAAATTCAAAGACCACAATCCAATTTTGACAAAGAGATAACGATGAGCGGCAACAAAGACTGTATTCAGATTACAGTAGATTAGATTGACAGCAGGACGCGTGGATACTGTTTATGGCTGTTTTGAACAGTCACACCCCAAAACAGAGTGAGACGCAAGCCTTCGCAGAGGGTGAAACGTGATCAGATTTTCGATGTGGGAACGACAGCGCACGCTTCTGGGTTGTTTTTTTTTGGGAAGTTTTTTCCAACGCACTCATTGCTTGTTCTCATAAAAGTGTATGTGTGTTTGTGACAACTATGCAAAAAAAGTAAGAAAAAGAGCATGAGCGAGAGAGTCAAATGCTAATTCCTTTCTCGCCTCTTTGCAGCTGGCCAATCACCATGCCGATATTTGGATCTGTGAAATGCACATTATAACAGCACCAACGAAGTTAAAAAAGCAAAACAAAACAAAACATGTGTCACGTGTACTGTAGCTTTTCCTCACATGGACCATACTTGGGGAGGGGGTTCACGCTACGTTCAGTTCCATTCGGCGTTTATCTCCCTCTCCCGCTCTCTTCGCGGGCCCCTCCGGCTTCTGTGTTTACCGTCGCGCTCATAACTCTCCCTTCATCATGTGAAATGTTCACGGAGGCGCATGCTCGAGCAGCACACTGAAGGCGGACACGTCCTGGTCTCTCTTGTGAGCTGACAGACCATACACCGCGGGCGCCATTAATTCAGTTAATAGTTTAATTTCGCTTTGATTATAAATACAGGCACAGGGCTTCCAGCCCGGGGTAGCCAACGTAATTACTCAGGCAATAATAAGATGTGGACTGGCGGATCATCATCACGGCCGCCAGCCACCGGTACAGATGGGTCCTAATAATGGCTTTCAGCTCGACTGTCTCGCTGTCTGCCCCACTGACTGTCAGTCTGAAGAGGTCCGGAATCAAGGCTCCAAAATGATTGGATGCGATTGGTTATTCGTGTTTAGTCATCACTCTCATCTCTTATGGCCTGTCTCACTGGCCGTCCGCATACATACAGTATGTGTCAGTATTCTCGAGCCTCGTATGAGACACACTTGGTTGATTCATCTTCCATCAGTCTAATGGCAGCTCTTAGCTCTCCTGACTGTGTCTCTGCGGCTGCCTGTCTCACCAGCTAAAAGGCGCTGTACCTGCGCTTAACAAGAAGTACTTTTAGCTGTCAGTCTAATAAAAAGCTTTCAGCTCTCCCGTCCCTGCTCTGTCTTATTCTCTGCCCGTCTCTCTGATTTCCCAAAATAAACCACCATCTCTTCGGCCAGTCCGGCAGTCCGTCCTCATTAAAGCGTGTGATCGATTAGCCATCGCTAAGATCCCTGTAATAACTGATTTTTCTCGGCCGTTTGGAGGCAGTCTTTTAAAAAACTTTAAGAGGAACAACAGTCTTCATTGATGCGGGGGAGGGGGGTCTCGACTTGTAGTTTCAATATGGTCTATTTTGAAAAATAGACTGGAGTAAAATGTCAATGTGGAGATTCAACAGAGAGACGTAAACGATCCCAAGACGATGTCAGTTTAACTTCAGACTGATTTAAGATTGGGATCTTATTAGCTCGTGCTAAGGAGGACAATGGCAAGACAGTAAGACATAGTGGGGAATAAACTGTCGAGTGGGGGAGCTGGGATAGGCAGGCAATTACGAGGCATGCGGACAAGACCTGCTCTGTGTGTGGAGCGCCCTTCTATGATTTGGCACTTAATAAATAAAGCTGACTTGACTTCAGAGTTGTTTAAATTCACCAGTAAAGACGAGAGGATAGTATATACTCTCGGCGAAAACCGAATACCAATCACACAGCGTGTGATAAAGTGCCTGCGGTGTCCCTCCATTCCTCTTTCAACTTTAATTCAGCTAATTAGCAAGGACTATTAAATAAGTGATGTGTTTGTTGGTGTGCAGCACTAATTTGTTGTTTTTAGTCCCCACGGCCACATAACAACAGAAAATAAACCAGTGTTGCTTCCGAGCCGACTCTTGGGGTACTCGGATTTAATATGTTCAAGTGTCTCCGTGAGCATTCAGGGACGTTCTCGTCTATTTATCCTGTCCCTGACGTCCTGCGCAGGCCTCGTGTCAACAGTTTTGAGACCAGCGTAATCCATTTAAATCTCAAAGTGACATCTGAGACTGAGCCAGTCGTGCCAGATCATGGAGCGCGTGTGCGAATCCGTTGTGTGTACTTGTTGACACGCCCTCAAAGGGCGCGTTGAGGGTTAAGACTTGGTCGGTTTTAATTAGGTTAGAATTAGGTTTGGGGAAGTAAGGGTTGAGAGTTGGGCATTGGGGAGGTGTGTGCCTTTGTGTCAACTTGCAAAATGTGAAGGCCCACGGAAAAGCAACTAGGCCTCTATGTCTGTAACATTAAAAACCAATCATGCTACTGCTTGAATGAACTGTTGAAAACCAAGACTATTTATTGCTTCTTTTCATAATCACATGTAATGGAATCGTACAGACCTGGTATTTTAAATGATGCGATGAACACTCATCATTTGAATGCCGGTCTTACACTTGAGAGAGAAGCAGTAAAACTTTCTCTAAAATTAATGGATCTGAGCAACATGAGCCCAGAGTTGCTGCAGACCCTGCTTGCAGATTGCTGGCTGTGATTGCTAATGCTGGGGTCCTTGAACCTCAGGGGGGTCCGACGGGACTGCAGTGTTGTGACCGCTGTGCCAGATCTCCTGCACATGTTGCTGAAGGTGAAAAGGTAAAAAAAAAAAAAAAACAGATAGAGAAGGGTGGAAAGGGTGAGAGAGACGGAGGGGTGGGCGGCGAGCTCAGGGTAAAGAGAGGCCGAGGAAAAGTGAAACAGAGCAGGAGTCGGAGGAGTGGGGAGGAGCAGGGGCAAGCGTGGACCTCCCAGCTTCAGGCTTCCACGGCGATAAATCTTAAAAAGGAAGGAGAAAAGGAAAGCGGAGGGAGAGCAGCAAACGCAGAGGATGGTAAAGCCCCCCCAGCACTTCCTTTAGAGACAGACACGACGAATGCATGCAGGTCTACGCAGAAGCCGACTTCCTGCTTCTCCATGATAATGTATGGTGCTTAGGGGACCAGCCAACAGAGTCACACAGCTCCAGAAAGGACATGGCAGGCAGAAAGACCAAAGAATGAAGGCCGCTCTCGGCACGTAATTTGACGAATGTTGCTCGACCCAACAATCTGAGGAGTTTCTGAATAAATATAAATGTGTGCGTATAAGTAGGTTGAAATACATCTAATCTGCAGTGAAATGGGCATGCTGTTGTAGCCCCTGGTGAAAAGATTTTCTTTTTCCCCGCATGTATTTTTTTCCTGAAGGGGGGGGGGCTCTAACCCGCAAGTGAGCGTTTACAAATGATACCTTCCTACCCGAGGGCTTAGAGATAAAATACATGTGAGGGAACTTTACATAATATTTGAGATTAGAGCTCTGGCAAGACATTTTCATATAATGGTCTTATGCCCACAATCCAAGAATACTGTTAGTCCCATTGCAGCATTGTGCGAATGTTTTTGTGAGAGTATCTGCAACAGCTGAACAAAATCTGGCAGTTCACGATAACAGGGGGGAAAAAGAAGCAGAAAATGATAAAAGGAAAATGTGTGCATGCTAGTGGCTACGTCCAACTTTCTTTGACTCGCTACCTAGTGCTCTTTTTTTTTTCTTTTAGCCTTTTTAGCTTTGGCGCAGTCCTTGACTCACTCATTAAAGTGCGTACTGGTGTGTCAGAAAGACAGCTGCAGTATTTGCTGGGATGCTTATGTTTCATACCCAACCCAAACTCCACAGCCCTAAGCTTGGGCAATTTTATTTCTCCGTCTGTTCTTTGTGAAAACAAAATTTCCTCATGAGAATACAGGTAGGAGAAAACACACACACACACACACACAACAAAGGCAGGAGTAGACAACCAGGGGCGCAACCACAGAGATCAGCCCAAATAATGAAGTAAAATATAAATAAATAAATAGGTAATACTGGAAACAAATCTGACTTCAGAAATGATATCCAGAGTCAACTGCAAGTTTTAAAAAGCAGGCACCCGCTCCAGGCAGGTCTGGTAATATACCAGACAAGTTGCCAGTTCATCGCAGAGTTAAAGCACAACACACGTCACACTGATGGACAGCGTTTCACCGGCAGTTCCGCGCATGGACGAAAACCCACACAGACACGTGCCATCATGCGCACTTCACACAAAAATGCATTTTTTAATACACAACGCATGGTGGCAGAGTTAAATCAGTGTTGGGGAGTAACATCGCTGCAGCGTTACCAGCTCGACTACATTTCTCAGTAGCCTGGTGCTGTTAGCTTTTCAGTTAGCTTTTCAGTAGCGAAGCTGTTATTGCTCAAGCAGTGCAATGGTGTCCACACAATCTGCTTTTTCCTGAGCTTTTCTGAAGCGTGTGCGCAGCAGAGCCTTCTGCTGCCCTCTGAAATAAAACTCAGGAGCAGTACGTGACACTTTTGCTTGCCGTAGACGTCTTGTACCGTTTCTCGTCTGTCATGGAGGAGGGTTTACAGACACAGTAGCTTGAGTTTACTTGATGGAATGACGGCAGAGGGCAAAATAACTGAGAAAAGTAGCCAGATTTTGTAAACGGATTTTGTCACGTTGGGTGCACCTCCGCTTGCCACGTTTCCCTGTGGGTAGCTGCAGCATAGCGAAGCTTCATTTCATGTAGCGTAACTGGTAGCATAGCCCGCCTCACCCTCCAAGTAGCTTTGCGCAACACTGGTCGTTACGGCAATGAAGCGGCGAGACGCTCAGCCTGCGCTGTGGGACTATAGCGAGAACCAGCAGAACTAATCCGTCGTGTGAAAGACACGCGTAGGCATATGCGCACCGACATGCTGGTTACGACACACTCCGGTCCGCAGAACACATGTACTCACACTCAAGGTCATTATACTTACACGGCATCATTAAGTATTCAGTGTGTGTTCAAACATTAACAAGCTCGAAAGCGCAAGGTACAGAAATCCCGTTTAAGGACACGCGTACGCACGCACTCGCGCTCACACGCGCGCACACAATGCAGCTAAATGGGCGTATGGACGAATGTTGCCGCTACATCGGGGTCATATTTGTCTCTGCAGAAGCGCATTTGCCCTCAAGTTTCGCGTCCTGTGGCACGGTTGAGTAGAGGGCGAGAGGCGAGATAAGTGGAGAGGACGGAGGTGGGGAGCAAAGCGGGGCAGATAAAAGTTGCGCTGCTCCATTTGCCGTGAAATATTCCCCTGTGGTACAAATACCTAAGGTGAAAGAGGAATAAGTTAACTGGAGAGAAGTCTGCACATGTATGAGAGGTCGGAGGTGTGTGTGTGTGTGTGTGTGTGTGTGTGTGTGTGTGTGTGGAAGGAGACCGTCCAGCGTCTGAGACAATATGTGCATGAACTACACGTGTGCATTACAAACGGAACCGCGCGCAACCTTGTTCACCTGTTCACCTGCTTCTGAACGTGCGCGTGGTTGTGTATTTATGCTTGCACACGCACACATCCCGCTGCTAATAGATTATTGATCAGTCAGACCCATACTGGCCGAAGCACACACGTGCACGCAGCGACACTGATTTGTAGTCTCCTGAACACGTGTATTTGAAACAACTTGCAGGAACCACTTTGAAAAGGTGCTTTTGTTTGTTTCTTATCCACTCGCGGCGCTGGCACATTGGCTGCGAGGCAGGTACTAGAGAGTCACAGGCTCTGAGGAAGCTTTTTTCATGATACCCTGCGTGTTGAAAATTCATTTAGCGCCGCACGCCGTTCCTTATTTATGCTTTAGCGCTCGGGTACTTTTCTTTCTTCCTGTAGCCTCCTTGCCACCTTGGTTCCGTCCAATTCCCAGGGGGATCATGGCAGATCCTTTTCTCGTCTGTATTGAACCTGGGGGTATATGGGTGCTCGTGTGTGTGTGTGTGTGTGTTGTTAAAAGCGCCCCCACACCCAATCACTCCACAGACTGCTCTCTTTAACCCTGTTACCTCGACAAAGTCAGGACAATCTCTTCCATCAAAGCAGGCCAGATGAGACGGCAGCAGGAATAAATAGCACTTAATTACTGATCTATTAGGCGCCTTACGGCTGCTGGTTTCAACGCTCATCTGGATCTAAGTTATCATAGCGGAACCATAACACAAAATTGGCTTAATCTTGGATTTGAGATTGAGGGTTTTAAACCGGATCCACATCACCACTTTTTCGGTTGCAACCTGAAAACGCGATGCCTCCAGCCATGGCCGGCGTAAAGGAGGGGAGAAAAACCAAAATAAAAGTAGCACCAGCACCGACAAGGATAAAGCCGTGAGTCCTGAGCACCTAAACGCATCAATGGGCTATTCTCATTAAGTGAGTAGTCAATTAAACATATTGTTCTCTCCGCTCTCGACACTTAGTTACACATGTGTCTTTTTACCCGACTCAGCCTCATCAGCTCGTTATCCCGTGGTCATAGCCGTTAAAAATGCATGCTCTCTCGCCCCAAAGGAGTCGTGCTGGAAGAAATGTGCGGCTGCTTCGGACCGAACACTACGATTCACTGTGGGGGGAGGGCGCTGAGACCGGTGGGAGTTTTTAATGTTCATAATCCCTGTTTAATGGCAGAGAAAAATGCTGCGCGATTTGTCTGTCTGCCTCGAAACCCGAAGAAGCTGATTTTTCAGAACTGTTTTTCAGACGGACTTTCAGATTCCTGAGGATTAATGGTACGGCAAAAACCAATCAAGAGTAACAATTAGCTCGCTTGGTGTGAAATGATAAATCACCGAGCTTGCATTGCCGTACAAATTCTGTGCAATTTGATCACTCCTTGCATGAACACAATCAAGGGAGGAAAATAAGAGTTTGTCACCTTGTCTTGACTTGTCTACCGTTGTTTAGCGGGACGACCTCTGCGTTTGCAGGCAGTTTCCGAGCCGAAGCTTTAATCAAAGCTCCTCTGGGCTTAGGGACTGATTTTCTAGTAGTTGAGTGTGTCTCGTGCTTTGTTATTGCTGTGACGGGGATTTCCCGACATTGGCCTCTCCGCAGAGCTCTCAGCCATGTGATGAAATCCCCAGTCGAGTAGCTGCCGCCATAATTACTGGGAATGGTTTACAGTGGCGGGACATGAGAGAGATGAAGTGGATTCTCTTGATGGCGAAACATTGCATAAAATGGGGCATGGGAATGGTTTACATAGATGAGAGGAGAGTGCACTTGAGTGGACAAGTGGGGATTGTTCTTGGGGAACTGACACGATGGAGAAAAAAGAGGATGGTAAAGAGAATGGGTCCAACCCATGGAGCTAAACAAACTCGGACTGAATTCATTTCCTATGATATGCGCTGAACATGGAGTCATTATTTTGCAGCTCACGGCCATGACTGAATCTTCCGTTTGACGTCGCACAACAGTTGCAAAACAGACGAGACCGACAGCTTAGGCGCCGTCCCGTCCATGAGGACAGGTTTGAGCAGCGAGATGTGAAAGACATCAGAATGACGCAGACCTGGTTTTGAGTCTGTCCACACAGGTCACAAAACATCAGCTCAACCGGCGAAAATCTGCGAGCCCTCCACTCTGAATGTGAAACACAAATAATAACAGGAAGGGTCTGCCAAGGGGAGGGCTGGGATTTAAACGGTAGACGTAACAGTGGACAGCAGTGGTTTCTTAGAACGGGACAAGAGACAGAGCACTGGGGATTAACGTAAAGGATAGGACAAGGGGAGACACAGCAGCACGCTGAAACTGGATCTCAGGCATGGGGAAGAATACATCTTGAAAATTGCCTCTCGTGGAAAAAAAATGAATTAATGTCACTTGAGGCTGGAACAGCAGACCGGAGTGCTGCATGATATGAGCCATTTACTGGCTCT
The DNA here is from genome assembly GCA_016785225.1 of Psettodes erumei. Lineage (NCBI taxonomy): Eukaryota > Metazoa > Chordata > Actinopteri > Pleuronectiformes > Psettodidae > Psettodes > Psettodes erumei. The sequence goes on along the minus strand of JAFBJZ010000871.1, from coordinate 1,315,801 downwards.
CCATTTTCCACGAATGACGAAGCAAAAGGATTTTACACACATCACACATGACCTGGGCTAAACAAACTTAACAAATGAAACTAAAGCAGTCCATTAAACGGCGATGGAGAGCTTTAACAATGAGTAATCAACGTCTCAAATCATTATTTAATAAATACATGGTCGGTCCCATACAGTGTGCTGCCCTCAAGTGGCCAGTCTCAAATGACCTCCTGAGATACGGACATCAAGTTAGCTCTTCAGACAAAACAGGGGGAAAACAGCACTGGTTCTAAGGATAAGAAAGTACAGAAGGGACAAACTAAAGGCGAAAAATAACTTAGACTTTTCAGAGATGCAGCTCAAGAAGAAGAATGTGACAGGAAATTCACTCAGATGCAAGAATTCCTCTCAGAATAAAGTACAAAATTACACTTCTTTCATCTTCCTCCTCCGCCACTTTTCTCTTACTTTTTCCTTGAACTTTCTTTCAACCGTCTTCCCTTCAATTAATTCTCACAACTCACAGTTGTCCGAGCAACTGAAGACCCCCCCACAGACGCACACTTATTTACATTCTTGTTATATCTCACTTTGATCTCCATCCAGTGCTTAGTCCTTAAGCCGAGTTCCCTCTGCCGTGGTCTTGACTTCCTTGTCCTTTACCTCTACATATCTGATGTATGTAGGGCATTTGTTTTCAGTGATTCAGCCATTTCTATATTATAACACACTATCACACCACTAAAAAGCATTGTGTGTCATATTTGCAGCCAAAAGAATGTTCTCAATTTCCTTTGGGGTCTCTGGACAGGACATTAATGAGAATTTAGTATTCAGTATTTCTGAATGTACCTTTCCAGTACCCACATTTCCAGCTTGGGGACTCCTCTGCACCAGTTTGCCTCAGCTGAAAATAGCTGGACTGTCTGTTGTCTTGGGATTTCAGGCCCTCTCTTCCCCTTCCTCCTTTCCCCCCGTCTCCCCGGGTTTCATCTCCTGGAAGCCGTGTGAGGCAAACCCAACCGAACAGCCAACAAAAAGCGAGAATTGGGGGGAAAAAGTATTCAACTCACTGCTGGCGAAGTATCATCAATTTGCCCAATGCTAACAACGAAGACTTTAAAATGTTTTTGTTGTTGATATAGTCTTAGCTAACAGCATCAGCAGGCTACTGCAGCCTTGCATAGCCAGAACCATCTCTGTACTTTGTTGTAGCCCGTTGGCGGTGCTGGGGAAATGTACAGACTGGGGCTGCATTGTACAGTCTGTAATTTTATTTCATCCATCCTCTAAATGTAGGCAGGGCTAAATTTGGATAAAATAAAACAGGTTTAAACTCACAACTGCATCAATACAGGAAGAACGGCACAGTCTTTTCTCTGAGAGTACGTGTGTTATAAGTTGGTGAAACAAACCACTCCCAAAAAATCTAAAAACCCACTTTACCCACCTACTTTAAAAATCAATATAAATACAAGAACTTGATATTGCACACGCACACACACAATCAGGGTTTATAGCTGATAATTACGAAGTGGAAACCCCATTTACTAACTCTTGCCCTGTATTTAATGAAGGGAAACAGCTTCTCGAATTCTGCCTTAGGAAATTCATGCCGATCTGGAGCACTGGGGTTGGCAGGGTGGAAGAGGACTGCAGCCACTCCAGGGACTGGATGAGTCGTAAGCAAACATCTCTGACGCTCAAATCTCCTTTTCTCTTGCCGGTGTCCCCAAAGTCCCTCCTCCCCCTGAATCTCTTTGAAGATGTATTGTGATAAAAAGTCGAGGTAAATAGGGATTTAATTCAGTAAGATTACACCTAAAAAAACAATTTCTGACACAGCCGTGCCGTATGGTAGTTCCACGGTGTTGACAGGTTCAGTGCAAACATGTAAGCCGCCACCGGAGTGGCCGAGTGTGCTCGCAATCAACAAATCTGCACTGATGTAACAGCGCTCTCCTCCAAATTATTCACCAGACGTGGAACACTTTACATTAGCTCCTGTCCCTTCATTTCAATTCAGGAGTTCTGCTCTGCAATTATGAATGCAGATTATAAATGCATGAGGGTGCTCGTCCTAAGGCTGTTTTCATGGCACAGGGACTTTAGCACTTTGCCACGTCCATGTGTCTGCTCGCTGACTGGATATAAGCTGCTCAGGTTGGGTGCAAGCCGCAGCCTGTATAGCTGGGAAGCTGAACCTTTTACATGTAGCCAACATAAGCACCATATCTGCACGCTAATGCTGCTAACAGCGACAAAATGAGAAAGAAAAAAACCCTGAAACCTGAAGACGGAACCTGAGTTTAGACATGCTGCTCGTGAGATGATTGACTGGTCAGAGCTTTGGACCTGTGATCAACAAAAAGGTCGTCATTTTATTTTGCTACAGCCTCAAAGAACAAGACAGAAAAATGGCCATGAAAATGCATGGTGACAGGGATATTGGATACTGACACAGGTGTACAATAATAACTCTGTTCTCAATTCTGCATATTTCTTTCAGTTGCCAGATCAACTAAAAGAAATGATCTGCCTGTGAAGCAACCACCGCGGCCAAGCCGGAGTTGACTAAAATGCTGTGGGGATGGGTACAGTCACTGGCTACTGACCAGTTTGGGACAAAAACAAATCAACAGAACCCCCGCCGCAGAAATCCGAACGTGAGGATGAATAAATGAAGAGAAATAAAATGTTAAACCGGTGAATCGTTTCCTGTGATCACTGTTTTTATCATCGTCAAGTGGTGCCGTGTGTCTTAACATTGCAAAGCAGGAAACACCACCTTTCAACACTGCAGGGGGTGACATGACTGTTTTTATGCTCAAAACGCTTTGGAAGAATATTCCTTCAGGGAGTTTTTAAGTTTTAGCAGAGACAAGAACTCTGCAGCTGCGAAGGCTCGTCTTTCTGGCCGTAAGACGTAAGAACTGCCGTGTGTGGATGTTACACACAGAAAATGAAACCTGCTTACTATGCACTCACATTCGTGTAGCCATAATCCATGTATCTCTTTTTTTAATGTGATGTATCACACGCCCACACACACACACACACACAGCAGAACAGTACAATATGGAATTGAGGGCTGAACCACATTGTTTCAATAATCTGCACGCCGGTAATTAAAACTAATCTGTGTGTGCCTGTGTGTGAGTGAGTGTGTGCACGAGTGCGAGTGTGGGTTTAATGTCATAAGGCCAGAAGGGCATGATGTCACACCCCCGTCCAGTTAATTAATTCAAATGTCCAGCAGTAATTCATTTCACACGGCGGATTGTAACCGTTCCCCTGGAAACAACCTGTGAATATGTAAATAGCTGCAGGGACAAGGTGTGTGCAAAAATGCACTGAGCAGTTCACAATAAATATTTTGTTATTTTAGGTCGGTGCACGTTGTCAAAAGCATGTCAGGTCAGCATGCGTAATTAGAAATGAATAATCAGAAATGTAGGACATTGAAAGGAAAATGAGCAGTCGTGTGACGTACGAGTCGATAACCTGACGTGTTTTGAAGCAGCCAGCGCAGCACAGCGGGCGCCTGTTTGATTTTCCAGACAGCCGAGACGAGCAGTGCTGTCACGGAGCGTGATCAAGCTCAGTGCGCTCCGCGAAGACAATACGACAGGAAATCTACCTGTCACGCAGCACGCTGAGCATTACCATAGGCTCCGCTGGCGAGCTAGCGTCCCGTCCAAACCAACGCAGGGACAAGACGCCACGTCTTCAGATGAGGCGCAGAGGCTGTCCCGTGGAAGAGCCAAGCAGCACGGACCGGATGTACATGTAGTGAAGTTGCAGTCCGGCCACTTGTGTTTTACGAGTGAATAAAGTAAATGTCGACGACAATCGCGCTCCACGGCGAAAAGGGAATTGAATGTCACAGCACAGAATACGCAATCCAAAGCAAGACGCTGTCCCTGCATTGTGTATCTTCTTTGTGTTAGTTTGTAAAGCCGTTGTCCAGTCACTGAACTGAGCTCAAGAAAACCCCAAATTGACCTTCAACCTTTATTGTTAAGAAATTACTTTAAAATGCTGGACGAGACCAGACTAAACTGGTTAGATGAGATACAATACAATGGATTAATAACAGAACAGACATTGTTGAAATTCACATTCTGTTCAGGAGTCCACTGACACAGACAGGACGGTAAGAGGGACATACGCACGTTAGCGACATGGCTCGCCCAGCCTCGGTTATGTCAGACTTTTTAAAAAATTTGTCTTCATTTACTCATCATACTGTAACCCATGTTACACGCTCGAGTCAGATGAGTTAACATGAATCCTTCTCATGTTAGAGCACACGTTATACGCACTTAATCTGACACGGTGATTAAACTGAACAAAATGCATTAGCACACGTCAGTAAACGCACGGCTCTCGCTGTGCGACTGTCCCTTTACCTAATATAGACCCTCATTTTCTCATCGATGCTATCACTGAAACTCGCTGTGGGCCAGAAGATAAATTTGACTGTACAAAGCTATCTGCTCGCCTGATCATCACGCCAATTACGGCCCGGAAACCACGATTAGAGGGCTATTCAAACTTGAATATAACTCAGCTCTGCACTTTAAAGAATCGCAAACTTTTTTTTTTTTTTTTAAACTGTGGCTGTCATATTTCAGCTGAGGCCACGGTTGTTACGGAGGGACCGGACAAACACCGTGCTATGTAGAGCTGAACTCACGATGCAACTTTGGGTTTAGGCGATAAAGTCTCCAAAAAAAAAAGAACTGCACTCAAGACGAAACCCAGCCAACTATCAGTGACCCTGAGCGGGTATAGTTCACTAAATCAAATGTTAAATGGAGTGCTGGCGCACAGCTGATGGCCTTGTGCTCAATGGTTACTACTGTCTTTATGCCAGTAATGCAGCATTTATGGACGCGGAGAGATGGGCTGCCCAGAGCCAGGATTAGTTACGAGGAGGGGAAGGCGTTCAAGAGCAGGTATTATTTTTTTTAAAAATTAGTTTATTAAGGCAGGCGGAGCGTCTCATGGGCGTCCCTATGGGGGCGGTGCAAGAGGAAGTAGAGGAAAAAGTCAGAAAGACAAATGATTGCACCCTTTTGTCTGTTAGCAAAGGTTTCAATAATAGAAGCTGAATAACAGAAAGCAAAGAGCTATACCGTGTTAAGTAATTTATTTCAAGGTTCCTTTTATGTGCAATTCATCCCGACAGCTTAAAAAAAAAGGCTGAGTATAAAATATTACCCCCTGGTAGAAAAGAGTGCCGCATTAGAGGAACTTCTCTGCTACCCAGTGCCTGTACTTTCTCTTTGGTCCTTAAAAAGAGGATGCGCCGGAGAGCGGTGCGCCCCATCTGCCGGGCTTTGGGTGAAAAGCCCGTTTTGATGACAGCGTTATCAAAATTCTTGCATTTAACGTGGCACGGCGTGATGTGCCCTTTTTCTCCAGTCAAGTTTCTATGATGAGGGGATTTGTTGTGGCTTTCGGATGATACGACCTCTGAGACAGCAGCTGGAGGGAGGGACGAAATGATCTTTCGGAGCAAGGGATTAATATTCTCATTCATTTTGTCTCGTTGCCTCGCTCGCCCTCAAGGCCCAGTGTGACTTTCATTCTCCTGACATTCTGAAAAATGCTGTTAAATGTTAATGGGGACTATTTTTACATGGGTCGCGACCACGTCTGGCACACAGCGTACGCGCCGGACGCTCGCACACCGGACGCGTGGGGCATTTGCCTCTGCAGACAAACAGGCGGACGTCTGCGCACACGTACACCTTCTAAGCAGAGTCTTAGATAAAAATGTACACCCGTAGTCTTACTTCCAGAAAAAAATGATCCCAGAATGGTCCCCACGGACCTCTGCAAACCTATCTCAGCCAAACTTTTCTTTCTTATCTTTAATTTAACTTCAGCGGTGGCACTGACTTCTCGTTTGATGTCTTTTCTTTCTCGTTTCGGGGGACATGGAAAAAGCTCGGACATCTAACAAGCCCCCCCCCGTACGCATCTACTCGACCGAGCTCTCATCTTCTGACGTCGACACGTATTACCACCGACAGCGCGTCCGAGCCATTCCTTTCTGCAGGCAGATGAAATTCTCACGTAGTGAGAGCGGCCCGCTAAAGGTGACATGCTGTTTAAATCAAATACGCCTCGCATTAGTTGGCCTTGGAGACGCCGCACGTTGAGTGGACTTTTTGTGACAGGCTGGCGAGTTCCACGTTTGGAGCAACAGGGAAGGGAGCTAATGAAATGTAATGAGAGAGAGCAGCCGCTCCCTTTGTCTTGAATCATTTAAAGCTGGTGAATCGAAGCTGGGTGAGATCGTGTAATAAGCGCCGCGTGAGCCGGCGGTGACTTCCTGATGAAAAGGAGCGAACCGGTTCACGTATCACTTGTCTCTCGCGGACGGCATGCGGTTTGATTCTAACGTTCATCGCGGCTGAATCTACTGACAGTTGACAGCGTATCTGAATGATGGCTCCTTTTTTTTTCTTTTTCACAGCGTGGCCCTACACAGTGATGACGTGGGCATAAAAACATGCAGGTCTATCTAGATACAAACGGAAGAAATTAGCATTAAAAAAAGAAAAGCATAGGAGAATACCAGGTTGCCCCAGGTGACACGCAGTTAGAATCAAGCGTGCTTGACATTTGCACTTAGTGGCATCTTTTTCTTTCAAGCACATAAAAGGCACGGACAGAACGTCGGACAAACAAAAAATTACCCGCTATTATTCTTAAGAGGAAGTTGCGAGCGCGAGGCCACCCCGGGCAACATGCTATTAAAGTCAAACAAAGCCACGCTGTAACAGTTCGGCGCGCAACAGATGCGCTGCAAAAGCCCTGGAATTATAGTCTATACCAAGGTCTGCATCCGTTCAGTTACATTTACCCCGGATTGTTTACAATGCTGCAAAGTCAAAATCAATAGGGCCTGCCAAGACGGGAACAGCCTAATGTTCCATTAGAGCTCTCTGCTATTCAATTACAGCTCCAGAGTTGGAGAAGTTTCAGCTAGCTCAGGTCCCCAGAGGAGAAACGCCGAGAAAGTATGAGGCAGAGAGAGGGAGTAATAAATCTAAAACTGACAAACAGCAAAAATAAAGTTATGGCATCCTCCCACCTTCACCCACCCCCCACGTTTTCCAGTCTACCTTGAAGCGGCAGCGCAGGATATGGATGAGAGGAGCCCTTTAATTGTTGTTGCGTTCAACTTTTTCATTATGTTTCATACGGCCATTATTGTTTTTCAGTCTTTGGCAGGTGTAATTATACTTTTATTGGCCTCCACCTCCGAAGACATGTCTTCTTTTATACCTTCGCCTGGCTCCCTTTACATGTATACATACACACTTTCACAGTCCCACCGCCCCCCCCCCCCCCCCCCAACCCCAGGAACTGAAGCCCTTATCCAGGCAGTCTACAGCACATAACTAGGCATCTCTCAGGGGAGCCCGTATCTCACCAGGGGTGAGAGAGAAAGACAGAACACAACCCCCCCCCCAAAAAAAACGACAAGGAGAGAAGGCGATATGTAGAAAGAAATGTCATAGACAGGGGGTAGAGGAAGAGAAGGCCTAATAAAAGGGAAAAGACCGACATGAAAAGAAAAGTTGAATCAAAAAGATGGAGAGGGACAGCGAGAGAGCAGAATAAATGAAGTTTTCTTTGTGCCCCCTGCGGTGGCGATAGGTCGTCATGGGGTCCCTGTGGGGACAATTAAAGGACCTCGTGGCGAGAGCCGCGTTTGTGTGTAAAAGTGTGCGCTCGTGCGTGCGTGTGGCACTGAAGGCGGCGCTCTGTGGGAAGAAGTGAGGGTGAGAACGTTTGCAGTGCGCCTTTAAAATACACCAGCACTAAGTGAAATGTCCCGAAACCGCTGCTGCTCTAATGTTCATCTACGGCCTCTCGGTTACAATGGGGTCGTGTTGTGTTACAGCACATACACCATGTAACTGGACTGTGAGATGAAATTACCAAATAATCCAACACCCTGTTTTTTTTCTATTGTAAGCATAAAGATTGACCGCAGCGACAACAAGCTCACTTGCAAGGCACAGACAAGATGAGGGGGGCGCTGTTTTCTCACGGAATGTGGGAATCTGTTATGCCAAAGTGCTCCAGCCACGTCCGCTGAACTGCTGCTGTACAATTAACCCGCATGAAACCGGCTCCGCCTGCCGGTTGCTCCTCCTGCCTGCCAAACGTGGTTGTTCACCTGATCCGGACCTGCCTATTGATTAACCGGGCTGTAAGATCAATCGGCAGAGCGCCTTCAGCCCGGCCGCATACGTCCGCAGCCACGCCTTTTGTCGCAGTGTGATCCGCGTGGCTTGAATCCTCGGCGGAGGATGCGACTCATCTGTCCCGCGCCATGTGGCTCCGCGTTTGTTGTCTGAACGCATCGGGCGCACTGCGCTCTGATATCTTCCAAGCCCTGGCTTATGATGTTGCTCCCAGGGCTGGCAGACACTTTGGCTGCTCTACAGCATCGTTGGGTGGCCAGACAGTCCTTTCTCCAGGTCCCATGTCTCTCAAAGCTTCCCCGGTGCCTCCATATGCCTGCCGAGTACTACTCCACGCTTCTCCGGTGCCTTCCTGTTCCTGGCCGGTGCCTGAAAGCGCTTCTTTGCCAGATCATCCGCGATGCCTTGCTGCCAAGTGCTCGTCATCTCCTGCCTCCTACCTATTCTGTCTCTGCTTGATGGACCTGGGACTAGTCTCTCCTCCCGTCCCATTCGGGGCCTCACTCGGGAGCTGGGCTTGGTGGTCAGCGTTAAACAAACTCTCTATTCTAACAGAATTGGCTTTAAAGTCAAATCAAATCAGATCCAAACACGGCGAGTGGTCGTTCTGCACAGCCAAACCAGCAATATTGATTTATTTGACCTCATACTCAACCTGCACAGTGACATCCATCTGAATGTAAGGTAGGTGAAACATGCAAAAAAACTGTTCCAGCAGATGTGGAATTTGAGGCAATCATGAGAAATGTGATCCAGATGTTAAAATCAATAAGATAACTAAATGTACGGCGCATACCGGGCTTTCTCTGTTCCTCTGTCTCTCAGCCCTCTTGTTTTCCTTTGTTTCCCCTCTCCTTTTCTCATATTTACACCTTTCCTCCCACCTGTTCGGGTCGGCTTGCCTCTCTCTGACCCCTTTATTTCCTCCCGACCGCCTTTCCTCATCTCTTTTCCACCTTCCCTTCCTCTCCAGTTATCTATCCAGCTCTCTCCTGCACCCTGTCTTTTTCCCTCCCACCCAGCCAATCTAATTTCTCAGTGTGTCGTTGTTGTGGTGGTTTAGCGTGCGGTTTATATGCAGTATTCTGTATTTAGCTCTCTCTGGGAGTCGCAATGTTCCATTTACCTCTCCCACAATGTGCCGCTGGGGGACGGCCCCGATTATGCAAAATGTGTGCGCAGCGCGTGTGTGTGTGTGTGATGTTTTTGAATAAGGCACAATACAGCTGCGTGGGAAGGGTGTCATCTTCATCCTCTCCTACATCTCTTTGTATCCCCAAATTTATTTTCTCAAAATTTAAATGTTTAAATGAGCTTAACAGCATTTTCCCCTGATTTCTGGGTTTACTAAAGTGCATGCACGCTCTTGTTATTCGGGACACCAAACCGTCATCCTTAAAAATCAGGCCACGATAAAGCCGTTGGATGATGAACATTAAACCGAGCTAACCTCCCACATGTGCAGGACAGAGTTTACCACAGAGAATCATAGTACAGATTGTGCTACGGTGGCATACTTTCTGTCGCAATGGTTCAGAAAATGTAATCTGATCTTTATGCAAGTCACGAGTATGTTAATAACACAGTATTATAAGCATTTGTATTTTTTATGCACCGCAGTAATTAAATATGCACAGTGGCAATGGGAAAAAAGTAAGCGAAGCCTTGAATTTAATTTAATTGTAATTTAACTGGTCAAACCTCCTTTGGCAGAAATAATCTCAGACCTTAGACAGAACCTTGTCTGAATTGTGATTTGAATACAATTCAATGTGCAGCTCGGCAGAGAGCAAATGATTTCGGGTGCACTGCATGGATAGTTGCAGTTTCATGAGCTGACCCTGCCATTCTCCCACCGATTTCCTTTTCGGCGACCCATATTTTTCCCCGCCGTCTTTTTTTTCCACTTCGAACTCTCCATGGCTCTGTCTTCTGCCTCCCCACTTCTCAACAGTTTATCTCTGCACAAAACAAGCAGCAGACTGTTGTGTCCTCGGGGAGTTCAGTGGATATTTCTGATTCTGCCCCCGCCCCACCCCAGTGGAACCCCACTTCACAGTAAAGGCGCGATGACTGTCAATATCAAAATAAGAGCACACCTGTGGTTTAGAAAATGTGAGGGCACCCTGCTGTTTGCTTTCATGTAAGATAAGCTGAAATGCGCACATCTGTACTGGCTTCCTCTGTACCCAGATAAAACATCAATGTCTGCTCAAAATAAAGGATAAAAATAAAGTTTTAAAAGGGGGAAAAAAATCCTCGTACACAGACTTGCCAACGCAATGGCTGACAATCACTAACACCCCTGTCACACACAATAAAAATGAGCAAAAATACACAACATACAGTGGGTTTATGCACACTGATATAATGGAAAAATGGAAAAAAAAATCCACAGATTTAAAAAGGTGAAGGAGTAAGCGGGGCTGAAACTGAAACGTTCCTGAGTTTGTTGTAAAACAGACGCGGCACCCAATCACACAACCCTCAGAGTTTATTTTTCGCCGATATCCTCAAGACAACACACTGGGACAAAGGAGAATTTTAATCTCGTTGAATCTGAATGAATTGAATCTGAATCTGATTCAACACCTGTTGAGCGAGAGGCGACTCCTGCATGAACATGCCATCCACGTCAGCTGGCAGACGATGAGCAGTGACGCGGTAATATGCAGCTTGACTCCAATTTTTCTGGCATCGCTAAAAAATATCGGGGAGAAAAAACAGGTCTTCATCATATAAATGATTTTACAAGCCATTGTATCCTGCTATTCTGGGGTTACTACTTAGATGCAATTTTATTTATTACCAATATTTTGGCTTTAGCTCTACTCCTCCAATATATCATTTTGTTTCTTTTATTATATTCAAATGCACAGTTACACAACAGGCGGTGTTGGAGCTCCAATCCTCGCCCGTTTCACATTTTATTCTTTTTTTTTTTAGTGTTATTTACAACAAATTTGTGAATGTGTGAATATAGGTATTATGCTCATGCCTCTTCAATGGGAGAACATGCACAAAACGTACCAAAGACAAGCCACAGAGCGGAGGAGAACTAATAAAAGAGCAACAGCGGAAGCTAGTGAAAACCTGATTTATGCTGCCCTTGAAAATCAAGGAGGAGCTGCGTCCACAGCATACAAGTAATTCTGATAGCTCTCTGCGTTATCACGCCACGCATTCCCAACGACGCCGGCGCAAGTCCCTCGGAGAACCTCTTTGTGGCATCTCAGCCTTTTCCAAAAAACAGAAACATAAAATGTAAGCAATTTATTTTAAAGAGTTTAAAGCAGTTTCTCACTTATCTATTCCGCTCACGAACGTTGTCCGCACAAGCGTCTGCCGATGCTCCCGTTATCTTCTCTCACAAGCCTCCCTTTTCCCTTCCACCTCTCTCTCCTCTTCCATATTTTTTTTATCCTCGTCAACCAACGCTCGTTCTACAACGCCTCTTGTCCCGCTTCATTCCTTCCCGTCACTGCTCATCATCTCTCCACACTCCGATCATTCATTCATTCATTGAGTTATCTTCTCTTCCTCCTCTTGTGTCTTTATCATAACCATCCTCCTGGTCTGTTGTAGCAGCATGTTATCTCATTGTCCATACTGCGTTCGAATGCATTGGAAATCGTTTCACCAGGTGCTGTTCCTCTCTTTTTTTCTTTCTTAATCAATACTTATTCTTGTCTTCTGTAGCTTTTGTTTTTTATCTGACTACAGCCATATGCCACACGCTCGCCTATTATGAACAGGTGGTTGCACGCTTTTGCTCTGAAAGGTGCCTCGGTTTTTCACGGCATGGATTCCAAAAGGTGTCGGAAATCATCCTGTGACATTCCGCCCCACGTGGGCACGATGGCTACACATCGTTTCTTCAGCTGCCCATTCATCCTGCCCATCTCCTGTTCGGCGAGGCGTTCTACTGGTCTCAGATCCTGGTGGGCGAAGAGGCGGCTGAAGTTCACTGAACTCACCGTCATGTTCGCGGCACCAGCGTTACCAAGCTGGAGGCAGCCATTAGAAGATGGCAAACTGTCTCAACTATGTATCAATACTCAGATTGGCTGTGGCTTTAAGAAGCATGATTGATCGGTGGTACATGTGGTCAAAATAACTGAGATCACATCGTTTTTCCGCATTCTGATGTTTCTTGTAAACATTACCTGAGGCTCCTGACCTGTATCCACACGGCTGTATGTACTGCACTGCTGCCACGCGATTGGCTGATAATTGCAGGAATAAGTAGTAGGAATGTAGGAAGTAGGAAGAAGTAGTAGGAATAAGTAGGTGTGTAGGTGTTTTGTTTTTGTTTATTTTATACAATTAAAACAGGTGAGTGCTTTTAATGTTGGGCTAATTGTTGTATAATTATATGTGTGTATATATATATATATATATATATTATACCTTATTCTTTACAGTATATTAAAACAATATACCATATTATGACATGAGTAAAAAAAAGGCAACATATCCTGTTTTGGAGAAATTTTCCAAACCCGCCGAAAATAAAAATCAGCGCCATGAAGCTGGCGACGGCGGCACAAGGCGCCCTGTGTGTAAACGCTGACTCTGCGGGTAACGCTTTTGTGCAAACACTGAAATTATCTCGCACGGCAAACGGCGTTTCAGGTCCCTCCACATGCGCTAACAAAAAAAAAAACAGGAAGCGGCAGAAGAAACACATATGCTCAGCTGCTATCTGGTAATCTGTCCTGCCAATCACACAGCATGGGTCCGCACACCGGAGGGATCATCAGAAGACTCCCGTCATGGAGGAAACCGAACCTTTGCTTTAGATTTACATTGCTGAAAAACAACACGTAGGAGTATTGCATCTTTAACAAATCCATTGTCTCGCGTCTTTCCCGTCCTTCTCCGTCACACCAGCGATCGCCTGCTGTCCCGCTCCATCGACGCACACGCCCCGACAATGCGTTTGCGACAGCGTGACACTATTAAAGTCCACACGCCTGCTTGTTATTCAGAAGCGCGTACGTGCTCTGGCACACGCGCACACACGCACACACACAGTCAGGGTGCGTACAGAGTGACATAGTGTCGGCGCTCCCTCAGCTGACAGCGGCGATGATGATTGTGGATGTGATAAATGGAGACGTGGACGAGCGCTGGATCGTACGCACCGCGGAAAAATATGTCACACGCAGGACAAATAGGCCCAGACTGCTGGAAACGACATCTGACTTCTGCTTATTAAAGGGGGGGGGCTGCACACGCACACACACACATACAGGGCTCATCGCTTAACGGCATCTACCAACAGTACAGTCCAAAAAAGAACGAAACCTTAAATGACTGAACTGAGGGACATGTTTTTGTTCGTTAACGCAACAGGACTTTTGTTTTTGAGATGCGGTGGCACACACACACACACACACAACTCAGACAGACACTCGGCCTTACCCTACGAGACTGGATCTCTTTGACGTATAAAGGCAGTAAGAATTCGGACACTCCTTCCAGTCTGACACCTTCCTTTGTCACCCGCAGATTCCCCATGCCATCCTGAGAGAGAGAGAGAAAGAGGAAATGAGTGGTTATTATAATCAGAAGAAGTGACAAAATTAAGTTGTACATATGCTGTTTCCTCATCTGCACTGATTTACTTTGCCCTCCGCTTCATTTTATCTAATTGTCATATTTATGAATAAAACCAAGAGGTTTGGTTTGGGTCTCATTGACTCCTCCTGATGTGACGACATGTGGACGATGTCCGACGATCACTGCTCTCCTTCTCACGACCACCGTCTACTTCATTCCCCCCATCTTCCAAATGTGGCTTGACTAAACATCGCCATGAACGTCAGCGTTTAAAACATTTACGCTGTTTAAGGTCTTGGGTTCAGACAAATTATGAATAATGGGTTCTGGGTTCAGAGCTTTTAAGGATCTCTGGATACCCAGTAGTGCTTATTAGCGTTAGTTATTGATGAGCAGTGTAATATTGATGTGAAATGGGAATATCATGTATTCACACAGGTCTGCTCCATGCACCGCTGGATGTCGATGAGCCTCTCGACAATATATGTTTATTGTACGCACGTGATTATCGATACGATTACGTATCGTACGTCAAAAACACAGTAACTACAACACACCAGAGACACAAGGAAGGTGCGCCGCTGAAGCCTCGTAGGAGCTGTGGCTCCGACGTGCTCTCAAAATGGTTGTTAGCTTTAGCTTCCAATGTAGAAATCAAACCTCCATGAAGACATTTCAGCTGGTCAGAGAGAAGAAGTAGAAGCAGAAGAGAAAGCGGAGCTGACTCAACCCACCGAGGTCAGCGAGGTAAAGAGGGGATGGACTCCGGCTCTCCGTGGGGAGCCTCTTCAAACGCAGGTCAAGGCACCGAAGTGGCAAATTGTTTATTCTACATCATTTTATTTTAAGCTAAAACTCTGAAAATGAAAAACATGAAAAACAAACAGCGATTATGAGGTCGGTGCAGCGCTGCTTGTGCACATCTGCGCTCCCCTGCGTGGGCAAGGACCACAGGCCTGAGTTCGATAAATTTGTGTCGACCACAGACGTAGGCTGATCAGTCAGCCGGTTCGCTGTGATCAAAACGGCTTTGTGCCGGTTTACGGCAAGTGGTGCAGCATTTTCATAGATTCTGGGCCGGCGAACACTTGAAGAAACGCTGGATCGGACTTACATGCTCAGATTAAATTCCATTCAAACAGCCGTGCGGGGTATTAGGAAAGTGGGGGCTCTTACAGAGCAAAGAGGCGGCTACTGCGCTGTGTCAAATCGATGCTTAGGGGAGTCACAGTGCAGAGCGCATAGCAATGCAACAGCCGCGGGCTCGTTTGGTGAGGCTTCTGGGTGTTGTAGTCGATGTGAAGGATAAATCTGACACCAACGTCAGCGCCGCCCTTCAATAATCAGCTGAGCTGGGAAGACACCGCTAACAGATGGAGGGTTGTCATTTGAAGCACTGTGATAAAAGGAAATATAATTGCCTACTGACATTTGGAACGTAAATGTAACTATGAAGCGTTTTTTTTTTACTAGCATATTGGTTGAATGTGCAAATATTTTTAATTTTAATTTTAATTTATTTTTCTATTTCATTTTTTAAAGAAAATATTAACAAAAACAGCAGTTGTTGCACCAGTTGCCTCAAGTGAAACGCTTTCAGAGTTGCGCCTCTCGTGAAATTCTTCATTTTGGAAGTTCCAACCCTGTGGACCGAACCCATTCGGTCATCAACTGGAGTAAGCCTCCCACAGAATGTGTCGCTCAATGACAACAAATTAGTCCTGCTTCCCTGGTTCCCAGTTTTCTTTTCATGTTCACCAGCATTGATGGAGCTGTCCATGGAGATAGGAATTCTGTTCGGAGGGCTGCAGTGAATCACTGTTAATTGTTGGGTGCAACAAACCAACAAAGCCTTTCAAATTGGAAATGTACTCAAGGCACAGGAGAGAGAGCGAGAGCGAGAGAGAGAGAGAGAGAGAGAGGGGAGGCGTGGATGGAGAGAAAAGGACGAGGCAGAGGTGGAGGAGAAATAAAGTGAGAAATAACTGAACATCGTCGAACACGGCCCGCACGTGATCAACATTGATCCATTTTATTGCAAATATTTAATCAAGCAAACCTCATCATGTCGGAGGCGGCCGGCCGCCACAGTCCCATACGTGACTGTGGCCGATACCCACCTCGTATATTGGTCTATGTGTAATCCACAGACACACGCGCGGGAACATGGCGAAGCGATAAGAGCGCAGGTCGATACGTTAAATCAGCCAGAGGTTTTCGGCGTTGTTGTTAGATCCATAATCATTCCGCTGGATATACAGTTGAGCACGGAGCTTATTCAATAAGTTGTAATCAAAACTGGGGACCTGTTTGCACACGCACACATGCAGGGAGAATGGCGTAGGGTTAGGTTCAATCTGAACGCACTCACACTTTCGACTCTCAATCCCGAAAGCACGAAGACAATAATGTTGGGATTGATTAGGCGGTTTTATTCCACCTCATTGCTCCACTGTCCAACACTGAAGCCTCCTCCAGCTCCGTATCTCACACACTCACGCATCTTTTTGTTTCATTTTCAATCCAGCATGCATCATCGGCATGAATGGCACACGAACAATGTTGCCAAAGCCCAGAATACAATGGAAATCCTTCAACAAGCAGAAAAAAGAGTAAGTAAATCTGTCCATTCATTCTTTTATCTCTCATTGTTTGTCTCTTTCTAACTCTCCCTCTCTCCCCGAATCCACTGCCAAGACTTTCCTTCGCCCTACTTCTGTTCACCCCTCTCTCCATCTGTCTCTGTCTTTTTCAGCGTAAGAGAGATCAGGGGTTGTAATGTGGCTCATAACAGGGAAGCGTTGGTCCTAAATTAAAAACACACAGCGGTAAGCATGTGGAAAGGGAGGCTCAGGGCATTTCAAACTGAGCTAGACTTGGTAATAAACCTTTTGATTATTCATAACTGAAAGTTACAGACCGACCTCAGACCGACCTCTGAAGCACTGTTTCAGCCACCTGGACTGTGGCCACTGAATTTGGTTTTTTTTCAATCTGCTGATGCCGTAGTTGGAAGTTCTACATTGCTACAACTGCTATTTCACCAAGACACAGTGTGTGTGTGCAAAACACCATAGACAAAGATGCTGCCGTTGGGTTTCGGGTTTAAATATCTCCAATAATGCTTAAAAGCTGCTGTATATCTATGTTATCTTCACATCCAGTTTTCATTTCTAAACTCCAACTTTTTGTTAAATATTTTGATCATTTTTTAAAAATTTTGCATGTGCTACTTCAAATCTTGCAAATATTGTTTTTTTGTTCTTGACTTAACAGGCTTTCACTGTATCTCTATCCAGTCTGTTCCTGTTTAAATGCCAGCAGACATTTTTATCTTAGTTAGCTCACTGAAGATAGTTTTACCTTCCCTGTAAACTACAGCAGCCTGTTTGGTCCGTCGCCTGGATCCATCTCAACTTGCCTTTGTTTCTTTTGGAGACTGGTTGGGTTTTGTTATTTATATATATATATATATATATATATCACATGCTGAAAATATACATCATACTGAATCTATTTTCTTATCTAAATTTGAAAATAGTCCCGAATCAGGAGCTAAAATCAACACTTGTCAAATTATTTGGTGTTCCAACCCGGTAGTCAAATGTTCACAAACAATTCCAATTATAAGCTTCATCGGTATTTTAACATGCACTTCACTGCCTATTGTTCCTCGTCTGAGCTGTTTGACTTTGAACACCACCACTGTCAGTATGATCCATCCGTTAAACATTAGGCAGCCTTTAATTTGTTCTGTCCTAAAAAAGAAAGGCATTTATCTTTTCAGATACTGGCACAATGGCAGGTCTTAACAATCCTAAGCCTTTATTATTAAATTAGCAGGCATTGCTACTGCACTTCGAGTTGCATATACTTTTTTAAAAGTTATATCTTGTCTATACTTTTGTCTGTTTTTGTTCCACCTCTAACAGTGACACAACAGTTTAATTAACATTAGCACATTTCCAAACCATCATCCCTATCTGACATCTCAAAAGCTCTGCATGTAAGTAGGTAAAAGCTTTTTTTATTCACTGTTGATCTTTTATCTGTTGATCGATCAATTTCGAGAAAAAAAAGATATTGATCAACTGCTTTTCAAGTAGTTAACAACAAAGTTAATCATTTAGACAGATGATGTTCACCGAACAGCTACTGACTGCACAGTACCAGTTTGTCACATATATCTGTCATCGGTCTGAAAATGACATGGCTCAGCACGGTGTGCAAAAGCTGACAGCATCGCCTGTTTCCTGTCACTGTCGACTGATGCGCACCTCCTCTTGTTCCGCGTTTTAATTTTTTAATGTCGACGTTAAAAGGAGGCTGATGCAAATGTGTTTGCTTTTAAGCTGACGATGCGTGCATTACCTTCTGGCACCTTTCTGCTCCTGCTTGAACTGCGGCTCTCCCTTAATTTTTAGTATGATCTGTTTATAATTTCTAACTTGTAGTTTCTTAATGAAAATTTAAATAGTAAAAGGAATTTTTAAAAAGGGAGGGATTGCATTGTTGGGTGTGTGTTGCATCACATGACAGGGTGAAATACGGTACAGAAAGGAAAAAAAACCCTCACACACTTCCTCTTCCCCCTCCATTTCTCCTTTCTGCCATTTCAGTTTGGCTCCATTACCACTAAATGAATCCTTTTGGTAATCAAGCAAAATCAACAAATAAAAATAATGAACGTAATAGCACCCGAATCACTTAGTTTGGCAACAAAGACAACAAGTAATCAGAGAACAAACTATTTGTATGTCTGTAGTCGGTTGAAATGGGCTTCATTAGTATCAAATCTACAAGTGTTTCTTTGCCAACAAATACGTAACACGTAGTTTCATCCATCACACAGTGATCTGTACTCTCCTGTCTCCTTCTTTTTCCTCTCCTGTCTTGCAATGCGTGGATATGTGTGTGTTTACATTCAGCATGCGATTTAAGATGTTTATTTAAAGGACCAGTGTGTGGGATTTATTGGGATCTAGCTTAGACTAGCTCATATTCAGATACTCAAATACATGCTAATGTGTCTATGTAAAAAAAAAAAGACTGTAATTTAATGGAATGAGGGTGAAAAAAAACATATATTCCTGCACGCACCTCATTCTTCCTCTTGTGTGGGAGTCAAATGAGTCATTATATTTGGCCGGGAGCTCTCGTCCCCAGGGCTTCCTTTAACAATCATCATTTCACCAGGACTACAGCTACATTTGTTTTGCCTGCTCTTACCAACTTGCAAGGCTGGTTTACGCATACACATTATTTTTTTGTGGTGTTTTTTGGGGCATGTTCTGCAATGTTTAAATATCAAGGTTCGCCCAGCGGGAACGTGTGCACATGACGAAAATGCACCCGAGGGAGAACTAATGCGCATACTGACACACACGTAGGTGCACAGAGTCCTGCTGTTAAAACTGCATGTAGCTGTAGAACTGACATGGAATAAATTGCATAGTCTAAATTAAGGCCTGTGTTCATTTTTTCTCCATAGGCAGCAGTCATTTTCTTTTTGCCTCTGTTCTATACCAGCTAACTATTCCCTGCCCACAGTGAAATGCACCTAAGGGAGTTAAAGAATCAATAAGCCCTCCAACACAAAAGACCTCCGCACCATACTTCTAATTTTAAGAGCGGTGGAAAGACTAATGACCACAGATGAAAACTCTTTCAGATAGATGACATTAGTGCCGCATTAGCTGTTGTTTGGAATTCATTATTAAGTATACTATTGTGAAAGAAAACCTCAAAGTCATTCACTAAAGCACGCCATGAAAATACTGAAATGAACAGAATGTGTTGGAGCTCGAAGCACTTTAAATTTACATTTGAAAAACAGGGACAGAGTAAAATCATATCATCAATTTTAAATCGAGACAGCGCCCAGACAAGACACATCTTAATGCCAGCTAAAAAAAAAAAAAAAAAAGTACCCGTGTGTGTATGTGAGAGAGTTTTGCATTTGCAAGGTGAACAGTGTGAGCGAGCATCCTCTTCGTCGCTGTGGAAATAAATGATGGATTCTCCCATTGCGGTGAGGTTAACTGGCAAACTGTCCCATTAGGTGAAAGAATATATGCAAGGTTACACACACAGAACACTCACAACAATCATATACAAAGCAGCGACATGTTTATCACCGTGACTCCAAGGAGTGCCCACACGAGCGCGCGCGCACACACCCACGCGAGCGCCCGCGTGTCCCTGCGGTGATGGATAGGCTCGGAAAGTATTTTGCAGGCACTTCTAATATTCAGGACCGCTGTAATTTTTCACACAACCTTTTATGTCAGCCAATAGACCCAGAGAGAGAGAGAGAGAGAGAGAAGTGTCACCTCTGCCTCGGGAAAACAGCCGAGAAAATGGCTGAAGGGATGCTCAAATATGAAAGTCAAAAAGTACTTTTGTCGTCCTTTGCCTTTTTGACCGTTTGGATACACAGTAGTAGGTTCCTGACTGAGAAATAAAAATACATCTATTTATCTGAAGGCAGTGTGCTGGACTTGCGAATGATTTTTCTGTTGACCTTTTCTAACTCGATTAAATTTCGGGAATAATCCAGATCACTATACTGATCCACTTCATTTTTGAAGGATTCCTCAAAACTCCATAAAGGCATAAAAGATTCGGGGAAGAAAATTTTAAAAAAGTGATCTTGATCTGACTGATGCTGTGAGTTTTGTTGAATAGTCCAGAGAAGGGTTCCAATAAAGTGAGGTAATGGCAGAAAACAGATACAAACAATAACAAAATTGCACCTGTTGTACAGAAAATAAGGACTGTATGGAGTTCATTAACAAACTACCAGCTAAGGAATGTGCTGTCATCAGGCCAGTGAACGGCACTCTGATAATTGTGTGAACATAATCAGAGCGCTTCGTTAAAACCGCTGCTCTCTCCCGGGCTGGCACAGTCCTCTTTTAACATTCATAAGAAGGCCGGTCCATTAAAATCAAATCATTTATGTAGATTTTCTTACATAAACAGTTATAATGGGACACGCCGTCTCCACATTCACATTTCTATTCTCACATCAATGAACCGTATGTGACACAATCTTGTGGTTCAGTTTGGATATTTCTTGCTATGTTTTTGTGTTGCTGGCGGAACACCGTCCCGAGTGTCGGTCCGGCCTGAAGCGGTCGGATTTTATCACTAGGACATGATCAACAGATGACATGATGGGTTTTTATAAGTTTATTCCTACAGTGTTGTCCTCCCCACCTGTTGTCTCATGTGCCAAATACAGTGTGAGGAAGAAACTGGAAAAGAACATGTCTCTTGCTTAGATGATAATTCACTGTCAAGCACATAACCACAACGTGATATCCCAACTCAAAATCCCCTTACTATGAATAGTTAAGCCTTAACTGGATTGGCTGATCAAACCATGCAGACTTGCATTACGATTG
This sequence comes from Psettodes erumei, assembly GCA_016785225.1. Lineage (NCBI taxonomy): Eukaryota > Metazoa > Chordata > Actinopteri > Pleuronectiformes > Psettodidae > Psettodes > Psettodes erumei. The sequence continues at coordinate 1,294,611 of JAFBJZ010000871.1, read as the reverse complement.
GTCAGCATTCTCAAGTTCAAAGATCAAAGGAGCGGCGGCCGCATTAAACAAAATTTGGCGACAGGGGAGATCGTACACATACCAAACCCGAGACAAAAGATCGAAAACAACAACAGACGACTGACGCACTGAAGAACAACTCTAAAACAAATGGCAGGAGAGAAAGAATCCACTGGCCTGAGGATGTCTGCAGGCAGAGAGGTAAGTCGTCTGAATCCTACGATACAATGTTTGACAGACAACAATCACAAATAGTGATCATTTGGTTGCTGAACCAAGTGTTACCAGTAATTATTTTTAAAGTTTTAAAAAAAGGTAAAAGTGAAGTCAGTGTGAACAGCAATAATATACAAGAGAAACTTAGACGGTATAAAGTGTTTGGTTTTGTTAAGTCGTCAGTAAGTTTCGTCACAAGTTACGATTTTCTGAAGAAACCGCAGCGACGTTGCCAAGCTGAAGTTTGAAGAGCAGTCTAATCAGCTGATTTGAATCAGCTGCGCTCAGACATTGCCATGGCGATGCATGGGCAACAATTCAAGCAGACTGAGCGCAATGCCTCGAAAAAAAAGCGACTTGCCTCAGAAAGCGTAGTTGATATTTTTTCACAGTGAGCATCAGAAGACTTGGAAGAAGACATGCATGTGTCATCTGTGTAAATATCATGAAAAATGACTGAGATACAGTATTTGTGGTTTTGCATTTAACGTTGGAGTGAAAGGAGCAGTTGAGGGGACATGTTAAAAACCCACGAGGCACACTGTGTGAACCAACAGATTGCCAACAATTTGGATGTTTTTTTGTTTCATTTTGACATTTTAAAGACATACTATACTCATGTGGTCCATACTGAGACAAATCAACACACAAACACATCGTGGACATTTAGGACCTTTGAACTGAGTTTCTGCGATGAACGGTGTGGGACTAGTTGAGGTTTATCGTGAGGTTAGACAAAAAGAAAACACTCCGATGAAAACTATTATTTACTGCACATATACTATTTAAACAGCGGTACAATATAAAATAATGTCAGCTGAAGTAACTCACAAAGATAGAAAATCTTTGAGCAAGTATTAAACATTGTGTTACTTTAACCTTAGTGTGAGAAAGGGTTCTGAGTGTTTCTTCTGGCACTGCTTTATCCACTAGGACATCGATTCAGTGACATTAGACGAGTCAACTGACGACTTCCTCAAATCAGTCGTCTTGGGTTTTACCACTGAGGACAATGCAGAGATGCTGCTGCCGAACCAGTGCTGGGAGGAGCCTGTTGCTGCAAAACCCATGGCCAAAAAGAGCAGTGTTAGGACCGTCACTCCTCTGCAGGTAAGACTGACCCAGTTGTTAATGTGAGAAGGGGTTCTGAATGTTTCTTCTGGCACTGCTTAATCCACTAGGATATTGATTCAGTGATATTAAGAGAGTTCCCCGATGACTTGCATCGAGGATGGCACAAACACGCTGCTGCCGAACCAGTGCTGCCACAACCCAAACCCTTTACGCTGTTTTTGTTCTTTTCATTCATAAAAAAGGCCCAGAGAGACCGGGACGACGCTTGGGCCTGGTGCTACAGAGCGGAGGAAAGCTCGCAGCTGGGGGAAAAGGAAGAGATGGCGGAGGGAGGAAATCCAGCTGCTGAGAGAGAGTTAGTGTGGGCGAGGATTTCCCCTAGAATGCAAAGAAAAATCCACTCCATCCCACACAAGACCAAAAGTGGCTTCTTTGGCAGGTTCAACAAGCTCTTTGCAAAGGTAAAGACGAACTGTCATGGACACCAATGTCACTGAGAGCACACTGAAAGTAAGCAGCAGCAGTATCTGACCAGAATCAGTGAGAAAAGACTGAACTCTGGTCATACATCAGAGAGTTCTTCAAGATGTCTCACTCCACATCCCTGAGTCCTTAGAGTTGTGGAAAAGTTGTGACAAAGCCCTGTTTTACTGTGACTTTAGCCTGTTGTTATTATTTTTAAAATTTTGGTGTTTTTGTTTTTGCCATTTCTGGAACAGACGGGTGAGAAGAAGAAGGAGAAGAAGTTGGAGCCACAGAAGAAGCCCATTGTTAACAAAGAGTACTCTCAGTGGATTGCTGGCTCTGTGAGCTACTCACTTCCACAGTGACGGACTTCACCCCCCCCATAGTGTAATCTCCCTCCTCTCCCTTTTCCCTCCCCCTACCCCAGTCTCCTCCTCTCCTTCTTCCCTCTACGCCTTCTTCCCCCTCTATAATATTCTATTGAAAGGATGATGTTGCTACCGGGGAGAGACTTCACGTGTCAGCTTTCCCAGGACGACGGATATTAACCTTTCTAAAGTGCCGCGCCGCGCTTTGTGTTTGATCGTGTCTGTACGTGAACAGACGGCCCTCAGTGTCCATAAACGGAGCGCTCGCTTGTCTCCGACGCGCGAGGCAGCACCTGCGTCCCCGGATCACCTCTGACTGATGAATGACAGTGGAGAGCTTCCCCTCGCTCCACATGAGCCACTCACCCACTCAAATCACAGACAAAAATCGCAAAGGAGCGAGTTGACAAGTGCCGTTAACATCAGCGTGCTTTCAACAACAGCTGTGTCCCACTTCACCTCCGCAGCCCGCGAGTGAGGTCTGAGTGACGAATGACGGCAAAGGGCTAATGCGTCTTCGCACTTCGTTTTGTCTGCTTGCTCCACCGCTGTCAACCCTCTCTCTCTCTCTCTCTCTCTCTCTCTCCTCGTAAAAAAAAATAAATCTAAAGAATTAAGTCAATGGGGAAAGAAAGTTTGTACACAAAAATCTCTGACTTTTCAATGAATTTCAGGATGGAAGGGAGGAAATATTGAAGCACTGAAAACTCCACTTTCTGGAAAGGCCACATATGTACCTTTTGTCAAGTGTGGAGGACGGCATATTTTTTTGACACATTTTCAGAAAGTCGTTACTAACTCAGTCTCTTTTGATTCAGACGTACCAGAGTGTGGCAGATCTGCGCTCGACCAGATTCTAGGCAGCAGAGTGGAGATGATTCAAACTGTTCTGAAAACAGCTTGGGCTCACCTGTTGCTCTGAGCTGCCTTGTTTTGACTCAATAACGTCACAAAGAATGAAGTAACGTTGAGAAAATGAGCGAAAAGGTGAGGAGGAGGGAAGTGAGTTTTGATTTGATTGTTGCTGTACAGTTGATGTACGGGGTGCTTTTGGCTGACTGGTTTGGTTTCTGCTTGAAGAAGAGGAAAGTAAGTCTTCGCTGGTAGGAACTTCAGCCAAGTCCCTTGTAATGGCCGCACGCTCTTCGTTTTGACAAATAAAAGCCTGGCGGCTGGCCCATGTATTAACTGGGGCACAAAGTTGTTCGCGGTTGCAATGAATGGGTTGCTGAGAAGAGGGCTCAGCTCTGAGCGAAATTAGGAATCGCCCTTTCTCCACTAGACACTTAGCTCTGGAGAATTGTGAAAGCAAAACAAAAAGAGGCATATTTCCAACTAATGATATGTTGCGTATTTGTATTTATTTCAGTTTGTACATTCGGTATGACTTGCTATGAGGATTGTGAACACGTGCTACCGAATTAATAATAAGTAAATATTTCAAGCGATACAGATATCGCAAGCGCATGAATCAGTCATCAAATCAGTTTCTTCACTTTAAGCTTTTTTAAAATCTACTTTAAAATGTGATCTGGGGCCAACCAATTGCTCACGATGAAACTGCAACATGTAGCTGTAGGAGATTGCGTCTCTGCGTTCTCTGAGGATCCCCAGATTGCCCCGCCCACATTTTCAGCGCCTCGTGACCGCAAGAGCGACACGACCACTCTCAGGAAATTGCGGCAGGTTTTCTGTCAGCATCTCTCCACCTGCTTGCCTCAGTATTCACCTGTCTTAACAGCGTTGTGTTCACTGACCCGTATCGTACTTCATTTGTGACGTCGTAGCGTGCAAGAGGCACACTGTCGGTGGTGAACTCGGGCTTTCAGATTGTGGACAGTTTCACTGCCACTGTATGTTTTCTTCTGAAAGGACTTGGTAGGGGAGCGGCCTGATGCGTTGGAAGCCCAGTAGATTATCCATTCCACCGAATGTGAAGCAAAAGCCGGAGGAAAGAAAAACGGAAGAAGTGGTAGAAAGGCACACTGTCTCGATCCAAAACGACTCCTCTAAAGTTTCAAGGGTACATGTTACGAAGGCAGCACAAATTCCAACAGCGGTTCTGCCCACACACTCGTGTTCTGCATTAGGTAAACAGTCTGAACAGGGACTATATTTAAAAGGTGACAAGAGAGAGTGCTAATATTGACTTGCTGATATTCAGTGCAGCTGCAGTCATTTATTTGCCTTCTTAACACAAGGATCACAATGAATCCATAATGCGGCCGTGTTTCTGAAAATTGCGTTCGGCGCATGGATTTTCTGCAACCCCAGCATATTAATAATCCGCTCGCGTGGAACCTTTCGGTGGCGTTACACTATCAAATCTGACTCAGGTCAAACGTTTTCATCACAAATATGTCATTCAAACAACAAGGCCAAATGATGGGTTGCGGTTCTTTGGACTCGCGGCACAAAGTCGAACGCATAATTCTCCTGCAGTGCAGCAACAGCAACAAGACTATGTAATTGAGAATTTCCATGAATAAACTCTTCAAACTCCGTTTGAAGAGTAATATAAGTACTAACTGACCCAGTGTTTGCTGCAGCCAGACATCTCAGACTTTTAGTTAACAATCGTAGCCGCCTAAATTGCTAAACAAACAGCCTGTAAGTGACACATAAAGTATTTTCAAACGGAGCGAAGTGAGCAAGGGTTTCACTTTCTGTCTTTACTGCACTTGTCTCAGTCTTACTCAAGAGAGCAAACGTCAGCGGCCGTGGGCGAGGGCGGGGGAGACAGAGGCCACGCTCGCTCCTGGATCTGTTGCCACGACCTCAATCCCTCTCCACCATCGCCCGTGGAGACTAATGATCTTTTCAGCGGCGTTTACCCAAGAGAAGACGCCTGCGGGCCGACGCGAGGTATTCCTTGTGCCCGCCAAACAGCGGGCGTGTCAGCCGACGGCACGCCAGTCTGCACTTACAGTCTAGTGGTGCTGACCCCGTGCAAGATGCCGATGCACCACAACAAATGCGGGGAATGTTAGCTTAAACTCTCATTCAGCCCAAGTCACACGCAAATCTGATATGGCGGCTTTGTGTTGATGTGAGAGGAGCAGGAAACAAGACGCCACGTTCAAAAACCCAGCCTAATCCCTCACACTGGAAACTGTTTCAGCCTCTCTGCGCTCCTCTTCATATAACTACTCAATGTAAATCAGCGTAACGTAATGGGACTTGTCGTCAGTGCTGGTGCACGTGAGGTGCGGTGCTGTACGTCATGCACAGTATTAGCAAAACTGAGGCCTCATCTGTCCATTAACCTGGACACCCACCTCTCAAAAAATGTATGCGTTTTCGTGTTTGTGCAACAATAGCAAGCGCCGCATCATTTCAAGCACTCTCAAGCTTGGATGCATCGGCAGCTGACATGTCACGATGCCCGACTTCACGCACCCGGAGCCACAGTGTCCGTATCGCTCACGCACCGAGTTGGAAAAAAAGCCAGGTGTGCGACCGGTTTAACCAGTTGAGGGTGACGGATTGGCGCCGCTGGATCCCCCAGCCACCAGCTTCCCAACATCTGCCAATCAGAACCCACACGGTGCGTCTTCTGCCGCTTTTGGGATGGTTTCTGAGTGACAAGCTCAACAAAAATACATCTGCTTTCATCTGCCGGGTCTGTATTGATCCACTGCTGGCAAAGAGGCAGAAAATAAAGGAACAAAGTTAACTATTTTAGTATCTGGGATGCTTCAAATCTTTTTGAGCGACACGCAGAGCAGCGAGTGACAACACGTATATGGCTTCATCCATCCATTCATTTCTGCCCAGTGACTGGAACTTTTTTCATTTTATATATCAGTATAATACAATAAAACAAAAAATGTGTTGTCTTGTACTTGAGCGTAGCACATTATAACAAAAACACTATGTGACAGGAGCCTTCTTGAGTGACAAGTGAATGCCGCCGTGGTTTAAATCCCCGTGCCAACTGCTCGGCCACTTGTCTGCCTGGAACCGATACGACCCGAATAGCAAGCAGAGTGGAAAGCATCACGACCGGCCACGCCGTTGACGGGCAAGACGCTCGCGTGCGCCCGTCCGTGTCAGTATCGAAATGCATAATTTGTCTGAGCACGTGTCTGTCATCCGGCGTTACAGACAGACAAGAGCCCATCAATGTGTGCCCCAGGTCAGGGATTCAGACACAGTGCAGATGGCGGGAATGTTTTTTACCGCCCCTGCAGATATTGTTTGTGAAACGGTTTGAATAAAAGGGCTCAGGCCTCAGAGCCATGGAGGAGTTCATAGCGGGGGCATTCGGTTAGTTTATGGACCCCAGGATTCGCCTTGCTTCTCTCACGCTATTGAACTGTCACACTGATATGGAGCACAGACAGAAAAAAGAAAGAGCAGCTTTTTGCACGTCAAGACAAGAATTACGAACAGGAACCTGGGTTTGAACAGCACCGACTGGAACGGGGACGAACTGGAGCGAAACGAGCAAAACTTCACAACAGTGAGGAGCCATCGCTGATTCGTATCTGACTGTTACTTCCCTCAGAAAAAAAATAATAAGATGAAAAGAGCATAATCATCGCTGAATAAAAAAAGCAAACCAGCATGAACACAGAGAAGAGTCTTACGACGCACTAGTCGGCCGATTCACAGACTGTCCAGTGCTGCTCAAGGAATAAACACAAACAGAAGCAGACAAGCAACTGAGCTGAAATTTCTACATCGTACAGTGTGTGTGTGTGTGTGTGTGTGTGTGTGTGTGTGTGTGTGTGCATGTGTGTGTTTGTGCATGTTTGGCTGTTGTGCACTGAGTGACATCAGGCAGTTATTTGATCCATGACTATCCATCACCACAAGTTTATGTGAAAGGGCTATGTGTAGGGAAGCTGTGTGTGTGTCTGTGTGTGTGTGTGTGTGTGTGTGTGAGCCAGCTTTTGCCATTGCACAGCACTGTCGTGACTGTGTGTGTGAAAATTTCCTTTATGGCTTGTATAATCATCCTTGTAAGTGAGACTGTGTGTGTGTGTGTACGCCTCCAGCCTACAACCCAAGAGTCTTGTTTGTGCGCTGTCAGTCACTGCAGACAGCCATTGGCTAAACAATATGGGGGGGGGGGTGAGAGAGATGGAGAGCAAAGCTGTAGGAAGGAAGGAAAGATGAAAGAGAACAGGAAGATATACACGTGGGAGAAGGGAGGAAGAAAAAGGGCAAGACAGAGGAAGTGGGAGAGAGAGATAAAGAGAGCTGCAAGGAAAGAGAGAGAGAGAGAGAGCAGTCCCTGAAAAAGACAGTGAGAGACACAGACTTCAGTGCTGCTCTGTACATTATGGAGAACAAGTCATGGCTATTGAAAACACATACAGACAGATAGATAGATAGATAGATAGATAGATAGATAGACGGACGGATGGACATATGGATGCACGGACAGAGACAGGCAGACAGATAGATGGATGGACGGATGGACGGACAGACAGACAGACAGACAGACAGATAGATAGATAGATAGATAGATGGACAGACGGCTGGACAGACAGATGGATAGATGGATAGACAGATAATGCATGGACAGAGACAGACAGACGGATAGATGGATGGATAGATAGATAGACAATGGCTCTAGTTCAGTGTAAACCTGTCACAGACTTTTCCACAGTATGAACCAAATTCAAATACAACAGCATGTACATGTCCATAGATCACAGTCATATGTTTAACACATGTGGATTACACACAATTCCTTTTCAGTGTTTGCCTTAAAAACAACTATCAACTATCTTGTTGAATCATTTAAACGTGAATAAATACAATAAAAAAAGTAGATAAAAGTCAATGACAGCCGCATTTGATGAGAGGGAATAGAACATTAAAATAAATTATAAAATACGATGAATAATGATGACCATAAAATCGTTCTAATCAAAAGCCAGGCTCAAAAGGTGGCTTTTTAAAGTTTGCATTTTCAGCCGCTCGCAGTTTGTCGGGCATGTTGTCCCAGCCGCTCCCACTGAAAGCTTTTGTCCTGCACTGTGGGGCGGCTGAAGGACTGAGGGGCCGTCCTGGTGCAGACACTGTATGCATGTCAACAAGTGGGCGCTTTAAAGACACATAAAATAAAAGACAATACATACAGAAGGTGACAGTGACATTTTTTTTGTGTGTGTGTGTGTGGGGGGGTTACAGATAAAAAAGAGAGAGATGTGCTTTTTTGAAGAGTGGAATACTTCAAACTCAGACCCAAGGTGTACTATACTGTAAAAAATGGCATCAGTAAGTCATCAGTCAGTCAGAATTTGACACAGTGTCTCTGTGGCGTGGATTAAATATAGTTTAGTGCCTTTATGCTCACCTTTGAGAATATGCCACTGTAATAAAGGAAGAGACCTGCTTGGATCTGACAAATGTTTGGCAGCGCTTTGCTGCGGGGGATTTTTCTGCCAGTACCCTGCCAACTTTCCTCAAAACCGCCATGAGCCACTGGGATTTTTCCCTTTGAGGTCTACTGTACGTAGTCACAAGGCAAATTACAAACAGGTCTTTATTCCAGGTAATTTACAGGTCCACAGACTGGACCTATAAGAGACGGGCGACGCGTGTTTCATTCCACCCCTACAGCATTCTCAGCTAATTACTTTATTTCAACCAAAACCCTATCGCCGCCGCAACGCCACCCATCTCCCGTTCGTAAACTGTCCACACCCATTGACAACAAAAATCAATTACATCACTCGTGACAGAGAAAACAAATCTCATCACTCCTCCGCCCCCCCGTCAGGCATAGATGGCAATAACACTAACACTATAGAGCGAGTAAATCTATTGGAACGCGACGTCCTGAGGACATTTAAAAGAGATTCCTCTGACCAAATGGAAAACAATTGGAGGCTGGTATTAAATTTCAAGCCGCGTCTATTTCGTCCCTCGGTGTGAGGGTAAAACAAAACAGCAGCGGCACGTCATTTTGCTTTTGGAGGCGGCGGGTGGTGTAATCCGGCCCGGAGTCGCTTCCACTGCCAATGGACCAACAGCAGAAACGAGAAAGACCTTTATAGCAATAATGAGAACGGTCGTTCATACGAAGGAGGCAAGAGATCTCGCATCCACACGTGCATGCTAACGACAAGCTAATACACGCGTGCCGACCGAGCGCCGACCGCTATCAGCGCGCTGCGAGCCGACGTGTTAGCTGCGCCCAACCTGAACGTGTTCAATTAACCCGCAGTAATCCCTCACAGCCGACTAGTTGGTTGAAACAGGCCGACGTGCTCGGCCTGCGTTGCGTCTTTTCGCGTGTTGTAATAAACCCCCCCCATCAACTTCCAGATTTGTTCGTTGATTACAAACGCACCGTCGGAGGCGTGCACGAAATGCGCAGCCTCGTAGGTTTTGCAGTACGCCCCCCCTCAATTCAGCATGTAATACAAATTGATGACACCAAAGATTATAAAGCGGTCCAGGACTTCTGCCGCCTAACATCCCTCTTCTTCCACTCTTTCCTGTCGCTCTTCACCGGCTCCAGCTTTGCACAGTTTGTGTCGATCTCCGTCTTTTTTTTTCCTTTTTGTAACCTCTATCATCCTCGTGCTCTGCCGCTCTCCCTCTCCATCTGACATGAGAGGAAATAAATACAGAGCGAGCAGGTGTCAAGAGGGATCCTCCGCCCTCCTGCCCGCCCTCTCTCTAAAAGGGTAAGAAATTGTTTGGCAAGTTGTCCCCCGCTGGGTGTCAGAGGGGAGTCGCTTCATCGTCTGTATCCGTCAAATGAAAACGCCTCGTCTTCCAAGGTCCTTCCCAAATGGCAAATATACTGTTCGCCCCGCACCCGACGGCTCTGTGGCAAAAACTGAACGGGCGCAAGGGACCAGGTGGGCCCGGCCAGCCAGATCTCTGCACCGACAGACGACATCGCACATCACGATTGGCCGCGCCGCATGGGGGGAGCCGTCGCCATGCTAACATTTAACCAGTGTTGAAAAACAGAAGCGGGCAGGATTAGCCCGGCTCGGGCCGCAAAAAAACAGGTCCCAGACAGCTGTCACACGAGGGGGAGGGGCAAAGAGAATGCTCAATCCCCAACTGCCAGTGACATGCCGAAACTGCCATCATATTCCTCCAGACAAACTCCCCTGTCGATGCTCGCCTTGCACAATGTCAGGCAGCAAATGACCCACAAACGCAACTTTAACTTGTGGCCTTCGCACACACACGCACACCCGAGCCACCTGATTGGTAACCGACACGTCCCACTGAAGAATGCGGCTGGCCGTTTGTGTTGGTTTTTACTGTGTCCCATCTGGCGATCAATCTCTTTTTAGGATTTGTCACAATGGTACACTATGCGTGTTACGCCGCCGTCAACCTGATATTCGGATTGGCGTTTTGAACCCAAGACAGTCTGAATTCACGTCACTCCGACTCATTAACTCCTAGTCATTGTCTCGCTGTGTGAGGATCTGCCAGGAACACGTCCTAACGCGTCAAAGCATTTGAAATATGTTGGACCGGAGACTGGTTATTACCTGAAATGGAATAAATCATAAGAAGATGGGAAGATGAATCTGTTCAAATACGGTCCATGGGGTGTGACCCCCCCTTCTTGTTGTGTCACAGCCCCTATGATTGAGTACAAAAATGGAGGCAATCCCCATTATAGAGCGACAGACAATAAATGTCAACCTTCCCTTCAGCACAAAGACGAAGATAACACATTTCCTTACCTCTTCTTAACCATCGTCATCAGTATCCGGATAATCCCACGTCTTCTGCAATTAAACACTTTTTTTTAACCTTTTTTTTTCGGCTGTAAAATGTCAAGTAAATAATTCCGGCTCCTGTCTCCAAGAGGAAAAATTGCTGTGACGCTGAACCTACGCTAAGCCATCGCACTCTTTGGAAAATGCCACGCGATGTCAACTCACTGATTTCTAAACTGGTGAGATGCTTATTTGGCAAATTTCCCGAGATGCTCCCGTGCGTCAGCCGGCCTGTCGTTATATCCGCGAGCCGCAGCATGAGCGGGTACGGTCGTTGCAGTGAGAGGAGATTTCACCTCGAGTCAGCCAGCGCGCCGGACAACTGTTGGCATGCTGGGCTCTAACGCCAGCAAAAGAAAAAGTTTTGCTCTTGATGTCAGTCCATCCAGCTCTCACAGTTTGTACCAGACCGCACACTGTGGGTAAACGCTGACCAAACACTGACGTGAGGCAGATAAACCCCGAGTAAATCAGAAAGGTGTTACTGTACAGCGGGTTTCCATCCATCCCTTCATTCTCTCAACCCCATCCCTCTCTCAGTTAGCCATTTATCGCAACTAGAGGCCGGTGTGCTGCGGGAGAAGAGTTTCAGCAACAATGAAAATGAAATATTTGAAGGCGGAGGTCAGCGTCCGGCGCTCGTTCCCCAGCGCGGATCTCAGGTGGAGTCCAATTCAAACTGCAGTCAGTGCGCCGAAATATCGACGGGAACAGGTTTCTAATCAAAGACAAACACACACGAGAGAGCCGTTTGAGAGGAATAATGGAAATGAAGGTGGAGGCCTTTGTTTCTCTGCCTCTTTAACGGCTTTGGCTTCTCTCCACTTTGAGCAGCGTTGCCATGTTAAAGGGTGTCAGCGCCGTGATCAATTCTTTATCGGATATACACACTGGCTAAACTTCCCTTTCGAAAATTAACATCACGCTATGCAGGGGCAACATAATAATGGTGATAATAGGCTGCTGATCAGCAATATTGTACCTGGGGAGCCGTGTGTGTGTGTGTGTTTGTGTGTGTGTGCAAGTCAAAGAAAGCATTGAGGAAATTGACTACAGAGCAAATCAAATACTTTGTAATTTTCTCACCGGGTTTGTTCCATCGATACGACGCAAAGCAATCAGATCATCGCTTTAATAACTTTTTCCCTCATCTCTTCGCCTTCCCTCTCTCCTCTCGTCAATTATTTGCTCTCTTCACTTTCTCCGTTTCTTTCCCTCCCATCTTTTGCTTTCTTTACTTCTCTTTCCCGTCTCTCTCGTCTTGCCGGCTCCTCGATTTCCGCCCTCGCTCCTCTTCCTCCGTTTACTCTTCCTCCACAAACCCCGTGCCTTTCTCTTTACCCTTACATAGGGCCTCTACATCCATCAGCTCCTCTTTCAGTCTTCTCCTCCGCCAGAAGAGGGCACCTCGAGGGGAAAGGGAACGGTCCCCTCTCATCCTCTTCTTCCTCGTAGAGAGCGGAGGGGGAGAAACAGGAGGGGGACCGGGAAATCAAACTGATCTATTTTGATCCCTGTCTTTTTTTTCCAGACAAGAAGCCTGGCAATCTATCCCACACACACAGACGGACGCTGCAGCCCGCAAAGACAAGGCTGTTGAGGGGAGAGAGAGGGAGTGAGGGATGAAAGACGAGAAAAAAGATTACGCGTGAAAGGAAAGAGGAGGGAGATCTGCCACGGGGGCCCTGGGAAGGAAGAGGAAGGGGGGGGAGTAGAGGTGGAGAGGGTGCGGTGATTTGAGGCAAAAGAGAAGGGGGGAGAGAGAGAGAGAGGGAGAGGGGGAACGCAATAGGAAGATAAAAGAGACAACAGATGGTAAAAGCGCACAATCAAGCTCCATATAAAGTGATCAGGGCCGCGGCAGCCGCCTCTGCCTCGCAGCGCCTGCGCGCCTTTGTGTATATTCTTTTCTGTAAATATTAACGGGACAACTGCGCGTCGTAACGTGGGAGAGCAACGGTGTCAAGGTGCGTTTAAGAGACTGACGTGCATGCTACGTTTACAATCAGCATCTCCCGCTTGGTCATTGTTTGTTCAGCCCACGCTTCTCGTGGAATTGAAAAGTTTGGTGAGGGGTAAAAAAAAAAACTTCACTGGACTTCACTGTGACTGTTCATTTCCCCTCATGTTTGTTCTGCCTCATCCTAAATGTGCTGCGGCTGGGTTTTTTAAACCGTCTCACGTCACTCGCAAAGGGGAAACCAGCCGACGCGATGCGGGAACACGGCGGATCAGGAGCTCAGACTTATTCCCCATCTTAAGGCCCTTGCTTAGTAATGACTTTTTTGGAGAGTGCAATCACCTACCACGATGAAATATTGGAAAATGAACACCAGGGAGTTTTTTTTTTTTCAAAACTGGTTACACAGCATTTTGTATGAAATTCTTCAGTTGCTTCTGGCACAAAGACTGCTGGACTCAGGACAACATCGCTGCATGAGGAGCAGAGATGCTCCTGTCCTGCTGTGAGTTAAGTGCTCAACACACACAGGCACATACACGCACACACACACGCACACACACGGGGACAGCGTCACGGCTGGTGACGTGGTGCGTGACAACTGGAGGTGGCGTTTCCAGGCCAGTTAAATAATACCAGTTTGGAGAATGACACAGATTTGCATCCTGTCTGCGACGCCGTCAACGTTGAAACGTGCTAATAAAGCTTGCTGCACGTTCATGGCACCGTGCTGCTCCCCCCTTGCAGTCGGGCGGAGCACGGGTGTCACTTCGCCAGGTCTTTAACGGATGTTTAGATTGTCATCAGGCGTACTGGCAGAGGCAGCACAGCAATCAGCCAGGGTTCCGCCCGCGCCCCCGTTATAGGACGCCCTGTCGTCCGAAACGATGAGTGGGTCGACGGTGTGTGTGCGTGCTTCAGACACACACAACCCATCGAACAAGTGCCCTCTGTTCTCACGTGTTTTAGAGCAGCAGTTTAGATGGTCAGGGCTGAGGCTGAACTGGACCTGGACATGTACATCTCGCTTTTCTCACAGGAAATCAAAGAATGTCACAGAAAATAGATGGAGAATCGTTACAAACGCGCCTTGAGTCCACTCCACTCTCACAAACACAGAGAGCGAAATCACAGGACGTTGCGAATTTAAAAAAAACCTCTGAACTCAGCGAGCAGTTCTGTGAACTGGATGGAGGCCGTTGCCGTGGAAAAGCAGTGATTTGTAAGATTAAAGCTCGGCCTGTTACCGCTCGTTGGATTCTTTCATTCCTTTATGAAGTTCGGAGGCTCTGCCCCTGATCCTCAGCTGTACGTTAGCTCCATTCATTTCACATTACGGTCTGATGTTGCTAATACCGTAAGCCCAGCTATAATTCATGTACAGTAAATATGGCTGCACTGTTGTAATTGTCTGCTTTGTTATGTTTGGTATCAGTCTTTTCCTTTGCTGCCTCTTGTTCGACCGCAGCGATGGCTCAATCCCCCCCCGGGGGGGGGGTGGTCGTTAAAGCGTCATCTCCTCCAGAAATCATTTAATGCGCAAATGAACAGGCGTCTGACCTGTGAAGGCTACATCAACAGTAAAGGGACTTTGGTTCACTCGTCGGGTACCATCGGACACGACCAGCACCGTCCTGCTCTGCTCCCATTGCTCCATCCGATAAACCGTAGCTGTGGGTTCGACTGAGTTCTGAGCACAGACAGCAAGCTTCTTTATTTATTTATTTTTATGGGTGGACAGTCTCAAAGTGCAAAGTGTGTTTTCCCCAAGGTTACACAGATAAAAGAAGCTTCAGAAGCAGAGGTCCACTCTGCGTGTTCACCTTCAGCCCGGACTGAACTGAGATTAAGACCTGGACGTGGATGAAAGCTTTCACTCCTTTTGTCTGCAATGATGACGACGTCCTCAACAGCGAGGGTTTTATGAACTGAAATACCGATTTGGTCAGATTAAGTCAGATTAAGGGTGAGTATGAGGTCGCTTCTCTCTGTATAACTTGTGGCCTTCGCTGCACTTGGCTCTCCAGGTGAGGGCGGATGTGGGGAGACTGCACACGGGGGCTCGGAACCCTCTGCTCGCTTTGTTTGCGCTCCTTTTTTTATTTCAGAAAAGAGGCGAGCGGGCGGGGAATACGTAACGTGTATAATGAACGGTTAGTTATGCGAAAATGCAAAAATGTAAGCGAGCATGCAGAGCAGGAGCCCACACGGGGGGGATTATGTTGGGGAGGGATTTAAGTTTCTTTAAGGCTTCACACATACCACAAGAAACAACACACACACACACAAGCAAGCATGCCCCCCCCCACATATCCCTAAAGACACTCCTTCCGACACACACACACACACACACACACACTGACTCCACTGAGATGAGTGTGTGTTCATTATTTATCATAGTTTATACCTTTGATAGAGCGCCAGTGGAGATAACAAGGCTGAAACTGCTGACTGATGGATATTTTGCCTGCACACAAACACTGCGGCTACGCACACACACACACGGTGCTTACGGAGCTGTGCAAACAGGCAGGCGGTCAGCTGTTTGTGCGTTCGTGACCGCGCGTTCCTTATTCATCACTGCTGGACGTGTTGCCACTGGAAATAATAGGGCTAAAGTGCTGACTGATTCAGATTGAGGCGTCGCACACTGTCGCCTCGCAGACACTGCGTGGTTGTCTTGCACGCACAGACACAGACACGCACGCACCCTTGGGTCTGTGCGTGAAAACAGACATCAAAGTGATTTAATGTTAAAGCTCCTGCCTCTCTGGGGGAGTCTCAACTGAAAATGTTGCTGACTCTGTAAAACCACACCTTTTCGTTTTGTTTTGTTTTGTTTGGGGTTCTGCCGGCGCTGTAACGTCGGCCGGTCTCCTCCGACTGTTCGGTGACCGGCGGCCTGTGCTGCTCACGTAATCTCATCGCCGAAGCTTCAGGCTCAGACCGCCGACCATCAAGAGCACAGATCCGGGAAGATTAGGACAGAAACTGCGGGACTGCGGCGCTGATGGCAATTAAAGCCAAAACTTATTATGTTACACAAGCCAAATCCAACAAGAGACAAAGGGAACGTCACGGAGCTCAGCGGCTCAGTGTGCCGAAAAGGCGACGTGAGGTGAAGATTCTCGTGAGAAGCCTGCGTCCTGATTGGTCGCTGATCGGTTAGCTTGTAAGAATAAGTGAGAGACGTTTCACACTGATCCACATACAGGGGACAATCTGTCTCAGCCAGGACTGATGACAAACGAAGCCCCAGCATGTTACATTTAATTCAGAGCGACTCTCACAATTTTTACCATCTCATTCATAGCAAATATAACATCACTCAGCATCAAGTCATTCTGTGTGTGTGTGTGTGTGTGTGTGTGTGTGTGTGTGTGTGTCTGCGTGCGTCTGTGTGTACTGACCATTCAAGCGATTAACATCAGGTTGGTCAGCACTCTAAGTCTGATGGATACATCACATTAACCCCTCTCCAGTGTGTCTGTGTGTGCGTGCCTGCGTTTGTGTGTGCGCGCGTGCGAGACACCAGAGGACAGAGTATTTCACGGTGGACTCTCCCATTACCTGAGGTCAGCACTGTTACTGACAAAGTGAGAAAAATGTGTGCGTGCCTGCGCGCGCGTGTGTGTGTGTGTGTCTGTGTGCGTGATAAAATGCATGGGCGCAGGTGCGAGCGTAATGGCGGCAGCCGGTCTGGATGAGGAGCTGAGTGCAGCAGCTTTGGGAGCCTGTACTGCCTTCAGCAGCACATTTTAAACAACACAAACACACACACACACACACACACACACAACGGTGACTGGGACCTGTCACGTTACGCCAGCCGTGCCCTGCTTCAACCTGATGCAAGCAGTGGAGACACACTCAGCAGTAAAATGTATCATTATGGAGCTTGAGTTATGATTGAATTTATGATGCCGGGTAAGAACTTTTTATACTTAATACACTTATCAGCATTTACATAATTTATTTTTATTTATTTATTCCCATCCTGGCACTTCTCCTCATTACCCTGTAATTAATCGCTAACCTCGAATTAAGTTCACGTTGATGGACGGTACAGAAATCCCGAGCATGTACGGTAAATAACCCTGTGATGCACAAAAACACACAAACCTCGAGGGAAAGTAAACACACACACATATATACGTTCCACGCGTGGTTTGACAACTCAAAACGCAACCGAGACACGACCGCACAAAGGCAACAGCGGCTCCCGGGCCGCAGGTGGCCGTGCTTTCACGAACGACCGCCACCGCCAGCCCATCATCCACTCACTTCCACTCCATGAGGCAGTGGAACAGACACCTCTCCCGAGTCCCCAAGGACCCTGGAGGCAGAGGACGGGAGGGAGAAGCTGAGCGTGGATGATGGGATGCTCGATTTAAAGCCCACACACACACACACACATACACACACACACTTACTCCTATCACTCTGTCTCCCCTCTTGTTCCTATCTGTCTTCTTCCATGCATCATTCACCATCCTCCCCGCTCGCCCCCTTCGCTCCACCGTCTCTGTTTTCCTTTCTCTCTCTCTCTCTCTCTTGGCTCCACCGATCGCCGCGATTCGTTTATTTGTGGAGGAACTCGAGGCGGCGCCGGGCAGATCCCATTGTGAAACTCAGGCGCAGCAGCAGCCAGAGCACCTCGGCCACCAATTGAGACCACGTGCCCGACGCCCCCAGTTTGGCCTTTGAGGAAATGACAAATTCGCATCGCCCTCCGGTGGCAGCGGGCGATGTACAGGAAGTGAGCCGAATCTCTCGGCCCTCTCATCTGCCTTGGCGTCACATGTCACATTTTGATTTTCAGTGAGGAAGGAGTGAGGTGGAAGAGATAACACCGACTTAAATCACCTTAAATCACTTGGATTCGGTAAAAAATCTTCCGTTAAGTTTGTCAGTAACTAGCTAAGTGAAAGTGAAAGGTTCAGTCGGCTCTTGTTGGGAGGTTGGAGAAGACACAAACCAACCAATCACGTGAGGTTTAAAGTTGTCATTGATCGCTTTGGATGTGGTATGCTCAAGTTATTTACATGTATGTTCAGTTTATTTTGTGAAGTTCAAAGTGGATTGAAAGACTTGAAAGTTAAACTTTAACTTTTTCCAGGATACCCGGGAGTCGGTGGAGCCCCCGGTCTGCAAGCGCTGCCGCCGAACGCTGCCTGAGTCCGTCGCTTTGGCCTTGGCTTTACGAGCTCATAAGCCAGATTTGTTTTTGCCTGTTTTATTCTCGTGGTGTTTCCCTGTTGCCGCCCTGTTTTATGCAGCCATAACCCCGGTGGTAATTAACGGTGGTCACTTTTATTGATCTTCCCATTGATGTTTTATCGTTTTTAGAGCTCCCCGTAACTCTGATCTGGGAAGTGCCGCGAGGATAAAGTTTTATTTTACGCCCCCGCTGATTGGCAGCCAATCAGGATTGGAAAAAAAAAATAAATAAATAAATAAATAAATAAAAAGCAGCACGCTTCACTCTCCGCCGGTGAAAAGTTTAACCATCATCACCTGCATGCGTCAACGCCGAAACAGATTACAGAGCGCTAACGGTTTTATTGTTATTATTCCGCCTTTTATCACGTCCGGATTAAAAGTGCACAAAGTTGCTGCACAGATTCCTCGTCAAACTTTCAGCTTCTCTGTTAAGACGAACCCGGCCGTTCCGGCACAAGCACCGAGGACGGTTCGACGCTGAGGTCATTACGGCCGGTGCTACAAACGGCGTTATGAAAAGACAGGTGTTGAGAGGTGAGACGCACACTGCACACCAACGCACACTGAACGCATGCACACCGTGTTCCAGCCCAGGAATTAAGCAGACTGATTGGTGAGTGACGGGTGAAATTGAATTTCTCTGCAGTGACAGCCCAAAGGACTTGGGGGGGAGGACACACACACACACACCAGCATGAACGATTGCTGAATAATTTCTGGCTCGCACACAAAACACACGCTTTCTTGGTTTTTCCACTCGTGCCCGTAAACTCCGATCCCTGAAAGTCCCTCCTCTCCGATTCCCTGCCAGTGCTATCTCTTCAAAAGCAAATCTATTTTCCTCCCCACATCGTCGCAACGTTTCGGGGCGAAACAAAAACTTTTCGAAGGGGAGGCCTCCAGCAGCGGCCAGGGCGAGGCGGGCGAAAAACCGCGCAGGAAGCAGCAGACGAGGGGCGACGAAGAAGGGAGACACAGTTCTGCACTGGGCGGATGTGAGTCTGTGAAAGGGATTTTTTTTTGAATGTTTGTTCATGATGTTACTCATAATTCAAATAAATGAAGAAGAAGAAGAAACAAGACAAAAAAAGTATCCAAGAACGCCGCCGACGTGCATGTGTCTAAAATCAGGAAGAGGTTGCACAAAGGAAAAAAGTCTCTGCTGCCCAAAAAGAATGTTGGGGCAAGACTACATTGAACATGCGTAGAGGCAAAGACTAAGATCAGGTTACCACGGCAACAGTGGACACGTCTGCCTCGGACCGACGACAGCTCTCCGAGGGAAGGACCTCCGTGGGGCGCCGTGGTATGACCGAACGCTCGTCCCCTCCACCGAGAGGCGGTTTGTGCGAACGCATCTTGCAGAGCGCCCCCAGCGCGACACGCATGGCTGCGCATCAAACTCCAGACTGCCTTGTCTTACTGTTTTGATCACATGTGTCCCAGTGACACTCTGAGGACCACGGAGACAGAGGAAGGGAGGGTGAAGCGCTCTCTCTCTCAGGTTTTCACCCGTTCTTTGTTCAGTGTGTGTGTGTGTGTGTGTCCAGCATCACTGTGTCTTCTGCAGAAGAAGTGATGCCCAACAGTGTCGTCGTCTATCAAAACGCCCCCTCTTCATCTGACGGCATTTTGAGCGGGCGACTGCTCGCGACAAATGGCGAGGCCCTTGGACGTCGGTGTTCTCTGCACGCCCGCTCCTCCTCGACCCCCCCATCCCCCGCGTGTTTGAGGCACTGCACAGTTATATTTATCTCAGCTCTGGGAACTGCGAACGCCTCACTTATGTGAGTTTACGGGACAAAAAAAAAAATTGCGTAAACACTCTGCTCCCAGGACACGTCTTCATAAATGCTTCCCACCAGTCCGCACAGAATTACCAAAAAGAGCTTTTATGTACGCTGCGCCTTCTGCCCGGGACTTTGTGCAACTTGATTTCAAATTGTAAAACGCAGTTCCTCTGCAGGCGGCGGGATGACTGCGGCATAATCCACATGCCTCCTCAGCTGGCTGTCGGGGGGGTGTTTTTCATTCACTTCTGCATCGACACGGCTCCGGGTGTTTCGCCGCATCTGAAACTGTCTTTGGGATTTAAGATGTTAAACGACTGCTACGATAAATCTGGTTCAGGAGTTCTGTGTTCTTCGGGCACCGCGCTGAAGCACATTTCATTTGAAAGGACAGTGTGGATACTATATGCCACGTCTCACCTTTATACTGAGTTTTTTTTTTTTTAGCAATATAGAAATGGGTGGGAGATATGCAGGAGCTCTTTTTGACATGTGTTATTTTTCATGATTTAACGTTCCCCGGGCAGCTGCGTGTTATTTTAAAGGCAGATAGCCTTAAGTTGGCCAGGTGCGTCTTTAAAGGAAGCAGGTGCACTGAGAAAAGAAGGAAGGAGAAAACGGCAAATGACCCTGCAGACGGAGGAACACGAGTCCCACAAAAGAACTTGTACGTGGCCGGCGGCGAGTCAAGGCCACAACACAGGATGCAGGAGTTCGCGGGGCGGCGAGACGCTGTGAGCAGAGTCTCAGACCGTTCATCGCGAGACGCCGGGTTGCAGTCAGCAAAAACAAAAAAACTTCACTGGACTGGAGAAAAGTGTGGACGCTCGTGACCCAAAGCCATCCCCTCGCCGTCGAACGTGACGCCGGCTCTGTTGTTTTTACAAAAGCCTTCTCAACGGTTGAGTACAGTTTAATTACAAAAAAGTCTGGAAATTCTGTGGCTAAGGTAAAATAAAACAACTGTCAGAGATGATTTAGAGATGCTAAAAACATGTGAATTACACTGAGGCGGACGTCCTCTTTTTGGCGACAGCACACGAGCTGATGCATCACATCGTCTCTACTGTACGACGTGTTCACCGTGCGCTTCGCACGTCGGCCCGGTTTGCGAGTGTGGCTCGCTCGTCCGTAATAATCCAAACGGACTTACCTTCTTTACTTCCTGTACTTGCGCTCGAACGCATTTTTTTACTTCCCCCGTCCACCCCCGCCTTTATCACTCCTCCCGTCTCTTGATCTCTTATGCTGTCTCGGTTTTTTTTCCACACATCAGTGTATAGCATATGAAATATCCTGCGCTCTTTTATGCTCGCCGCTGCCTGCCTTCCCTCCGGCATGTTCTTTGGCCGTCTCTCCCTCTGCCCCCCACCCCCCCACCCGACCCGACCGCTCTCACACGTCTGATGTTGCTTACTGAAACACAAGGCAGGATGTGGCGAGACGTTTTCGGCGGGTCACGTTTCACCTCATTTGCATACATGCTATCACAGTGTCGTTTGCTTTGTGCCCCATGGCGGTATGGGATATTGGATGTATGGGTGCCGTATATACATATATATATATATATACATATACGCAGTATGTGATCCAAATGCCGGGTTGGAAAATTGACGCAGAAACACAGAGGCGAGCACTTACTTACTTGAGATACATCAAAATAATGGGTTTTTTTTGTCTTTTTTTATCTTAAAGTGCCTGTCTCACCACTGTGTGCTTGTGGTCAGGAGCTTTAAATAGAACACACTTCCAGATCAAAAGCACGCAACGATTTATTATTTCCCCCAGTGGATGTTGATGTTTCACTGGTGGTTGTTTCCCCCAATCAGTCAAGCGAAACGTCCTCATTTGGCATTTTAAAAGCACAAAGCCGTTGTTGTCTCTGAGTGCTCTTGCCCCCCAAAAAACGCTGGCGAAGCAGAGCACCGCGGGCCGAGCGCGATGAAAGGAGCGGCGAGCAATAAGAGCCGCAAATGAATAAAATAAGGGCCATGAAAAGAACGTCGGCGTCAATTCTCCAGCTGCCTGTTCCGCAGCCTGTGACCAATACGAGCGACACGAGTTCAGGCCTCCTCGAAGGGAGCGGGCGGGGTCGCGCCGACGTGCAGTCGGTTTGCTACCTGCGGCGGAGTTCTGGTTCCGGGACGTGGGGTCGGCGGAAAAACTGCATCTTGACCCGAAACGATACGAAAACCCGCGCGCGCAGCAGAGCTGCAACTTACCGGGGTGAAGTTCATGACCTTGAGGATCCAGATGGTCAGCGCCAGGTTGACAATCATGGTCACGAGGAGGAGGAGGATGAAGAAGTACAGGCACCTCTTCCTCCAGCCGTAGATTCCCACCGCCGGGTAGACCTGGGCGCCGCACACCGACGCCCCCCGCTGGTGGAGTGGGTTGGGCTGCGCAGCGAGGATGTACTGCTCCTGGGTCATCTGGAACACGTGCGAAAAAACAAAAAAAAAAGTTCTGTGAGACATTTATGGTGACGCGTTCATTGCTATGATGGTGCAACGACATGGTGGCGTGTTTTATTTTTTGCCATCCATGCAGGGAGAGGCAAGGCGAACTTTCGGGGTGAGGATGGTACCGAACAACCGAAGATGAGGCCGAGGGCGAGGGAGCCGGGGCGGGCGTGCAAGATGCACGATGAAAAATAAAATTTAGAAAAAAAACAGATAGAGGCGGAGCGGCGGAGTGGGGAGATAGCACAGCATCAAGTGGTGGGAGATAGAAGCGGAGGACGGAGGGAGAGAGAGAGAGATGGAGAGAGAGGGCAGATAAGACAGCAGAGGAGGACAGAGTCCATTAGTTGTAGTGAAGCAGGAGGAGGACTATCTCCGCTATCTCTCTCTCTCCTTTTACCTCGCTCCAATTTTCTCTCTCTTCCTAATGCACTTCCTATCGCTCTCTCTCCTTATCAGCCTCTCTCTCTCACACACACAAACACATTATGTCTTTACTTGCTGAGACTGCGTGACCTTAACACCTCAGCGACTGCTGATCCCACCCACCCCCCACCCGGAACGATACTTTTTCTCCACGCAGCCTCACGTGATGACACCGACGAAATGCTGCTGACTCCTGGCGTGCCTGCAGACAAAAAGAAGAAAAACAAAAAATGCAGACTCGGCCCGTTTCGTCGGGTTGTCGGTGGAAGTGTATCAGAAACAGGCGTTCACGAACGGCGAGGCCCTGCCGGGCCACTGACGTCACAGCTGTGCGGGACCAGCTCTGAACACCGGCGAAACGTAAGTCGCATCAGGAGTCAGGAGTCATGCCTGCGTCCCCCATCCTGTGGATATTAACGGCATCTCGCTCGGCCGGCCCATCTCGTCTTTTTCGCGAGGAGATCCCCGAGCCGGTCGGCGAAAAGAATCGCTTTCGCACCGGCCGCGTCCATTCACCCTTGCGCTGATACCGCATGTACGAATCAGTGGCAGCGGGAGAGCGCAGAATACGGGCCGCCGATCATTTCCATCGCCGTCATCATCCGTCGGCGTCAAAATCGATTGGGGCGAGCAGCGCGCGTGGCCCCGTTCGCTGTTCTGCTCACCGGGTGCGCTAATGCTAATAACTTTCTTCCCGCGTGCAGCAACAGTGGGAATCAATAGATGCATCCACATCTCTGCGTGTGTGTATGTGTGTGCGTGTGTGGGAGTATGCTAATCAGTTTTAGCTTGAGTGTTTCCCAAGGGCACGAATGTGAGTTTGCATGAGTAATAAGAATAGTGTAACCACTGAAAACCGTTTTTCCAATCAGCAGCTGATGTTGAATTACGCAACGCAGCGTCGCTCCTGAAGTGTGCGTGTGCGTGTGTGCGCCCAAGTGTCGCTCATTCGTTGCCTTGCACGTGCCTTTGCGACTCTGTGTCGCATTTTTTTGTTTTTTGTTTTTTCGCGGAGTTATCAATCCAACTCGGCACCCTGATAAAATATTATTTTCTCCCCCCCATAGTTCCCCAATTTCATACATCATCTGTCATCCTTCTCCACGCCGTCTTTTCGCCCGCCGCCCTTTGTTCTGTCGCCCATTCCCGGCGTCTCACTCTCCCCCCGGCTCTCGCCTCCAATTTCGTCTTTTCACCTCGGCGCTCGCTCCTTCCATATTTCTTCGCCGCTGTCATTTCTCAAACTTTCAGGTTATTTTCTTCCTCTCTTCTTTCAAATCCAAAGCAGCTCTCAGTCCACCCCCCCCCCCCCTCCGCCATCACCACGCCCCCACCCCACCTGTCGCCCACCCATCCTGTTCATTCATCCTCCTTCCTACATCTACGTCCTCTCTCCTCCCGTGTTTTTAACTCACTTCCTTCTCACTCTTTCATTGTGCACATCCATTTTGTTCCCCTCCGCTTTCCTTCCCTCCTTTCTTCTGCCCTACACTTATCTCTCCCTCCTCCCTCCTTCCCTCCCCTTCCCTCCCCCCCCAATGCATTTCTTAGATTGAACTGACAACAGAGTCATCCATCAATCTCATGCTGCACCACCGCCCGGAGGCCCCGCGCAGTGTGACCTAACTTTATTAACATCATAATGTCTCGACAGCCATAAAGACAACAGCTACTACGGCCGCGTCGCCATGGTTACTGGCTACAGCGCACGCTCAGCCGGGATCTTGATGATGACCTCAGCAGAGGCGGCAGCCGCTCGTTCGATGACCCCGTTTCATTTACACTTCTCATGTGGTCGGTAAACTACCGGATCGCAATTGGACAAGAAAAAAATGGCTTGAATTATGAATTATATTAATTATCGGCTGTTTTCACCACAACTATTGGCGCCACGATGTCCAACCGAGGAACATGAAAGCGAGTACATTCGGAAAAAGAGAATGTGCTCGCTGTGCAAAACCGAGATGCAGCGCTTGTCAGAAAGTGGAAATCCAACGTCAACACGCCCTCGACACTCTGAGGATGAGATGATGAGAGGACGGCAGAGGAAGAGGAAAGGACAGGAGGAGACGGGAAGAAAGCGCCTATCTACCTCTGTCGCACCCTGAAGAGAGAAGCAAAAAAAAAAAACAGCAGTAGTGAAGCAGTACTTCACCGAGAGCCAATCACAGGAGATGAGAGGACGGGAGATAATACTCGATAAAGACTTTCTATGAAATTGTCTTTCATCTTTCAAGCAGCTTCGTTTCCCAGAGAGATGTTCGAGAGCCATTCGGACAAACAGGCGACCATAAATTTGCCCTCACGCGGCAGGTTGCAGCGGTTCTCGGCATTGGTGAATATACAGGTGGAGCTGTGGACGTAAAACCCGGTGGCAGCCCCCTATGCTCGGGTTGAGACGTGAGACGAAGCTTCTCAGCGTGTCCAGCAGGAGACGTTTCAGAGGCACATGAGTCATTGTCTCTCATTATGCAACCAAACGAATGTTACTGCTTGGCGGGATGCGGAGCGCGTGTCAAGTCGTTCCGGCCCGGTGGACGTTTGCTAATAAAAGAAAAAATAGGGCAGAGAGTGGGGAGGGATGCACGCGCACTGCCTGGTAATGTGCGTGAAAGCTGGAGAAACTGATGGACAGGTGGATGTGGATGGATCTGACACAGAGACGCGGTCGGGCAACGAATAGAGAGGGACCGGCCCCTCGACGGGAAATCCGACAGCCCGCGGTTTTCTTTCACAGCCGCGCTTTATTAGCAGGCGCACCCGGCCAATCGGCACCACTGCTACACGCCTGAGTGCTGGGGGGAGGGGGGGGGGGCAAGCCCATGTATCTGTCAGCGCGCATCACAGAACCTCCCCTCGCGTCTGTGTGGACTCAATCAATACCGCTCCTCTTCCGTCGGCCTCGACCGCCCCTCTCTTTCTCTCGCCATCGGCCTCTGGAGCGCAGGCCCTTGCATCCGAATGACCGCAGCGTTTTTGTTTTGTTTTTTTTTTTAAGACGGCGGTGCACCTGGAAGAAAGCCGGTTGGAAATAAACTCGCCACGCTGCCGACTGCTGCGCGCTCTCTCTGCGTCCCACTTCTTTACTTCGTACCTCTGTCTGTCGGCAGGATTGCGCGAAAAGCGCGGAAGCGATTTTCTTGAAATCATCAATCAAATAAAATCGCAAATCGTTCAATCGGCATCTTTCAGCTCCATCATCGCGGTAACATTAATTGCAGTCACACTCTTTGATTCTGTGTTGGTCAAGTCACTGACGTACGCAAATAAAAGCAGCGGCGACAAGGGACTTCATGTCAAATGCTAACACATGCAACAAACGGCATCTTTTTTGTGTTGTTGTTTTGTTCTTTCGTGTGTGTTAGACGAGCGGTGTCGGCGTGGTAAAGCATGAAGCCGAACGCACTGCGAGCACACTGCGTTGGCGAGAGGTTCGTCACCGGGGCGCCCAGGTGTTCAGCCGGGGGAAACGCACACAGCATGACGAACACGAACACGCGTGCATAAAGGGAAGAAAAGTCCACACCAGCAAGTAAAACACAGCGCAGAGACGCAAAAATCACACTGCAGCCTCATGCACCGGCAAACACGCAGGAGCCTGAATATACACACACACACACACACACACACACACACTCACATAAACAGGGCTCCCGTGCAGCGAGGCGTGCGGCGGAACCTGCAGATTTACAAGGTTTTCCACCGCAGGCCCTGGTGGAGCGCACGCACCTTCGCGCCTCCACCTTTGTGAGGCCGCTCGCTGACACCACGCACGCCTTCAGCCCCGCAAGCTAATCTCCAGCATCGCAACTCAGCGCCGCGCTTCAGCCTCCGCCCTAAATCACATTCTACCCGTGACCCGGGAAACCGAGCATTAACCCTCCAGCATCAATCTGAGATGTTAGGGACGGGGGTCAAAAAAAGTTTCTCAAAATGTCCCGAGTTTTAAAACCCAAACCTCACACAAAGTAGATGCGAGGACACACACACAACACACACACACACATCTCAGCTGAAGGCACAACAGCTGTTGCCATATTAACAACCTGTGACAGGCGGTGAGAGGAGACGAGGGGATGAAGGGCAGCGGAGGAGAGGACAGAAACTAAAAAGAGAGAGCTGTTAAAAAAAGAAGTTTAGAAAGGTGTCATTTTTTCTTTTTTTTTCTTTTTTCCAAGCATCGTGGTGCCGTTTCTGCCTGAGCCGCGCTTCAGCAGGTTTATACCATACACTCGCCAAAGCTAGTATTACTACAGTAGTACTACTATAAATACTACAACTAGAATTACAAAATAATAATAATCCTAAATTATGTTAGATGTTTCAATCCTACCATTATTTGACTAAAGTCGACGCGAGACCGGAAGGGATGAAAACTGGATTCATTTGAGTCTCTATCGACCGAGCGAGACTCAAATGAATCCAGTTTCACAAAACTTCCTGACGGCCACGCCCCCTTCTGGCTCCACTCGCTCGGTGAAGACACCAAACGCAGCCTCCTCCGTCACGCGTGTTTCCCGGCTCGTCTGTTCAATCCCCCATTGGCGTTTGCTGCATCTCCGTTCGGTTCCGTCTCTATTTATAGAGGCTCTGGAGTGAAAAGTTGTTCTCATTTGTCTCTGTCTAGATTTATCTCCGTCCAATGATGTCTCTCGTTTTTTTTTTTTTTTTTCTTCAGGACCCACGAGACTAATTAGTGGATGATGGAAATGGAGAAGGAAAACGAGAGAGGCCAGACAAGAGGGAGATACAGTATTTTAAAGTGAAAAGAGATCCTGATGTTCTTTTTTTTTGATTGGCAGCTTCACTCTCCCCATTGGACCGCCGCACGAGATCAGACCGCAGACCAGCCGCGACCTCATGGTGCCAACCAATCACATGCCGCAATGACGGATATTTCGTCTCGGCAGGTATTTGAAGGACGGATGGGTTTCCAAACGGCATGGTCGCACCAGATCGATGGAGGGTCGATGAGCAGAGGCGGCCGCCCTCTGCCGCCTCCCCGCAGTAGGCCCGAGGCGCGTCTCGCCAAATGCGTACGCCTCGTGTCGGAGGAAGCGACAGGTGGACAGCAGAAAGGTCAGTTATGGTGTTTTTAAAAAATACAAAATACCAACCAATCAATAGAAGATGGAATCATCTAAAAGCGTACTTCTGACTTAAATATTTGTACGCATGTGAAGCATTTCCGTCTGCCTGCCATCACTACACCTACAGCGTCCGCCACCACCGCCCGGGAGTTATTAAGGAACGGCAGTTTTGTAATGCGAGCCGGCACAGAGTGAGACTGATGGCTGGGCGCAGCAGCTACAGTACCTGGACGGGCAGCGGTTATGAATTCTAGTTTAGCAGGCTTGACATTTGACACATCTCCGTGCTGTCGGTTCATGACTTGGCGGTTTTCCCCACGTGCTGAAGGCAGTGACTCATCACGACACCCCATGGCGGTTCTCCTGTTGAACATTCATAATCGTATTTTTCCACGTGCGCTTCCTTCTGTTTTTGTAACCACTTTAGAGGTGCGTGCCGGTGTGAAGGGGGGCGGTGCGGTGGTGCTATGCTAATCTGTTCACCGGAAGTTACATAATCAGATAATATGTTAATGCTGGGATTACTGTGTCTTCATTTGGAAAAAATGGATAAACTAAACAGTCAGTGCATTTCTTTTTGATTGCCTTGGCAGGGATTACCTTGTGGCAGTCCCAATTCTGCATTTAACAAACCAGTGCTGGTTTGATTTCAGCACCACGGACAGCTCAGTGCTGGACCGGGAGGAGCTCTCCAAAGTGCTGAAGCGTCATCTCCGGTCCCGACATGGTGACACGCTGGTGAACGCGTTTTCCCGCTCCTTTACAAGGCGGCAGGTTCTTAGAGAATCGGTGCTGTACTCGCGTCGCAGCTATTCACGGCCACACGCAGCCACACGCAGCCTCCTGTTATGATTTGAATTTGCCCGCATGTGGACGAGACGGGAGGATTGTGTTGGCACGCATCACACACATCGCACACATCACAGCGCAGCATCAGTTTGCTGGTCGCTGAGGAGTGAGGCGTGCAAAACGACACCTCCAATTAAATGCTGAACCTTCGCTAAACTCGCCACCTTCTCCCTCCCCCCCCGAATTCTGTTTCATCCACATTTATGTTTCTTCCAATGCCGCTGATTTCTCCATCTTTCCCACTCCTTCTCTCTGCCCCCCCACCACCACTGAGTCGGTATCCGTCAATCAAAAAGCTGCTGCCGTTAAACGCCGTCAACAACAGCCACCTTAATGTCTGGGTTTTTTCCTCCTCCTGGAGAGGTGGAAGCGAAGCGATGTGTTTGCTTGCTGATGCGTGAGTCTGGCGTGTCAGAAGGCGCCACATCAAGTCACGTGACATGAAGGTGCAGATTCGGTCGTGCCACAAAATCCAGGTGGGATTCTGTTCCATTTGGCAAAATTTGGACGACTGATCATGTTTATTGTTAACTAAAACATTTGAAAATCATCACTGCAGGAGCCGTTTATCACTCAGTAACATAACAACACCTCCTGTGAAATATGACAGGCCTTGTGTGATGCTATTGAAGAGCAAAGAAAAAAAACACACATCTCAACAAAACACATGGCATTTCTCCACCATCTGAAATTTCCTCAAGCTTCCTCAAGAAATCCTCCAAATACTGGGCTTTTTATCTGCGTTATGCATCCTCACCATTCTCAGCCACATCACCATCTCCGCCGTCAACTCGCGCGGTTCGAGCGTTCGCGCCGCTAAATCGCTGTGTGCGCGAAGCCAGCGATGTGGCGACAGTGCTTTGATAGGGAGCGCCGTACTTCAGCTACAGATCGGAAGCGGCGCGGGTGGCGCAGAGGACGCGAATGAGGCCGAGGCGAGAAGTCGCGCTGAAGGAGTTTGCGTGCGCGGGCGTGTCACGGCTGAGAGGGCCTTGACTTTGAGAAAAGGACGACGGAATAAGCGTTTCTTTCTCTGTGTTATTTCTGACAGGGGGAGAACAATGGTACGTGCAGTGAGGCATTCACTGGTGCGGCTGTGTGTGTGTGTGTGCGAGATAGTGACACTCGCAAGAGGGAAAGGATTGCAAGGGGAATGGGCGGGGGGGGGGACTATTTCCAAGGGCAGACACAGAGATGTGATGGACGTCAACTGTAAGTACGTCAGATGCTTGTGTGTGTGTGTGTATGTGTGAGTGCGTGTGAGTGCGTGCGTGCGCGTGAGTAAATCTTTCCTGGTGACAGAATCAGCACAGAGGCTTTATGAACCTGCTCAGTGAGCCGGCCTCCTCCATCATCACCAGCCCCCCCAGCACACATTAACACACACACATACATACGCACACACACACTTATTAACCGCAGGTTGTCCCTCTTTCCTTAACGGCGAACCAAACATAAATACTGAATGAATTCTGTCTCAGTCTTCCGTCATGTCCTCATTACCGCTCATGCTGCCTCAGCGCGTATCCAAGTTTTCCAAACTCCCGCTTTCGGCGCTGACGGCTGAGCGCCGCGCGCAGACGCCACTTCCTCAAGAGTTAGGACGCACCTCGCCCTACAGCGCGCACCTCGGGGTCAACGTTACGCCGATGCACACGCGGCAGCGCACCGCTTGCATGCGAAGCCTGACCACGCGTGCTGAACTGTTTGTAAGCGTTAGCGAGAACCATCATCCGTCCCCCTTTGAGCGTCGGTTTTATCTCTGTCTTCAGCATTACCTACATCTTTCTCCCTCTCACCCACTCCCTCCCCCCTCCCCCCCTTCCCTGCCGCCATCACTCACTCTACTTGCATTTCTTTCTGACTTCTATCCTAATTGAGTTGTGTGTTGTCAGCCCAGCAGCCGTACTCAAAGCCCCCTTTCATGGCTTTGACCAAAGCGTGTGTGCGTGTGCGCGCGCGCGAGCACGTGAGTGATGTGTGTGATGTACGTCCAGCAGTCGCTCATGTCCAAGTCCTTCTATGGAGCGCTCGTATATCACCCTGTGAGCCCTGCGCGGCATAATGGAACGAGGGGAGGCCGGCCGACAAACCGGGTGAAAGAAGGGAAAAAGAGAAAGCGGTGAGCGATAAGGAAACGAGCGACAAGGAGCGAGCCCGTCTGCCGCGCGCGACCCCAGGCCTTCGCACCTCCTCCCGCCGCCTGCCGGAACGCGTCCCAGCTTCAGTTTCGCCTCCTTCATTTCGAAAAAAAAGGAAAAAAACGCCATATGCTGTCAGTGACGCTCTCCTGTCGAGGTAATGTAATCGCAGACATTATGGGGGCACAATAAATATGGAAAAAAAATATATATATATATATATATATATATATTAGCCTATAACAGCCTGCCTTAGTAACCATATGGCTTTTTTGTCTTACTCATTTGACCTTGAGCGAATGATTCGTAATATTCAAGCCTGTAATTCTGCAGTAAACACGCAATTATTCTGCATTTTGTCGCTGCTTCCTGACGCTCTGACTGTGGCTGAACTCCAAAACGTGCTGTCTACCTTTTCCGTCTCGTCCCCGCCTCCCCCTTTCTCCTTCCTCCTGGAATAAAATTTTTATTTCCAGGGGTTGTTTTTTGTTTTTGTTTTTTTCTAAAATCAGATTTTAAAGCTCGGCTCAAATGAAAATTAACGAGCGGTTCGCCTCCAAAATTAGCCCGAGCCAAATGCGGCGGTAATATGTGCTTTGAAAACAGAAATAGAATTTCCCCGCAGAGGAGCGAGGTATTCGGCAAATCAAAAATAATTATGTGCTTTAAAATGCATCATTTAACGCCACATTAAAAAAAAAAAAAGCAAACTCGCAGGCCGGACGCACCCGGTCCATAGCCTCAATCGCACAGGCACGGCGCCGGACTGCTTCCCACCGCGTGTTTGAGGATCCACAAATAAAGTCAAAGTCAAAGAGTGAAAGGAGATCATCAGTCATGTCTTCTGAAATCAAAGTGAGAAGGCCTGTGTGTGCGGGACGCACGCTCTTTCCTGAATCGGGTTGGACGCTCGGTCAGAACTTGTTCCAACCTGTTTTTCATTCCTCTCCCGCTACCTGTACGATGTTCCTCTCTTTTGTTCCCCCCTTCTTTCCTTCTCACTCGATGGATTTAGAGAATGTGTGCTCATGTACAGGTTTGAGGATGTGTTTCATTGGTGTGTTGTTTTTTTGTTATTTATTTTTGTCAACATCCCACATGTCCCCCTGTTGGACAGTCTGGCCGCTGTTGTGCTGGCTTAGCCTGTGTATCGACAGTGTATGGGAACAGTGAATCACACACACGGAGGAATGGCGTTGCTGAAAACTTGCACACGCCGCACGCACACAAATTGCATGGGCTGCTCTTGTGCGTTTGCGTCAGCAAAGCGGCCGCAGCTGAGTTGCGAGTTTAAAAGCTGACGCGGGGCTAGGGCCAGATGGACGGAAATAAATGAGCTAAAACAGAGGTCAGGAGGAAGTGAGCGCAGACAGAAGCTTGTGTGCAGGAAAGTGTGCCGTCACCCACGAGTCCTGTATTTCTTACATTTCTGGTTCTCAGTATTAATAAGTTATACACTGACTGACATGTGGTAAGGATGCCTCCAACACACAGCTGCCCAGGTTAAGTGATTAATAACTAGTTTTGCTCAAAGGACAATCTTCAAATTAAACGTTGAATGGTGAGAATACAGATTATCAGCTGACCCTGTTGCATGCTCGGCACATGCTAACACTACACTGACTGCGTTTTGCAAGAGACAGGTCATGGTTACGGAGGACTGGATGTGTGAGGCGCGACTGTTCAAGTTTCAAATTAAGAATTGCTTATCTCCGAGGCCCGCGACAAGTCACTCACCTCGCCTGCAAACTGTGTCCGTGTCGACTGCAGTTCGATCTGCGCACACTGCTGTACGGTGTCAGCATGAAGCTGATCACTGATCAGCTGTAGCTGATGTTGTACGAACTGAGCACATGCGACGGCGTAAGAGCCAGTCATCGATCTGACGCGTGACTTTGTTTCACGGTGCCAGGCGTGTTTCACTAACCTTCATCTGAGCTGGAAAACAAAAAGTCCTCCAGTAGGTACACACACACAAAGCACACGCACACGCACACGCACACGTACTGTACACAAACACACCTGCATCTAAAAAAAACAAAACAAACAGATGCCTCTTTCCCAGCAGGCACTATTGACCTACGCCCGCTGTTGCCGTGGCGATATAATTTATTAATTAGTCTCCTGTTTGATTGGCTTGTTAAAAGGACAAATCTAATGAGGTACTTGTAGATGAGAGAGGGTGGAAGCCATTCATCACTGATGCCGCTCCCCTCGCACATAACACCCAAGTGCCCCGCGTGCACACACGCACACAAAGTCACACATGAGCAGCAACACCGATTTAACATTCCACTCCGACGGCGTCGACCCTGAACACGGCCAAGGTGTTCCTGCTTCAGCTGCGGGGTCACAGCGGGGTCGCAGCGGGGTCGCGGCGGGGTCCCCGGGCGTGTTTCTACAACATGATCCGAGCCAAGCTAGGCCAACGGTTTAGCAATAATTCAACAGCAGCGCCTTGGACCGGCAGGACGGGGAGCTGCGCTAACTGCAGTTTTCCGCAGGTGATCCGAGGGGACTTTTAAATGATTTTATTTTCATGTAGTAGCTTCAGATATGGAGTAATAATGTCACAAAAGAACACTTGATACTTGAGTCTATCTGGAGGAAAGAGTTAAATCCCCACATCTGGCCACATCTGACTGTCAGTGGACATGTTATGTTATGTTATGACTGCTGACCGCGGTGATACTGTGACCTCAACATTCACGATGTTACGATTGCTAGCACCTCTGCGTCCTAAATCGTCTTTGATGCTGGTTCAGCCGCCCGCTGTCCTGCGTGACACTGAAAACTGAGGCCATGCGAGTGATGTGTGTCTCGAAGGTTTTTGTCAATTTTTTAAAAAAAATATGTATTTTTATATGTGCAAGGAGGTGAAGGTTAGGGCAAATCAGAATTACTTTGAAACTGTTTCTATAGAGAAAACTATTCCCTCTGCCTCACACATGCATAATGCATGCAGACACACACACACACACACACACACTGTGAATCCACTTGCTGTCCTCTGAGTAACAAAAAGCTGGATTTCAACGAATCGATGTTGAATGTTCATAAGCTTTTTTTCCTGTCTTCTTTTTTCTCCAGTGGACAGAGAGACATGTTGGGAATTGGCGGGGGGGGGCAACTCTTCCATGGGTTTGTTGGCTCTCAGCCTCATTATTGCGGGAACGCTTGGTTTGCGGGTCGTTGACTGTGAATACACTTTCCGTGCGCCAAGCGACTGATCGGATGCACAGGCTGTGAGTCTAACCTGTGTACAGGATCAGCTGGTGTGCGCAGGAGCATTACTCTCAGTTCTTTTAATTCCGCTGGCCCCCGACCGAGAGGAGAAATGGAGAGGTCCGACGAGGATGAGAGGAAAAAGTGTGGAGGAGAGAGGAGGAGGGCAAAAGGAAGTGCAGGAATATGACAGCAGGGGAAAAAAAATTAGGATAAAGAAAGGCGGTAGGCAGGTGACAGGCTGGATGTATGGAGATATAGATGGAGGAGGCAAGGGAGAGGGGAAAAAAAAGACGAGTGGAAAGGAGAATGCTGAAGGAGAGGACGGAGGACGCGGGACGAGACAAGGTGAGGCGAGAGCAGAGGATGCAAGAGGAGCGGAATGGAGCTGAAGAGCTGGGAGGAGGAAACAAAATGTGGGAGTGAGGATTTCAAACCAGGATGCAAGATGAATTCCATTCAGCTCCAGCGGAAGTCGTGTGCCCGTGTGTGTATATGTGTGTGTCTGTGTGTGTGTGCACGTGTGAATGTGCGTGACAGCCATGTGATCTAAGGTCTTCAGTGTCACCACGCTGCCTGTGCTGTGATAGCAACCCATTCATCATCTGAGCATCTGGTGCCCTTGCAACAACACCCGCACGCACAAACGTGCAAGTGCACAGACGCGCCCACACACACACACACACACACACGCAAACACGAACCGCATCCAGGATTTGCTTCCGTCGCCTGGAGACGAGCTGCGTGCCCCCCGTTCCTCCAAAACCTGTCTCCGCTGGTCGTCCACTCAGCGCGTTCGCTGGGACGCACACGGAACACACGATAGGAGACGCGGAATGTAAACAAACTTTCGTCTCCCAGCAAACTCGGTGAGGTGCCTTTCCTCTAGAGAGTGGCGGAAAAGACGGAAACGTTCTCAACTCAGAGGTTCTGACAGAAAGACGCAGTACAGGAAGTGTCCTGTGCAGCTTTGACCTGATTTAAATGGGGACAACAAATCCCTTCACCATAAGAGAAAAGGACCTGCGAGGACGGCGAGCACGTCTCAGACCAGCCAGAGCTGCGGACCGGAACGCTGCGAGTGTGATCAATGTGTCCATATCCGGCATGAGCCGAAGCCGGCGCTGACCTGAGAGGAAGACAACGGGAGAGTGGGCATCAAACCCGGACATGGCATCGCACGAAGGGAGGATGAGAGGAGCCCTGGGCTGAGCCGCCGCGTCCCGGGACCAGATGTCACGAACGCTAGAGTGAACATATGTGAGGTCACTCATCAGAGTAACAGCGAGAATAATGTAGGCTGCAGCGTGTGAGCGCAACACGCGACACAATTCGTCCCGAGTGTGAGGGACGGGCAAGAACAAGCTGCAGGACTCAGCAGGCGCGTGACAGTCTGAGGGCTAAAAAGAGAACGGACTGACATGTACATATGACCGAGACTCAATATTATATGACTATATAAACAACGGAAATGTTTCATTTTCAAGGAGAATCTCAAAATGACGGCGTGAAACAAGGGATCTCTGCACTTTCCCCCCCGTGTCGGAAAAAAAAAAAAGGAAGACCGGGCTTCCAGCAAATAAATAGTTAACTGTATTTTCTACTGTATCTAGGTCACAGTGGTGCACACTAAACACCCGTAATGCGTTTAACAGTTTGAAGCACTCTTAATAACTCAGACCTTGTAATTAAAAACCGGCTGCTTTTGGAAAAATTCGTAGGCGAGCGAAAGGCGCCGGAGCGAACTCGCGAAGCCAGACAAAACGCTTCTCATCCCTACCAGTGGTGTTTTAGGGTTTTTTTTTCTTGTGCTCGAGATGTTTATGAGATTAATAATTGAAACGCATCAGTCTGCGGGCGATCGAGGATATGGCAGCCCCACGATTTGAAAGACATCACAGCACCGCTGCTCGAATTGGGGTAATTGTGTGTTCCCCGCGCATGAGGTGGGAGGAGAGAGCCATCGCCTGTTTTTAGTCAAGCCAGGATTTTTTTTCCGTGATCAGGTTTTACCCAATTTTATTTGTTCCAATCAGCTCATTGAGAAATAACCTATTTTGACCTCCGGACAGTAAAATATGGAGGTCTTGAAGCGCTTGGGCGAAGGTAGCCCTCAAACTCGACAGATCTCGTAAGGGTTTCATGCAATCTTTAAAAGGTTTGACGAAACGAACGCAAACCGAGACGCACAAAAAAAGTGCGTTGAGAGGGTTTCTGCCACAACACCAGAGACAAAAACAACACAATGGAGAGGCCGAGGGGAGAGGGGGGGCAATTTGCTGTCCTTAGACGGGACATTCATCGCACAATTTACAAACTTTACCAGCACGTGGAGACACGAGATGAACACACAACACGAAAAGAACTCATCTGATGTCCAACAGAAGCCAGAAAGTTGATGACACCAAAGTCCACTTATTGGAAACAACATCTTCGACAGACAAACTAAGCAACGTCGCTGTAGCGGGCATGCAGCAGTACAGGATCGGCATCGGACTGACAGCTGACAGGACTCGCTTCAGTAACCGCGGGCGGTCCCGCCGAAACTGAGCACATCATCCTCCGTTCGAACCCCCCCATCCTGACGTTACTGCGGCAGACTATTTGCAAGTCAAATAGTCTACGCTGCAAAATTTACATTAGCTCCTTTCGCTTTTTCCCTGGGTATTCCTCTGAACAGGACGCTCAGCCGCGCTTACAGTGAGGAAAAAAAAAGTAAAAATGTTTCCCGCCGTAAAGTTCTGCTGCTCTCTGTTGTCATAGTTTGTTGTCACGCTGTTGTTAAGCACCATCTGTCAAGCTGGTAATAAATCAGCCCCAGTTACAGCTTTCCAAAGTTGTTCTGCTTGTTTTGTTTTTTTGTTTTTTTTATGTATCAGCAGCACTTCCCAGCGTGCACCGCATCCGTAAAAACCCCTTCGCGCAAAGTGACACCGCGGAGACTCGCCACGGCTTTCTGTTCGTTTGTTTGTTTGGTTTTAATAACATTTAAGATGAGTCCAGGAGATTTCGTCTGATGAAAAGGGAGGCAGCGCTAATCAAATTTCAGATCGCTGCTTCATTTCCCCTCTGGTTTTCAGGCGGTGGGCAAGTGTAGGTTCTGAACTCGTTTATTATGACGCTGATGTCGAGTGTTTGATGCTGAACGTTACCTCGCAATACCCCAATTTCACCGCACCGCGATCCTGAGCGCGTTTACCGATTGGGTGTGTTTATTATACAGGACCCGGGAGGAACGTCCTCTGCAGGGAACGGGTTCACCTGTGGCAGCGTGCCGCCCGGAGGCTGCAATCAGCCGAGCTATTGGCTTAATTAACACGGGCAAGATGGGCTGCGATGAAAATCATTTTCCCCGCCAGTCCCCGAGATCAGTGAAGTGGCGAACTAATTCGGAGAAGCGTCTGAGCGTGCAGGGTGACGCCGAACATTTTCGCTTTCCATTGTGGGAATCTTAGTCATCAGTCGCTGTCAGCAGAGCGTCTCTTCCCGGTGATTAAAGTCCTTGATCTGTGGTTTTATTGTGCTGGAAGACGGGAACTCATAATCCCCCAAATATTAATAAACACGCTCCCGTGAAGAAAAAGAAACAAAACGTACGTGAGATTTTACACCGAGCTGAATTTCATTAAAATGAGCCGTAATTTTTTAAGCTGAGAAAAGACACACAACTGCTGCCGGGTCGTGTCGCTATTGCCGTAGAGCAGCTTCGCTCGTCGACACCTGACTGGACAGAAAATGTCCCGTGTGTGACCGCTCCACGAGCATGTGCTAATTAATGAGGCCAGGCAGGTGGCCATTGTCTCAGTGACATTTCATCCATACGAAAAAGAAACCTTCAAACGCCCCTGTTTTTAAGTCAGACTGAATGCTTAGTTTGGCGGAAAAATGTTTCCTGAACAAAAGTGATGTGGTTCAAAACGGCGGTGGCATTCGGCGCGTAACGACACAAGATGAGGGTGGGGAGGGGCCGAGGGCCGGATCAGGACAGAGATGGAGAGCACACAGCCCAACACGCGTCGGTCCGCATGGAGCGGTTCCGACGTTACGGCTCATTTCAGCTCAACGCCATTCGACGACAGAGAAGCTTCTGAAGTGTCCAGTCTCACACTGTGTTCACAGTCGCAGCAAACCCAAACAAGAAAAAGAAGCGCCAAAAAAAGAATAAAAATTCTCACAACTCTGGCCCCAAACACAAACTTGTCGTCTGCACGCGCACTGACCTATTAGCAGGTCAGAGGAGACGTGCATGCTCCGTCAGCTCCAGTTCATCCCCAGTGTGTGTGTGTGTACTCAATTTGGCACCACATACTGTTACGGATGCATGAGTATGGAGTATTCATGAATGAGATGTCTATTCGTGGATTAGCTTGTTGTTTTTGAGCTGCCACCGACAGTTCATTTCAAAAATATCTCTTCCATTTTTGATCTGATTTTCTTTTTCAGATTTACTGAAGTAGCTTATCCTCAGTGCCACTTCCCCACATCAGCGTGTGTTTTGAGAACCAACATCTTAGCCTGTCGCTCTCAGGGTCCTTATCAGTTAAAGTTTCGCACCTGGGGGGGGGGCATGCAGTGGCGCTTCAGTGGAGGAAGTTCACAGTGTTGCGCGCTCGTCACCGTTCGCTCCTTCTGGCTAACGCAGCCGGGCTCGGCACGAGGAGCGAAGTGCGGAGCGGCTTTCGGTGCTTATCAAAAGCCATCTCGCACTGAAGGCGCAAAACGGAAATGCTCAGTGGGAAGAGAGCGGAGGCGGAACACTTCGGCTCCACGTGCCAGCGAGCTTTAATTTACTCACGCCTCCCTGCAGGAAGCGCAGATCAAGGGAATCCGTTCACTAATGTTGTGTAACTTAGCTTGAAGCTCCCCTGCGGTGAGAATCTCAGATTTGAAGGTGAAACGTAGCTGCTGCGACAACGTAACCTGGGAACATTTCTTCAGGGTGTCAGCGCTCGAGAAGGGGACAATCATTTTAACGTCAATAACTGCGGAAAAGTAAGTTGATGTGGAGTCTTGCTCCTGCAGGTGTTTCCACTGCCGTTCCAAAGACTCACAATTTTACCGCGCTTTTGTCTCCCCGGTGTTAGCGCTTAGATTTTCACACAGGCACGTGGCATCGTGATCTGCAATTAACGTGCCTCGTCTCTCTTTTCAGCCCATCCCTCCCCTCTCCCTCTTTTTCCATCACTCATTAGAAGAAAGGGGGAGAGAAAAAAAAAAGACCCAAAGCCTGGCACACGCAGGAGTGGAGGTAGGGCTGCGGGGGTCACAGCTGGTTCCCTGGATGAGGACCTGGCACAAGACAAAAAAGAAAACGAGGGGTGGGGGGGTAGGGGGTAGGAGATTGAGAAGAGAAAGAATGGAAAACGGGAGACGGACAGATGGAGGACAAAATGAAATGGAGAGCTGGAGGGATGGAGGGATAATGATGATGAGACTTGAGCTGGGCAGAAAAGAGCTACTGGCTGGATAGAAGCAGAACTGATTGGGCGGCGAGGGAAAAGAGAGGCGGGCAGAGAGGACGGCCAGCAGATGGGTGCAGCGCTCTTCCTCTCCACTGACTGCCCTGCCGCGAAATCAAAGAGGGCTCCTTCGGCGCGGCACCTTCCTCTCTTATTTCGTTACGAGCTTGTGAGAAACCGTCCGGAGCGGCCTTGTCCGTCCATCTGTCCGCGCCACTGCCGGGGCCCATGCTCTTTCTTCTTCAGCGCTCGCCTACCGTTTGAACAACGCTCTGCCCCATTAAATGACTTCAACCGAGAGGGCAGCGAGCAAAGCTGTTAACGCAGCATTAATGTTAGCATCACCTAGCGGTAAACAGTAGCCTCCTCACGTGTCAACTGGACATGGAGCGGCATTAAAAGTTCGCTCCTTTTAGCTCTCTTTTGGTCTCCACCGACTGGTCCGTCTGTCTGCCATTTGTTGCCGGGCAGGTCGCAGGCACACACAAGCGCACGCGCGCTCACGTTCAGATATAGATTGCTGGCGGTGGGTCCACGCATCTGTCTTTGTGTGGTCAAAAGAAGCAGCTGAGCCCAGGGTCAGCAACACATAGCACAACGCAAACCTCTCTCTCTCTCTCTCTGTGCTTTGTCAGCCCTCGCTCTCCCTCCATCTGTCTTTCTCGGCCGCTGTCTCCTCCTCTCTGTGTCACTGACTGCAGATGCGGCTCCAGCTCAGGTTCGGGCTCAACATCTCCTCGTTTCCACCCTCTTCTCGTTCGCTCCGCCTCCCCTCCTCTGCTCTTTGTTTTTCCTTCTCTTCCACCACCTTCGCTTTCGGTCTGCTGCTCCTGGTTTTTCACTCCACCTGTACTCGCCCCCCCCCCCCTCCTTCTGTTCTGTCTCTTCGCCAGCAGAGCCCCAGGGTTAAAACATGCTGGCATCCACTAGTCTGGCAGGTGTGTGTGTGTGTGTGTGTGTGTCTGTAGTGTGGGAAGGTTTGCTTCATTACACGGTCGACATCTGTAGTTTATGAGTGTGCAATTTCAGCGTTGGTTTCACATAAAGTGTCACATAACATGCAAAAGATGCCAGTTAAGCCGGAGGTTTGTGTGTGTGTGTGTGTGTGTACTACAGAAATGTAAAACATGCACTGCTTGTGTATACATGCATACAGTGGCTGGTAGTCACGATGCGTTGATAAAAGGTTTGACTTCTGGTGAAAGCAGACGTATCTCGCGCACACGCATCACACCACACGTGCAAGGACGCCCATGCGTTTGCACATGTATGCAGGTGAGGCGGGGGGGTCGTTTGTGGGTGCGTCACTGATCAAAAGGTCAGGGGGTAGCATAGCGTCGAAGAAAAACCCTGCTACTGGACAAATGCAAACAATGCAGGCTGATGATTCTGCCACAAGTCCTCTCTGAAATGAGTTTGTTTGTGTGTGTGTGTGTGTGTGTGTGTGTGTGTGTGTGTGTGCGTGCGTGCGTGTGTGCATGTGTGTGCAATTAGATCTCCAGCTATTTGACTGGCTCAATCGTCCACGTCTGGACAACGCATCAACGGTATTCCAGCCACGACAATCGATGACGAACCCTAACAAGCCACATGCACATTAAACTAAATCAAATTATATAGTTGTCGATATTGTTAATCAGACCGTTTAGAACTTCATGACTAGAACTGGAACCGCCTGCCCAGTAATGGTCGAACCTAAACACACAGGCGAAGAGATGCCGCTGCAGTTTTTTTGTTTTCCTCGCCTCTCCACGCCGCGTTAACGGCTTCATTGCCACCGTTACCAGCGAAAAGGGCTTCTGTTATGTCTTAAATGAAAACAACATAAAACCAGGTCCTGACACACAAACCAGCACTTAATTAGACTTTGCACCCAGGTAGGAACACGCACACAGACACACACACACGCTGTGATTAAAGACCAAGGCCATCTGGCACTGCAAAGAGAGCAAGGGGAAAGCACCCTCATGGATGCTGATGCAAGCCTCGAGACATGCCCTTAATAGTGTCTCCCCTCACTCACTCGCTCGCTCCCTCCCTCCCTTCCTTCCTTCCTTCCTTTGGTGCACGCTTCGCCCGCATCCTTCCTTCTCGTTCCCCTCTCTGCCTCTTCGCTGATCAAACATCGCATTCACATATCCTCACGTTCTGCGGCGACTGCGGGACAGAGCCTGGCACACTGTCATGAACATATGTTCCCAGAGGCCGCTCGCGAAGACGATACTAAGTATAGTAGTAAGTATAGTAAGTATACTATACTTAGTACTGTGTACTAAGCTCTGTCTGGAGCGGTTACCAGAAGGAAGCTGGCTGCAAAGGCGTGCAAACCTCAGACCATCTAAACAGGCTTCCCCAGTACAATGGCTCCTAATTATTATTTTTAGCAAGGGCATCAATTCACTGAACCCTGAGGTACGGAACACTTCCTCCACCTCTCTTTTATTTTATTTTTTTCTTTTAAAGCCCTCCCACTGGCTTTTTCTTTCCTTTTGCAATTCTATAAAAAAAAACTTCCTCATTCAACTTTGGATGCTTTGTGTTTTATGTGAAAAATCAATGACTGAATGTGCCATAATACATCTCCCTCATTTAATAAAGACCGGGGTGAGATCACTGGCTGAGATTTCTATTTTTTTTTTTTTAGGCTTTGCTCCCCAAGGCTAAACCTCGGACCTGAGTTTTAATAGCTGAATGGAAATAACAAAGTCGGCCTGTTGAATGTCGGCGAATTAGAGAAGCTACTGCTTGATTTCCGACCGAATAAAGCCCTTGCGCCTGTTTCGCGTCGTTACAATGGGTTGGTTCTGTTCCTTTTTCGCCTGCGAACAACTCTCCCCAACACAGCACACAGCTTGTCGCCGGCGAAAGCCACATTTACATAAAGACCTCTGCGCCAAGCATTTTGGCGCCGCAGCAGGTCGGCGCACAAAATTTTAAAAATGCAGCGAAATGCCAAACGGAGCGGTGCGGGGGACCAAAAAAAACACCCAGCCGCCAAAGGCAGGGGCGCCTCCGCCAAAACGCTCGCTTAGGAGAGAAAGGACAGAGGATGGAATTAATAATTTCCCTTTCGCGACATGACAAGCGTGACGCCAAACGCTGCGAAAACGTGGCACGGTATCAGCGCTTCACCCCCACACAGTAGCGACGGAATTAAACGCTAGAAGGGTTGTTTTTTTTAAGCAGGAAAAATGCAGATACATTCTTGAGAGATTCCTCAGAGATTTCTAAGTGGTATTGATGTTTTTTGCGGCAACACTTGACAACATGAACTTATTAATGCAACTATGCGAAACACGCAGCGGTGCTCGACTTGAGTGACGAAAGGAGACGCAGTCTTCTCTCGTTATGTGCTCCATGGCTGTAAACATGGCTGTGGAACTTCCGTTAATCGCAAAGCAAAAAGAAAAGCGAGATTCCATGAATTGTTCCGATCCTGTTTTCAAAAGCCCGGAAAACACGATGTTTGCTCACTTCAGCGTCGTCATGGTTTTCGACAAGTTTTTTTGGGGGGGGAGGCCAAAGAAGAGGAAAAAACAGTGGCGTTGCGGCGTTGGATGATAACTCCTCTCAGCATCGACACGCACGACAGCGAGCCTTCCCTAAAATAACGGCTGTCCTCCCCCTAACGATCCCTCCGGCACGTTTCCCTTCAGGCCGCTTTTACTAAGAAAAACATTTACTCAGTGGAGTTTCGCTGCTCGTCGTACATTCCTCCCCGGAGGTAAAAAATTACCGTCCCAGAGTTCAGCTGACCTACGCCTGACTAATCCCGCGTGCGCTGTGTTTTAATAGGGCGAGCTACATGCTCACCGCCGGGAACGTGATGCCGAGCGTCTACTTCAACGCGAACACAGGATGCTCCGCCCGTCCCCAGGGCAGGAGAGGAGGAGGTAATTTACATGATTAATTACCTATACCTAACAAGCACTGGTGGTGCTCAGGGCTCCCAGGGCTCCTCATGTAGCCTGCTCCTGTGTGTGTGTGTGTGTTTCTGTGTGTGCGCGCGCGCGATACAGGATCCAATCCAGACTTCACAGTCTAGTCAGGTAATGATC
The DNA here is from genome assembly GCA_016785225.1 of Psettodes erumei. Lineage (NCBI taxonomy): Eukaryota > Metazoa > Chordata > Actinopteri > Pleuronectiformes > Psettodidae > Psettodes > Psettodes erumei. The sequence goes on along the minus strand of JAFBJZ010000871.1, from coordinate 1,251,088 downwards.
TATAATTAATGGCGCAGAGTAATTTTGCAGTCTTATCGTTTTATTAGGTGTAGGAAAGGTCAGTTCCGATTCAATTTCAACATTTTCACATGCGCCACCCTCCCGAACAGCAAGTGGGTAGGAAGTATATGGAAGTATAAGTACATGACAGCATGGCAGTTTTGTGCCGCACGTACCGCGTACTTTATAATGCATCACTGTGGAGGGTGGAGAATAAGATGATGATCTTCTGACAGCGCAGTTTGGTTTTGTTCGTGGACGGCACCATTTCATTAACCACTGACCACTTGCTGCACAGTTGTTCTGCAACTGTGCAAGCCTGTAAGCGCGCTGGACATCAGTATGTCCAACATGTATGCGGACGCATCTCGCGGGACGGACGACGGGACAGAAGAGTGAAGCGCTGCAGCTGCAGCGTACTGGAGCTCTCACGTTCAGACTGACTGCAGACATATGGACTGCTTCATTACCTGTAATGCGGCGTAATGGCAGCCTCCACTTGAAGCATATGTGTGTGTGTGTGTGTGTGTGTGTGGGTGCATGCAGCTGCGTACGCATGAGTGCATGCGTTGGGCTTCTTCCATCTCCCTATCGTTGCGCGCCTGTGTGTGTGTGTGTAACAGGCTGCACGACAATGCCAGCGTCGTGATTAGGCAGCAATCAGAGCCTAACAAGCTTTAGATAGCCTGACAAACACACACACACGGACACACACACACTCCCCGGAGAGCACGCTGCCATACATCCTCACTGGGAGGAACACACACGTATGCACATGCAGGCTCTGCGTCAGCCTCGCGCTGTTTTGCCATTGGCCAGTTCTGCAGACAAACGCCAGCTGCACCCAATGGAACGAAACGACAACGTGACAGAACGTCCCAAGGTAATGTTTAAGATTCGAGCGTGTATATGCATTTGTATGTACACACACACACACACAAAAGGTGACGGATATGCTTCCTTCAGGGACTGAGGGCGGAATAAAAAAAAAAAAAACATCTTTACTGTGGTGCAAACAGCTTCAAAAACAAGTCCTACGTTGTCGCATGGAATGTTCCCCGAGACGCGCCGCACTTCCACCGACGGACGGCAACTTAACCTCTTCGCCGCGCGGCGATGGCTCCACGGCAGGACGACAGGCGCGGCCCGCCACCGTCCGGCCGCCTTCCCGGCCAGCGCCGTGCTTATTTTCCCTATGAATCATACTTGACTGATACTGTAATCAAGTCATCTCTCATTGTTTGGCGAGCGTAAACAGGCGGAGGGAGCGAGGGAGCAGGAATAAATAGGAGTCTCAAGTCGCTGCGTGGGAGTGTGCGAGGGGGAGATTGGAGCCATGCATCATTGCAAATGCACAGGTAAGACAAACTTAACGCTGTCCCAACGCTACCAGGAGATTTATTGTCATTCGCTCTCATCTCGGTCTGTCAGAATACATAAAACAGGAGCACCGCGTGATGATTCGGGGGCCACGAGAAAAAACGTGGAGGAAAAGTCCAAACGGATCGAGGAGGAACAGTTAAACGTGAATACAGTGAAGATGCCGCTGGTGGAAATGGCCGAACTTTGGCAGTGTGCGTCGGCGAGCGCACGTGTGGTGCGTTGCTTATTTTATAGAGAATGGCGAGCGGCCGGGTTCGGATTCCTCGCGCCTCGCCAACTGTTAAATCTGGTTCTCCTGCCGGTGCCCGCCATCAGCTCCGCCTGTGCTGCAGGACCACGCACGCAGACACACACGCACACGCAGCTGTCTCGCCTCCCCACAAATGCAGAGGGAAGGGACGCACACACTGGAGCGGCGAGGTATGAAACGTTAATATTAATGAGAACGAGTGAGACGGTTAACGGCGGCGAGAAGCTGAATGGGGGGGGGTGCTTGCGTTGATTTGTCGGCCGAGCCACACGGCGCCTCACTTGAATGTTCAGCACGTATGTTTTTGGAGGAACCTAATTATTAAAAGAAATATTAAGTCCGGCGTCTTGCTTCAAGCGACTCGCAGAGTGTCCGTCACTCAGGAATCACTTTCACTGGACGAGTCACGAACAGGCGGTGAGAGGATCTGAGACAGTCTCAGGGCCAGCCGCTCGTCTTTTATTTTTTTCATTTTCATTTTGCAGAATTCATTAGCTCCGAGTCACTCGCTCACATTTTGTTCTACCGCTTCTTACGTCTATGCGCTTTGCATAAGGCGTTGCGCTGTCGGCGCAGTACGTGAAACGCAGCCAGACCTCCGCAAAACTCGATCAGCCGTATTTGCTCTTGGAGGCGGACGACTGGCTGAGAGTGGATCGTCTCCCGAGCGCAGTGGCTTCTTCGAATCGCTTGAGAAAAAAAAAAAAATCCGCCGCGACCTCTCTTCGTCTCTGTCTCCACCCGTCCCGAGTCCATCGCTCTTCCCCATGCACGAGGGCCCGGATATGCAGATACGTCTGAGTAACCGGGGAAACCGCAGCTAAAACAAATGTACGGGTCGGAGCATTTCTCAGCGCTATCTCTCCCTACTTACTGACTTTCTGTCTCATTCCCTGCGTCTCCATTTTTCTCGCACCTCAACAGCACTTTACTACCCCCCCCTTAAATATTCTACCTCTCTATATCATGCAGGTAAGAATGAGGGCGAGCCGATGCCGCATAAAAATATCCAGAGGAATAAGTCGTTTACCCTGGCACTGAATCTTACAAGGGGTGATAAATTTAAGCCGTTCCCCTGGAGTGTTCCTCTTTTTTTTTTTGAAACAAACAATGATCTGTATTCTGACTTGTTGCGTTCGCTTTCTTCTCTCGAATACCCGGGAAGCTATATTAACCAGAAATGAATCATGGTGTTGATTTATCTCAAGACTCAGAGCGCGGCTGGGCTCGCCCCGAACGCACCACCTCTGGACAAAAACAGGACACCCGCTATTAGCACGTAGCTAACTGGCCGGCCCATCCGACCTCTCTGGTTTCGGCAGCCCTCTCGGATGTAACCCCACACCTCCGTTTGGTTCCCGCTTGTCTGAGGTTCCTGTAAGAAGACGTCTGCGCGGCCAACGATTAGGTGCTCTTAGCTGCGGCGTGTGCGCCCACACTTACTGGAAGTGCTGTTTTGGGAGAACGGCGTAAAATATTTAAGAGGGTTTCACCCAAATGCTCTCAGAAAGCACTCAACCAATACGATCGGTTGCTGCCGGAGACTCATTACCGCGATGACTCATTGTCTGGACCGGGACAGTGCACGCAGCTACTGCAGCAGGTATTCTCCTGTACTGAACAGTCCGGGAAGTAACAATATTTGGACGGAAAGAGAAATAATATATGGGCACGTCTGGGTGGGGGGGGGTGGTTGTGTGTGCGCCGAGACTTGCGAGAATCTGGATGCGTTTGCCGACCTGACCACACGTGAATGTATGAAGCTCCGCCCACACCGCATGATTTTGGGTTTTTTTGTCACGGCGAGAAAGGTAGGGGAGGGGAGGATGATGAAAAAGCTCAAAGACGTTTAAAGAAGAGAGCGCAAGCAGGCAGATGACTGGCAGATCAAAATAAAAGTGGATACCCTCAGGGACTTTTCCTGATCAGTGCAGGAAAGTTGTGCGCAGCGTCTCACGCAGTTGCACACAGGCCCGCGCAGATACAAGAGGACACTGTTCTCGCTGCGAATCACAGCGACACGCAACGTGCACTGGAAATCTGTGTCACGTCAATTACAGATGAATTAACGCACGCTGTGCCTCGCGCAGGAAGTAATGAAGCATGACCTCGCGCGTGGCGTTCGCAATGAACGAGGCGATCGAGCCAAAAAAAACGCCACGACAACAGGAAGTGTCTCTGCTTTTGCCAAGACAACAAATGGATGATCGCCGCTCGCTGCGGGGGAAGATGGAGTTTTGAAGAGTCAGCTCAAATGTTTCCTGGCAACGGATCAGTTCATGTTGGTCTAACGCACGGCGCGCCGCAGAGAGAAGCCGATTATCGCAAACTTTCAACTTCCGTTTGTGCGTCAGTCGGTACATTCCACAGCCATGTCGCAAAGATTTCCCCGAACTCAAAACAGGCATCCAGTTCTGCAATGTGCTGCATAACATGACAAGGAAACTTGGAAATGGCCACGACGTCAACAACAGCCAATGAACAGTCCAACAGGGAAAAGAAATCCACAGACAGCAGTGACAGCTGCTATTTGGACAAACGTGTCTTTGTGCATTTTGATGCTGACCGTCGACAATCGATGTGCACAACTAACACAGCGGTGTGAGGAAAAGATCTTTAAGTTACCAGTTGCTTTTCAGCACTGCACAACTTACGGACAAGTTTCCGTTGACAAAAGCAGCCAAGACTTTGAATTGGATCCCATTTTCATTCGGGAGCACGTTCAGAACACCAACTGGCAAAAAAAACGTGAACCCATCTCTCAATAAACAGGAGGAGGAGGCGTCCTGTGAGTAGAAAGCGGTGCGTCCCGAGATGCTCCCGCTGAAGAGCGCATTTCAACCGAGTCCAAGTTTTAATCCAACTGGGTTTTTTGAATGCTTACATAAGCAGTTCAGAAAAAAGTTAACAGACCACAAAGCAAGGACGCTCTTTAATATCCTCTTTCTGAGTCCTCCTGCTGTCTCACAGCAACAGTGTGGATATATTTAAATATTCAAACATGGTATTTTCATTTAAAAACAAAAAAAAAACATCAAAAATATGTTTTCTGCCCATTTCCCATCTCTGGGAGTTTGGTCGAGAGATGCCCTGGGAGGATGTTTTGATCGTCTGGGATTGGGTGCCGGTGCGGTCGATTTAATGGTACAGTGTGTCCGGATGTAAAAACAAAACAAAAAAACACAGTATGCCAACAGGTTACTGCACCCCAGTACACACTGAAGAGTTTCAAAGTAATATATAAGAAAAGTACAACAAACACTGAGAGGTGAACAATCAAATACAATGTCATACTCACTGGGAATGATTGGACCGTTCTTACGACCCATGAACCGAGCGCCGGTTGTATTTGGCTTGGCACGTTTCTCGCGTTTGAAAGGAGTCTGCTCTCCAGGAGTCGCGCGCATTCAAAGCGGCGACCCACTAACCTTCATTTGCATACTACATGGCGTCGCCTACCTCACAAGGCAGATCAGAGCACGCTGACGGCAACCTGTTATCATTCCTGAGCTTGGGATGGGGAGTGAAGAACAGGGAGGCGGACGGTAAAGATGGCGCCACAGCGTTACTGAGAAACGAGTCGTCTTAACTACAAACGCCTCGCTCTCAGGCGTCTGACTTCACATGAGAGATAAGAGTTCGTCGTAATCAAGTGAACCATGAAGGAAGGAGAGAAATTAAAAGGAAAGGAAGCCTAATGCGTTTTTTAATAACAGGATGCGCCTAACTTAAAAACCCTTTCCATACGTAGCCTCTTAAGTGCGGGCGTGAAAGAAAACCCAACTCCCATCACCATGGTAACGGGCAGCTGGCATCCATCCCTGCTCCCCCCGGCTAACTCAGACGAGCATTTTTACTTGAACCTTGATCCTGTCCTTGTGTTTCTTTCCAGAATGTTTTATAGAAAACAGTCAGGTGTATTGTCAACATAATACACTTTTTCTTTTTTTTTTTTTTGGAAAATGAAACTCATCTCGCAGGGAAACAGAGCTCGCTCCAGCATCTGACGTTGCTCTGTTCTCGGAGAACACGCTTTTGAGAATTTTAAATTTGCATTACACTCGGCATCTCTGCAGCAAGCAAATTCTCGTCCGCTTTAAACTGGGACAACAGAAAAGAAGGGTGTTTCATCGACGCCACTTGGACTCGGGACGTTGTGAATTTGCCAGTTTTGGCTAAATCAAATCATGGCGAGGAGCATGAAGGTTGAGCCGAGCGAGCGGAAACCTCGATGACGGCTATTTTTTTATGCAGGGTATTTTTAATCTTTGCAGATAATCGGTTATGCCACTGCAACATGCCCTTTGCAGTTCGCCAACGTCACCTTGACGGATTCATCTCCGCTGCCGCCGTGCGAAACGCCGAACAGCTACAGCGCTGGGCCTGAGTGACGAGAGAAGGCAGCTGCTCTTTGCGGAGCGTTCTTGAGGGGGGCACACACAGCACTGAGACCGTTACGATTTATATACCCAGATCTTGAAATCTAGCTAATCCACTACGGCGCAGGTAAAAAAGAAGTGCATCTAACACAGAGCGAGAACACAAGACTTTGTCTCTTCTACTCTCGTCGGTAAAATCTCATGGCGCTGAAATGTCCAATTAATCTGAGGCTCTCCCCCTCTCTCTTATTACCCATGGCCATCCCCGCTGATGCCAGATGATTATTCTCCCCTCTCCGAAGTGCTGATTACAGTCAAGCACTTCACAGGACACCTCATCATCCATAAATGGAGGCCCTATCTTTGGGCTCAATTCTTGCTTTTTTTGTCGTCGTTTCTTTAATCGTCACTCTTTTGTTTGGAAAGCGTCTGACGATGGAACAACTCAGCTTGGGGTGAGGGGGAGTTGAGGGGGGCAGCGGGGGAGGGAGAGATTGGAGGGAATGGAGCGCACGCAAGGATGGAGTAAAGGTTGCAGGAAAATTTCATCCGCGTGTCATAACTATCCCAGGTAACGCATGAAAGTTCACCTGAATGTGGCACCTCGCCTGTCACGATCGCTGGAACCCCCCCCCAAAGAGCGAGGCTGGCGTCAGAGATGAGCAGCAAAAGGCGCGGCGAGGGATTTAGAGAGAACAAGAGAGGATTAATGGCGACTCCCGGCTGCTAACTTCCTCTTTATCTCCTGTCGTTTTTGCGCCGAGGGGCGCCGGATACGGGCACACCGCCCGCCCGAAACGCTCACTGGCTCGCGCACGCACCTGTCAAAGGAGACCATTGAGGATGGTAAGTGAGTCGGCGTCTGCCAAAATGGCCGCCTTTTGTTTACAAATCTCATTATCCTCTTCAGTTCACGGCGAGCATGATGAGTAATTACTCGGGCGGCGTACAAGTCACACAGCTGGTGTAAAATTCACACTCTCGTCGGGCGCATAATAGCTCTCGGTGAGTACACGCCGCTTGTTTGACCAGGCCATCGCTCACAACAGGAAGTAACGAGGGCGCGAGGATCCGTGATATTACGCCGAATGCGTCGCTGAAGGCGTCTCGCATGGAGGTCAACTGTACACAACATTCTGGAAACTCAACACAGACAGGGTTAAAACCTACTGTGTGAATTTAATCAGACGCTTGTCCATCGCCTGCTTGCGACGGCGTTCAGGAGGAAGAGGGGCTGCCGGCAAACACGCGCGAGTCTGTGAGTCACACGCGCACAAACCGTTGCACGTTCCATTGATGACGCAACACCTGTCTGACGTCCTCTGCAGCAACTTTATCACCTGAGGAAAACGTGAATTGTGAATCAGAGCGGAGACGGTAACTGCGGGGCATGTGCGCGCGTGCGTCTCTGCAGCAGCAGCTTGTGTGGAGAACAAAAGGTAATGTGACAGCGCGCCTTTAGAAAAAAAAATAACTGTGTATCAGAGGTTCAAATAATGTTTACAGTGCCATCAGCATCGTCTTGGCGCTCCAGAGGACATCTCGCAGGATAACGCTCTGATCAGGAAGTTTTCATCCGAGGAGATCCCGCTTTCATTACCTCTCCCCTTCCTGCAGTTGGAGTGACTCTAATAGGTGGGAAAAGATTTCAAGCAAAATCTACGGGTTAATGCGAAGTTCAAGTCCATCGCTGGACACAGACATGAAGAGTGCAACTAAGACACGAAGCATGCCGAGCAGTTGTTTTTTTCATCTGCGGGTGGCATGAGGAAAAGTGAAATGCAAGCGTGTTGACTGAAAGAAGAAACAGGTCTCAGTGGATTTCCATTCAGGACACATTTTCCCCGCGATCGTCATGAAGATCCCACTTCTCTTTTTTTTCTTTTTTGGAGGAACTACTCTTATCTCCAGCTGCCTCGCGTGCATCTTTAACTGGCACGATAAAGTTTTGACACTGAGACACGGCACAAATGTGCGCATGCGAAGTTAAGTTTGCCGTTTTTTTGTCATTCTTCATGTCGGCCCTGATGTCGCCGCTTTCATCGAGACCCAAATGTCTCAACAACTGTTGGACGGCCCACCTGTCCGTCTTCGTGCTCAGCGCTTCGCTGTGAGGACGGTCCTTTATGTGACAGTCAGGAAACCCGTGTCATAAATGACAGCAGTTAATTTGTCCCGAGTAGTCTCCACTGACATCCGTGAGGGGCGTTACAGGCGACCGAGAAAGTCGGGGAAGGTCTCACTTACTGCAGTCCGTTCACACAGGCAATAAAAAAAGCCATTAATACATGTAAATTGCTTCACAACCTAACATACGCTACCTTTAACACAATGGACGCCGTGTCGAGAATTTCAAAATGAAGCCAGTGCATGAAAATGCTGATTTGCAATTTCAGTCCGTCCCATTTCTGTCTCCCCGCTGTAGGTCCCATGACAAAAATACAGTTATCCCTTTTGCATCTGAGGATGCTTTGGTCTCTGGTTATTATTTTTTTTCTGACATTTAATTATCTTAGCGTGGGCCTTTTTTTTTCTTTATGAAGAATAACTTAACTGCCACTCCTTCATAAAAGCCAGGCTACGCACACACGCATTCGTTTAACAACACAGCACTCCCAAGAATCTTGACCCTCGTGAGTAACGCAGCAAAGTAAAGGAAGCGGGGACCACGGAGACGAGTGCGGAAATGAACCGAAGTGGATCTGTAACTGCGCGGAGTGGAAGTGAGCGGCAGCTGAGGCAACTGGCACAATGTGCAGGTCTTATTGTCAAGCTGTCAGGGGAAGTAACTCAAAAGCAGCTGCCATCGATTTGGTGATTGGGGGATACCACGGTGGTCACAGTGAAAGGACGTTGTCGTGCGTCCGTGTATTTCCAACAAGCAGTGCATCAACGCGTGTCGCGTACTCAAACAGCGTTGTGTCTTCTAATCCCGTTATGCGCTTTCATACACTGCATGTGTGTACATTAGTCCGTGTGTGTGTGTGTGTGTGTAGGGTCCACGTGTCTGCCACCATGTGTGCGACTGCATGTTCCCCATGGGTGCATTCACCAACTCCTTTACTGGGTTGCATTATAGCATTGATTAATTGTCATTGATAATTGATGGCTGCAATGACTTGTTTTCTTGTTCTGTGTAGCGAGAGGAGATCTACTAGAAAAAGAAATATGCCTTCAGTAATTGGTTTTAAATGGAAACGCTGACTTGGGTGGTTTGGGAAGTTTACTGCATTAGTGTGGAGGTTATTGTGTGTGTGTGTGTGTGTGTGTGTGTGTGTGTGTTTGTGATCTGTATGTCTCCATCTTTGGTGGAGTTAAGACACTCATTAATTGCCCGAAGACTCCATTAGCCAGGCTGATTACCCCTGCATCAAACTGACAGGTTACGAGCACACGCTCGCCCACACGCACGCACGCACACACACGTGCACGTACACACAGTTACACACACACACGGGCAAGACAAGTCTACGGTAAAAATAACGTCGCACGAAGCCACTCTGATGGAACGCTACATTAGATACACTTGGATTCAACAACCTGGTGAACCCGACATAAACACGTGTCTCAGGTGAGCCAATCACAGGAGGACCGGTCACACCTGGCGTTGAAACGCGTCTCTGTGCGTCTCGTCATGGGGGGGCGGGGGGCGTTCTTATGCTGGGGTATCAGTGGCGTGTCCTGTGTGCGCTCTGAAAATCTGCGTTGCCTGTCGTTCTTGTCTGCTGCGGGTGCGACAATATGCTGGCGTTCGCACACAGGTGGCTGCGTGCATCCACTTACATGACATCAGCTTGGGGGGATGGGGGGTGGGGGGGACCTTCGCTACAGGCGTTTCTTACCAACCCTTCATGTACTACTGCTACTAACAGTCACCGCGTGTGGCTCGCTGACAGACGAGTGACTGACAGTAAAATAATTGGTCGCCTACAGCGAGCTGTGCGGGGAAAGAGCGGTGAGAGGGCCGTCCTCCAGCCTGGTCGCCATTTAAATGTGCGCATACAGCATCCTCGGCCACACTGCACAAAACAGAGGTTCCACGAAGACGACAACAACGGCGAATCCACCCCTGAACGGTTTCTACCGTTTCTATGTGTACATGTGAGCCAGAAATCGGACAAATCGGAAAGCTTGAAACTTCCTCGGAAAGAGTGGAACTCCCTTTAACAATCTGTGCCACTCTAACAAAGATGGGACCGCGTCCCGGCACAGCAGCTCAACTGTTTCCTCTGTTTTTGGCGGTGAAGTGAGCCATGACAAAGAAGATGCCCGCAACATAAACAATTCACATTTGGAAGGTGTACGGCCCAAGCAGAAGCCAGGTGGAACATCTCTCCCGACCATGCCGATCCACGCGTTCATCAAGAGGAGTCAGAGCAGCTGCGAGTCCCTTCCAACTCCATCTACCCATCTGTTTCGGGACAAAACGCTGGTCTCGGTTTGCTTCCTGACCGCCTCCTGCCCCCTGGAGGAAACGCTCCCCCGATCTTTGCCAGAGGAGCAGAGAAGAGAAAGATATCGAGAGCGGGAGATCATTAACTGCATGCTAATTAGAAATGGCTGCCAATCATCCCGAAACTGCAGCGGTCTGTGTTGTCTTTATGCAAGGCGGAGGGGCTGAGAATGAAGGAACGAGTGAATGTGGCGCCGTGAATGAGTGTGTGACAGAGGATGAGAGAGTGCCTGCGTGTGTGTGTGTGTGTGCGTGTGTCTGCCAGCCATGGATGACCCACTAGGAATGAGCATTAATCATGCAGATACAGAGGCGCTCTGGCCCTCCCTACTTCTCTCGCTGCCTCTCTCTCTCTCCTCTCTCTCACTCTCTCTCAATGCAGCTCGCTCTCCCCTGTGACTATCTAACTTTCCCCTGCCCTCGCCACAGGAGTTCATCACCTGCTAATGGGCAGTGTCAGTATGCAGCCAGTGTGTGTTAGTGTGTGTGGGTGTGTGGGTGCATGTGTGTGTGCCCGGTGGCACTGACCCAAAAGACATGGCTCACCTGTGGAGCCATTAAGCACTACTACTCTGTGTGTGCATGCGTGGTGTATGTGTATGTGTGTGCGTGTGTGTGTGTGTGTGTTCCTGTGTGTGTGCATGTGTGTATGTGTATGTGTGTGTGCGTGCATGTGTTTGTGTATGTGCATGCATGGGCGTGTGTGTGTGTGTGTGTGTGTGTGTGTGTGTGTGTGTGTGTGTGTGTGTGTGTGTGTGTGTGTGTGTGTGTGTGTGTGTGTGTTCGTGTATGTGTGTGTTTGCATGTGTGTTCATGTGCGTGCGGGTGTGTATGTGTGTGCGTGTGTTTGTTTGTGTGTGTGTGTGTACGTGTGTGTGCGTGTTTGTGTGCACCTTGGGTCAGTTTGAGTTGTGGGCTGTATGTGAGCGTGATGTCACTGTGGCCAGCCCTCACTCTGTGACACACCCTCAAAGCTGTTTGAAGATTCAGACGGACTGTTAAGGGGTTTTAGGTTAAAGGTCGGACTCAGGCATTTAGTTGCGATAGTCAAGGGTAGGTGCTGCATTACGTCAATGACCGTCCATACTTTATGTATTAATGTCTACATATGTGTGCACAGCGATGCTAGACATTGAGTGACCAGATCAAAGTATTTGTATAACATTCATGAGCACAGAGCAAACTGTGTCGGCTGACGAAGAACCCAAGATATTTAGTTTGAAATCTGCAGAAAAATCTCCTAACGGCGTTTAACTCTACAGTCAAAACACAAATGTAGTTTCAGACAGACACAAAGGAGGACACAACATGTCTTTACTCGTTTTACTGTACAGGGGCAGTACAGTGAAAAAACATGAGGGGAGAGAGCTGGGATGGTCGGCTGAGCAGGTGACATAGAATAACCTTTCTCCTCAGGGCAGCTCTGCTTTCATGAAAAATGTAAAAGTGCAAATGGAAGTGCAGAATCTCACGCATATAAACGGGGACACAGAGGGGTCGGGGACAGGGAATCTGCAAAGTCTCCCTCTCAAATCTCCAGCCAGTTTTGAATCCGCCGATCCACAAAGGTTTTCCCGACTTTCTCGTCTCAGTCGATCGAGAATGCCAATCAGATGACTGCAGCGACGGGACTGAAGGCGCCGGCGTTCTTTTCTTTTAAAGTCATCCCTCTGTTTCCTTAATGCTGCCGTTGGCGGGAGTTTTGTCCAATTAACTGTGCCTACTTCAAAACCCGAGCACCAGACCACAAAAGCATCATTCTAAATGCTATAATAATTAGTCATAACAGCAGCTCCTTATTGATTTGCTGGGGCTAATTTGACTCAAGAGATGTTTGTAAGGAGATGAACAACATTCCGATAGTGAGAAGTCAAATCCACTGCCGTGGCCGTTGATCCTCACTCAATCGCCACGGCCCGAGGAAAAGCGCGGCGGCAATCAAAACACAGGCCAACTCCAAATGCAAGCGAGAGCAGGCAGATTACGCCGAGATCATTCGGGCGACCCCGCTGCTGCTGGAACCACAGGCTCGGGCTGGGGATTTGTTGCAGCAACACAAGTGCTCTTTCGATTTTTATTATCTCTGGGCCTTGGCCCCTCTTTGCCCGGAGACTGACCCGCTGCTGCAGTGAGGTGAGATGCGAACGTTTCTGTCGTGTAGGGTTCTTAAATGCTGCCCTTAAACAGCAAGCGGGGCTGCGCCGCACCTCCAGTTTACCTGGCGTTTGAAAAGCAAATGGTGACGTCATTTCGCTTTGACCGCATCTTGCATCTGTGAGACAGGAGCGGGGGGGGGGCAATGTTCAAAACGCTATGAAGCCATTGGTTCAGGCGATACGAGAGGGGAAGGACGGCCACCGTGGATGAGTTCATAAAGACACGGCGGCAGGAAGAGCGAAGAGTCAAGGAAAGGCTTCGAGGACAGAAGGGGAATTTAGACTGATAGAGAGAAAGAAAGTGCAATTTGAAGTGTTGCCTCAAGGCACGGCTGCAATTAGTGGGTTAAGCTCTTCAATTTTTCAATTCTAGGACCTGTCTCTAAATACCACACACACACACACACACACACACACACTCCCGCTGATGCTACAACACAGCAGCACACGCAGCAACATCCAGCTGCACTTGACTCTTTAATAGTCTCTTCAACCATACACTGTACACGCTGATCTAGCAAACTACAATGAGAGCGTAATAGGTGGATTAATGTTTTATTAATCCTTATGTGTGAGTGTGTGTGTGTGTGTGTGTGTGTTATGTATTATTCAGCGAGGCACAAGAGGTGCTAAAGTGCTAAAGAGCAGTAACGTTCCCTCATTCCCCTAGTTACTGCAATCTAGCCAACAAGCATCCACGTGTGCCAGCATTGATAACAAATGCATGATTAAATGAAATGACCGTATGTGTGTGTGTGTGTGTGTGTGGGGGGGGTTGGGCCAGAAGGTTATCTTTTGAATAAATAAGGTAGATGAGTAAAAAGTGGTCTACGGTTGCAAAACTGCGAAACGTCTTGAATAATTCACACTAACAAAAGCGTCTTACGTTAAAACATTAATCCCCTTTAAACTGCTGCTGCGTGTATGTGCGTGCGTGTGTGTGTGTGTGTGTGTGTGTGTGTGTGTGTGTGTGCATGCGTGGATTTCTACAACCGTGACTGCCAGGATGCATTGAGCCTCTGCACCCTGAATGGGAGGGTCCTAAAAAAAGTGTTAATTGTGGGAGGTCCGCCGTTTATCATGTCGTCCGCAGGCGTTACTTTTTTTTTTGCTTCAGTACGAAAGCAGACATTTTTCAGTGCAGGCTTCATTTTATGAGATTTAATAATTCAAAGCAAAGAGGATGAGCCGCTGCTCTCATCAGCTGGCTGTAGTGTAGCGCGCTCTACAGCTTACGCTGCAGCCACGTGTGTGAAGTAGCAGCTGTAGCAGCAAACAAAGTTTCAATGAATCGGCATTAGTTCGGTACATTACGGAGAGGGCGGTGATTTATGGAACAGTGGCGAATGGACAGAGCGCATCGTGACTCAGCGTGTCCGTTTGAGCAGTAAGCGGTTTATCTTTTTAATTAAAATAACGACGCCAGAGCACGAGTGAGTTTGTGCGCCCTGGTGCATCGCAGCGATGTGCCACGCGTGACTGTGTCTGACTGAATATTCTGGCAGGATGCAAAAATCATTAAAAGAGAGTCATTCCTCTGAGAACCCCCCACCCCCCCACCCCCCACAATGCTGTACCCGAGCCAAATCCCCCAAAAATACTTCAAACATTCACTCCCTCTTTCTCTCGCTCTTCACTGGCGCTGTTTCAGGCAATAGAGAAAATGTTTTGGAATGTATTTATGCAAATGCTCCTCGGCTGGAGTCGCAGGAATTACGTATCAGTAGGAGTGTGCGAGAAACCTGATGGAAGAGCGGGCGCTCCCCGCCCCGGTTTCAGGCGCCACTGTCGACTGCCGCACTAAAGAATTGGACTGACAAAGCGCGGCGCCGAAGGGTTGGAGGAGGAAGTTTAACCGTGTGGATCCGTACTGATGAGGACTGGTCAGGGGTGATTTGTTCCTGTTTAACAAGGACAAAACTGTTTGCCCTTCTGTTTAGCGCACAGGCTGCTTGTTCCGCTGCAGCCTGCGCTCTACCACGGCGTTTCTCCTTCTTCTTCTTCTACTTCTTCAGCTGGAGACTGTGGGCACCGCTGTTAAACGACGGCGCCATTATCTAAAGTACGCAGCAGTGGCAGCATGTTTGTTTTCTTCAGTAAAAAACGCAGCGAGTGCTGCCAGCTGGCTTCGGTCCGGTTTGGTAGCTGGCGCCCGATTAGCTCACACGGCCGAGCCTAACTTCGGGACCGTTCATTCACGCCGCGTGGCGCAGGCCTCCGACAAAGATATAAATTGCATGCAGAATTGATTCGGACAGCGATTTTAGGGCCCCGCAGCTCTGCGAACAACAACGGATCCTGGACACCTTTACCTTCCAATGAGAGTCACTGCAGCCGTGTGTCGCTACTAGGCGGCGAGGAAATCCATCTTTAATGGAGAAAGGAAGGTGTTCGTACGTTGCGGAGATAAACAAAAAGACAATAATTATTTCAGGTAGTGTGACTTACCCAGCCCTACAAGTTTAAGACCCTCAGCCTGATTAAAACAGAAAGAAGGGGAGGAAAGAAAAAAAAGACAGATTGTCTCTCTGGTTCTCAGCCCAGTTTCCTGATAAGCTCACTGATAGCTTAAAAAAATGGCATTTCGAGAAATTGTGCGAGATGCCCGTGTAGACAGCTGGTAATGGAGACTGGCGTATTTTCGAGGGTTTAAACAGCTTCACAGTATGAGCTTCACGAGGAAGGCTAATGTGTTACGTCTGGGGACTATTTATACGGCTTCCCCGGTTGCCGCCGCTCAGCTTGCCGGCTTGGCAACAACGCAGTGCGGTAACATCGCGACACACGAGCCTTTATTTATCCAGGCACACGTACATTGGCAAGACTGCAGAACGGGGAAATACCGAGCGGCGCGCGTCTGGTGGTGCAAAGGTTACGCAGGTGCACCGTTTGTTGGAGTGGCATTTCCTGCGTCAGGCCCTCGGGTCAAACTGAGACAGCGCCGGCTCACCGTCGGCGCGGCGTAATCTTTCTCTTTTAAATGCATGAACTGCACGTCAAAAAAAAGTAGTTTAAGTGCATTCAAATGAACTATTTAAATGCATGTGAGCGCTCAACCACTCCGGAGGATACACAGTTTCTCGAAACGCCAGCGAGGCCTTTTCTAACTGCAGAAAAAGTAAACACGGGGTTATATACCAAAGGATAAAGATTCAGCAGCTATGAAATACGCACAAGGGGCGACTCAAGACAAAGACAGAAAACAATACGCACTAAACATAAAAGAAAAAAAAAGAACTGCTGGTTATGAAAGCCACTACATATCCCTCTGCGCTTTTTTTTTTTTATTTAACTCTTTCTAAAATATTTAGCTCCGAACAATATCAGATTTCCGAGAGGTGTGGGAGTAAAGCTGGTGAGAAAAAACGAATAAAGATAGAAACATATTCTGGAGAGTTTGCTTTCCATGTCCTAAAAACTTTGCATATTCCACCATCCATCGTTTGTATGTGGAGTACAGTGCACATACTGCTCCTACTATAAGAAAGCAACAGGCTCCAAATCGTATGCTATGATCCCATTTACGTGACGCGAAGCCTGCACACACAATCATGCACGCTGAATAATGCTTCGGGAGTATGAATCATTTTGCTAAGTAGCTTCAATGGCGCAACTTCAAAGGTGTCTGATTTCACCTGAAATAATAATCCTTTAATGTTTCCTCGATGTCCTCATTATTCTTTTAACCCATTGTCACCCACGGCCAAGATTAACAGGAGACTGTGACACACGGAACTCACAAGCAAATAACGTCGTTATTTACGAACAACATCCCTCAACTGTCACCTGAACAACTGTTATTCGACAGCTCAGGCAACGGCTGTCGCTACTGCGCCAGACGTGACGGAGACGTGTTTACAGTCGTGTAAAAACTTGGGTTCATTGATCCGGGTGAGCTCCGACCCGTCTCCCGCTGTCCTCTTAAAGTGCAGTAGTGTTTACGACAAGAGCCACAAACACATTAGCATACTCAACACGGCAATTGAACAACACTTTGTGCTAATCCTTTTAAACATTAAGGAAGGAGGAGTCATGTTTCTTGCTGATTAGCATATAAATTGGTGGTGCGTGCGTGTGTGTGTGTGTGCACGCGTGTGAATATGCCTGCCTTACTTACAGCGCCCAGTATCCAGCCCTGGAGCAGCGGCAGACATGATGCATTCATCTCTTGTGCACTGTTCACACTTGCACTGATTGTAGAACTCAATCAATGTCTCAGCTAAATGATTTAGGTGTGTGCGCGCACGCGTGTGTGTGTGTGTGTGTGTTTGTGTTTTCGATGCACCTGCTGCAGCCCCAGGCGGCACGATGCCAAACGAGTTCAAAATCCATTCGTCTCTTCCGTGTTATCCAAGAAGGGATCAACCCCGTCCCAGTCAGTCGGAGGGATAGTTGTGTTATTTATTTTTTTTGATAGTCGTCGGTGACGTTCTTCAGTGTGTATCTGTCTTCCTCCCTTTGTCATTCTTCTACGCCAGCTCTCCCTTCAGTCCTCCTCCCCCCGTGATATGTTCCCAGTCCCGTTCTCAGTAATAACCCCCCAACACGCACACACACACACACACACACAACTACACAACCTGAAACTTTCCCAAATGTTGTCATGTTACATATTCTCCCGAACACACCCACCGCAGGCTGCAGTCCCTCTGTTTATCTGACCTCGGCTGCGTTACGCCGACACGTGGCGCGGTCCAAAGCGAATTGCGGCGCTCTTGCCTCCACAATACTGCGAAGACGCTGCGTTACGCAGATGCCCGGGATTTGTATGGATCAAGAGGCTAAAACTTAACAAATGCACACAATTCATCTGCCGGTTGCGGGAAACGTCGAGGGAGAGGCCCTGTCTCGTTATCCAGCTGGTGAGCGGGATAATACACGATCATCTTTCATCAAAATTCTCAAGAACTGCTCATTTTCAATAATTCACTCACACCACAGGATCATTATTTTGTCCCAACCACTTCAAACATCTTCTAACCGCAGGACATCATATCATCGCTCCGCAACACAAAGAAAAAGAAAGAAAAAAACAAAACAGGGCGATACAGGGTTTTCCAAAAGGACAAGGACTCTTACATCTCAGCAGATTCCCAACTTCTCCCATGTCCAACAGTCATCCAATATTCACCGCGTGCCTCCAGCGAGTTGATAACGTACGCCCCGTCTCCGGCAGCCGCCGCTGGAGCTTTCACACACCAATCGATTTTAAATGTACAGTACATTAAATAGCACAACGAGCCACCCTCCCGTCGGCCACGCAGGTTTTGTCAGCGTCCGCTCTGCCTGGCATGGCGCGATTCGAGATTTGAAAATGTCTCAAAGGTTGCAATCAAATAAAAAATTACGACAGGGAAATCTGAATGCTGTCATGGAGATTTGGTTTGGTTGTTTCTGCAGGAGAAGCATGCAACGTGCGAGCAGCTTTTTGTAATTTAGCTTTTCACTTTGTGGTGGCTTTTAAAAACAAACAAACAAAAAAAAAAGAAGCACTTCCTCTGTGCCAATTAAGCCCGTAAGCACGTCACTTAATATCACTGTTACTGTATCCTGAGAAATCCCTCAACGCAGATGTGCGTCTCCCGGCACGACCATCCGTCCTGTTCAAACAGACAACTCACCCAGACGAACGCCTCAATATTTCACCGCGCTGTCATATCAAGAATGTACTGTTTTGTGAAAATCTTGATGCATGAAAAAAATCTTCAGCAGCTGCCCGTACTTGTCAGTCTTCATGAAAAATAGATTTCAACTTTTCATCACTCTGTTGTTAGCGGATGGGTGTACATTTTCAACACTATCTATGGTGACATCCCTCATGATTTGATTTCCCTAACAGATACACTGTACAGTGGCTATGCGTGCACAGTGTGTCATTGTTCTGTGTCTTTGTGTAGGGAGTTTGTAACATTTATATTTCATATTCCTACATTGCTTAATTTATGCAGAAACATGCTCTCATACATTGGCGACATAGGTTGTTTCTTATCCAGATAACAAGGCACATCACACTACATGGTCTCTGCAAAACTTTACATAAAACGTACGGTCAGGTGAGTTGCACAGTTATATCCATGACGAAGGTCGACATACAGATCGATTCACAACCCAGCAGCACAGAATATCTGTACCGTCACCACAGTGTCGAGGCGGGCAGCCATTAGTGTCACCGACTCAGTATCTGACCAACTGTGAAATACGTTGAAATATGGGAATGCTGTATCAGCGCGTCACAGTGAAGCCGACGCTCGACCTATCAGATATGAAATGCGTTTGCCTCCGGCCGAGCAGTAACACAAGAATGGAGAACCAAAACGGCAGTTCTGTTTCCGTATCCATTTCTAAGGCCTCATTAATGAATCTCATTAATTGGACTGTTACATGTTACACTGCCTTTTGAGTTTTTTTTTGTTGTGTAATCTTGTCCCACTCGGGTGTGCGTTTAAGATGAAGAAGGGAGCGAGGCACGAGCACAAACACTCCCACACAAAGCCCGACGTTCTGGAGGATGAAACGTCAATACGACTTACGTAACAGCACAATGCGTCCCCCTGTATCGTGATTAACTTGTCTACTTCAGAATGATTGAGAACAACCCTTTTGATTTGAACAACCTACTGTTCGCAAAGAACGGCGGCGGCAGAGAAAGACCAGCTGGAGAATGTTTGAGGAAGGAGTGGTGCTACTTTTCCTTTTTTTTAAAAAAAAAGATATTTTTCTATATCAGCGGAACCGCTGTAGTTAGTGAGCAATCTGTCTGAATGGGAAGCAGCAGCGAGACGCTACTGTGTCAGCCTCAGAGGGATCTTTCAAGAACATGAATTTAGCATAACCTTCCACCAACACGAAACCAGATCCGAGACAAGCGAAGACCAGCGACGGACTCGAAACACCGGCTGTATCATTAAAGCTCTCAGACCTTGTGCCGCACCCCCATAAAGTATCCGGGGCAATTACAGGGAGCTATTATTTCATGCCTATGCAGTGTAAAGTGGCAAGTGCTTCATCGAGACTTTTCAGGCCCCCCTCCAGCTTTTCATTTCAACCTCTCCAGCTACTAATGGCTACCCTGGGAGTATTTCCCAGCTGCAGCCAAAAGTTAAAGAATTGGGGCGAGTGAGCTCAACTTAGTTTCTCCAGTTGACTTGAAGAAATATGTCTGTAAAAGCGATTATGAAGCACAAAACGTGACAAGCGTGAGATCACGGGCGATTTATTGTCCTCCATGTCGAGCTGCGTTAAATATTTATACCGACAAAGCACATAAAGCCTCAGCTCACTGATCTCAGACATGCTGTAAACTGGGAATACACAGATGCCCGCCGGAGCGAGATTGGCGATACAGTATAATGTGCACGACTTAGATGTAAAGGAAACACAACTAATGCAGTCTGAATCTGTTTCAAAGTTTACAAACTGGGTCAGAAATGAGGAGCGCTCCATCACACGCGCACAAAAGCTCTGCGTGGCATGCGCGGGTGACGACAACAGCTCCACACACACACACACACAGCAGCCGCCTGTTATCTCTCACTGTTTAATTAGTGCGTGATTGAGACAAGAGGAAATTTCATTATCTGCACTGCGCTGCCGTACTCACAACGGCGGCGGACACACGTCACACGTGCATACACGTGCAAATCCCCAGGCGCATATATGCACACACAGACGCATACCGTGCGGCGTGTCAGTCGCTTGAACATTTAAATCCAATCAAACGCCCGCTGTGCTACATGGTGATGTGCACACGCATGCAGGTACAATACAATGAGTTGATATCCGCACACAAAATTATTTATGACGCAGCCACTTCCTCCTGGCACCTGGATTAAAATTTGATATTGTGTGTGTGCGTGCGTGTGTCCTCATCAGTGTGGCCCCGTAAGCCTCTGTGTCTCAGTGGGTGTGTTCTAACAGCAGATGTGCGTCCCTCTGTCATATCCCATCAACCATTCTGTCCCTCCCTCAGTGAACTCTGGGATATGAGCAGTAGATGCTCCATTGAACTTGGGAGGACAGGGAGGAGGTTAATTATCTTTTCTTATTTTTTATTTTTTAACACATTTCGGCTTCGAAGGTCGAGAGTTAACAAGGACCTGTGAGTCATTCATATGTGTGTACTTCAGTCAGCATGGCAATGACTCTAACTGCCACCTACCTACGTCCCGTACTTAGATATTTTTCACATGACTGAAAACACCAAAGCAAATAAATGAGGAAAAACGAAAAGAATAAAGTAATTCATGAATTCATTTCCTTTATCTGCCTTTTTCATATTCAGGGTCAAAAGG
Organism: Psettodes erumei; assembly: GCA_016785225.1. Lineage (NCBI taxonomy): Eukaryota > Metazoa > Chordata > Actinopteri > Pleuronectiformes > Psettodidae > Psettodes > Psettodes erumei. The sequence goes on along the minus strand of JAFBJZ010000871.1, from coordinate 1,230,176 downwards.
ATTTTGAGTTTATTCGAGCATGCACGGCAAGACACAAACAGAGCCAGGGCAGGTCACCTGTCAAGGCTAACACAAATGGATGGAGAGACGTTCGCGCTCTCCGTCACACCCGTGGGCAATTCATCTCCTCCAATGCATCTGACTTGCATGTCTTTGGACTACGTGAGGAATCTGAATCAGCCAGGAGGACACTCACGAAACCGCAGGCGCTTAGCTATAGCGGGAAGTGTGGCTCAAGAGCCAAGCCATCGTGTTAAGAGAGCCAAATATGGAGCCAACGGTGCGTGGGACAGAATTAGCAGTGAAACAGTCAGTTAAATTTGCTCGAGTTCGCAAACAGCCAAATTCTGTTAAAATCGGCATCAGGATGTACATGCAGACTGCAAACAGATGGCAGCTGCGACATGCAAATTAGACTCACATCACTGAATTACTGGTCTACGAGGACGTGCAACACTGTATATCGCCCAGGGCTGGGCCAACGCGCCGCCGTATGTAGAAGCGCAGACGGGATGATGGCAAAAACACAGCGCTCTGTCACTGGACGCTTGTTCTTCATCCCGCACCGCTGTCCTCGTCTTTTTGCACATTTGCCCGGCGGTGATGAAGAGGGCTAAGTAGAGTCACCGGAGCAGGAGAGGTTCAAGGCTGCGCGGCTCGTCCCAAAGCCTGGTCTCTCGTCTCTGTTTAAACATTAAACGCACACAGGAGTCCATTTATGCTAATGGCGCCGCGCAACAGGGATGTATGCCGAAGATGTAATATGGAGCCCGTGCGTGTCTGTGTGTCTGCGCGCGTGATGATCTGCACTTTGTTTACACACGTGCAATTGTGCGTTTCTGTGCTCTGTCATCTCTAGGAGCGGTCCCCGTGCCACTCTGCGCCCGGCGTTCACGGCAGCTGAAAACTGAGCGTAACGGGCAACCGCGCTCCTGTCAGCCAGCTCTGATTGTTTGTGGGGAGACGCGTACGCGTGACCCACCAAGAAACAAGCATCCATTTACACGGAACGCACACATGAAGAGGAGGCGCGGTTTGTGGCGGGGAAAAAAAGGAAGGCTGGTGAAACAGCTCGGCACGCACACGGACAAACACAAGTGCACACAAACTGAATAAAAGTAACAACTGAGATAAGACTAGAAGATCATGGCATTGCTTAAACAGATATTCAGCCGCGCACACAAACCTCAGCGCGAGCAGCCGCTATCGTGCAGGTGTACGAACTTTCCCAGCGAAGGACAACTTTCTGCCGGGCAATTAGCAAGAGATACTCGCACGGCTGGATGCATTCGCGAGTAAGTCTGCGTGTAAATGCACAAACAACACAGCTCGTACCCCCGTCTCTTTTTCACGGTGCACATGCACGCACACACACATGCACACACACACACGCCATCTGTGTTTAGCCCCTAACCAGCTCTTAAGTATCCGTGTCTTTCTAGGAACACAACCCATTAGTTTCCAGAGAGACACAGCTTTAGTGTGTGAAAGTGTGTTGTTGCGCGCGTGTGTGTGTGTGTGTTCTGAGAGAGAACAAGCTAGAGAGAGCATTAGCACTGTGTTACAGCGATAATGGCATTGTGTTAAAGCCATAACAGCGTCTCGGTTGCATACCCAGTCATGCTATGTGCCAGATACTGCTGGAAAGTGCACTTGGTTCTGGGACACGGGGAGCAGCCATTACCGAATCCCCTTAGTCAAATATGGACAAGAAGCAGCACGGCGGACTGGCAGGAAATGCCCCCAAGGCTCAATTTATTGTCTCAGACACAGTCAGGCATTGGTCAAAAATAAGCTGAAGCTTAAAAAAACAGCCCGTAGCACTAGACAGAAATACAGCCAGTCCATATACTTAAGAATGTGCCTTGTGGCTTTGGATTAAAATGTTTATGTGAGCGTACCATTGGATCGCAACGATTTCGAGCTCGGGGCAGCAAAGGCTCAGCAGAGGCCGACGCCAAAACGCAGGGACGTAATGTTCCAGCGGCAGCTACAGTTTCGCTTTGTTTTTGGCGCACCTGTCCAGGTGCAATCGTGTCAAGTGCTCGGCCCATGGAAAAGGCAGAGGTCCAACAAACACATTGAACCCCTCTCAACATTCGAATCATCTTAAACCGCACTGGCTGATCAAACACTACGTGCAAGTCTTGTAAACCTCTGTACAAAGGTTGGGCTTTTGATGAGCATGGCTATTTTTCATAAAAACGCACTCCTTCGATCTTATCTTACTCACTGATAGATACTGTAGCTATGAAGGGAGTCCTTCCCTCGACCTTCCTCTGAGCGTAAACAAGGTCGCACACAGGTTACAGAAGTCGACTGCTCATCTGTATTTCAGGAACAATAAACCCCTCGACATTCTTAGGGAGCGCAAGCTGACCCTTTCTCAAGAGGGTACAAATCACATCCAATAGAAATGTCCCTTGTGGACGTAGGAGGTGTTGAACCTCCTTATTCAAATTATAGATACTTTTTTTTCATAGGACAGAAGGGAGACTGGGAGGGTATTCCAACTGTGGACCTGTTAACACATGTACCGTCCATCACCTTTCCCCTCGGTGCACCGATCCCCAAACAAATACTTCTTAAGACATCGTTTGTCACCTGAGAACTTATTCCTTTGGCTCTATACATTTTGGGTCTGACTTTATGTTTGGACAAAAACAGCGGAACAACTGTTTTTCCAGCGGGATACTCAGACCTCGTGGAGCTACTGAGGACGCATCGTCAGCATTTCATTTTAACGTGCGCGGCATTCCTATTGCCACGGAGTTCATGTCAGAGATAGCCTCTGGATTGGTCTGACATGTTTCCACCTTGTCTGTCGTTCGCCCCATTCTCACCTGTGTGATGAGCAATAATGAGAGCCATCCTGCCAGCCTGAGTCAAATGCTATCACCCTTGGATCTCTTTTCAAATGTCATTTTGTTTTGATCACACTCTAAATCCCCTCAGGCTTGATGGTTTATTATCCCTACTGTCTCCCTGTCTAACTCTTGGTCAGTCTACCCCCCCCCGCACACACACACACACACACACACTTTTCCTCCTGACGTGGAGAAAATGCCTAAAAGTGGCTTTTCTTTCCATTTTCTTGACACATGGACCTCAGAAGAGAGCAGAAATGACAAAGAAATGACACATATAAAACCAGATTCCATATTTCACCTCGCAAACTCATCCTGGGATTTGGAGGCATTCGGAGGAGCAGAGAGAAAAAGAAATATGATATTGTTTGACAAAGTTAGAGGTAACAGATGACTAATGTGTCCCAAGACTGGACCCGGGGCAACAACATATACTGACAAAGAACAGGGACCACAAAGCCAATATTTCTGACTCACTGTTCCCGCTTTGACCGGCTCGCTGTCTTTTACTTGTGCGTGGTTGTGCTGATGTGACAGAAACAGAGTGGAGGGGGAATGAAGGCATACTGTCGGAGTTAACCCATCTCCATCTGTTCCATTTAATGGAGAGCAGGTTGTGTCCAAATCTGGATTGGCTGGCTTGATGCCGGTGACCGAAGTGAGTACTGGTCCAAGTGTACGACAAGGCCTGCAACTCAAATAAAATTTTTGCATTTGGCAAATCACTACTTTGTCATTAATTACTTGTGAGTTAAAGGGTTACCATCAGTTACTGATCCACTTTGCAATGCATGCACATGCACACAGTGTCACCCTCTATTCTCTAATTCAACCTTGGCTTTTCACACCTTAATTATTGAAAAATTTAGCAATTACCTGTGAGGTTTTGAAGCAAAAGTGTGCGTGTGTGTGTGTGTGAGCATGTGTCAGCAGCCGGTCGCTGCGTCTCTGATCTCTTCAATCACTGAAAGACGTGAAGGACAGCTTGTCATACTTTTCTTTCTCTCTATGATTCTGTTTCACCTTTTCTCTTCACTCTCCTCATCCTTTCACCGTTTCTGTTTAAACCAGGGCTGATGTGACGCATTTAATCAACGGGGGTTGTTTTGAATAACGTGTGTGTGTGGGTGTGTTTGGCTTGTGTGGTAGGGATGTGTGCACTGTTTCAACAAAAGAGAAAATGTGACTTTTTTTCCAAATGTGCATCGCCTCAATATATTGCTGTATTGACGTGTAATGGTTGCATTTGTATCTTGATGCATATGTACTGTGCGTGGGCATATACAATGCTATCTACTGTATTAGTGTTGTCACCATACCTAAATTATGACTGATACAATACCCGCCTAATAATCTGGATACAAATGTGGAACGATACCACAAGCCTGCTCTCAAAACGGTTAAATCCATTTTGCTTATGTGCAGTTAACTGTTTGTTCTTGTTTGTTTTCATGTATGTAGGAGTGTTTTGCAATGAATTAGCACACTGATAACAGTAATATGGATTATTGTAAATTATAATTCAAGTTTTTACATGGTTTACAGTAATCTGATGTCTTCTATACTTCATATTGTGTGATTTCTTTGCTCGTTAACTTTCTATTTGCAACCAGATATCACTTATTAAATAATAATAAGACTTAATGAGGCTCAGGACGCCTCTTTGGTGGAGGTCTGTGATCGACTATTGACAAAAATGCACCTGCTGATTACCATTGCCAGCACATTTCAAAAGACCATTTAAATAAGTTTAACAACATAGTTAAGAATGTAAACACGTCTTAATTTGCTGACCTGGTATCTTCCGGGAAATGCAATCCTCAAGTCCTGTTTGACATCACCAGCAACACTGTCAGTCCTGTACCTACTGATGTCCCTGTATTTTCAAAAAGTACAGCAGCGACATTCATGCTTTCTTAGAAGATCAGATTAGAGATGCCAGGGCGAGCGCCATCCCCTCCTCAAACCCACTTTCTGCATATCCCCCTGGGCCATTATTTTTGGACCACTCCTCCCCTGTTTCCCTGCAAGACCACACTGATCACATTGATCTCCAGGGATGGAAAAGCCCTGGAGATATTTTACCTCCTGCCATGCCTAAAACTATACTTTGTCCATGCCTGGTCACTATCATTAAAAGCTCCCTGCAATCTTGGTGTATCCTATCTTAAAAAGGCAGTTGTTTGGTCCCTTCTTTACCCACCCCATCCAAAATAACAGGCCCGTATCTAAGCTGTCTTTCATCTCAAAAGTTTTAGAGAAAGTTGTTGCCAAACAGTTCACTGCCATGACTTGACTACACACAATGGTTTAGATAAATTACAATCTGCCTTTTGTCAGAAGTATTCCACTGAAGCAGGTCTTCTCAGAGTCTCCAATGGCAATGAAGTCTTCTGATGTGGGTGAATGCTCTGTTTTGGTGCTGCTGCAGCTACACTTGCTGCAGCTTTTGATACTGGAAATCACAGCATCCTGATTGAAAGGCTTAGGCAGTGGGGGGGGCATCTGCGGGAGTTTTCCTCCTATCTCACAGAGCTTTTCAGTATCGTTTGGTCCCCTCACTCCTCAAACCGCTGCTCGTTACTGTGGCGTGCACCCCAGGGTTCTGTCTTGGGTCCTATAATAATTTCTTTGAATGTGCTTCCCTGAAGTTATATTATTAATAGCCAATTACAGGGTATGATGATGATATTCAGCTTGTACTGTATGTCTCAGACTGACAAACTGTCGAGGTTGAACAGTTGTCTCACTATTTATCATTTGCACTATTTCTAGATAACCAAGGCTGACACTATCTACACATAAGAGGCTCGTTCAAGTAACGCAACTTGCAACGTGGGGCTGTTATAGGCTGAATGAAAGTGTCAAAAGTCAAATGTTCTTCTAAGCAAAGGGGGGCCTCTTTGAGCATCCAATCATGGCTAGACAAAAGGTTTCTATGGCGGCAGTGCACTGAATTGTACCATGTATATCACAAGCATGATCAAGCAGACCAACAATGCCCACATCATCAGAAACCCAGTACATCAAGCTTAGTTCCCCGAGAGATATTCATCACAGATACGGAATTTGCTCGACCCAGTACAAATACTGTTGTCATGGTCCCAGAGGATGAGTGGTGGTTTCTTAACTGCTCAGGAGGGGAAACAAAGCCGCTTTGTGACAGAAGGGGGAACGCAAGGAGACAAACAGGAGCGACAACAATACCACAGTGTGTCAAACCAACAATGAAACCTGGTGGTGGTAATATTCCAGTCTGGGGATGTTTTGTCTACTTTGCAGTTGGACACCTGCGCCAGACTGACTACACCCTGACTATGGAGAAATGCCACCTCGTTCTTCAGAGACATACTCTCTGGTCTGCAAATTTGTGGAGAGGGATTCACACTGCAGAAAGATAATGACCGCAAACATACCTGAAAGTTTTGCAAGAACTGCTAAAAGGACAAGGAGTTGTGGTTGGCATGGACTTTCACCTGATCTCAACCCCCCTAAACCTTTATGCGAGCTTGCTGGGAAAACACAGGTCAATAGGTTTTGCACAAGCTCAAGTGCATGTTGTCACTGAAGCAAAAGACGGGACAAACCAAATACTCTATGATTCTTCTTTTTTAAAATTTTTACTTTAACCTTGCTCTCAAATTGTTCAGCTGATAATATCATTTGTAACGAAAAATCAGCATTGCATGTGAAAGTATCTTGACAAGGCACATGGACCCAACTGTATGACAAACAAACTCAGTCTTCCTGGATAAAAGTTTTGTACAGGAATTTGACATACCCGCTATGAGGTCAACTTAGGCAAAATGAAAGGAAAAGGATTCTACTTTGTCCCTCTTGAACACTGGTGAACAGAACAAAGCAACACCCTTTGCACATTAATATGTAAGACATGGCACAGAGAAAGGAGACGAGGGAATGGAAAAAAACATTTTGGAGAGGTGAGGAGGAGAAGAATTCAAACCTCCACATTAACCTCTGTAAGAAAATGGGTGGGTTGCCACACACCACACTGGGATGGTACTGTCTTATCAAAAATGCTATCTGTAGATTTTCCTCATTAATAAATCACTGTGAAATTACGATGAGTGACACATTAAAGTATTGGCAAACTGTCTGAGTCGCGACTTCAGCCCTGAAGATCCTTGGGGGATTTTTTTTTACTCATATTTCTCGGTTGGATTTTCTCTTTTCTTTCCTTCCCTGTTAATTGACTGGTATTTGTTGGATCATTAACAAATGGGAAGAGCGAATTTCAGAATATTCATATTGACAGCTCTCAAAAATGCAGCAACATTTATGCAGTGTGCTCAAAGAAACCTCTGTGTCAGGCGCTTTAGCTGTGCAAAAAAAAAAGAAAACTGAGTGTTGCGGAAGAAATAACGAATGAATAAACGAGCGGGGTGAAGAGGAAGAGAAGCTAATGGTAGTTGAAAGATTCAAACACACGCATTTTCTTCCATATTGTAAGGGTGAGTAGCCACTACTCTGAGCGTAGCACCCTGTCACATAAATACACAGCAATCAGATGATGAGAGAGAGTGAATATGAAAGGAGAAGGGGTGAAAATGTCAAGTCGGAGAAAATCAACAGCGGGGGAAAGTGGAAGTTAATTCTAGTAGACGGAAACAAAGCCATACATTGGCCTTTCTAGTGGAGGGGTGAGTAAGCAGAGTCAGGAGCCGAGCCCAAATCACAATAATTGTCCAATTGTGTTAATACATATGAACTGAGAGACGCACTTGTGCAGAGATGAGTAACAGGAGGACGAAAAGGGTCACTGTTGAGTGTGTCAGAGGTTTAGTTACACCAACGTCTCTCTGAAGCAGAGCTACTCCAGAGACAGCCGCAATCTTATTTGTTCCGTCAGCGTCAGAAGTAGCATTTGGCCAATGGCAGAGCAACGGGTTCATCCGAACTCATGGAGCAGAAGTTTAGCATTTCCTCAGCCGTGCACTTACAGCGCTTATGTGATGATCAGTACAGGAACCAGGCGCAAGACAGTGTGTGCTGGCAATGATCTTTATTATCAACAATCCAAAAGTCACAAATCCAAAAATCTGTGTCACAAGTATGTTATCAGGGTCAGACAACCAGGGCAGCAAAACCAGAGGCGTGGTCAAACAGTCCGAGTCAAAAACCAGAGACACAGCGAACAAATCCAATGGGCTAGGGCAAGAAACGGTGGTCAGGCAAAAATGTGTCTACGGAAACAGATCAGGCTAGCGTACAGGGTTCTCGGCTCAGGCATGAAATGGTCAGGTTGCGAAACCAGGGAAGTGTGAGGCAGGGGTTTAAGTACACTGTGGAGTGACGAGCAAACGAGACACAGGTGCAGGGAATTAGCCCGGTGATTAACCAAAAGGGGAAGAACACCAGGGGGAGCCCTAACAGATAGCAACACCAGGAACCACCCAAAACATGTGAGGAAGCAACCAGGGGAAAACACAGACAGAAACCCAAAAGGACACAGATCATAACAGCTTAACAGCAGGACTCATCTTCTTTGGTTTTTGTTTGTTGGAAATTGGATATCTTTAGGTTCTGCACTGTTTATCAGACAAAAGAGGCTAGAGGAAAACCTTGAATTTGTGATTTTACTATTTTGTGGCTAAACATTTTTTAGATTACTGGGGAGATATTCAAAATCAATGATGCAATTAATGGTTTTTCTGTTCTCACATTGTTTTCTTACAGCGTGCATTACCATCCACGCGTTAGTCAGACTAAATGCTGCCTAAGGAGGGATTTCAAAAAGTTTGAGAAGGAAGTGCACCGTGAGACCAGTCTGAAGAAAAAAAAAAGACTAAAGCAGCCAGTTAATTGGGCAGACGGCAAGCCAAGCGGAGAGAGACACACAAGTTCATCCAAAACACACACACAGACATGAATGTGGCACCTTCAGCGCAGCCACCAATGCTGTTGAAGGATTTCATTTCCACGCGTCTCAAAAGTCACTCATCCAGGTGATTTTTCCACACGACGCACTGACGGGGTCTGCGAAATCACCGAGCTTGACTTTCAGACGACAATGAATCAACTTTGAAGTACACATACACCGGCAACTGTCCTTGTGTGCAAATGTATTAAGGTTGTATACATTAAAAAAATTGCATATAATTTCTCACTCAGGCACTATCACCAGTGTGTGGATGGGAAATTCCATGGGTCCCTGTTAATGAAAAGAGGACAAGGTGCTCATTGTGACTGAAGTGATCAATTGTGCTCAGTTGACAGATAAAAAGTTATTCTTTCAAATGATTGATACTATTTAAGCACCATTTTTCCTTCCTCCTGTCCCTTCTACAGTCCCTACATATTATTCTTCCTACAACAATCATCTCTGCTGTGTATATTCAGTCTTTTCACTCTCCACCACCTTTTGTTCTTCATTTCCAACCCGCCTTATACCTCTTTCTTCCTGTGTCCTTCAAGTTCAGGTGTGATCCTTTTTCATCTTCATCTCTCCTGTCCTCTCATCTCCTCCCCCTTCCTTACCCCCCTGGATGCCCATTTCTGTTGTTTGCAGATGGTAGAAGGTTCACCTACTGTTCACTGTTGTCAGCTATAGAGCAGTAGTAAATCCATCAGTGCTACTGTTGAGTAACACCTCCTGTATCTGAGGGCCCCAAAAATGCTTTTGTCTAACTTTTGCTTTCATTTTCTGTGGCAATGTGACGGTCATGCTTATTTTTTTTTAATCACTGCTCCTCAATTCAAGATAAGGATGAAATGATCTGATCCCATAACTTACATTTATGCATTTAGCAGACGCTTTAATCCAAAGCGACTACCTTATAATTAAACATGTTGGGATGTGAACCAGAATGATTCACCGATAAATTCTGGCTCGACTGAGCTATTCCAAATATTTCTGTCTTCCCAATATATAATCTGTCACAGACATTTTCAGAGAAAACACGACAGGAACAATGCTGCCTGATAAAATTTGTTTTGTCTTTCTATGCATGACTTCCTGCTGATCAAAACAATGAGTCTGTTACTGTGTTTCCACCTTGCCAGAGAGAGAGGGAATGTATTCTAGTATCATAACGGCTTATGATTGTCATATTTTGAGGAAGATAATTGTTTTCAAGTCATAACCAAGAGAACAAATAGGTGTAAATGTGTAATTTCAGAAAACACATATCCTGTCTATAGATTGACCAATCTACCTACATGCTATCACACTTATCTGATGCATGTGGGTGTTTAGAACTCAAATGTCCCGGCACTGAAAACCAAAGTACAACCGTTCAATAAACTAAAGGTCGGAAACAGCGAAGGAGTCATAGGCTTTTCAACATATACACTGAAATTAAATTTTAAAAAGCACGTTCACCTTATCAGCTCAATTTCTACATAGCCTCATGTGGTTAACATAGTTAATTAAGCTAACAACATCTCATGAGTCATTACAACGAGCATGACTGGCTGAAAAGACATCACGTGAGAAGAGGATCACAGGATCCATATTTTACTATCCTGAACATGCCTTGAAATATACTTGAATCAGATCGACGAGATTGGTTATAGCTAACACGGCTCAAGTGTCAGATCAGTGTATGATCCAATTACCATACATTACGGGATGTTTAGCATTATTGATTAGACATAGTACAGATGGCAAAATTATCACATAAATATGATATTTGTTGTACATCTGCCAACAATGCTGCATTTAAATTACATCCTGGCAGCATACCGTAGGCCTCCCTACACTCAACATCTTCCGTCATAACTCCTCATTGTGCCTTTTGTCTCCCCTTCCTCCTCTTCCAACTGAATATCCCTCTGTCATTTCTGCCTCTCTCGGTCTCATACACATCCATTTTTTCTTCTCCCTTCTTAATTCTGGCCCTCTTCCCTCCGTCTTTCCCAGCCACTCACACCGGCACAGCGGTGCAGAGGCTTCTCAGATGTTTTAAGCTCTTATATAAGACTGCAGCTCAACCAGACTCTGCCTACTGTACAGCTTGTGGTGTGTGTGTGTGTGTGTGTGTGTGCGTGCGTGTGAGAGAGAGAGTGAGAGTGCGCAACAGCTGAGCTCAATATAAACACGAGCTAACGGTAAATGAGATATAACAGCTGAATGAAATTATTGCTCATATATACATTGCACACATACATATATACTGTAAGTACCTGTCTATGCAGTGGTTTCCAGCGGTTTGACACTAGTTTTCATGGTGATTCAAGTCAGCCTTTACCATGTGGGATTCACAGGAAATGATGTTATTTCCACATAGTGGACATACATAAATTTTCTCTTATAGTCTTACAACTCTCTTATAGTACAACACTGTCATACAATGAATCCTTTCAGCCAACAAATTGTAAACAGACACACAAGTTCATCATTTCCTGCTGCATTCTTCTGCATTCTTACTCTGCAGCCCACTTTGGTGTATTGGCTGCCCCAGTAGATGATGCAAGCGTTGAGTGTATTGATAAAATGAGTAAAATCAGTATAAGTAAAATACACATGCTGTTCTTATTGGAAACCACTGACAGGAACAGCATGAGTTGGCAAATCGACTCACATGGGCTTACGAATTTACATATCGCTTCTTCGTCTTTTAATTAAGGTTAACATTCATGTGGCGTTACAAAATTCATCGCTGAAATCAATGCACAAAAGTGTTGCCTGGAATAAGAAGAATCTTGCAAACGGCATATTTTATTGTTGCTTTCATCTCTTTTGAGGTGAGACTCTAAACTGCCTAAAATAGCCCGTGTTAGCGTTCAGCACTGATATGTGCGGACCGGTGCTTGTCGTTTAGGTACGAGAACTTGTTGACAGAGACTCTGATTAAACAGAACATAACTCTTGTTTCCCTGTCTGTTGTGTTCCCACTTCATGAGAAATAGTGCAAAATGGACAAGAAGTTGATTGCAGTTATTTAAAGCTGCGCAGTTGTCGACAACTTGATTTGAGACAGTGCGGCAATAAACGTCTTGGAAATGATGCTTGGAGAAGTGCATCCATCATTGGAGTTGATGATTAACTTTGAGCAACACTAATGATGACTTTCAAAAACGCCGGCCCTTATAGCAGTGTGTCTGTGGGCCACCTGGATCGGCCGAGGGATTGGTAATGTTGCACAAATGTCGCCTTTGCGCCGAGGACTTGTTCTGGGGACAAATCTGCGTTGTTCTACTGTTGACGTCTGCATACGCGACTGAGGTTGCAGGTTCATGGCGATGCATATAGGACAGACAGATTTATGGCCGACGCTGTGTCTGCTCGGCCTGTTCAGACTTTAAATTAGCGCTGTTGTGAGACGTAAGACTCTTTTTTTCAAATGCATATGCACATGCATTGGAGTAGTGGTGCGTGAAAATGCACACACACTGCATAGATGACCAGACACCGCACGCACAACCGCTGCAACCAAGACTGAGTGAGAAAAATGGGAGAAGAGGAGAGACTGATTGAGTGTAGGCTATTGCATAATGTGCTGCAGTGGAAGCCTGAGAATGGTTCACTTGTGGCAAGGCTTAGAGACACACACACACACACACACACACACACGCACACAAAAACACAAAGATTTGAAGCTTTACTGTAGTCACTGTCAGATAAGGGTGTTCAATGAGTGAATCTGTGAAGTCTTTGTATTTTCTCCGACAAAATACCCGTGAAATGATACAAAGTGATAATTTTAGCGAAGAGAGAGAGAGAGACAGTGGGAAAGCGTATGCAACTACATCTACACATTTATGTCATTTTATGTTAATTTGGGCCTTTTAGTTAATATTTGATGATAAGCTGTGTTAGAAGTCGGGAGTTTGCTGCCTGTGTGCAGCAGCAAGTGGGAGATCAAGTGAGCTCAGTAAGAAGGAATAATCATTCTGAACACAGCTCACATCCACACGGATCATGACATGGTAGGCATTAATGATTCAGCGGGAGAGGGATGAAAAGAGTGAAGGAGGTAGATCGAGAGAAACGTTGCCAGGTGGGAGGGAAAGGAGGAGACAAAGATAGGGAGAAATGAGGGGGTGGGGGGGTGCTGAGAGCAGAGGTAAAGTGGCAGAGGAAAAGATGAAGCCTTGGAGGGGTTTTTTTTCCTCCGTCTTAGGTTCAAGCGATTTTGCTTGGTTGACTGCTTGTGCTATATTTTCAGAAAGCGTGACAAGACAGAATGTGAGCACGGAGAAAATGCAGTTTGACAATACAGCAATCTGAACACCAGCTCCGGCATTTAACACCTCTTTTTTCATTATTTTCTGCTGCTGTGCCTCTATTTATTTTATTATTTTTTTTAACATTTAGAACAATTGCGGCAATTTCTACTGTGAGAGTGTTGAAATCAGCCGGAAAGGGCAGAGGGAAGCTAAAAAATAAATTAAACTTAACTGAGGCTGACAATGTTTGGTTAATAAATATTGTTTGGAGATTTGTTCTAAAAATTAGCCCAAACAATTGGCATGACGTGATGCTTTGCGATTATTATTTACCCGCTTACTAGAAATTGAGGGGATAAAAAAGGCATAAATGAAGGTTTTTGATGTCAGGCACGGGGCTAGTAAAGAAGAAAATCAGTGTTCAGTATCAAACTCGGATTCATCAGATGCAGTCTGAAAATAATACACTGGAAAAAGACTGTGCCACACTGGCATACAGACAAGGTGGCAAGGACCTGCAGCCAACCCTGTCAACCCGATTACACACACACACGATACTCACACACATAGATAGACAACCACACACACACACACACACACACACACAAACTTCTGATGTTTGCTCAGTCCAGAGGGCACACACATACACACAAACGCACGCTGGCACAGCATCAAGGTGGCATGGCAAGGCACTGCTAGTGGCCTTGTCAACTCAAGTAACCTCCCCCAGGAAACACACAGACACACAATCCCAAAAGCACAGGTCATTTGCAAGAGAAAGAAAGAGAGAGAGAGAGAGAGAGAGTCAGTCTGTGGGAAAGAGAGGCATGGAGATATATAAAGTAAAAAGGAAGAGAAGAAGGGAGAGCGAGAGAAAAATAAAGCGGGGAGACGAGAAGACAACAGAGAGGCAGAAAGACAACAGAGAGATTGGTGGAGAGAGAGCGATACAGCAACAGATGGACAAAGAGATGGAAACAGAAAGGGAGAAAGACAGGAAAGAGATTGGTGGAGTGAGCTATGGAGAGACAGGAGAGAAAAGAGTGAGAGAGAGAGAGAGAGAGAGAGAGAGAGAGACAGTGGAGCCAAAAGACCATCTGCTATAACTGGGAGACTCCAGGAAGACCTGTACAGGTTGTGTGTCTGTGTCAGTGAGGGTGTAACGCACGTGCACATACAAGAAGGCACATATGTCACAAACACATGCAGGCTCATTACATACATCAGTACTTGTGCATTCAAAATGACACTATCAAAAGGTTTACAGTGAAGCAGGTTGATAATGATAATGAGCCTAACCTTTCTGACGAAGGCTTGTGATTGGTCGTTGTGCTAGTTTCCAAAGCTTAAAGCGAACAGGGTTCTGCCGTGTTCATCTTTCATCACCAGGCTGAGACCTGTGCTACTGCTTCGTCAATGTGCAAAAACATCGGCTTTATTACTTTTAAAGATGCTTTGTGTGGAATTTTAAAATCAAGCAGTTACTGCAGCATTAACTAAGATATTTGTTTGATTACCATAATCAGACGACAGGTCTTACTCGCTGTAACAGCACACCACTGAAACCCAGAGTGCTGTCCTCAAGGCACAAACAAAGCAAAAGCGTTCAAAGCGTCCGTTAATGGTAGGTGGTTGAGCGAGCGGGAGACGGATGGAAACAATTATTATTCTAATGTGTAAGGCATTCCAATGCAACGCATGCAATGTCTATTTGACGAGCCTACAACAATGCTAGCTATTTATTTGATATGCAAAACAGTAAAGGAACAGGATGAGAAGAAGAAAATGTTTTGACAAACATCATGACAGTGCTAATTGATTAAAGAGGTTCAAATATGTACGGTGTCGGTAGTAATGACAAGATGCACCGGGAATTCTAACGTTACTGTTAATCTGCACAGCGCTCTTTCGGGACCCTCTACTCTTTTCTGCATGGCGTTTCTTGTATGAAGACTCCTTATGCCGTCATCCACAGTCAGTAATAGATATAGTGAACTATGACCTCTCCCATGAGACGTCATTGATTTTAAGCAGTAGACTTTAATTGCCACGCTCATTACTTAACCACTTGCCAAGTAGATATCCTGCCTCCATGCTCATTGAATATAATCAATACAGTGTAATCAGAAATAGTCTTGTCAACTTAAATGCCTGTAGTCGGGAGCCACCCTCTGTGGGACGCCTCTACTCGAGCGCAAGGACCCTGAAGAGCATATAAGTCGTACTGACCACAGTCATTACTGCACACATAAATACAGCAACAGCATGGCAAACCAGTTAACTCACAGAAAATGAATTCAATACCTTTCACGGGATGAAAACGCAATGAATCACTTGACCATGATTTCGAAAGTCTGCAGGTTCATGTGCTGAAAAACACCCCCCCCTTCCCTTTTCTCCTAAAATAGATATCCCCAGTTTCTCGTGTCACTGATACGGAGAGGCCCTTTAGAGTGCTAGATTGCTCTGTAAGCTCTATTGATTTGGCTTTATTGGCTATTGATTAGCTGTACTGCACCCACACAAGTGAATTGGTGAAAAAGCCATAATGGCTTGCGCAGGAGAATGATAAGCCGTGCCCCTATCAACAAGCACCGCTGTCTAACTAGGGATTAAGAAATCCCTACGGACTTCATGTTTCTGTCCCCGGAAACTGCTGCCTTGTAATGTGATTCTTGGTCGTCATCAGAACATTCTGAACTGCTTGCCTCCCCCCAATAATCTAATTCAGCATAAAGTTTTTCCATGTATTGGAGCCAGAAAAGAACAGGCTTGGGTACCCACTTGACAAAGGGTATTAGCATGATTTAAAGTGTGTGGCTCTCAGGAGAGGATAAATTTACTCAATTTCATTCGCTTGGCTGAAAAAAGAGAAAGTTTTAAGCACGGCAGTTCAAATGAGATTAAATTCCCTGCGATGGTGACTTATTGGGTTTCTGTTACTTCTTTCTGTGATACGACAGAGCTAAGCCAATTTCCAAAGGGGAAAAGAAAGTAAAATTTACTTATACTGTGTGTATAATGAAATGCATTACTGTCTGACCTCTCTAACACAATACATTATTATTAACACAATTCTAAACATTGAATTGAAAACTTATATTGCACAACGAAAAGGAATCAGCTCTGTTGCACGTCAAGTCACGGAGGGTATTGTGTTCAGTTTGAGTCAACTCACTGCCTTTCCCCAAAAAAATGCTACGTTGTTCTGAGTGACAGTTTATTACAATACAATTGTGATTCTGTTATTTTCAGCATTTTTTGACCAGAACCGAACAAAAACTGAAGAGACTGCATAAAAGACTGCTGATCGTAGGTCAAAACAACATATAAATACAGATGGAAAAAAGAGAAATGGTCCTTGAATTATGTAGGGACAATAAAAAAAAAGCAATAAGAAGCCAGCTTTGAGAATAATAACATCAACAACAACAATGCCAGTCAATAAAGTACGTTCACTTAAAATCATAATAACATCACAGTCACACATACAAACATATCATAGCCAGTATTTTTAATCTGTAAGGAATATGTTGTAGTGTGGCAGTAAACATGAAGTTCAGCCCATTTGTGGCGTTATTTCCCTGACAAAGTCGACATTTGACATTTGTCGTAACAAAGGCCGCCTGTAAAATACGTGCAAAACTTCCACAGACCAACGGAGCGAACAGGCCTGCACTCAACTCAAGGTGTTTTTAGTTTTCTGTTTAGTCAAATTAGATTTGAAAAACGTAATTAATGGGAACAGGGTCTCTTCTCTTTCATGCTCTATCGATTATTCAATAACACGCTGTGTATCGTATCAGTACCTGTATCAAAGCAGGTGTTGTATTGAAGTAGTCATTTTGGTATCATGGCAACACTAATAGTGTAGGTACAGTTGTATATGCACTTATTTCCAAGCTTGATTTCTTAAATGCACCAGAGATACTGCAAAAAAAGGAAAAAAGGCAGAAATTCTGTAACCATAGAAACAATGTTCAGTATTAACTGCACTTCATTGTGGTAAATGAGAACAGCCGTGACAGAACGTACAACAACTACTGTTAAACTAACACGACAACAATAGACAGACACGTCCAGGTCCCATATAATAGGTTAAAACACTCCCTGTTTAGAAGTAGCTGTGTTGTCAGATGAGGGAAAAACACAAACTTCAGAGATGATTTAGGGACTAAAATATCTGCACAAGTTGTTCTGTTGAATAATGACACCGGAACAAAGCGAGACGACAGATGAGTGGGGCGTATTTCACTTCGGTGACAACGCGGTTGATTTTTAATAACGTGAGACATTATTGATCCCCTGCAGAGGTTAGGGTCAGCTGCAGACCAGAATTCCTGCTGCAGGAAATAAGTGTTTTGGTCCGAGCACTTGACCAAAGTCTTGAATGTGAGGAAGAGAAACCAAATGCGCTTCCTCAGATTTCCCGTCCTTATCTATAAAAGCCGATAAGAGCTTGGGAAGCTCAAAGACAGTCAAAAACTTGTTTTCCTTAACTGTGAAATTGCTTCTCAATATACTGCTTGGGAACATCAGATGTAGGGTGTGTCTTTTGACAAATATAAAATGAGAAATGAACAAAGAGTTGAAAAGCAACCCTTTCACACTTCAAAACATATTTCTTGACAAAATATATGGGGGAAAAACACTTACCGTTAAGACCCTGAAAATGACTTCAACACAAACAAATCAAAACAGGCGATCACTCAGTGGCAGTAGCCATTTTGTTTTACCTAATATAATAATAACAATCTATATTTTTCTGCCACACTAGAATTTCAGTACATTTACCTCCTCCAGGGTTCATTCAAATCACAAACATCAGCTTTTCATGATAGCAACCACCTGTGGTTCTTACTTAATTTCTACAAAAAAAGCACGTACGTATGGGTGACACTTTATTCCTATCTGGCTGTGTTACCTGTAGCCAGACACAAGACATTTAAAAAGAGGAAGATGAAGCGTGACGGCGATAATCAGACTTTGCCAAGTTTGCACGTTCCTCATTCTCACGCACACACACACACAAAGTCATAAAGCTGCTTTCCCTGACTCACTTCTTATCTGCCTGTTTTTCCCCTTCCCTATCCAACACGCTCCCTCTCTGTCTCTCTGTCCCTCTCTCTCTCTCTCTGGCTCTTCCCCGATCAACCTGTAAGTCTATTAACCCGCTCATGGGCCTGTCTATAGAAGTGAAATGGATCTCCCACTGGCTCTGTGCGCAAATGCTCATGTTCAGTTCGAGCCTGTTTCTAAACATTGGCATGTCAGTGATGAGGACGAATGGCATAACGTTCACAAACCCTGATCCACAATGTCTTGGTAAAAGCCTCTGCAATGCTTGGAGCAGCACTCGCAAACCCAAATACATATGCATGACCTAATTACTACTTCTCCTTTAGGTAAACATGCAGCCCCACAGTCGGAGACTGACACCCGCAACGGATGCAGATATGTCCTCGTAGGATCTGGGACATACATAAATACAACAGACACTTGCATATAGAAAATGTAACAAAAAATAACAAATTTGCATATATATTTTTTAATGTTGTGAACATGCCGGTTCTCTAAAGAAAAGAGAATTGCCTAAGTTCTGCATGACTCAACTGTGATTCATGAATTTTTTACCTCTGTATCCGTAATTCTGTCCTCCATGAATGAATGAATGGCAAAAGAAATTAAAAATCAAATCAAGTAGTAATGGCTCCTGGTACAGGAGACAGTAGAGACGGACAGAGACAGTAGACTTTTCCTTTAACAAGAGTAAAAAGTGTGTGTCAATTCAACAGAGAGGAAAAGTGTAGCAGACATGAACTGTCAACAACTTTGAGCAATAACATCCAATTGACAGCGGCACCTTACTCCTCTGTCCTCCAGCCTCTGACCTCGAAATCAATATAAGTCCAGCATCATCGAGGATGTTCAAAACTCTCTGTCTTGCAGGAGACATTGAGCAAGGACACAGGAAGCTTCCAGAAAAATTTAGAGCGAGGAATCAGCGGTATGATATGAAGTGAATCCCATTCAACCCGCTCTCACGGCACGGACGATCCAAGTTCAACCCGCCGGTGCTCCCAATGGCCAGTCCAAGCAGATGGACAGATGGATCTGTTGTCAAAGGGTTTGTGAAAGGAAGAGAGAGTGAGAGAGCTCAGCCTCTACCTCATGTTATTAACAGGAAACATTGGCACAGCAATAATTATGAATATAATTTTTATTCCATTTCTGCCAATAAATACCCCTAAATCCTACACAATGTTCCTTCAAGGGACAATTTCTATGTATCTTTTGACATCTCACTTTTACATCTGCCATGTCTTGTGCAGGAATAAAAATGCAACTATAATGGCTATAATTTTACACTGAAATACAAAATGCAATGCCTCATTAGGCATCGAATTTCCAAGTAAAACTGAGCTCAAAGCCAAGCGACAGTTGTGCTTCACGACTACATGACTGAAACTGACTGCGTATTATTTTCTCTGGCCAAAAACACTGCACCCTCATCCTCGCGTCCCTCCCCCATCAAGCAAAAAACGAGGGGAGCAAAGAAGCAGTTGCAGGGATGCCGACTTTACTGCCTGTGCTTCTACGCACAGACACACACAAAGACCGCTCTTTTTAATTTTAAAGTTGCCCACAGCCACACACATATAAACAAAGACATAATCTTTGACACACACAACTGCACCTAACTGCCCAAATGCACAAACACATAAAGCCACCTTCTGTTTCCCGCACACACACACTCAGACGCAACACTCCATTCATATGCAGACGGAATCCTTCTCCATCATCCCCCACTGTTATTTTCAAGTAAGTTTACAGGGCTCATAAACAGGTTTTATATAGTCAATATGGCTGACTGTGTCTGGTACACTGTGTCCTCTACTCAGAACTCCAGATTGTCAATATAACAGTAAAAATCTCTGTTAACGCCCTCTCCTCATACCACTCTGAATCAAGTTTAACTGCCAAGTACACTGTGGTGCTACTATCCAAGGTGCTTCATATCCATTGTGGCAATGCCAGGGAGCCGAGCTAAGCTCTTGCAAATGTGGCTGATCAGTTTTGCAAGAATCTGTATTTAGTTTTAAGCACCTATGCCATGTGTACAAGGAAACTGAAGGTATGAGGATACAGTTGCAAGAGGGAGATGTGGTAGATGAGGAACCTTCACCGTTGATCAGTTTTCAAAGTTTTATATTGCATACTTACTACAATTGAACTGGAGATATCACAGCATATCTATTTTTCTCCAAATTTGGTTTGGAACATTGGTATGGCAAATGCAACGGCAGCCATTGCTGTGAACACAGAGGAATCTTAAGAGCATCTATTGTGCATAACTGCAGGAAGTCAAAAAAGAAAAAAAATGACAAAACCTTTTTGTAGGTTACTTCTGTCCATTCCCACCACAACTCAAAGATTCACTTCAACTTTTGCAACCACCATCATCCAACATAAATTGCAGATGATTTTCTTCTGAAACTAGAACCGTGTCCCTATAAGGACAGCTGCACCAGACCTTTTTGTCATCTCCTCCTCTTCGTTGTGTGCAGTGCTTTCACTCATTTCTTTGTTTCCAATCATAGCAGCACAGGCTCTTATGTTTTCCAGACGATTTGCTTGTAAATCTTGTGCATCTTATTTCCCTTTCTTGCATCTTATTTCACACTCTGCAACTTCAGAAAACACCAGAAAAACTGAAACAAATGGATATGGCATTACACATTTAGCAAGTACACAAAGGGAAATAAGCTACAACACAACAGAAATATTTCCACTATTCAGACAAAAATGGAGCTTACATATTAAGAAACGATATAAGTTAATGCCACACAAGCAATTCTTTTCCTGTTTTGATCTTTTCCTTAAATACACACTCACTTCATCTCTTTTTTTCTTTCCCTGACTTGATCTTAAACAACAGCCCTGAGTGGGAACATTTAACTTATAATTGCCTCAGCTTCCCTGTCCAAATTCAGACCAAGACCCATACAAACACACACACAGACAATGATGCACACAGCTTCCCATGCTGGTCTTGGAGTGGTCCCCATGGAGAACCCACTGTTAGTAGATAATTGGTTTCCAGCCTTCACAATACTACCATTCCTCCCTCCCATCCCAAGTCTCTCTGGCAGCCTTAACCTCTCTTTGTTTCGCTCTTTCTACATATCTGACGCTGCATTTTCCCGCAGATACATTAATTGTATGCGTGTTTGCGTTGTGTTTTAGTCGTTGTGTAAACAGAGACATTAAACGGGATTTTAGCATACTGTTATATAAGCCTACCAGTTACTTTAACTACTTTATTTAACAGTATTTACCTGCTTTGTTATTAGTGCTCATTTAAAATTCATGCTAATAAAGCAGAGTGACTTGAGGAAAAGAGATAGCGCCTTGACAGTCCATCTGTTCTGCCCCTGAAGCCCTGGCCCAGTTTCTGCTCTGTCTTTACAGGAGAGAAACAGAGAATCTGCAGAGAATCAGCAGAGCTCCTCTTCATACATGGTTCTCCTTTCAGCGAGTTGACTGGGAAGAGACTTCAAAACACACAAACACACACACACACACACACACACACACACACGCACGCACGCTCAAAAACTGCATTGTGTTCCTCTGGCACAACAATACCAAGATGTCAGCACAAACCCATGTTAACGTGCACTTATGTATGTTGAGCAGATGCACAAATATCCAAGCACACGCACACGCACAGAGCTCGTTACTCAGCGGTACCGACTATTTCTCAGTCACTCATGAGCGCAGGCAAAAATGTCTGGCCCACAACTCTAAATATGGCATCTACTTTCCAGCATCCCATATGGGTCAGTTACCATGACAACCGCTGCGTGCCTGTCCGAGCAGCCTAATATTTACTCAGCAGATACATGTTTGCTGTCTGCCTCGGAGGTAGGCAATGATACGGGCACACCTGGTGTTTTCTATATAACAGACTCAATCTATAATACATGAAGTAAATACAGGCATTCATATAATTCAGGCCATGGCTGGTGCAACTCATTTTAAATCACAACTTTCCCTCCATCATCTTTTCTCACTCTGACATCGAGCTACATATAAATGTAGGCAAACCGTAAAAATCAGTTATCCCAGACAAGTCAGTTTCTATGCAATCATTTTATACACACCACAAATTATAATCTGTTGACTTGTGTATAATACTAACCTGTACTTGCAGCTGTGTAGCGATGTTGTAAAGTAGCCTTCTGTATTATTTGCCTAATTTTCACCTAATACATCCTATGTCTTTGTGTTGCCTTTGAAAGACCTATTGCCTGATAATTTATGTATGCGAGTTAAGAGGCAAAAAGACTAAAAGGTTTGCGTTTGACTTCATCCCTAATTGCACTGGATGTCAAATCTGGGGATAAGAAATGTAAGTGATGACACAACTTGAGATACTCTGGTTGTAACCAAGCAAGTAATCGTAATATTTTCTAAGAACCCCAGGAAATACAGGACATTGGCCTGTTCACAACAGACAGCTTGGGTATGGATTTTACAGACTGCCTTCTTTTTCTCATGAAATAGATTTGGCTAACCTGCAGCTTTTTTGTTTTTAAACCTTATCCATAATACATTGATCAAGTTTTCTGGTGGTGCCATCACCGGCAAATCTGATACTAATCTATACATCTTATCCTGTAGGTGTCTATGGCAAACTTCCATTGAGACTAACATAACTGCAGCTCCAGAAGCAATGACCAGCCAGTTGTGTCAGTGTGTCAATCTCAGTCACCATGTGATTTTACCTGATGATACAAACGAAGAAGAAGCCGAGGAAAAAAGCAAGTATGGGATGAAGGAGATGGTTCCAAGAAAGTGTGGAGATAAAACTGCCTCCTTTTACAAGTAGTAGATGGTACTATAAAGTCTTACCTTGTACTAAACAGAAACACACACACAAGCAGACAGGTCCATGAAACCTTGCAGATCCTTCACTCCATGTTCAAACCGTTAACGTTAACCATGATATCTCGACTTATCTGTTGAGCCAGGGGCTGCACACACTTACTGTATACACATTCTCATACACATACTGTATATTGAACTAATTAAATGTATGGATAGTAGTGCAAATCAGATTACAATACACAAGTAAATGCAATCAGGCTAAAATAAACTGATACATTTGTTGAAGGCAAACAAATTATGATAAACTGGTTAATATGTGATTATTGCCTGATCTGTTAAATGTACAGGACAGGAATAAAGACAAAGGAAACACATTATTAAACATTTTCTCAATTACATGAACTACAAGAGATGCACTGTACAAATACTGAACCACTCAGGGCCCCAGTGGTTGTGATGACTGCAATCCCACACAAGAGAATGAAAGTGAGAGAGATAAAAACAACAGAAACATAAGAAAAGACATACAGATATGAGATAAAGCATCAGCCCTAAATGGGATGTTACTAAAGACTAATTACCCTGTTGATTAAACAGGAATTCAAATTGAGACACAGCACAGTCACAGCATATACATACACAGTGTGGTTAATGTTAGCAGTGCAAGTACTGTCACACAGCGACCTGCTACGAGCCGGGGCTCGAGACTTGGCTAGTTTTTCTGGTCTAAACCTGCAAGAGTAACAGTGTCGAATCATTTATCTAAAGAGTGCTGCATATCCCTCATGCTAACATGCTATAGATATGGTTGACTGTATTGGATTACAATAGTAGCCACCTCCATTCAAGGCCTATTGTAATGGAAGACAAAAGAAAAAAAAATGTATTGACGCACTACAGGGGAATCACAGTGATCTGTCTGATTCAGAGCCTGGTGACCTATTTATAACTGTGTGCATCGACTGAAGCGTTGTGTGAGTGTTAAAATTATAGACTGAAAGAATACATGTGGATTTGGGGATGTGTTTTTACATGACTGCTAGTAACCTGCTAGTAAAGGGTGTATACAGCGGCAGTAGTGTGTATTTGTGTGTGTGTATTTGTATATTCACAGACAGAAATTCAGTGACAACTGGCAACTGCTCTGATGGTAGGTGGGTGACTGAAAAGAGACGGAGCTGCTGTGTGGATAAAACGGAGGGAGGTCAGAGTGGATGGAAGTGGAGAGAGAGAACGACAGTGATAGACTGAGTGAGGAAGGAGAGGGAGAGATAAAGTCATTACATAGCAGCTATACCAAGAAGCTGGGGGTCATTAGGTCAGCACTTAGCTGCAAGTGTCAAGCATTGTCAATCCATTACAACCTACACCTCCACAAAGGTAATTGTTCTGCGTGTGTGTGTGTGTGTGTGTGTGTGTGAAACAGTGTGAAAAATGTGCAATTTAGCTGCCGTGGCTGCCTGTCCCACTTCCATATATTGTAAAGGGCTATTGAAGATATTTAGCTAGCAGACATCCAGCAGTGGACAGAGATAAATACGTACTTAAACACCTTGAGGGTGGAAGGAAAGATCAGGAAAGATAGAGAGAGAGATGAAAAAGAGGATGAGGGGAGAAGTTGCAAAGCAGAGGAAGGAGAGCAGGAGGCAGGTTGTTAACAAACCAGCCACTGAATTACAGAAAATAAAATGACAGTGAGGAGAGGTGGAAAAAGGGAGAGAGATGCACACAGTTGAAAAGGGGTTAGGTAAGACATGATGAGAAACAGGAAGAAGAATGAGATAAACAAGGGTTCACATCAGGATAAAAAGGAGAGAGAGAGAAACATTCTGATGCTTTTAGAGCATTTAATTCCATCATATGACAACTATTGATTTTAGATTGACTCTAATGGACATTAGGGGACCATATATATTCATCGATAGCCATTTGCTACAGGGCCACACCACAGATGCGCACACAAATACACACCAGCAATCAAGTTAACTCCCTAAGAAGAAGAATAACTTGAACATCTTTGTGGTTTTTCATTTGTTTGTTCCGTTTACTTTTGTTGTTCAAAGGTTTATCTATGTTAGTTAGCATCCTTGTCAGCGTGCAGTGTATGTACTCGCAGCTGCATGTGCACAAACAGAAATGGTCAGAATAGCT
Source organism: Psettodes erumei (assembly GCA_016785225.1). Classification (NCBI taxonomy): domain Eukaryota; kingdom Metazoa; phylum Chordata; class Actinopteri; order Pleuronectiformes; family Psettodidae; genus Psettodes; species Psettodes erumei. The sequence continues at coordinate 1,205,133 of JAFBJZ010000871.1, read as the reverse complement.
CACACGACGCACAATCATGCAAGTGCTATGTACACATCCAAGGACAGTAAACACTCAAACACAAATACGCTGACACATCCCATACGCTTTTCCTATCTCACACACACACACTCACTTCCTTTCTGCTCTTGTCAGGTATAATAGAAGACATGGGGGAAAGACAACAGGATAATAGGATTATTATTCTCCTCTAATCTCCATGAGTCAGCACAACACACTTTGTGTATGTGTGTCTGTGTGCGTTTCTGAGCACACATGCCTGTTTATTTAGTGATTATATTAAATTTTTCACCTTGAAAAGTAATTATCAATAAATTGAGAGGAAAATCAACAATGTGCAGCATTTTTAGGTAGGAAATTAGTATTCCTAAAGTAATGGACGTTTTCCACTGCAAGACACATTAAGTAGTTGATTTCATGGAAAACAATATATATTATGAATGTTCTGTTGCCAAAATGATGCTGTTCATTGCAAACCTTCCTGTATTTAGTGGATACACTGATAAATCTGATGTTTGAAACGGAGCCTTAAGACATTATTAGTCATTTATTTCTATTGCACTAAAACCGTTTCGCTTCAGCTGAGTTGTCATAAATCAGTGCCACTTCATTCCAAGAAAAGCCAGACCTTCTTAAGCTAACAGACTATTGAAATCTTAATGAATTAGTGCCATTTTAGTTGAATAAATAATAGGTGCAGCCTTGGCAACAGGAAGGATCCTAACAAATTAGCCCCATTTTATCGTTAGGAAACTCCAGCCAGAGGACTATTGAAGTCCTAATGAGTTGCACTATTTTATCTTGAGAAGACCCAAGACTGATATGACCAAGGGACTGCTCAACATCTTACAAATTAGTACTGTTCCGAGAAAACCAGGGTTTACTTTAGCCAAGGCACTATTGAGTTCCTGACAAACTACTCTCTATGGACTTGAAACCTACAACTCATTTAGCCAAGCGACTATTGTACAAGGTCAAAAGAAGTTACTAATATTTAAAACTGAGAAGCAACTTATGCTAGTGGAGTATGATACTGTATGTGTATGAGTCAGCATGCCAGAGTTGGCGTTAGAATGAGTCACAATGGATAATACTTTTATTAATAGAGCTAGTGTAGGAGGCTGCTGGTCACATCATATGCACACACATACGGCTGTGCAAACACAACGCAAAATGTTTGATTGGCATATCATGCTCAGATTAGTTAGTAATTTGGGGTTAACAGTACTGAGTTAACAGTAGCCATAGTAACCTACTTAAACACTGTACAGTGGAGGGGAGCAAACACTGACTTAAAAATGTCTTTCCAACAAAAACACAACCAGAATGCTACATGCATTGTTCAAGGACACACTGACGTTTAACCGGGCCATACTGTACTTCATGCTAATGTGCCATCTACAGGCTGGATGTCTGTAGCAATGATGAATAGAACAGAAGGAAAGGGCTGTTCATGGCATTAGGCTGGAGAGGACACAGAGAGGACATGCGATACACACCTTGTGAGAACTGCTGTTCTGTACCTTGTAGTTCTGTCCACAAGTCAAATTTCATCCCTATGCTGTAGCAGAGGGTGCGGTTTCAAATTATTTTATACCAGTGGCAAAATAAGCCTTAGTTTACTTGCAGAGATTTTTACATGTTTGTTTGCTAAAAAGAAGCCAAATTTCTCAAATACATTTTGAATGACAACATTTTCAATAAAGGGGATACAGCATCTTGGATTAAGTCGCCATAAAATCGGCAGACTCACAAGAGCAGATTATAAAAAGGAATAGTTCAAATCATAGCAGAAGAGACAGAGATAACAAGGCATTTAGTTGTTAGTATGGGTGATGCTCCAAACACACTGCATCCTCGAGCATCAATGATACAGGCACATCAACTGGATATTGTCTTTCATTATACCCTCCCTGCCGAGTGAACGCTCACCTCATTCAAACTCTGCATATGCAGTTTATAACATAGGCTGTCTAACAAAAACTCTAACCCCTGATATCATCAAGGTTATTTTATCTAAATATGGACAGTTATTATACAATTGTTTGCACAGGCTGCTTTACCTCTTCTAAAAAATCTGCTAAACTTTGTGCTATGTAAAAAGTTTGTGGTGAGCTCTGTTAAACCTGATCCACCATCAAAGAATATCTAAACAGGATTATGAACCAAACCAGTCATTTCATGCTGGCTTTTGGTATTTGACAGTTTTTAGTCACTGCTTTTGGGCACATTTTGACTGGTGCAACAAAAAATAGCAAGGTTCAACACCCAGCTCTGCTACAGAGCTTTGGCCCATTTTATACTTCTGAGAGCTCCACGGAAAAAGCACAAATAAATAGACATGCACACAACATGCATTCAATTTCAATCTGTGTCTTTCCTGTAGCAAATTAACAAACACACAGCACACATTATTTGGGGTATATTATCCATTATTCAAACCCCTCTGGGTTTGTTTCCTGCATCTCTCTCCCCCCTCTCCTGCTCTCTCTCCACCACCCCTCCCATTCCCCTCTCTTCATTTCTCTCTCTCTCTCTCTCTTTCTCTTTCTCATGCTCTCCCTTATCTGCTGTAAAGTAAAGTAGATAAGCATCAGTTTTCAGCACCAGGAGGAGAGAGAGGAATAATACACAACATGTTCATGAAAGGTGGAGGGGAGCCGCAGAAGTCAAGGTCGAACTGCATGCGGTGTCTGTCTGTGTGCGCGCATGTGTATGTGTGTGTGTGATTTACAACCCCATCTCTCCTGTCTTTATCTGTATCCTTATCCAAACCTTGGCACCGTTTCCTCAGAGAGTAGGCACAATATAAAGTGTTCACGCACACACACAAACACACACACTTGTCTCAGGCAGTGGTAGATCATGAGCTGGTGAATACAGGATGATGCAGAGCAGCTCGACTGACATGAATCACAGACACTCTTCAGCCATTCCCTCTCATTTGTCTTTTTTCCTCCACTCCTTTCCTTCTTCCTCTTCATCTCCTCCACTCCTGCCCCCTCCCTCACTCTCTTCAGCTCTTCTACTCCCCTCTATTTCTTCTGGGTCTGTATTCATCCTCACCTCTCCTCTGTTGATTGACTCTGTGGATTCTTCCCTTAGATACATACTTTAGATGCATACTTCTATGTATTTTTATTCTTAAGTGTACTGAAATATAACAAGCCTGTGTAATATTTTACTTTACCCACATATGACATTCCTTCTATTTATGACTACATTACTGATGAGCAACTGCCTGCTCAAATGGGTTAATCTGAAAAATTAACTGCAGTGGCAACATAAAACCTGATGTATTCTCAGCAATGAGTCACTCACATAGTAGTAATAGTTAACTGAGCTAACAAAAAAACCCCCCCAAAAAACCACATACATATTGGCGCCAGAGAGTTACGCCTTCTGTCTCATTTTCATGTTTCACTAAGAAGTTGTAGTTTGTTTCTCCATTTTCTTCAGTTTTATAATTAATGTCCACCAACTGTAGCTTCTCCAGCTATTTCAAAGCAGGGTCTGCATAATTACTCTAATTGAGTGCGCGTGCCCCTCACCCGGTGGCGCCAGAATAACAAAATGGAGACGTGCAGCTTGTGACGTCGGTTACGCTATACCAGCAAACGAATAAAACAAGAAAAAGAAGAACAATGTGTAGGCTACATATCATAAATGAACATTAAATAAGAAATGTGATCATAAAAACAAATCAACATGGCATGAATTCTGAGCTTCTTTATTATTTCCTGTTTTATTTATTTAAATGAAAACAACAGCCAAATGACTCTAAACTCTTAATATTAAGCCTCTACACTTTTATTGGGATGAATGGCAGTTTTCAGGGATGACCATACCCACCCATTACCCATATGTGATCTGTTTATTCAGTTCTTAAATGTATCGTCATACTTTATCATTCCAGTTTGAATCACTGGCCATAGTAAGTGGAGTAACCAACTATGTGCAGCATAATGCTCCATTCTGGCAGAGGAGGTATGTGTTGTGATTCTCCATTTCTTGTCTATTCTACCCTTCATACACTCACTTCTTTCCCCCTCTCCTTTCTCTGCACCCTTCTATGATGACTTTATAATATACTGTATATACTATGTATATGGTTCTTGACCATCTATTCATTTTGCATATAATATCTGTTTTATCCTGCAAAGGTAAGTCCCCTGTGAGAATGAACAAATTTCAAATGCAAAGTTGAGCAGTAATTTGAACTGCTTTATCCAATGAAAACAAAAAAATATTCAGCAACCATTGTCAAAACATTAACAAAATCCATGTTATGACATGCCAAGTGCAATGTAAAACTTCTGCTTATCACTAATTCTCTTATCTTTACAAGCAATATTTTCTTTACATGATCGTTTTATGATAACACCCTCCGTATTATTTGATTTCAGTATGATACAATGTTATTAATGATATCATATTATAATACCATTAGGAGTGTCGAGATTAAATGAATGAAAAGATGAATAATCATGAAAACTATATGCCAGTGGACTTTAAATGTTGCCATTTCACTCATATTAAATTAACAAGGTTATATGTGTGTGTGTGTGTGTGTGTGTGTGTGTGTGAAAAAATATATAAAATAGGCAGCTGCCCCAGCCTATCCCTCAGTTGCTTGACATTTATTCAAACCATGGAAATTTTTGAATAAATGCCACTGATAAAGAGTAAATCTTTTGAGGTCTTACATCTTATATGTACTTTGTGAGACAAATATATTGTACTTCAGGAACAAAAAAGACTTCAAATGCTTAACATTCAGATAAATATATCTTTCAATGTCACTCGACTCAGAGTGTGTCGTATGTTTTTCCCACTGTGCTTCTGGCTGAACTCATTACACAGGTTGCTCATTGAAAGTGCTCTATTAGGTTTTATAGGAAAACCAGTGTAGAAACATCACAATAGGTGAAAAGAAGTAAGACTATTAATCTCTCCATTTTGCCAGTATTCATGGTCGAGTTGATCCAAATTTACATCCCTGTGGTTCAGATGCTGTTTTGCACTGCCTTTGTATGTATTTGTATCTGCATTATAACCTTGAGGGGGATTGTGTTAATTCTTCTCACCAGGGGTGAGAATGAAAAAAAGGTAACGAGTGTCTCTCCATGTGTG